>CM074197.1:14670897-15319662 GCA_037179385.1 Holothuria scabra
CTCAGACGTCACTAAAAGAATGGTACAAGAATCCCAACAAAAAAAACATGCAATTGCACCCAACCGATAAGTTGTACCATGCAAGGAATTCGCCGCACCAGTGACGTTATTTACAAAGCCACAGTTTCGTCAGTCAGTAAAAAACTGACCGTACGTAACACTAAACGTTTTTACGTGTAACGTGGTGTTAGAAAAATTTTAATAACACCACATGGCACGTTGCAGAAACGTTTGGTGGAACCCGTTCAGAAAAAGGTACAACCACTGTTTCTACAAATTCATTAGGGAACTAATACAGAAATTTGAACTATTCAATCAGATGGGATGGACTAATAAAGTCAAACACGATCAAAAGTAAATCCGGACCCTGAAAATCTACGCATCGATGAGACATTAGATAAAATCCGATCCAGTGTTCATTAGAGCTCGAGCCGCTCATGTCTTTCGTCGCTCACAGGGAGCACGTAATTGGTGTAGCCTACCCGAAAATTCTGTCTCTTCAATGAACTGACACGTGGTTGACCGGGGCCTGTCCCGTGGTGCATGAGTTCACCCGCTAAAAAGTGATTTCAAACAGGGAGGTTCTAGTAATACCTCTCTTCCTGTGCACGGTGAAGGCATTGAATGTGGCTATGAGCCGAGTTGTTCATGTATGTATATGTATGTATAATTACCAGGTAGGGTAGGGCGTAGACGGACTTAGCAATTCAGATCAAGTCTGGTACTTTTGAAAGGCAAGATCGGAAATCTCCCATTCGGTCTACTTGAATGAAAATCTCACCTTACATTAACCGGCATGCTAAAATCAAACTTCAGGCGTCCCGGTTAATAAGCTTAGTCGTTTCAAACGCCACCGGCTTTATCTACCCATTCACAGAACTCGTTAGAGTTCGATATCTTTACGAGTGTAGACCACTTTTAACGTGTATCTGTGCCAATGCCCCCCAATACCAGTTTATTAATAATATTAACTCTATCAACTAACAACCATGTCAGAATTTAGTTCTCTCTCAGTAGGATTAAAAATGGAACCTACTTCCGTTTTGCGTGATGCTCCGCCTAGGCAATGGAGTAGGGAAAACAAGCCAGTGAGCCACAATTGAAAAAAAGGCTCGAATTGAACCAGCTTGTCGGAAGCTGGGCCTTAAAACTCCATCCAACTAACTATATAACCTATTGCATAATGAAATAACCAAAGCTCTTCGTTACGTTTGGGTTCCTTCGGGTTTCATTCTATCCCAAACCGTTGGAATCAACTATGCCCCTGGAGGTTAGACAAAAACGTCATCCTATGCGCTTCCCTCATTCTTTCAGATATTATTTAGATACAGAGTTTCATGGACGAGTGCTACTTATCCCTGTGACCAGCAAACAATAGATGATATGACTACCATTATTGGTGAAGGGGATCTGGAGTGTGAAGGATGTGATGATCCCGATGCAGTTTCTTTCGACTTCATTTGTACCGATTTCAACGTTCAAGATGGTTGGACCAGTGGTGTTGGAAGTGCATCGTTTACACCAAATAGAAACGAAATTTTGGCTTAGTGAGTTATCTTCAATCTTCTTTTACCGATCTCTAGTGACAACAGTCATGAGAGAAGGTCAAGAGAGAGGAAGGGAATTATAGACGAATGCGGACAGTCATGTGATGGTCTGATTTTATTCAGACATAACTGGGTGTATTACCTATAGTCTTTGAATTTCCTTGCTTACCTGTACCATGAATGGTTTTACACTAAATTGTATCTTGATTCCTTTAATTTCACTGAATATGAGGGTTTGAAATTCATGAAGACATTAAAGGAAGACGATTTAAGACCGATTGATCCCACTACATGGTTGCCTACAGTTACAAAACACAAGCACTGATCGGATTCCTCTATATCGGTGGTGTTGTATTATTTGGTACCTAATCTTATACCTTTAACTCTTCCGCTGCTTCTATGTAAATAAAATCTATATACTACTTCAGAACTGAACCTATGTTCATGGAGGTTAATGATCCTTCTGCAAAAACATATGCTCATGTGAATATTACGGCAGAAGAAGCGTTGTGTAAATTTAGTACTCCTCTACTTCTGAATTGCTAACTATCTATTCCTTTAAAATTTCTCCTGACTGAGGGTGGGAATAAAGGCAATATTTGACAGAATCCAAAAAATGTTTTATACGTTACTGCACATGTTCAGCCTTGAATCTATTTTTCTAGAGTATAAACACTTATTTTAATTTCCGACCTGTGTCTCATTGATTCGTTTAAATTCAATGGTTTCTCTCTAGTTATAGAGGGGGAGCTTGGATTAGCTTCCAGAATGGTGGTGGTGGAAGTTGGAGCCTGCAGGCATCAGTAAATTTAGAGAAACGATCAGATAATGATCGCCTTAATACATCACCAGTCACGTCGACCTTTCCTGTTGTTCCTGTGGCACTTAACTGCCCTTCAACAATAACTATTCCAGGTATATCTTTATCAAGTGTTTCCAGTTGTGAAGTGTCCATTTTTGGTAGAATCAAGTAATAAAAAGTTAAAATATGTCACCATTGTACTCGAAGTCGTCTTTATCGTCATCATAAGCAGCAGCAGCAGCAGTGACGGCACATAAAGAGATGGCTTGCATAATTTAATGCGGTTTTCATTGATTAAGTCACAGTACATTGTAGTGATCTTATCCATTCTTCATGATTGATGTTAGCCAAGCCCAATACCACCAAAACGGGTTGAAACGTCATTAGAGTAAATATCCATTAGAAAAATTCAAACTTCAAAAGTTATTCAAAAAATCAAAACATAACTTACCCTCTTAACTCTGCACAGCTTAACTTCCGAGCAGACATAAATATCCAACTCGAATACTAGAAACTTGTGTTGTTGAAAGCATCATATGCATGACTTACTGGAAAGCTGTGCTAGACCAATTAATTAGAGGCCCTCCCCCATTGGCACATCGAGTAAGACTGGGTATAGGGGAATACCAATCATGTTTTCCTGAAAAAAATACACATGCACACGTAGAAAGTTTTATTGTATTCTCCGCTCTGTCATGCAATGCTTTGACCGTGGGTTACCAGGTTAGTCCTTAAAATATAAAGTTGGTAAACTAAGCTATTTACATGGTGCTAATATGACAACAAAACTTGCCATATGCAAAGCTCAATATTTTATGGAGCAATGAGGTTACAGTTTTCCCTTTGAGCCTTAAGATTGTCTTTATCCAGTGTAGGTATTTGATAATCGGGACCAAATCAAACGGGTGCCGTTTTCCAACTTAAAAGATTCTTGCCAAAATCATTGAAATTGCTTCTGTTGATCACTTAACTGACCACTTTGTAAGAACAACTTGACTGAGAAGTTTAAATGTGCCTGCAAACTCCCAGATCTGTTGGAACGGCTCTTGTGGGAGTAGAAACAATTTTTCTGCATAAATATTCAACGTATTGTCCCCTTCGGTATGCTGGAATTGAACGCAGCGTTTGATACTATAGTCCATTCAATTTTGTAATTGCCTTCCCCGACATGAAGATGAAGATTTTTTTTTGTAAACGCAGTATTAGATTGGTTTGATAGCTACCTGCGTAAGAGTATAAACAGGGCGCGTAATCCTGGATTATTTTCCCTACACGATTCATTGCACTGAATGCAGGGCCAATCTAAGGACAACTTGGGTAACTATAAATCCGTCTATTCGCTTACTGCAAGCAAAATAAACCGCTACAAAAGCATGGAATATCATGTTGATGCTGATGATAGGCATATGTATGTGATGTTTGATCCTAAACTTCTAGGTGCATGTAATGACACTCTCCTACAACCTCAACCCAGTATCAGTCAAATTAAAGACTGGAATTCAGTTCATAGATTACAATTATTGTTGGTTCCTCGACATGTATTAAGGAGCTTCAGATTTCACGACGCGGAACTCATCTACAACGAAATGACGTCATTTGTATCAATGCCATTTCAAACAACACGCGAATAAAGCAACACCAAGTTATGAAATGATTAAGGGAACTCAGGGGATGTCGTCATTACGTTGCAGCTGACGTCCGCGTCGTGAAATCTTAAGCTCACTATTGTCCACCCTTAAGACCGGTGAAGTCCGGTGAAGACCGGTGAAGTCCGTACAAAACCAGCAACATTTCTAGGAATAGTGTCTCTAGGACATCCTGGAATAGTGTTCAGCTCACGTTTAACCATGACTCATAACATTTCCTCTGTTACAAAATGTGTTAACCCCATCTGTGTAACTAATCTAGCATACCCACTTTTATGAATAACACATCCCTTAAATTAACTGTTCAAATACTTCTTTCCTATGCATTCCCTTATCATTCTTGCCGTAACAACTTTACCTGATAGTTCCTGTTATGAAGTACCTCTGACCATTTTAATAAACATACCAAAGGTAAAATGGGAAAAAATATACCAAAAAGAGGCACCATTCTTATGGGATAATCTCCCGAATGATAAACAAGGAGGCCGAATTTCTTCCAATTACAATATGTATATTTTTGTACTTCTTTGAGGTCTTTGATAGGTGCAATATAAAAACTTTAGTAAAATCTGGTAGGAAGGCAAACCAGTGAAGCGAGCCCTGATTATTAAGCACCTTTTTAAGGCTTCACAAACAGCAACGGAGAAGGTTTAATCCATGCAGCCTATAGCGTGCGCAAACGGAAGATTCATGGAGCCGAATTCTTGTCATAATTATTGACTAGTAACAATAAAGTCCAGAGAGCAACTTGATAAAAAAATTGTCCGTCAGCCCTATATAAGCACGTACGAAACCGCGCTCAGATACCATTAAAATGTTAAATCTTTGGATATGGTCAACGTCGTGAGTAAATCAACAAATAGGCGTAGTGTCCTCCCTTGCGGTATTCACTCGAAAATAACAAACACATTCTATTTCGAAACTAGGCCAGTTCTGCTAGTTTAAAGTTGTGTATTATTCACTTATTCAATAGTCGTTGATGTTGATGGTGATATTGTCAGATGCCGGTATGCGGAAGGGGATTCTGAGTGTGCCTCTGCATGCATCCCGCTTCCTGGGGCAACCTTCGAGGGGGTAAGTTTAAAGAACCTAAAAATTTTAAACTATTAGCTGGTAAAATGCTTCAGGGTACACCATACATATAAATAAAGTAGAGTACTTTCTGTTGCTCTTGCATGTATTGGTTAATCTACTAGTTTTAAAACCGGCCTTGACATACGAAGGTTCCAGAAAAGACATCTGCATTGTGTGGTACTTGTTGCTGGTGAACTTGCATGAAGGGTTAGGCATTCCCTCATAAAAGTGTGCGGAATATTCATGCGAAACAGTATTTTCTCCGAAAGGTCTAGTTCTCCGGACAGTGCTAGTATTCATACTATATATAGTATATACTATATATAGTACGCGTACTGGATTTCCAAAGTAATGAGGGCGTTACCCTCTCTTTTTTCATTAATTATATATATGTATATATATATATATATATATATATATATATATGTATATATATATATATGTATATATATATATATATATATATATATATATATATATATATATATATATATATATATATATATATTGCTAAATGCAGGCTAAGGTGGACATGTTTTGAAAAGGGTACTTTGGTGGACATATTATTATGGTACTATGGTAGATGTATCATGCACCATTCAGGCATGTAAGAGTGATACTGCATGGTGTTAAGTACCCTTATGGCATGTCTCCAGTACTCCAGTGAGGCTGCTTTAAAGTCCCATGTTGTATTTGAGATATAATGTTGGCTTCACGTAAAATCGTGTCCACTTAAGGTGTGTCACCTTTATTTGAAGTCCACAGATTGACCCAATTTGGAATAGGCAACATATATATATCATGCTGATTTCAACCACTGATGTCTACTGAGGGAGTGATTGAACCGGGTTCATTTGTTGACACAAAATAGATGGCGCTCTGTTTTATCAGAAGTCATGCTTTGGAGTTACTCACTCTCCAGAAAATACTCCTCCGAGAGGCTTGAACAATACGTGGACAAGAAAATGTCCACTTAATATCAAAGTCCACGTTTTGACTCAATTTTTCATGCGCAGTGTCCACGATAGCCCGTAAGCAGATGAATATATATATATAAATATAAATATATATATATGTGTATATATATATATATATATATATTTATATATTTATTGATATATATATATATATATATATATATATATATATATATATATATATATATATATATGTATATATATATACAACGTGGTAAGATAGACTGTAAATTTATGTCGAAAAATTGGTAATGATTCGATAATGAATTTTTATTCAACGCAAGTACTGGCATTGCCTTTTGAACAAGCCTAGGGAAGAAATGTAGAAAAGGACACGAAGGAAAATTCATTATATCCCGCTTAGCTAAATTTTCCTTTGCTTTCCGTTGCTTTCCTTTGATGAATTTCTTCCCCTTAGACTAAAGCCTTACACTAATTCATCCAAACGCTGTGACCTTTGCCTTTTTGGAAAAAGAGTTTATTATTTGCGTACCGGGCTGTGGCTCTCTCAACAAACGTTCGGAATTTATTTCAACTTGCAGGCACTCAAAAAGATTTTTACTTAACTCGTAGTGGCTAGCTGGGCCATTCCATCGCATTTATTACTGCGTACGTTTTTCTTTGTTTTGTACAACCTCCCTTACTAACAATTAAGCTTATCGCCGGCTGCATTCTTAAAACTATCTGGTCGTGTATTTTGCTTAATGTTCCATCATTGATAATGCCAACCGCCTGATGATCGGGTCTTGTCCGTGAAACTTAAAGTAGCGGAATAAACATGGATACCTGCTTACCGGCTCTTTTGTTATTCTTTCTGTCGTAACTATATAAATAAATAAATAAATAAATATATATATATAGATATATATATTTATATGTATATATATATTTCAATAATTCGGCACTTAGGGGGAAGTTGTTGTTGAAAAGTCGACCTCAAGGGGAAATTTTTTTCGGGCGAAATATAAGTTTCGCCTTAACGTTTCTACACACTTTTTCTATAGGAATACGTAAACGGAAAAAGGCACCCTGCTAGATTTACATAGTAGCTACAATTACTTCAAAGTTGTCCAATTTAGGACACCTAGCTGTTAACACGAACGGATGGCTGGCCATTGAAATAACGTTATATTTTTAGACGTTAGGGCGAACTCTTTCTATTATGTATTTCATTGTTATTTTTTCGCCCTTTGTACGCCCAAGTATAACAACCAAAGGTGGGAATTGGCGTAATATATATATATATATATATATATATATATATATATATATATATACCACTGGATTGAACATTAGGGGGAAATTTGTACATCTTGATACGTTTAGGCGAAAAGAAAAACAATAAAATACATAACTGTATATTTCACCTTTAAGGAAAAACATATATATGTACGTAAATTCAATAGTCCATAAGTTGTACGTGTTAACAGATAGGCGTCCGTTATTTGGTCAACATTGAAGTAGTTAGGTATATTACGTACCCCCATATGTATTTTACTATACACTAACGTATTCCCGTTAAAGCAGTGTGTGAAAACGTAAAGGGGAACGTAGATTTTCCCCCTAACGTTGATATTTTGCCCAAAAATTTCCCCTTATTCCACAATAAGGTATATATATATATAAATATATATATATATATATATATATATATATATATATATATACATTTATTTAAACGCTAATTCCCACCATAAGAGAGAATTCGCCCTAACGTCTAAAAATATGACTAACCTAATTTCAATGGTCAGCCATCTGTTCGTGTTAACAGCTAGGTGTCCGTAAGCTTGACAACTTTGAAGTAATTGTACCTAGTTTGTAAATGTAGGAGGACGCTCGTGTCCGTTTACGAATTCCTACAGAAAATGTGTGTGGAAACGTTAAGCCGAAACTAATATTTCGCTCCCAAATTTTTTCCCCACTACGGTGGACTTGCCAACACCAACTTTCCCCCGAAGTGTGGAATTAGGCAAATATGTATATATTTATATATAAGTCGAAAAATTGGTAATGACTCGATCATGAATTTTAACTCAACCCAAGTACAGGCATTGCCTTTTGAACGAGGGAAGAAATATATATATATATATATATATATATATATATATATATATATATATATATATATATATATATATATATATATATATATATATATATATATATATAAATGAAAGAAATGTTCCCATATGTCCAAAACGTAATCGGTTCTCCTCCATACTACATATGCGTAAGAAATAAAGTTTAAAGGTGGGAGATAGGACGTCGCTTTCAGCCTGTTACTTTTATTTACAAGTTTTCGGCTATTTGGCCTTAATCAGGTTCTGAAATCATGAAAGAAATGAAGGTTTTAGTGCTAGGCCTATTTTAATATAAGTATCAAGAAATTAGAATTGTATCGAAAATTTTGGAAAAGAAAAATTATGGAGAATCCTCCATGCGAATCTGACACAGCGCACTTCACATACACACACACACACACAAACACACACACACACACACACAATTCACTCACAACCCACTTCGACGCAAACTACAACGCAACATCTACATGTAAGTCCTATATAATTCTTCTTTTCCAAAATTTTCGATACAATTCTAATTTCTTGATACTTATATTAAAATAGGCCTAGCACTTAAACATTCATTTCTTTCATGATTTCAGAACCTGATGAAGGCCAAATGGCCGAAAGCTTGTAAATAAAAGTAACAGACTGAAAGCGACGTCCTATCTCCCCTCTTTGAACTTTATTTCTTACACATATAGATATATATATATATATTTCTATATATATATATATTTCTATATATATATATATATATATATTTATATATATATATATATATATATATATTTATATTTATATATATATATATAACGCTATAATATAATTGTTATATCTGCCTGTACATAGGGCGAAAAAAATAATAAAATACATAAACATGGAATTCGCCCTAACGTCAAAAAATATAACTATTAAAAAAGGCGAAAATAAAACAATAAAATACATAAGAGTATATTTCCCCTTTGCGTTTTGGGGTATGCATTCACGTTTTTTCAATGGTCCCTCATACATTCGTGTTAACGGGTACGACTACGTTAGCTGGTTTACATTCATTCATTTTATTTATTTGTTTCATCGTAACGACCAATAATAACAATATTTACATATGTACAGTTTTGTTACAAATTACGTTTTGAAAGTTACGACAGGAAGTACTCTAATAACCTTGGTAGGCTTATGGGACAGAGCACTCCCTGTGAGAAGTACAAAGAGGAAAATATGAACATTGATTTAAACGATATAATGTGAACATAAGAATGGTGAATGTTACTTGAAATACTTCGTTATTCAATACTTTTCTATGCAGTGCTTGCAATACTTACTTTTAAAACTAGAAATTGATTTACAGAATTGGAATTCATTAGGTAGGGTATTGCAGATGGAGGATGCTCTTACCTGTAAACTTGCCTCAGGAAAGTTGAATTAAAACGTGGTAATCGGAGATATCCGGACTGCCTTGTATCATGTGTGTGTCATAGTTAAATGAGAATATTTGTTGAAAGTACGGTGGAGCAAGATTATGTACGATACGGTAAGCAAAGATTGCGTCTTTGAAGTGGAAACATTGAAGTAATTACATGTACTACGTATGGTATGTGGGGATTTACCATACTATAACTTATTCCTGATGAAAATATGTGTCAAAACGTTAAGGAGAAAATATCCATATACAACTGGAATGAACAGCAAACTATCTATTCCTTAATATACATTCCTTAGTAATTTATATTAAATTAAGGGTCCACTAACCGTTAGCAGCCTATTGTTTCATGTGTGTTTCCATTCCGCATTCGACTGCCTAGACATTGGTCATACTGCCCCTTGAACGAAATTCAAACTGGTCTATTCACAGTTCAGTCGGTATTGATATAACCTTGTAATAAAACTATCACCTTGTATTTAGATTTGTTGCTTTCTTGTGCTCTCATTGATGGTATTTACCAAAAATGGATACTTAACCATTTGTTTACAGGATAACTGTAATATTCAATGGACACCAACCGCAGATGGTCTGTACGCAGTTGCTGTACAAATAGAAGATTATATGGATTCTTCCTCTTCAACCCCGTTAAGTAGCATCCCTTTACAATTTATCCTGGAAGTAAGTTCATTTGGCTCTTGCTCGGACGCTCCTACCTTTGCCTCCGATGTTTTAGCTGCGGGGTCATGCGTCGTTGTTTCGCAGGAAAGACCATTCGCAACTCGTATTACTGCAAATGTTGCTGATGCTTCTCAAAGGTA
This sequence comes from Holothuria scabra, assembly GCA_037179385.1. NCBI lineage: Eukaryota > Metazoa > Echinodermata > Holothuroidea > Aspidochirotida > Holothuriidae > Holothuria > Holothuria scabra. The sequence continues at coordinate 14,681,251 of CM074197.1, forward strand.
ACAGACGTAACCTCGTAGCATGTTATTTATGATTAAGTCCATGGTGGTAGGTTAAACCTACCCTAAACCCACCCTTAACTAACATGTACAATCACATGTGGAATGGCATAAGCAAAGAGGGAAATGTGGTAAGGTGGAAAAGTGTGGTAATAAGTTGCATCATTTGGGATTAAAACCAATTTGACACACAAGAACCCATTTTTTCGGAATGTCACAAACCCATAGGAGTGGGGGAGGGGGGGGGGAAATGAGGAGGCAGTCCCTCCCCACAGTGCAGTGAAAAATGAGACTAGAATACTCTTATATATACCCATCATCAGATATCATTCAACCCTGTCAGTTGAGTAGTCTGTCGGGATGGACTTTGACTGCTCATTGTTTGCAGAGGGCATAGATCGGTATACACTAGATTTGTTGTCTAGAATGTTTCCACCTTTTTCAGTGCTCAGTTTCATTTCAAAAAACTGATTGTCGCTCTTTCTCGTACAAAACGGCGAAATTTAGCATATAAAATGTAAGTTTGGGTCAGAGTGGTAGGGTGAGGTGCACAGTCAAACTGCTCCGCTCCCACTTTTATATAACTTCTTACGCCACTGCATATAACAACTGAAAAATCGGCTCAGAGCGCAGTAACCTGTGCCACGTTGCCACATGTGGCAAAACAGGACAGCTTGTGATAATGACAAATTGGATTTAATTTTGAATTTTCGAAATTAAATTTAAATTACTTCAATTGAAGTCACACTTTTTCTAGCATACTTTTCCTCTGTTTACAACATATTGCTTGGGTCAAAACGTGTCTTTTCTTGCTGTTTTCCCTCACATTGCCACATATCCAGCATGCGGTTATGCAGGACGCAACATGGCATGTTTGAGTCCCCTCCCCTAATGCGTCTTCAGTGGGTTTTTGTTTTTCAAGTTTTTATTTTGCTGAATTATTACTGTGTAATTTAAATTTATTATTGTTGTAGGTGGTTGACTTAGTCAATTGCCTTATTCTGGCTGAAGTCCAGGTTACACTTCAGCGATATTGGATCGGATTTCGCCCCAGTTTTTGTGAGTTTTAACTAATATCTCCTCTATCTTTGGTCGAAAAGAAACAAAAATTGCCAGCCTGTGTAGAGATATGAATTATATCGCAGGACTACAAAAATCTAACTTATTCTAATTATTCTATTTGCTATTTGTCAATGTGACGTCACGAAAAAGTATTATATATTTTATTTCCGTGGTCCTCTCATACTAATCATATATTTACACAGGATGGCAAATTTTTGGTACTTTCCGACAATGGATGGAGGAGATTTTAACTAAAACACACAAAAATTGGATAGTAGTCCGATCCGACATCACTGTAGTGCGACCTTGGCTTTGACTGATAATATTGAAGGATTCATGGTGACCCCTAGGCTTCCAAAACTTAAGAGGACTTACTTGGGAAAGAAAGGCAGTGGGCTCTGAATAGCACAGCACTACTGTTGTCTGTGTTTCCAGAGGAGACAGGAGGGGAGCCTTACAGCTGAAGAATGGATCCGGTCTGGGTTTGAAAAGCTTTCTTTCCCCAAGTTAGTCCTCTTAAGCGTTAGAAGTGGTCACCTGGAATCCAAAAAAAAAAAAATTTGTTCGTTTTTTTAACTGAAAACTTATTAAAGCTTTATTTTCCAACAGAGGTAACAGACCTAAACAAGGTGTCTTTATTGTAAGGTAATCAACCCAAATCATAACTCTCTACTCAAACTCAAATTAACATTCCACCCATCTCATATGTTTAACAATAAAAAGGAAATGAAGATATTCACAGAAATAAAAATCCTCTATGACGAATCAAATTACTCTTCAAACAATTTCGCTACATAGAGAGAATTGACAGTAATGTAAGCACACGTTTTCCATCTTAAACTAATGACAATGCCATTTGTAGGAGCCTACTTCTGAAACCCTGGAAAGGTAATTTTCCGCGATCCGATCCAGGGGGTTATTCTTTGAAAAATCTTCTACCAAGCTCCGCGGCAGTTGATGAAGGCGCTCCACCTAGATAGTCTTTCCCCAAGTTTTAGTTTCCTTGCCCGAAATGCTGGTGCGCCACTGTGGAGCACATTGTGATAGAGACACCTATTGCAACGCAAAAAGTCACCGATTTCAAAATTCCACTATACACAGAGTTCAGCGGCGGTATCACTACAACGAGTTCGAATCCAATAAGTTTTTGTTGAAATATTCTCCATCTCTGGTCGTAAAGAGCCAGAATTTACCCAGCTGGGTTAATATATGAGTTGTAACGTAGAACTATGTTAAAAATTAAATTGATGCTAATTATTTTGTGACATCTGATTTTTATCTGACTACGCTGTTTATAAAAACGTTTTTCGGTGTTTCCTCACTATAGAACAGCTGAAGTTATTTTTTAAGACATAAGATACACACCATGTTTTTACACTGGTTGACAAATTTCCGGCTGTTTCTAACCAGGAAGGCGAAAATAAGAAAAAAAGAACAAGAAAAATTGGAACGTAATCCGACCCGAATTCGTGGTAGTATAAACGCTGCTTTTTGACTTGGTATTTTCACTGTGGTATCGAAATTGTTGTCACGCAATGGTTTTGCGAGGACACTCATTATACCGCTCATGGTAAGATAAGGTAAGGAGAGTGAGACGGTGTAGATACTTTGTAAGAAATGCAATGTACTTTGAAATAGGGGCTTCGGTCCTGGGGGCAGGGGCCCACCAATGAAAATATTTGGGGTAAACAAATAGTTTTGCCCCCAACAATTCAGTCAGATTAAAAAAACAAACAACAGGCAGAATAAACAAAGTATATAACACTGTGGTATACAGATGACTTTAGGGCCTCAACAAAATAACACTGCATTTATCATGCGCCATGTTTTTATGTCTTGTATGTATTCGTGTCCGACAATGTGCATACGACAAAGTGTGTGTATGTGCTTGTGTGTGAATATGTGTGAGCTCCCGTTGGTGTGGGTGTATTGCTTATAGACGAGTCCAGTCACGGACACGATCTGAGTTTCTTACTGTATGATTTTTTTCATCCCCACACCCACATCAGCAAACCAGTGGCCCTGCTTTGAAAGATGTATCGCATAGATAGCCACACATCATTGTGTGATAATACTAACAAATATTGTAATATCGCCAACCAAAATGTTAATTGACCTTCTGCAAGGCTTATGAACTTTCACTTAAACGCAGCTTTATGTTGACCTTATAGCCAGAACAGTTTACGCAGTTTAATCATTGAAATCTAAACTTTGAGCTTTCTTAGGGTTCCGTGGGGGCCTCCTAACCACGTTTAATGAGAATGACCCCATCCTTAAATGACGGAGAAATCTACAAGTTTTAAGTATGGACATTAAAATGCACTCCTTATCACGTGACTCTTGATCTCGAATGAAATATCAATCACATAATGTATTTAAACAAGATAATAATTCTACAAATTAGTCGGTGTCGGTGTATAGATTTAATAAAGAGAACGTATCTTAATACGTCGGCGAGAAAGGAATAGAATTTTACATATTTAGTAGCCGATGAGCAGAATAATACACATTGATTTCCTTTGTTGACATACTTTGAACAATATTCTCCGTATCGTAATGCAAGTGGCGCAAGAATTATACCTCAGGCGCACGTTCTCAAGCGACTGTCCAAGGTCCCAACAAGGGCGATAGTTTGAAGGTACCGACAGCCTGCTGGCAGGAATTACTTATATGAGGACATTGGTATACAATGGTCATTTAATAAAGCACAGCACAGGGGTACCAATCAGACTATGTTTTGTATAGTTTATGTGTCAACGGCATTAATCCTTAACGCTTAGCCTCGAAGTTCTAATTAGCTTCTTCAGAGACACGTGTCCCATGAAAGTAAGCAGCTGCCTACTCAAGGATATTAGGAACGTGGAGTTGGTTGATGCTCGATAACCTGCACCATACTCTTTGAACAGTTAAAAATTTAACCGTTGCAATCAGACTCTGTAAAGTCATTTTTCCATCGCCTTTTTACTTGCGTGTGGTAAGAAAGACAATAATATTCTGGACCATTTCTTCCAAACTCTGTTACAATACCATTTTCATTACTCAAGATATTTCACTTTAAAGACTGGATATCTTTGGTTTAAAAAATATCTATACTTTTCAGCGAAGCCACAGAAAATAATGTATTGTGGGCACATTGTGTCAGATTCCTTTTGTTCTTTCTTTATTATTGAATGCCCCCTTTGTCCTTGAAATTTGAAGCTTTTTTGAATTTTTTGAGTTGACATTATATTTACAGAATATAAGAACCAAATCTTACATCAGTTAATGACTGGACCGTAAATATATGGAGAAAACGAGATTTTTGTTAAATAGAGGGCGCCCCTTCAACTTTAAACGTCAAATTGCGCAGAAATGCCCGGATATGGCCCGTATAACCTCAATTTTTGGAATCAGCGACCCAAAATTGACCAAGTTCACTTGGTCTCATAATTTCGTTTTCGGGTGACGATACCCCTCCGCCTGGTCTAAAATGAAGTCACGAGATCTGTGTTCCAAAGTAGTTTTGATGGCAGCAAACGATACATCGCTTCCGCCCATTGACAAGAACTGCTTTATTTCCCTTTGATTTTAGACTGTGGTGCTGACCTTGAAGTTGACAGGAATAGAATCTCCCTGTGAGGAATGCGAAGTTTGTAAAGTTCTCATGCCGATTATGCATTCACTCGTTTTAACAATATGGGATTCTTGAGGGAAATTGGCTGTTAAGTTTAAAGAAAGACAAAATATATGATATAATGTCATGTGTACTTGCTTCAAGTTTTCCTTTTGCTGAAAATGAAACAACTTCCAATGTTCACATCTGGAATAACACTCATCGGATTTCAATTCAAATTTCAGCACAAAGCTTAAAATTGGTAGCCCTCAGACATATCAAAACTTGATGTGACTTAAATTCATTGTTTTAGTTCCTTTAGGTTACATTTCGTACACGGAATACGTTTACAACCATCCTATAACAACAAAGAAAACATAATGAAGGGGTAGGCAATTTAACCGCTGTATGATTTCCTGTAGAATCGTAAAATTAAAATCAAGTAGTTCGGTTAAGCAATAACCACTCCTAAATATTTTGATAAAGATTTAATTGAAACAAATATTCCTGTGCTGATTTTCAGTATAGTTGCTATCAACACTTTGTCACCCTCTGGACTGATTACCACACAAGTGCAACCGGTTCCGGGCTCCGACACCGAGTATTTCATTGATGCACAGTTTACTGCGGGTCCGCAAACTCAAGCGCTGGAATTGTTTTGCTTCGTAGCCTTGACGAATTCAGGGTGAGTATATATAACATATGGTTGCTCTCCACCAACAAACTCAATAAAAGATCGGAACTTATCTCCACTTGCCGTCACGTGAAAAAGCCACCGGATCGGTCCAAAAGGAAATTTTAAGCAGTAGTCTTTCGCCCCAAATTTCCCCCCCTTAGGTCGACCTTTTACCAACAACTTCCCCCCTGAGAGGGGAAAAATTTGGGGGCGAAATATAACTTCGCCTTAACTTTTCTACACACTTATGGGCGCCCTCCTATATTTACAAAGAAGATACAATAACTTCAAAGTTGTCAAATTTACGGACACCTAGCTGTTAAGATGAAAGGATGATTAGCCAATGAAATAACGTTGTTCATATGTTAAGACGTTAGGGCGAACTTTTTTCTCATGTATTTAACTGTTATTTTTCGCCCTATGTACGAGCAGATAAAACAATCTCCCCTTAAGGTGGGAATTAGCGTTACATATATATATATATATATATATATATATATATATATATATATATATATATATATATATATATATATATATATATATATATATATATATATATATATATATATATATATATATATATATATATATATATATACATACATAAGATGAAAACATATAAAAAACAACTCATAATTGACGAAATAGGAATACTGGTTAAAACATTTATTGTTGAAATTTTCGATCCACCTAGGATCGTCCTCGGCAACTTATAGACTGGCAAAATTTACAAAGTGACTGTCAAAGGGCAGTAGCAGCATTGAAAGATTTAAAACCCTAAAAGAATTCAAAATGGACCCCAACCAGTACAGCATTAAAAGAATAAAAAACATTTATAAAGGAACTGCTAAGATAGAAGAAAGCAGAAATGTACAGTAAAAAGTGCAGTGACAAAACTTCCCAGGCCGCAGTAAAAACTATACGTATAAAGGCGTATTGAAAAAAGTTATGTTAAACTGATACACCTGGGGGATTAAGGACGCTGACCGACCCAGTTCAGGAGGTCGGTCAGGCCTTGCAAAATTGGTAAGGAGTTAGAAATCCTAAGTCTTTGTTAATGCCCTTAACAAAGGAATTTATCTTCAAAATCCATTCGATTTCTTTACGTTTACGTAATGCTGGGGAACGGAAACTTGACTCTACAAGAATACACTTTAGGTTAGCAAGAGAGTGACCGGGAAGGTTAAAATGTTCCGCTACTGGAAAGCCAGGCAAATTACCTCGAACAGATTTTTTGTGATTATTGAATCTTAAACGGAAAGTGGTACCTGTTTCCCCTACATAATTACCCAAATAACAAACATTACAATACAAAATGTAAACTACGTTGCTGGAATCACATGTGAGGGTCGGGGGGTGTATGGGCCACGTGACATTCGGGAGGAAAACTTTGGAGCCCGAAGTGATGTGCGAGCAGATTTGACATCTAGGTTTCTTACAACCAGCGTTGCCCCCAGAGGTTTTCCGATCTGCTGTCTTTTACGTCTGTTTGAGTGTCTGCACTCTGACAGTAGCTCCGTTCTTCCGTTGAGTAGGTTCATATTGTTTGCTAGGGTTATTTCGACCTTTTCGTCCTAGCAGAGGTTGCATTAGCCCGATGCCCTTTGTTTGGTGTTAGATGTTTTCAAGATTTCGTATGTGATTTCAAAGCTTATATTTTTCTTATTTGAGATCCCGGATGTACTTTGATAGTTCTGTGACCTTTGCACGTCTTTTTTGGTTGAATGATTTTCTGTGGTTGTAGAAGCGTTGTTTGAATGGCCCCAGATCCCCATTTACGTGTTGGGTTCGACACCGCACCCAGAGACTGTAGCTTTGTAGACGAGGGCTGTGGTAAGACATTTTCCCTCTAGGAGGAGGGGGAAGGAGTCCTTCCTACAGTTGCACATCTTTTTTCGGAGTGGCTGGCGTTGTTGTGGTTATAATCCTGAGATTTTATAATGGCTTGCAAATTTTTCACACAATCAGTATAGCTGATTTTCAGGGTGTTTTCATTGAAGAGTTTGCTAAGTTTGTTGTCAGCTGTTAAGTGTTTTCTGATAAGCTTGATTAAAGCCTTTTGGATGTTTGTTGCCACGGTTTTGCTACAGGGCGGGTTAAACCATGTTATTTTTCTGCTTCTGTTTTTCTTTCTGATTTTGTTACTAGGTTTAGGGGTGATTTGCTCTTGAAAACCGCTTTACCTTGCAACGCTTTTGTATACAGGCGCTGCTTGGTCAAATAATTCGCGATTGGATGACAGAGTGGTGATAGGTTTGCTTATTGTTTTAGGAATGTGCTTGATTATTGACGGGGAGATGGTTGGATTCTGCATTGTCTGCGTATCAGACTGTGGGGCATATTCCTTGGTCAGTCATATCCCCATCAAGTCTGCCAAAGTGAACACCAAACAGATTCTTTGGATATTCATAGAAATATGTGGCCTCGAGACTGGATGAATGTTGGTGAATATTCACAAGAAGGCAACATCTGGTCCCGTTTATATCATGCAGTAGCCCATTCCACCCTGAGAGTTAATACCCACTGGACAGTTGGTTATGCAACTCAGTAGTGATCCGATCAGGTTTCAATCTAGTCCTTCGGTTAACAACAACAAGAATACACACACTCGCTCTAAACAGTAGCATAAAATGAGGCAGGACATGAATAAGTCATATTATGGTTATAAAGCTTGCGTCCAAATTTGGCCGCAGGCTTCTTCGTTTTGGAGGACGGTGGTTTGTGAAGCCCTTAAAGGGGGACTGAACAGACCGAGTCCGTTCCGGGGGGAGATTCTGCATGGATATACCGGTACGTTGCTGAGCTTCATGTACGCTTAGTGGAGCGATGTCCTGAGGTCAAGGTCGGTATCCAAATAGTTTGTAGTGGTAAAGTTAATTTTAAGCCCACATGATTTTATTATAACAAGGCGTTTTCTAGTTCTGTCTGTTTGGCTGCCTTCCTTAGAACGGCGAGGCCGTCGTCTCTTTGTAGACCTACGCTATCAACTAAATTTTAAATCAAAACACTTTGGGCTAAGTTAACACAACCCTTCATCAGTTGTACAAAAAACACAAATGAAAAAAGACCGATTACACGTACATGTACAGCTTCCTCGCTTAGGTTTGGACAGCTTGGGCGTCCATGAACGCAAAATCCCTATTCAGACCCGATCAATGTATGTTAAGTGGGCGGATGCTTCGAAACTCCCTGTTGCATCTTTGCTCAGCACTTTTAAAACTGCTGTACAACAAGGCAAACTTTAAATGAACAGGTAATGCTGAGGGAGATTAAAGTGTTCGGAAACCAGGAGTCCAGTGTTATTCTTTCTTATGCTAAGCTTGTGGCTGTTAAAGCGAAGTATGGATTTTGTGCTTGTTTCGCCTATGTACGTAGCTAAGGGGCATTGGGTGCAGAAAAGTAAATAAACTACATTACAAGAGTCACAATCGAAGTCTCCTAGTTTCATCCTGAGGCATGATGGTAAATGGTGTGGAAAAGCTCTAACTGGTTACAAACTGGGTTTGTTACACTTCCTTATGCCTGTTTTAGGACTGTCTACAGTGGGGAGGGTTTACAAACTAGCATAGCTCTTAAAATTACGTGGCTGTTTATAAGCAATCATCGGGGGGGGGGGTCCTGAAAATTGCAGAAATAGAGGGTCAGATTTGAGTACTTCCCAATAATTCCTAATGTTGTGGGTAAGGGTTCGTTTGAAAGGGTGGCATGTGATGACTAAGGAGATGCGGTCACAGTTCTATTTCGTGCGATACCGAAGGATATTATGCCTCGGTATGGTAATTACTTTGTGAAAGTAACTGTCGAGTTTGTAGAGATATCCTCTGTCGGGAATGAAGTGTACCAATCCAGTGGCCTTTTCCACAAAACTGCTGTTGGTGTGGTATATATACTACGGCGGTACCGAAGGAATGGGCTGTACACAACAGAATGCTTGGTGTGGCGGGGGTGGGAACTATTGAAATGGAGATTTGTATGTCTGTCGATCGGTGGGTATCTCCAATCATTACCAGAACATCCAGGAAGGGAAAGTCTTAAATGAATAATCAAAAGTAATTAAGATGAAAGGATGCAAATTGTTAGCAGGACAAAAGAATTGTTTGAGATTATCAAGTCCTTTGTGCCAAATCATAACAATGTCCTCTAAATATCGTACATAGAACAAAGGTATGTTTAAAGATTGCAACAAGATACCCTCTTCCACATGATACATAAATATATTGACATATGACGGTGCCATTTTTGTACCCATAGTCGTCCCATTCACCTGTTAATAATTAATGTCATTAAACTGAAAGTTAATATGACTCAAAATGAATTGAATTAAACTTCAGAGTATCCAATGACAGAGATTTTCCTAAGAAATTAGAACAGGCCATTGCAGCATCCTCATGGGGGATATCACATAGGCCTCAATGGCTCAGTAGTCAGAGCATCCGCCTTGTAAGCGGGAGGTCCTGCTTCAGGCTAAGTTTTCCATTCTCAAAAAGTATCCTTGTTCAGTAAAAGGCTATCAGTTGGCAGCTTTCAGCAAGGTCTTCATGCGACTATTCAATACCGCACTGGTTCACTTATTAATATATATGCATAAGATGAACTTCAGTTTTGTGATTAGTATAAGCTTTACGTTTGAACATTTGAACTAGTTTTGACGAAAGATTGGTTAGAAAATAACATCAGAGCCATCTTAATTGTTAGTTCGAATATACTTAAAAGTATCACATATGCCTAAATAATTTTTAGACATGGAATAAGCTCTAGAAGCTAGGGTAAGTTACACTTATCGGGTTTCTATAATCAACTTAGCCGAAAAAGTTGGCAAATGGTAATGGAATTCCAAAAACTTCCAACTTTCCAAGAGTAACCGAGTTTAACCGTTTTTTTAATTAATGTTTGTGTGACTACATCATTTAGGGTGAATAAGAAACTGTCGTTAAATAAAATTTTTTTCCTAACCTCGCAAGTTTTAACTAGAACAGTTATCGCAGGCATCGCATGCCTGTTTGACGCCATCAAACAATCGAGAGACTCAAAGTTTGTTGTAAAACCATTAACTTTTGAGTAGAAGTTACAAAAATGTAAGGTTTAAACTGAATATTTGAAATCCTGCAGGCACTGAAAACTATGTATATATAAATAGTTTAGTACCACTGAGTCCTCTTTACTGTCTGTCACCAGTGAAAATGGAGCAAAGTTTAGAATTTCAACAACAGCTCATAATTTTAAATTCAGCCAATAAATTGCCTGGATGAAAAAAGAAAAACATTAACGTATGTTCACAATGGCAAATTCCTGTCAAGTCATTGCACCAAAAAACACTTCATCGGACGCTCTCAACCTCATAGGTTTTTACTTAAGTTTTCTCCTACGTCTTTTATCCTCACAATATATTGGCTTATCATTTTTTGTAATAAAACGGATCATTCGAGTTAATTTCAAACACATCGTGAAAACGAAAATTAATACAGACTACTTGTGTATAATGTATTTCTAAAAAAGGCAATAGAACGCGATAGAATGGATTATTGGCAATACGTTACCTGTAAAATTCTCAAATTTCTTTCGTTTTAAGACCTCACAGTACAGAAACTGGAATTTATTGTAGACGGTTTTTAATGAAGTGTACTTTATTGCATGGAATGAAATATAATTAATTTAATGTCTTTCCTATTTTGCATACAGGTTCCCAAGTGAACAGAGATGCGTCACTATTGCAACAGATGGTAGGTTTCGCGCAGGTTTTAAAGACACCATTAGCGGCAACCACACTACAACGAATTCGGATCGGATTGCGATCCGGATTTTTGTCACTTATAAGATCTTTCCCACCTCTGGCCCGAAGGAACCCGAAATTTGCTAACCAGTTTATAAGTTTGATTTGCACCAGATCCTTAAGGAAATGAAACGTTATGTAATTTTTCGTGACGTAACACCTTCAGACAACTCTTATTTGACACGCATAGTCCGAAAAGAGCTGTCTGTCGACGTGACGTCACGAAATAGCTCACTTATTACAAATTAAAATTTTAAAGTACTGCGATACAAATCATATATTTATATATTTTGGCAGAATTTTGGGTCCTTTCGGACCACAGATGGAAGAGATTTTAATTGAAGAAAGAAATCTGATCCCTATTCGTTATAGAATGACCGCCGCCTAATGCGTTTACGTCATACAACAAAAAAAAACGCATCATTGCAACTTAAACACAACAGACAGCTGAGTTTTCAATGGGGACTTTTCATATGACGTCACAACGCTCACTAGCGGTCATATTGGAGTAGCCTACGCCTACGCCTACGCAACTACGTAGTAGAACACCCTTGACGCGCTTGCTCGTTGAACATGTGCAAAACTCGTATATCACAGTACACTCTCTGCATCGAGTTCCGCACAAAGCGACGTGTACTTGGCATGAGTGTCCTCCAGCATGGCGGATCCGTGACGTAATTGGAAAAGCCTCTATACGTGTCTGTTACGCGCGCGTTAGCGAAGCATGTATTGTGTGTTCAGTGTGATCCATAGTTTACGCACCAAGATGACGGCAATACAGATGTATCGAAAAAGAAGGATACGAATCAGCACTTGAAAATAAACTTAGCACTTCCTAATGTTGGTGAGTTTAATTTTTGGGGACTAAGAAACTATCATTTCCACTGTTCCAATTTCATCATTCATTTTTATGAAAAATTAAACGATAACGTGCAATCCGATAATGTAGCCATCAGTTGCACTGTGTCACAAGGAAATTTTATTCCTACCATACATTGCTCACTTAAGTTTTTGTTACATTCACCAGTTTAGTTTTGTTTCAAATTAGTTAAACGGTAAGGGATAACACTCAGAACAAATTAAACAGTCACCCAGTCTTGTTTTAAATTTACTTGTGCGAGGTCTTTTACTAATCTTTCTGGTTAAAGGGTTGAATTATTGGCGAGCAAATGTGATAACAGATGAAGTTTGCTTCAAAGACTTAACCAAAAATTATTCTTCTCCATAACAGTGCCAAAGCCATTACCCTTAGCAGCATCGGTGGACAAGAACAACATTGTAACAGTGACAATTGATCGGATGGTTAGTAAACTATGTTATTATATGTGATTTTTTTTTTTTGAGCCAGGCGCGTAGCCAGGATTGTGTTATGGGTCACGTGTGTTGTGTTTTGGGTCACGATATGAGGGAAAGTCGAAGGAGAGAGAAAAAACCGCTCTTTTTGCAGTGGAAGGTTGGGACATGGGGGTTCTGACCCCCAAAACCCTCTCCGTGCCTACGTCACTATAGCACTCTGATTTTAACCTTTATGGAACCTCGGAGGATGATGCCTTAAGCTTGGCCGTATATTTGAATGATACAATCAACTCAACCTTAGCATAGCAAGTGATGAAGCAACTAACTTTTTAGAACTAAGAAGATTTAAAGTAAAAGAGTGGAGAATAAATCTGTCTGCTTACGTTTGTCTGTCCACCGGTTACCCATTTGCTTAAGGTTGGATTCTAAATTGGATGAGTCTCCCATTACTAAACAGTTCCAATTATCCTAAGCTACTTCAAATAACTCCCAATAATGTTGTAAAAGAATAGCCCAGAACCAGCATCAAAACTTTTGTTTGATTGCATTGTTTTGCCCTTGAAAAAACAAGTTCTTCAGTTCGTTTTTGGTGGCTATGCTCATGCGCACATCCTACAAATCGTTGGGACGAACGAATCAATCCCACCTACAACACGTGATCCAACATTTGAGTTTACATGGAAATTTGGTGAAATCATTCTTTCTACATCCATCGATAACATAAGGAGGGACCTTAGGTGTGGTTCTTACAATCAAGACTCATGTGTCTTAATTGTCATTTACTAATGATGAAACGTTCCCTCTTACTTTGTGTTACATCTTTCTTCCCTCCCAGATTAACTCTTATCACCTCAGGGAGGAAAAGAAGCCCATTACATGCAGACTTGTTTGAGTCAAGTTTCATATCTGATTTATTGATTGACAGTAACAGACGTGTTTCAATACACAAAGAGTTACATAACATTTGGGGTTAGCTAACAGGTCAGTCAGCGTGTGTTAATTGCTTTTCACGCAGTGTGAACACAATGAAAGCATAGCTTATTTGAGGCCATAGATCATGTAACAAACTCAGATAGTAGTTACACCCCACACCGCCTTTGATGTACTGGGGTGTCTATGTTGCTTTTTCAAGAACCGACGTCACAGCATGTGTAAAAGGTTGCATTTTAATCAGGCATAAAGTAGGGCTAAGAGATGGCTAGAACTTAGATTTATGCTCAGTGTTGTTTGTACGTACTAGGACAAACAAGGAAACACTGTTCACCATATGCTGATCTCGGTTTGTGTATCTCACCATGCATGGAAGTACTCCAAGGTAGTACTTCCATGATCTCATGGTGTGCCCCAAAATTACATGCGGCAACGAATTACCGAACCCGAATAATGATTAGGAGCGCACTATTGTCCCACATCCATATAAATTTCTTAAAATTCCATCGCTCATGATGCACTTACGGAATGAAGTAATTTTTTTCCAAAATAAGTGGTAAATTTTCTATCTGTAATTCATAATCTCGATGAAGTTTTCATGTCAATGATCCCATTCCACGGACATTCGGGAAGTGTAGATTCAAACAAGAAAAACGAATTGCTAGCGTGTTTGTTCATCCACTGCAGCCATCTGTAGTAGGCTTGAGAATGTGATTCCTTCACGCTGGTTATAAAATGGTGTCACTACTGATCAACTTACTACAACCAAAACCTTTTACGTGCCTCCTGCAGACCCCATGTATCAAAATACCTGGCTACGGATCTGTAGATCTGGATGAAAGAGCGAAGAACCCGGGATGGGAGATGATTTGTGCAATAATAACATTATGACATGTGTTGGTACGTTGACAATCTGTTGTCGGTACAATTGCCTTATTTTTATGCCCTTCCCCTTACTTTCTACACCCCAGTTACGTAAGGTACTACAATATCTTGAAAACCCTACATTGGACGTGAATGAAAATTTGGCGGTTTGCAACATATCAAACATAAATTTGGTTCTGGTTTATTCCTTTAAAGTTTTCCCTTTTGCAGGGGCAAACCTGGTTTTTTGCTTGGAGCACAGTCTGGTAAACACAAAATTTCCTCATATGTAAGCAAAACGTTCTTGGTGTTTGTTGTGAAAGCTGAGCCACAGTTTAAGTCTTTTAACACTTGATGTCAATCACATAGCAATTACTTACTGGGAATTGTACTTGTCCCAAGTCTACTCTTAATGAGGTATGCGTTTTAACCACGGACTTCTATACATGGACAGAGTCTGCGGCGTGTACGTCCTATAATAAACATTGTCGCCACCGACTGAGACACCAATATGGCCGCCGTGAAGCTATATAAACCGTCCGCTTTGACGACGGCTCTGTTATATTTTTAAAACAAGGTAAACTTCAATGGGAAACAATATCATATTCATGCAATACGTGAAGTGATTTTGAACTAATCTTGCCATATTTCAAAAGTATTTCAACTTTCTTGCAAAATCTCGTAAATTGACTTGAGCAAGTCCAGACTTTTACACAAAACCATATCAGACAATTATCTTGGTGCGATTGTTCTCACACGTACGGTAGCGACAATATACTGTGTAGCATGCTATGTCCATGGGTAGGAAGTCCGTAGTTTTAACACACTGTTTCCACATTTTTCCAAGGTAAGGAGAACAGACACATCAGGGTCAGTGGACATCGTTTATGCTGCAAATCATCGGCTTGTTTATAGATTCGACGTGTCCACGTCAGAATTTGTTACATTCGCCGATGTGACCAGCCACTTTAAGATACAGTTGCCGTTGCCTTTACTGAAATGTGAAAAATATTTATTGCGACTGGACGGCGGAGTTGTGGAGACATTAGAAGACTGCCCTGCGGGAAATGATTCTGTCGATCTTCCTTTAATAATTGAGAAGCAACGCCCTAAAAAGAAGTTTTGTTTTTAAAGTTTTGAAGATATGCAGAAGTGCATCGTCGACGTAAAATAATGTCCCCTCTCTTGTAGAGAGTAAGGGCAAGGGTAAGAGTAACCGTAAGGGTTAGAGTAAGAGTAACCGTAAGGGTAACATTACGAGTAAGAGTCAGAGTCAGGGTCAGAGTCAGAGTCAGGGTAAAATTAAGAGTAAGAGTCAGAGTCAGAGTCAGAGTCAGAGTACGAGTACGAGTACGAGTACGAGTGAGAGTAAGGGTAAGAATAAGGGTATCGGTAAGAGTAAGGGTTAGGGTAAGTTTAAGCTTAAGCGTAATGGTAATCGTAAGGGTAGGATTCATCCATAAGATGAAATTGTGCTCGCTCTGCGAAGACATAAACCTTAAAAAAAAGGGAGAAGAAGAGTCAAAAAGGGAAAATTAAGTTACGCATTCACATTGAATTCAAAACAGAAAAGGGATTCATGTTAACTCATGGGTAAATAAATTTACGAAAGTTTATGTGTTTGCTTGTATATTATTACGTTTGATACTTAATTACCTGACTAAATGTGTTATTTTCCTGAATAGGGGGCTAGCTGCTTCTGATGTTAGAGACTCACTGAGATGAAAAGAAAACGTCCAAACGCTATATTAAGGTTATTGTACCCACCTCAATGCGTTAAGTACTTCATAACTAGACCATAAATAACGACATAAGTTGTGGAAATGTATTTCATTTAAAAGAAATGTTTTACCTAACGGAATTAAGTCTTCTGAAGTAAAATGCATTTTACTGAAGTATATTTCGCTTAAGTGGAATTGAATTCAACTAAAGACTTGACGCATGTGAACGAGGTGAAAATATAAGGCCAAGTTTTTTCAGAACAGAAAGAGTCGATAAGTAAGAAACGCTAGGCCTACCATTCTTTTCAAAAATATGTATTCTACCTATATTGGCAACGTTTGGCAAAAAACGTCGAGAAAATCATACCAGAGCCACCTATATTCCCTGCTGGAGCAACATCAAAATCGTAAATAGTTAAAATGCAATGTTTAAGGTAGTGTGACATGTCAACCAAACGCCTTGAATTCAATTGGCAGTTAGGGCATGAACTTTCTTAAGCAAAAGTCCCTTGGAATAATTTCAATATCTTTATGGTTCTAGATCGAGGCACACCTCCCCAAAGTTCGAATGTCTGTGATACAACTTGTTGCCCATGCAAACAATAATGATGCGGAAGGTTGCACATTGTTCTCATTTTTTTTCAATTGTTAAAATCCTGTATCAATTATCTCTTAATTACTCATCGGATAGTTTATTGTTTGGTTATTGATACTGATGATTGTCAAGGATGAAGTGCAAATCAGAAATAGCCTGGTAAAATGATCAGGTTTTGACAGATTAAGATGGGAATTGCGGCTATTTTCTTGGTTTTTAAATTGCTTTTTACATTGAATGTCAAATTTTGTCATTTTCATGTCACACGACCTTTAAATTAATATTAATGTGCCGTGGTAACATCACTGATAGATTTCCGATATTACAATTATAACTCAAGCAGTGGCAGGGGCTGGGGGCCTAGCCCCCCCCCCCCAGATTTTCTTCAGCCCCCCCCCCCCCAGATTTTTTGCGTCCTGATAAAGTAATTGAAAAAAAAATAAAATGTTTGAACGGAAATAAACTTTGAAGTATATCCTTCAAAACAGTAAATAAATAAAATGTGTAAAAATTAAACAAAAATATGGATGAATGTGTGTAAAACATATTTTGTGCGCACGTATGAAATCAAGTAATAACTTCAAAATGCATAATTTCACTAAATTGGATACCGTTTGTGATCTGCACTGTCGTTTATTGCATTTCACTTCGAAGATGAAACGAAAGTCTCGACGATAAACTTTAATGAGACTTTGTTAGGTAAAGACCCTTTCTGCCTTTCGGATTGCTGATTGATTTACTGAAAATAAGGCAATTGTACACTGGAGACCACTCTTACACGACCATTCCTATACTTTATCATACACAAAATATGCCGTAAGCAGGTAAGGGTACGGTACTGCCTTCGGATAATTCTTCCCTTCCATCCTTAACATGTAGGCCTACGTCGTGCCTCACTCCTGCCCATGACAAGTGCCACTGTAGGACGATTTTTTCGACAAGTCCTCTTTTTACTAGTTGGCACTGTCGTCCGGGGAATTTGGAAAATGTCCACAAGGTCCGAATATCATGTGTTTCCTTCTGCTTTGCGGTTCAATTATTCTGAGAGATTTATTCGTAGTATTTTAATTTTGACTATGTAATGTACCGATGAACAAATACTGCACCATTTTGCAAATTGTTTCTTTGGCAGTATGTATGTCTCTTGTAAAATCTCTACAAAAACTAAACATATTTTGATATTTTTCATGCTTCCCAAAAAGGGAAAATCCTAAAACTTAGGCCTGTAATCAGTTCAAAGTTTTGCCAAACATAGCACCATTTTTGCATCTATAAAGAAAGTTTCTCAGAGGGGGACACAACTACTTTTGGTTTTCCTGTTAAAGGGTAAGGTACTGCCTGAGGTAAGCTGAAATCCATTCAAATATTGGCGCATTTGCGGCTGGGTACATCCAGTTTAAAACACGTGGGAAGTGCCGTTTCCGGCCATCTGGAGGGGTTTTAAAGCCCAAAATTTTCTTGTACGCTCCGCGCCAACTGATGGTGGCGCTCCGCTTAGCTTCAAATATTGCCGCATTTGCGATCTACGTCCTGAAATTCACAATTTTTCCAAGGGAAAGGGAGATACCGGTTCCTTTCAGTCTCATCCCCCAGGCCACAGATCAGAAGTGCCCAGTTTCGGGGACCCTAAAAAGTGTATGTATTACCATTTTCATAGATTGATTTTTTATTCTCATTATTTGAGAAGTCGCAGACATGAGATTCGTATTTCAAGGCTGGATACATCCAGCTTAAAACACATGGGAAGTGCCGTTTCCGGCCATCTGGAGGGGTTTTAAAGTCCAAAATTTTCTTGTACGCTCCGCGCCAACTGATGGTGGCGCTCCGCTTAGATAGTCTCGCCGTTTCTGACCCTCGGAGGTACCAGCCCCCCCCCCCTCACTTGTTACCTAGGCCCCCCAAAAAATCGCATCCTGGCTACGCCACTGAACTCAAGGAAAATCGCATCACTTTGAAAATAAGCACCTTCCGTTAGACCTGACATAGTTTCTAATAAAATACAGCTTTCACCTTCATGAAAGAGCATTTCTTCTGCATGTATTTTATGACGTCAATAAATTCTGGTTCCCACAAATCCATTTAAAGGAGAAGGCAACAGTAGTTTTTTCTGCTTCAAACATCAAAAAAAAAAAAAAAAAAAAACATTTGAGATATGTTTTATTCAAAGAAGCAGATGGAAGTTTTTAACATAATCATTTCAACATTTAAAAAGTTGATTTTTATGTTACTACGTACAGGTTGGCGCTATTGCTATTTCATTTCCATCAGATCCTGAATGTACAAAAACGAAAGCAATCCACATACCACATTACAAAAATCTACCAACACACATAATATAAAGTATTCAGAATGATTGCAAATGTAGGCCTACTGTGTTACATGCACTTCTGTTTACCTATTGAACAAGAGGTTACACTTTGAGGACGCCGAAAATTATTTTCATTACATATTATAAAAGTGAAATAAATGAAAGGAACGAAGTAATAATTTGTGTGAATGGCAACACCACGTACAGTCTGTGTATTCCCTGTTTTTATTCACACACTTACAGTCTGCGTAGCCTTAATTTAAAGGCCCGATTCTCTCACCCCAAACAGTACCAATTCTCCTAACCTTCTTACTAATGCCCTTCCCACACTTGTATGAAGTTCATCCTCATCCAGACAAAATCTCAATTTATTGCTTAAGGGTGAGTATAGAAAAGCTCAATGTAAATAATCGAAACACTCTAAGTACAGTCCATGGCATGGTGTGTAATATAAGCTTTGGTACTTTACCTTGTTTAAATTAGCAGTCAGTCAAAGAGCTGAGCCAATTGAGAGTTCCTGTTACCCCATACAAGATGTGTAGTTTGGTGTGAGAGGATTGGCCCTTTAATAACATGCATGTTTTAGCTACATTTCTATGTTCGAATTCGCAAAACTGTAACACTTGCTACTCCTGTTGCCGTCAACGATAATTAATCTGATCCCAATGAATCTATCTCCACTCTCGTAATAGTAGTAACGAAATGGGCAGGTCCTTTGAAGCTTAAAAACCGTGAGAGATCTGAAAAAGTCCCTTGTATTCCTCTGCTTTTTCCCATCAGCCAACAGGAAGATTGTTTGCTTCAGCTAGAATAGCAATTGATTTTCTTATTTTTTCCTATGCTTGAGTAACTTACAACTGCATTCGGTAGTTGATACTTGTCGAGGGTCCCCGTCCAAATGTCTGATTCGCCGGGTATGTTTGGTTTGCAAAGCTCAGACTTGTCTTTTCAATGTGCACCATAATTTTTCTAGCCGGAGGAAATACTTTTCCTGAATCAGTTCTATCCTAAAAGGAGACAAGCACTCCCCCAGAGACCACAGAGGTGAATAAATTCAAGCATCTGTGTAGCCAGAAGGGGTCTGAGGGTTATACACAACATGGAAATCTCAAAAATTATTATGTAATGAAATGGAAAAATGAAGTCAGATGATGTTATATTCCACCATATTGCATCTGATGGTACTTAATTTAATGTTCACAAACGGGGCACGGGGGGAGGACGGGGCACATGTCCCCTTCTTTTTTTTCTTTTTTTAGTGAAGGGTATACTAACGTAAAAGCACGCCCATTAAGGCTCTATAAAAATAAAAATGATATTTACTATACTCAACCGTTTACGATCGATTTTCAGGATCAATAATGACCCGACCGATTCTTGTGCTTGGCAAGCATGTCTTCTTTGTAAATGAACAAAATTTTCGCACACTTCGCGAGCTTGCAGTTACATTGGTACGTATTCTTCATAGGTTGTATCCCAATCACACGGGGATGAGAGACCATACTGTATACCTTGTGACTGTGCTGTCACCGTCAGTCACATTCTCGTTGACTGTTATGAATACTCCCATATTAGCCAGAAATACTACACCGTGCCTGGCCTTAAAACTCTGTTTGAACAAACCGATTAGCCGTGTTCCCATTTGATCCAGGGAGGTTGATCAACATCAGTTACCTTGATCGAGATCCGCGTTCCCATTTGAGTGAGCGCGGTAGATCAAACGTGTTTTATGAACACATTGCGCAAGCGCGAAAAGGTCACCAATGTTTACAAGTCGGCCTGCCATGCATGCTATCTTTTCAGTAGGAATTGACCCCGCGTTTTACTTCTGTACTTTTTACATTTTTATGTAGTTTTACCACAACATTGTAACTTTGTCTAACTTGGTGACACCGTATGACACGTTCGTGTTGGTCTGTTGTTTAACCCCATCTAACTAACTAACTAACCCATTCACACAGTACCCTTCACTTCTGCTGCCATCGTCGAAGCATCAGTATACACCACTCTAAAAACTAAAAAACTAAAAACAATTCTCTTAAGAAGAGTAACAGATGAAAAGTTCACTCAAAAAGATCGGGAGTTCACTCCAAAAAGAGTGAAATTCACTGAAATCGAGCGAAGTTTCACTCGTAGTGGAGTGCTCTCAGAAACCACTCTTAAAAAAGTGAAACTTGTTTGCACTCGTTAAAGAGTGGATTTTCACTCTTCTTGGAGCGAATTTGACTCTTTTGGAGTGAGTTTAACTATTCTTGGAGTGAGTGAACACTTTAATGGAGTGAATTCACACTTTTCACTCTGTTGAAGAGTGACTTAATTCACGCTTTGATTTTTAGAGTCAATGTTTCTCAGGTTCGATTGCTTACATGGGAGGTGTGAGTTTTAAAAGGCCAGATCCTCTCACTCCAGACAGTTTCAATTCTCATAACCTTTACTTACTTAAGCCCCTCCCACAACTTTCTGAAAATCATCCTCATCCTGACACACTTTCAGTTATATATTTCAGATCAATGTCTAGTCATAACATCTCAGCATAGTACATGCTGTGTAATATGAGCTACAGTTCTCTGCATTTTTTAATTTTCTTTCATACAAAAAGCAGAGCCTATTGAGAATTTATGTAGACTACTTCAAAAATTGCTGTTTTGGTTGACCCTTGACGGCCTTTAACCATTTCTATGATTCGGCTTCACGGGTGGATTAGATTTAAACTACAATGTAAACTTTTACATGATCGCTCATCTCTAAACATATTCCCTTCCCTTTTAGATCAATGAATTGTCAGTGCGGCTAACAATATGGTCAAAGTGTGGTTCCATTTTTGAAATGATTTTTCACGTGCGCAGTTCAGTGACATTTTAGGCAGGTGAACTTGAAAATAGTTCAATGCTGCATAGCCTAGCTAGGCCTACTAAGGATCACAGGTTTTTAAAATACCGTTGAGCCCCAGGGACTTCTCTATACCTTGAGTCGCTAGGCTTGCTTAGAACGCTATTCTGGATTCAGGGAGAGTGCTTTGCTGGATCCACGGACCTAGCGTCTGCGCGGGCAGAGTGTGCAGACATTTTCCCTCAACTTTGAAATGACATATTAGGCGACCTATTTGTGTGTGGATTGTGTAGGTGTGCAAACTCCTGCCGTTCAATAGTAGACGGTTCGCAACAGATCGACGATTCATTCATAAATTGTTGAATTTTATAGAACTTAATTGACTAATCTCAAATACCAGCGATTGAAACAATTTTACGATCTCCTTATTCAGAGTCACAGAAGCCAGATCCCGTACCACCCGTGTTAATTGTGTGACACACATGGGAAATATATTATCATTTTCATTGCCATTGCGGGCATAGTTTGCTCTGTTGATTTCAAGTTCTATTTTTTACGCTTTGCCCGAGACTATAGGGGTTATTTGAAGTTTACATTACAATGCGGTATTGTTCAGAGCTTCTGGAGCACCTTTGTTGACCTGCTCATTGTGATAATACTGACGCAGTAGCTGGCACAATGTCGCTGTGTCTCTCGTACGGCATACAAATGTCTGAACTGGAACTATGTCATAGGTCACTGCACCTAGGGTTACCATCCGTCCCGATTAAGCGGAATAGGTCGCTGCTTTAAAATTTGTGTATCACCAGAGTTACCACTGCTTTTCGCTTCATTTTTCTCTTTCTATCGTCACTCCCGAGGCCATGTCGGACGAAGAGTAGGTTACATAGCTTAGACGTGCTCGACGCTGCGGCGATATGCTAGGAAGTCGATCGAGTATTAACTTTGTGGTTCTGGACTGTGCAGTAAATGTGATCCAAACTTCATGTAGCATTACTGGCATCCCTTAATTGTCCCCCTGTGTCTATTCGGCAATCAACTTGAAACAAGAGAAATCTGCTTTAAATATTTCACAGTTTGGCTTCTACGCATGTACGAAAATACAAATTTTTCGGCAAAGGAGACCCGTCCCTCCCCATCTTCGTCTTCAATGTAAATGTCGCACCGTTAACTACCAAGAATATGGTAACCCTAACTACATCCTTCAAAATAATAAACATGTGGCTATAATAGAATCTAGTAAGTGTCCGAGTCACTCAGAAACGGTATTTGTTAACAGGTACTCAAACTGAAAGTGGCAATCAGAGTTTGAAAGAGAATATTAAATTTCTGTTTCAGTCGCCTCGTTTTTCCTGTCTGAATTGATTGTTTACCAGAATATAGAAACATCAAAGAGGTCTTTCAGGTTAGAAGAAACGTTAAATTTGCGTTACTTACTCTTGAATGAAATTTTCTGAATATTTGCCGGGTAAAAAAATTCTGCACTGATGCTAGACCAGCCTGCAGTCTCTACTACACCTTATTAAACAAAAACGACATTAGACAGAGCTCACGAATCATTACTTGTTAGTCTTAAGTCAATCAGTCAATGTTCAAATGTGGTACAGAATTAAAATTGTTACAAAATCTGAGAAAAGAAAACTAATAATTTGGCCCTTTAAACAACAAAAGTTCTGGTGTAAAGGCCTTCAACCCAAAGCATGCATGCATGGAGCGGGACGTAGTATATTGTGGTGATATATGTGTGTCATATTTTACAGGAAATTTGAATTAAAGTCTAAGAAATACTGCAAAAAATTGTTTGACTCTCTTAAAGAACCCTGACGGCGATCAGACCTGAGCCTGAGATGCATCACACAATTGATAAGGCCAACACCTCTTAGCTTTCTTGGACGAAACAATTGGTAAAGCCTAACACACCTCTGTGTCACAACTCACAAGGGTAAAATACCTCTACTGATACTAACGAATTCGCAAAATTTGAATCTGCGTGTCCAAACGAATGCGATCATGGCCTAAGATTAGGTTATTTTACCGCAGTTTCTGATACAACACAAATTAGTATGGTATACATTGTATTTTTGCAACGAGTTTATCCATGCAGGGAGCTCCCCGATTCATTGATCTTGCCCCACATGTGCTTATGAATTGTATTAGATGGCTTCGAGTTTCGATTTTGTTCAGACATCCCAACTCCCTAGTTCAGACGTCTGTACACATTCATTGCATAGGTAGCATCTTTACATTTGGAAACGACTGAGCTTATCCTGCATTACTTGTGTGCCACTACCCACAATTTGTTCGTTTGCTATTTTGAGCACGTGGGTATGCCAATTCTGCTCAAATTTAACATAGTCCTAAACAATTGACAGGCCTCCGGTGGCATAGCCACTGTGGGTGGTTTTGAAGGTTGAACCCCCCCCCCCCCCCGACCCAACCTTGCAACGCAAAAACACCTTAAACAGAGGTTTTTCTCTCTCCCCTTAACTTTGCCCTCATGTCGTGCCTCAACCGCCCCCATGACACAATGCTGGCTACGCTACGCACTGAAGCTGTGATAGATTATATGTCACTGCCACGACGTCCGACCAAAGGAGAAGTCCTTCATTTAATTCAAGTCTAGGATACGGTTTATAATCAGACAATTTGTCAACTCGAAAGTACAAGATCATGAATTTAGAAAATCGGATGCTACATATTTTACTTCTGTTTTTATTTTTATTTTTAATTTTGTAATGTCGTATTTTTTGTATCCAACTGCCACTGGGGACTGAGAACCGGTAAAATTCATGGGGGTCCAACACCCAAGACCCTCCCCGGTAGTTACTCTACTGATTTCCAGCCTCTTTAGTCACACACGAACAGCAAAGTTTGAAGAGTAGATGATCAGGTAATGTGAAAATCAATCCATTCCGCGTTTCTTTCTATAATGTTATAGATCTTCAGGGGTTCCCCTACCTCGAGTGGTTGGTGGTAAGTGTATCTAAGGGATGGGATGCACCCCTAGCCAAGACAAAGCGGGGCCCAAGGCATGGTGCCCCTTGAAAAATTTGAAATGTACAGTTTTACCTTGTGGTCCCTATAGAGAAGGGAGATTTCAGAAATGCCGAAGAGGGTTCTTAGTCCCAGTGACCGTGACCCCTAGTGCGGTGGTCAAAAACTCCCGGCAACCCCACTGGTATGGTTGATGCACAGGGTCACTATAAGAGTCACGGATCCAGTGGCCAGAGAAATTCAGTGCTCCCACCCTTAGCCTACACATATTTCACAGTAGTTCAATTAGTAACTATTCAAAAGCTGTTAGAGGACAGGCTGCAATTTCCGTTTGATGCCCTGCTTTCCTGTCGTGTAGATAAAAAGAAACCAGAGTGACAAGAAACAAAGCATTTAACTTTCAGAATCAGCAGTGGCGTAACCAGCGAGGGGGACAGGGTGGCAAACTGCCCCCCCCCCCCCCCGGACGCAAAAAAAAATGGGAAGGGAAGAAAAAACGGGAAGGGAAGAAAGGGAAGGAAAGAAAGGAAAAAGAGGAAAAGAGAGGGAAGAAGAGAAAAGGAAAAAGAGAAAAAGGAGGGGAAAGGAAAGAAAGGGGAAAGGAAAAAAGATAACAATGAGAAAAGAAAGAAAGTGGGCCAACTATAACATCAGAAGCAAGATTGATCTGCATTCATGGAACACTATTTTGGTCAATATATGAACATTCATTTAGAAAATTATATGAACATTCATTTAGTCTCCCACTTTATCGGAGGAAAGACTTTCTTCTCTTGCTCTTTGCCAGACAGTCGGAAGGACTTTAGAAAAGCAATCATTCTCAGTTTTGCCACCAATATTTGAAGGAAGTGCAGATTCTTCAGTAATCCCCCCCCCCCCCAACTGAACTTCCTCACAGGAAACCCAGAATCCAAAGCTTTCTGCAATATAAGCTCCATGTCAACAAATTTTGGCATCACTGATATAGTGGTGTTCACTTTGCAAGAAAAATCGAAAAACTTAGCTTCTACTTACAAGCCCGAAACATGCCATTTCCCGCTGTCTGAGGGGTCGCGTTTTTTTAAAATTTTCTGTTCACTCCGCGCCAACTGAAGATAGTCTTTCTAGCAGGACTTCATATTCTAGGCAGGGGAACAACTGGCCTACCATACTCAAATGCTCTCATACATACCTGTCATCAGATACCTTTCAACCCTGTCAGTTGTGTAGTCTTTGTAGATAGATTTTTTAGTTATTGAAGCGTCAAAATGTTATCAATGTTCAATGTTGCAGAGCAGTGACGTAGCTACAGGAAGCAGGGCGATTGTGCCCTTGCTCGAAAAAGTGAAAAAAGGGGAAAAAAATTTACCATTTGCCAGTGAGACACGCGTCAAATACAATGCGGTTTTCCCAAGTTTTCCTTCATAAAATTCGGGATTTTTTCTAATAAAAGTTCCACTGTGATATTCAAAATAATTATTTTTAAAAAAGGCAAAATGTTCCACGCGCTTCGCGCGCCTTAAATTGCAACCCTTAAGGCTGTAAGTGATCGCTCATATAGCAGTCAGTGGATAATTTGTCCTAGCCGCTACAGTGCCGTTTCCCTAACATTTTCTACAATATAGGCTTTCATTTTTGTCCGAAAAAGGCAACAAAGTTTCGAGAGCTTTCTTAATGTCGCCAAGAGGCCTTAATCCGCTCTCCTGAGATAACACGATCTTTATAGGCGACATGCTATCTCAGATTCATGCTAATAGGAAACGCAGATTCTTCGATAGTCCCCCAAAATGCCAATTTCCTTACAGAAAACCCTGAATCTAATCTATTTTATGCAATACAAGCTCCATATTTAATAAAGTGTAAAAGAACCCAAATTTTGGGTACGTACCTTATAGAGTAGTGTTCACACTTAAGGAAAAAATAAGATTTATTTGAAAAAAATTGTGCGATCGTAGAAAAGGCAAAAAAAAATTTCGCATAAAAATGTACCTTTTGGTCAATGGGGTAGGGTGAGTTCCATGGTCCAAAACTGTTGCCCCCACCCCTCCCCAACACTTCCCTGAAGCCCCTGAGACAGCCACGAACTAACACAGCTCAACTAGTAAAAAATCGGGAAACCCTTAATGCCTTAATGCAAAGAGACCTCTGTTAAAATTCCATACTCCTATAGTTGAATTATGCAGTTTCTTCTTACTTTCATTACCATCCAGAAAAACTTCACCAAACTCCTTCATTCGCCCTCAGTTCCCCTTTTGCGTAAATTCCGCTTTCCGACCGGTCTTCGTTGATCTCAGGAGGCACCATATGCACTCAGGGGAAACTAGTGGTATTTCTTCTAACTTCTGCACCAAACACTAATTTGCGGTCACTTTTGAACCAACTATACATACCCTGATACTCACACAGATGATATTGGCTCAATAATCATTCTGTTGTTGGATACAACTAACAGGGGGACAGGCTAAGTAGAACTTGGAGGGGGGCCAATTGGGTCATGCCTGCTATACTAAGTGTCATGGGACACACCTTTCACCCAGACATGATCAATCCTCATAGCTACCAGAGATTTTGTCCCGGACCCCGTAAGAGGACTGTATATGCGGATATCTCGACCCCACCCACAAAAAGATCGCTTAGAGCTAGCTCTCACTTTTTCAGTCCTGATGGGGAAGTACGTGGTTCCACTCCTGGCCAGTGGCTCCGGGGCGAGAATCGCGGGGAGATTGTCCTCTCAGTTCATTGTCCTTGAAGCCCTCCCCCACTTTCCCTCGAGTAAGGTCAGTTAGGAGTTGGGTTAACCGAAAAAATAACAATTATTATACTTCTCCTAAGGAGTAACTAACATTTTTAATGACATAGGCCTGCATGTACGCTACTAACCTAAGACCCTTAAAAGAAGGGTTAAAGTTCATATCAAGTTTCAATGCTAGAGGAGTGCTTTTTCTAAACATTTTGGTGAAATTTGCATTGAAATCCGATAGGTACTGTACGTGGTTCTCAAAATTATGCGCAAGTAGTTGTTACATTTTCAACACACAGTGATCGGAAGCAAGCATTATGACATCATATCCCCACATGAATGGACAGTTTTTGTTTTTCTTTAAATTTTTCAGCCTATTTTCTCCTCAACCAAATATTTTGTCCTCAACCAAATATCCTCAAATATTATCAAAATGTGATTGCACAAGTGGCATGAGAATTTTTCAAACTTTGCTACCCCCACTCATGGCCGGGAGATCCTTTTACGTAAAAGTCAACACAATAGTCTGAAAAAACGAAGGGGAGCAAAGCATTCCTTGTCAATGTGAGGAAGTTATAAAATCTCCGCTGCCTTCAATATCACTTTGGAACACAAATCTGGGATTTGAATGGGAATTTCCGCACCACACTGAGTAGATTTAGAGTTCAACTTCCCTTTTAAATGGCCACAGGAGCGGGTTCTAGGCTCAGCCTCGTGCTACGCCCCAAAATTTTTGTCCCTCCCAGTATTTTACTTTACCCTTAGTTTGTCTCCCCACCTCCCCCACCCCCTCTTCAATTTCGACATCTGGCGCCGCCACTGCGTCCGGCCGCCTCTGGCCCTTCCTGCTCTCAGTGCAGAAAGGCGGTGGGTGACAGCTTAGGTACAGCTAAAGTTATATCAGGGGCGCTCTTTCATATTGTTGAAATTCACTTGTTGCTTGAGCTCAAGGGAATCTTAGAATTCCACTTTTTTGATAAATGTTAAATAAACTTTGGATTGGTGTGTATTATTATTTTATTGGAATTTAAAATAATAAAAAAAAAACCTTATAATATTTCCGTTTCAAGACAGAATAGAATTAATGAGGCCTGTTTAGTTGATCACCAAATTCAACAACATCACAGTTAAAAGCATTCAGAACTAATCTACTTCAGATTTGTTTGAGTCATACTGTTAGGTACCTGTGTTAGGACAAATATTTTAGATTGTGGAAACGGCAAGGTCAATCCGGGGGTGAATTCAAATGGTACATGTGAGTGTGGTAGGACAACTGAGAGATCAATTCCTTCGAAATGGACCCGCCGCCTACCATCGAAAATGTCATCCAGGCAACTACAGCCTTGTACCACAATCCAGATGCGTCCCAAAAGGATAGAGCATCGAAATATCTTCAAGCATTTCAGAAATCGGTTTGTATTTTGCTGTAATCAACCCCGTTAAACTGTAAATATTTGGGTGGGCCGAGTGGAAGTGTGGTAGGCTATAGCTTAGGCTTAGTTTAGTTCCGTACACACACTATGCCAACGATAGACCTATGTAGGCCTACAGTCTGTAGTACGTACACTGTGAAACTTTGCCCGTGTTTGTATATAGCCTAGTCTGATTAACTCCAAAGAGTTGGGACGCAATGGAAATAATGGTGATTTGTGCCGCATTACTGTGTTATGTTTACCCTGCCAACACTTCCACAGTAGCTAGCCTAGGCTAGGCTAAAATTAAAAAGGTCCAGGCCTAGGCCTAGCCTAGGTAGGGCAAGAGGGGATCTGCGACTAGTGAGTTCTGCATGGAATTTTCCAATTTGCTTGTAACTTCGCAGATAACTTTGAAGATACACAACAGAATCATTTCTCTGTCACCAAACTCAAATGGCAACCTGCCAGGTTACTGAAAATTTGGTGAATAGCCTAGGCCCATACATTATTTCACGGATGCAAAGGATCAAATCCAAAATGACCATATTTACTATCGAAAATGTTGAACAGTTAATTGCGTGTTGTTGGCATGACAATTTTTCCACTCTTTTTTTTCGTTTTTACCTTAGCCACTCCTTCGTCAGACCAATTTGAGACAATGTGATGACGTTCAATTATCTCTATTCCGTTCACTGCTTAATCCATCGATGCCACTGAATAAGAAATAGTTTTATTTCAAAAGTATTCTGCTTCTATATGAGTGCCGCATAGAAAATTGCCCTCTTTCTGAATAAGATCCACATTATAAGTGGACTGACGTTTGTACTGTACGTATGTATACATATACTCGATTGTGCGTAACATAGCGCTATTGCAAATGAATACTTGATTGTAGTGTTAATGCACTGTCCGTGGTAAGGCTTGAAAGAGACCATTCCGTTTCTATTCAAATATAATCCCCCATAAGGTTATCAGTTTTACATACAAATGTCTTCTTGAATCAAATTTCCACTCTTCAAAATATAATGGACCTTGATATCAACCCTTATTATTGCCTATGTTTAGCCTGATTAGGTAACCTAAGTTCAATTTGCTTATTTCGATGAGCACCTGTTAGGTGCAAGCCATTTCTGCAAAATGTCTAAATATATGGCTCTGCTGTACATGCACAGATTTATTTACCCACCCAGGTAACTAGTACTATCATTGGAACAGCTAGGTTGGAGCGTACAGGGCAGTTACCCTAATCAGTGCAACAGTGCTTTGGGGCGTCCTCAGGGAAGGGGAAGGGAAGTAAATTCCTCCCTTGGAAATGAAACATTTGGAACAAAAATGTTGAACAACAGACAACATCAGTATTTCATTATGGTATCACCAGAAAATCTCTTGAGCATCATATTCCAAAATAGAAAATGATAAGATGCAACTCACATGGACTGAAGCATGAGTTTTTTGAGGATCTGAAAGGCGTTTTCGGCAAAATTTTCATGGCTATAACAGCTCCACACATAGATAAAATGACTAAGCGTTTCTCCTCCTCCCTCAACCCCCAGCAAATACTTGGTCCCTGTGGCCCAATGTAAAATAAAAGAGAACTTATAAAAGGACACCTTATAAATATAACACAAACCATGATTTTGGGGAATACACTTATGTGGGGGGTGGCTTCAAATTGCCATTCATGTTTTAAGTCTGGTTCATGTTTAAATAAATGCTTGTGTTAATCCCTTGAATTGAGCCAAATCCAGGCAGGGGTTGCCTGCTTGTTTGCCAGTCAATTGCAATGAACAAATTTTAGTGGTGGGGCCTTGTATTCCCTTCTTGCAGTAGTTAAATTGGTAAAGTTTGTATGACAATCTCTTTCCAAGTGGTATAATAATGACATGTTCACAACTTTAGAAATTAGCAGCATGTTTGAGAGATTACCAAGTGAAAAAAAAGCCACAAGACATGCAGGGAGCTGTAACAAAAGTTACCAAGCCCTGTACTTCTGTGGCAATAAAACCTCCGCAAGACCATGATTAGGGCACAAAAGTATATTTGAATAAGTCACCCCACTGTAGCTAATCGAAATATTTTATCATGCTACACCTCCGTAAATTTCATTATTTTTCATTGTTAGTAGCAGTATTTGGAAAAAATTTAACCCGTAAAAATACGATGGTAAGCGCCAGATAATTCCCGCCATTTTGTTGTTTGCCCAATATCATATAAAATGGAACATTCCATGTTGACTTTTATGAATAAGCATACGCAGGTTGTAGTTGCGATAATGTAGAAGTCAACCCTACGATGAACGTAAAAATAACGATCTAATTTTTAGCGGTCCTGGACAACAAAAAATGGGACTCAATTAACGTTATCTTATGGTTTCTTTCTGGTATAAATATGCCACTTCTTCAAACCTTACCGTCTTGTTTCAAAATAATCAGCAGATGAAATGCACTTCAGTCAGATCCCTGAAAAATCCAAGTACGCAGAGATTTGTGATGCAGTTTCTTGGTGAATTTAGCACGGGGCTTGGCCGGCTGCACAGGCCAGCTGTGTAAGCCTGGGAAGTGCGATCGTCATAACGCAAACTCAATGGGGAAATTCGTTCGGAGGTCTGGTATTTTCACACACTAAATCACATAGGCGATGGCGTGAGTTTTGGCTGGCTCAGAACCAACGTATTTGAACCAATCACAATGCAGAGGCAATTCAAAATTTGCAATAGATCGTGTGCATATGATGTCACCGAGCAAAACATGGTCCCTTGTTTAGTGGTAAAAACGGATACACACACAGGTCTACTGCATGCATGGGACCATGTGTATCATTGTTTTCGTTCGTAATGACGTCATATGATAACATTCCATACGTCCTACTGTAAATAACTTTACGGTAGGAATGCTGGGAATTCCTTAATTTATGCAGGATAATAGGGCTTGGTTGTGCTGTTTGCGGCTGGTGGGCCGTTTACAGTGCAATTGTACAGATAGCTACTATGACAAACATGTGAGTGCTGTACATGTATTGAACACTGCATCGCAAGCAAGCTGCATCAAAACAGCGATTTGCGAGTGTTTCATGAAGTAACTGACAATATACTGTAACATAGGGCCAGACGGGAAAATACAACAGTTGGTGGAATGTTAGAAAGTGCACATGGTCTGAAGAAAGCTTCAGTAAATGCGGGATGGGTTTTTAAACTTTTTACTGTGAAAAGATGATATAAACTCAGCCCAAAATACCAACATTTTTGTCACATACTTAGATCGGCGAACATGACTTACAGCGCCATTTTTAGACTTGTACTTTCCTGTACAAAAGTGATGGCGCTCTTTGGAAATGTCGACTTTTTGTTGTTGCATGAACATTTATACGTCATTTTCGGTTAAACGTTTACCGCCGGTTAATAAAATGGGTTAAACGGATAGTGAAATAACCGAAAATGCACAGCCCTATATCATGGAGACAGGAACTCAACAGTGTATTAAAGGTGAAAATCTTTTCTTAAAGGGGCTCATTGAGTTGATATCAATAACTTAGTGAAGTGCTTAAAGGGCCAAAACTCTTACCCCAAACTACAATTTTGGTACAGGGGTACCGTAATTCCCAATTGGCTCTTGGATTGGCAGCGAATTAAAACAATGCCGAGTACAGCCCATGCCCGCCTAAGCGCCCGCCTTGGAAGCGAAAAATCCTCCCAAGGTGGGCATTGAAATGCCCTCCTTGATTTGTGTGTCGGGCAATAAATAGCCCGCCTTGAGAAATAATGATCACCCATGTAAAATACAATGCCAAAAACATCAGCATACATGAACACAAGTGCGTTTAAAAAGACCGCCCCAAAAAATGTTTCGCCATAATATTTGGGTACTTAACGTAGCAAACACAGCAGGTCGTACAAACTGACAAAATTGTGTGCTGGCACATAGGTACAGCATACCACAGGCGTTCTCATCATATACATACAGTATAGAGTATGTGCATGTATATGGATACTGCTGAAAATGCGAAGGCTGGGGTATACGCAGCGCTGGTGGTTCACAGGTGAAGATACTTCATGAGATCGTACATTTTGTCTTGGCATTGGTCTCTTAAGTTAGCTCTTTCAATCGAACGTTCGTGATTGTGAACCTTGAGCAATGCTGCTCTGTACACAGGCTTGGAAATCCCCATTGAGTTACTGTTACTGCATGTGGCAAAATGCACACAGTAAAACTCCATTGAGATTTGTCGCGGGATGCAGAGAATTCGGTATACAAGTCTGTTGTCCGTTTACACAATCCAACTTCCGCTGCATCCCTCGACAAATCTCAATGGAGTTTTACTGTGTGAATTTGGGGGTTTCCAAGTCTGTGTCCAACAGAGCAGCATGCTCAACATTTGATTAAAAGAGCTAACTTAGAGACCCATGTCTAGGACAAAATGTACAATCTCATCAGGGAGCTGCCACTCTAACTCATGAAGTATCATAACCAGTGAACGATCAGTGCTATGTAAGGGAGTAAAGGTCTTACAGTATCATTAGCTATACTGCAGCTGTCACATTTTCAGCAAGGGGAATCATAAGGGGGGCTATTTATTGCCCAACACACAATTCAAGGAGGGCATTTTGATGCCGCCCTTGGGAGGAATTTTTGCTTCCAAGGCAGGCGGGCATGGGCTGCGTATACCCCAGCCTTCACATTTTCAGCAGTATCCATATACATGCACATACTCTATACTGTATAGGGTATGTGTATGCTGAGAATGCCTGTGGTATGCTGTACGTAAATGCCATACGTATGCTGCAAGCATTTTTTTTCATAGGATAGCTGTACAATACATACACATACCCATTGTCAGTTTGTACGGCCAGCTGTGTTTGCTACGTACGGAATAATATGGCGGAACATTTTTTCAGGCAGTTTTTTAAATGCACGTGTGACTGAAGATGTATTCTAATATTTTTGGCTTTGTATTTTTTACAAGGGGGATCATAAGGGGGGCTATTTATTGCCCAACGCACAATTCAAGGAGGGCATTTTGATGCCGCCCTTGGGAGGAATTTTTGCTTCCAAGGCGGGCATTTAGGCGGGCACAGGCAATCCCCGGGTCATATGACCCTACTACTTACTACCGCCAAGGCATACTGTAGCTTTTGCTTGGCCTATTTTGGAATGAAAACCTTCCATGGAGTTTTTACTTTACCAGTATAAGCTACAATCCTGGACAAAAATACATGGGACAGTCCCCCACTCCCCCGTTGAATGTTGCAATTTTTGAAATTTTGAGAATATTTTGTCGAGAACAACATTGAACTAGGGGGGAGGGGATTTTGGAAAATCAACAAGTCTTTGCATATGTGTTGCTATATTTGGGCAAAAATGTCCCATCATTTTTGTCCAGGATTGTAGGCTACTTGTGATCATAGGCCTCCAAATTCGGAAATTGCTGTTTAACGATAACTTCGCAGAACTAGTACCTTCCACACTAACAAGAAACTTGCTTTATTTCGACATCCTGCACAACCTCAGAAAGATTGCTGCTCATTAGCGAATGCTTTCACATTGTGTGTTTCAGTGTGAATTTAATTTGCATACGATAAAACACACAACATTATATGACTGAGAAATTTGTTGTAAGCAGAGAAAGAATCCTAGCATTTCAAGCTCTGACATGAACATTGCTTTATTTCTGATTCTGACACAGTGATGTAATGGGACTTCTCCATAACCTTGACTGTGTGTGGAAGAAAAACTTTCACAGGAACGCAACGAAAGTTCTTTAAAAAATTTACACAGTGAAGCAACAGTATTTAACAGACAGTAAATCCTTCTTTAAACATTGGCATATGGTCACATGGAATCAACTCACTTGCTTTGGTGTATTGATAGCAGTCTGAAGTAGTGATGTACAACAGATTGCTGTGCAATGCATTCTGATACAGTAATTCCAACTTGAAACACTTTGAAAAGAGTTTGGATAGTGATAACTGGGGGAGTGGAAGAAAGCTTGATAAATGTATATTTTATGGAAATAATTTGGTAAAGTTCCACTTAATAACTTTGGTTATAATTTAATAGGGCAATTGTCATTACTTTTACAAATTATTTTTTCCATCTACACTACAATTCTGAGTGCTCTTGCCATTGCAGAGTTACAGTGCAGCCCTGATTTTAGTCTCTGTCACATATTTATCAGACCCTAATTTGCAGAGAGATTAACCTCTTTTGTTTACCAATCTGTTCAGTGTGGGGTGACAAAATGTTTTAAAAAATAGTGACAAAGGAGGCAGGGATTATCCGAAGACTTCACTTATGTCAGTGCATGGTGTTTTTACAGATATTTGCATGTGTTAAAAATCCTTCTTTTTTACTATTCTGGTAACGCTACTAAGGCATTAGCGGTACCATTTTTGGGGTACTGTACCAATGATACCAATTGTCAGTGGTACTGTGAAACCTCACTTTTAAACAATGAACTGTAGCCTTACTGGAAGGGACAAAGAGGTTCAGTTTCTTTTTTTGTGTTCAGGGAGGAAGCTGTTACTTACTATTGTGTTGTAACAGCCCAAACTGGGCCATAAAGCTCTCATTAAGTGAAATAGCCCCTTACTCAAATAGCCTACCACTAAACAGTCTAAAACCCATTCTTTGGGCAGTTAAGTGGGGTTTTTCTTGATATTAGCACCCACAGTTCATAGCAACCACAAGACCTACTGGGTTTTATCACAGTTTTATTGGTTTCGATGGTAAGAGAAACCAATGCATTCATGATGGCGTGCGTGTGTATGTATGTATGTATGTATGTATGTATGTGTGTGTGTGCGTGCGTGTGTGTGTATGTGTGTGTGTTTGTGACACTTTGCTCGTTAACACGATATCTCAAGATAGGAATGTCTGACAGTTTTCAAACTTGGTACATAGATACGCCATATTGAGAGGAAGAACCCCATTGTTTTTGGTGGAGGTCAAAGGTCATCTGGGGTCACCGGGGGTCAAAGTCTGAAAATCTCGTTAACACAATATCTCAAGATAGGAAAGTCTGACAGTTTCCAAACTTTGTACATAGATGAACCATATTAAGAGGGAAAACCCTATTGTTTTTGGTGGAGGTCAAAGGTCATCTGGGGTCACCAGGGGTCAAAGACTGAAAATCTTGTTAACACAATATCTCAAGTAAGGAAACTTGGATAGATTTCATATTTGGGTATGTGGATGCGTTATGGTCAGGAGATGGTCCCTATTGTTTCAGGTGGAGATCAAAGGTCATCTTGGGTCACCAGGGGTCAAAGTCTGAAAATATCGTTAAGACGATATCTCAAGATAGGAATGTCTGACAGTTTCCAAACTTTGTACATAGGTGAACCATATTGAGAGGGAGAACCCTATTGTTTTCGGTGGAGGTCAAAGGTCATCTGGGGTCACCAGGGGTCAAAGTCAGAAAATCTCGTTAACACGGTATCTCAAGATAGCAAACTTGGATAGATTTCATATTTGGTATGTGGATGCGTTATGGTCAGGAGATGGTCCCTATTGTTTTAGGTGGAGGTCAAAGGTCATCTGGGGTCACGGGGGGTCAAAGTCAGAAAATCTCGTTAAGACAGTACCTCAAGATAGAAAACTTGGATAGATTTCATATTTGGGTATGTGGATGCATTATGGTCAGGAAATGGTCCCTATTGTTTTTGGCAGAGGTCGAAGGTCATCTGGGGTCACCGGGGTCAAAGTCTGAAAATCTTGTTAACATGATATCTCAAGATAGGAAACTTACATAGATTGTATATTTGGTATGTGGATGCGTTATGATCAGGAGATGGTCCCTTTCGTTTTTGAAGGAGGTCAAAGGTCATCTTGGGTCACGGGGGGTCAAAGTCTGAAAATCTTGTTAACGCAATATATCAAGATGTCTATCTATCTTTGTATTGCTTTTATGGAGGTCAAAAGGTCATCTGGAATAACAAAATTATTTTTTGAACATGTTAGTATAACATTTGAGTGAGAAGATAATAATGCATGATGGCAGATTTGAAATAGTACATTTATGTATCATCAAAACCTCAATGCATTTTTGCATTCTGGTTGAAGTTAGGGATGGAGATGCTTTAAACTGTAAGTGAGAACATCAAGCAGAAACCCGACTTACCCACCCAAAAGTCGGTTTTTGAAC
This sequence comes from Holothuria scabra, assembly GCA_037179385.1. Taxonomy (NCBI): domain Eukaryota; kingdom Metazoa; phylum Echinodermata; class Holothuroidea; order Aspidochirotida; family Holothuriidae; genus Holothuria; species Holothuria scabra. Next base: position 14,718,161 of record CM074197.1, read on the forward strand.
TGCTCAGTGAGAGTTGATGCTGTTGAACTGCAACTGACACAGCCCATTAAACTTTCCTTCTGCCTTCCTGACCACTAACTAAACTTACTGATTTCTGTAAAAATAGTATAGTAACCTAGGCAGTAGGGGGTTATCATGTTGCAGTACGCACAGTACATGTAGAATTTATATTCTAAATTGTGGATAGATCTGTCCAAGAAATTATACCAGCCATGTTAGACAAGTACAGTCCCTGTAGTGATTAAAATATCCAGTGCATGTGTTTTCTTGGCATCATACGTACAGTAAGTACTGTAAGTCATCACGGTGCAGTAATTCAAGAGGTTTGAGCTTCAGCAGCATTGGTGCTCCAGTTTATACAGTATTTTAAATTACCCAATAAACAGTTTCAAAAAATTTCCAACCATTGTTTAGTATATGTCTTTTGCATGAAAGGCAACTGTTGTTTTGCAAGTTAGTAATTTTTATTGGCCACTCCTACTTTCAATGCAATGAAAAGGAATCATTCTTTTTAATTTCAACCTGCTGCTAATTTTAAAAGCAGGTCATTATAATATAGCAATTTTTTAATCTGAAATACAATTGAAATTTTCCTTTTTAAATCATGCGTAGTATATTTTTTCGACAAAGAATCTGGGTATTTTAAGCACATGTCTGATAATGCTGTCTTTTGATATGATGTCATGAAATAATTGATTCACATTTCACTTTCATAGTCCATTAACAAAAAAAACATATTTTACACAAGTTGGCAAATATTTTACTCTTCTTACAGTACTAGTGGGGGAAAAGGTTTAAACTGGAAAAAATAAAAGAAATGGGGCTGTAATCTGAAATTGCTACAGTGTGACCTATGCAACAGGCTAATCACAGTCATCACTGAAGAATACTTTGGTAGGCATTCACAACCCTACCCTGCCAATCAATTCAAGAGGCAGCCATCTTAACTTATCTACAGTACCCTCACAAACATACTGTAATATCATTGCTTTACATGATTTCACACTGCATCATCAATGCGTCATGTGATGCTACAATACACTGTTGTACTGTACTGTACAATAGCAGCACTACAGTATCTTTATGCTTTATAACCTCATTTCATTCTATGTCGTGTATGTGCTTGGCCTCGTACTACATTAAAAATGTCTGATAAGACTTGGCCAAGTAAATGTATAGTATAGGATTCCCATATGTGCAACGAATTAATTGTGGATGGATTGTGCATCATGGTACAGTATGACCATCTGCTATGTAGGAATATGAAGCTTTATAGAACAAGCCTACAGTAGCCTTGTACTGCCTTAAAAACACCACAGGGTGCGAAACTTTTATATAGGAGGCATTTACTATCTATCTAGAGTTAACTTCACAGACAAGAAGTGTGACTGAAAGGAAGGGTTAATTAAGGTCACTTCAAGTTTTTGTTAGAGATGTACTCTGTCCACATTTTGCTGAAATTTTTATTGGTATCTTGAGAAATGCATACATGTCCAATTTGAATGTAAGTTTTACCACACTGTATAGACTTGTTTCGTCTTTGATGAAAATCGAATTTTCGTTTAAACTTCCCTGCTGTGTCCTACAGTACTCAAATTAATGCCAGCTTAAAGAGCACAATCTGATTATACTGTACTTATAGCATGGAGGATTCCCTACTGTAGGTAATACTTTTATGATCACACATGCATACACACTTCTGTCAAGGGGGTAAGGGAGGATATGGTCTCCTCTTGTCAGAAGAAGGAGGGTAAAATCACTCTGGGTTTTTTTTTTTTTGTTTTGTTTTTTTTTTGCCATTTTAACAGTTACAAGTCATTTATGTCAAGATTATGTATTATATATTTTTGTAATTAATGAAACTGTAATCAATTGAAACCTCAGTAATTATTGAGACTTCATCTTGTAAATATTGTATATTATCTGTATAAAAATTCCAGAATATTAAATGAATCCATGGAATGGAAAAAGGAAGATATAATAAATAGATAATAAATAGGGAGGGAAAAAAAAAACAATTTCCGAGGTCAAAATCAAAAAGAAAAAAACAAACAAATAATAAAAGGTAAGAATGAAAAGTTTGTATTAACAAATGCATATTCCCTTTAAGCACAGTATCAGCCCTGTATTACATACTGTATTAGACCATCAAGGACACAGCTTTTGTACTGTACAACTTATATCCACAATTCCATAGCAGTCAACATTATAACTGACTTGACAAATGCCCACTGATTCCTTTCTTGATGTAGTTCTTTAGAAAATTAATGCCTTCAAGTGGACAGGAGTAATTGAAGACTTCCTGTTACAATAGTTTTGTGCATTATGGTACACAGTAAAAGTCAAAGTATTATTAAATTCATACACAATTGTAGTTCGCAGTGATTTGTTGTTCACTACTTTCAACTAGTGAGTCACTGAGTCACTGTAGTATTAATCAGGCATTGAGTTAAGAATGTCAAAGTGTGCTATACAAATCACCCTCCTCAAGAAATTAGGGAGTGTAGTAGGTATGCTTAGTGTTGGGCAGTATACCGATATTGATGTGAATACCGCTACTAGAGGTACAGGTTATAAAAATACCAGATATGTGGTGTGTTTCTGATACCGGTTCTTGAAAAAAATACCGGTGTTCAAAAAAATTACCAAGGTGGAAATAAGAAATAGGAGTATTAATTACAATTGTGCGTGACCCTAGAGAAGTGTGGTAAACAAAGTCAAAGCAAAGGTTTCTGCAGGGTAATAATGCAATCATATGCCCAGCTGCATCAAAGTACAGGGTAACAGGGGTGCCGTTTAGGTTCCTTCCCACCTGACGTTCCTATCCGAGGCTAAAGTTATGAGTGGGTCAAGGCCCCTGTAAGGTGCAATTTGAAGGGTTTCAAAAGCCATTTATTTCTGTAAGTTCAAACATTATACTGCAAAAGTGTCCTTTGTTTGAAAAAGAAACCAAGGTTGATGGTTTTCAATTTTTTGCGGAAATAATTTTAGCTATAGTACTGTACCATCTTTTTGGATGAATCCTCCCTCCCCTTTCCCCCTCTGTTAGAAATACTACATATCCACCTTCTGCGGATCGCTTTACTGCAAAACATTTTTTGTTACGTTCTGTAAAATTTCTTTTAATTCATGTGGCAATCACTCTACATTGTATTCTTTTCAACAGGTCCATGCTTGGCAGATATCTGACCAACTTTTACAGATGAAGTCAAACTTAGAATCTTGCTACATTGCAGCTCAGACCATGAGAACAAAGGTTGGTAGAGTATCATCAGTTGGTATTTTTCACAAGTGGTCATTTTTTCTGCACACAACATTAAAATGTTCTTGTACACACCATAGATGCAATGCAGCCTCAAACAGCTGTGCATTTTTGTTTTGTTGTTTTAGTAGTTTTAAAGTGGTAAAAATTAGAGCTGTGAAGGGCTCAAAAGAAACTTGAAAAAGGGCACAGTCCAATTGAGCAAAATGGCCATCAGTCTATGTTATTTAAATGGACATTTTACTGGGAGGCATTCACCTCCATTAGGGAGGGCCAGATGGTTATAGTCATCTGTGCTACCAGTTATTTTGAACCCTCACTGTGAGTTCTGTGAGACATTAGCCTTTAATGATGCCTGTGGGTTAAAACAGTGTACCTCATTGTATTACATCTTCTCGAACAACTGCACGGTCAAGTGGTAGGAGCATTCAACTTGGAACTGTGATGTCTGAAGTTCAACTCCTTGCTGGATCATAACAGAGACCTAAAAAAATGGAACCTGCTGTGCTTGATTGTACTTGATGCTTAGCATACAGGCAATGGGATAGGGAAAACAAGCCAGTGAGCCACAAGTGGAAAAAAAGGCTGTCGCCAGCCATTGGCCCAACTTAAACCAATTAACTAGAAACTGAGCCATAAAAACTGCATCTAACTAACAAACTTTGTGTTGAGCATCTGCAAATTTTAAAAGAAACAGAGCACTTCATCTGTTACCCTTGAGTTACATGTCTTATTCCTGTCATTTTGTTTGGTTTAAAGTTTTGAAGATTTCTATTAAGTGCTACCACTCATAATTTCCCTAAAGTGAGTTTCAAATGTTACAGTATATACTGTACCTCATTCATTGACTTCATGAAATTGTTTTTCAAGAAAGTGCTCAGTTAAAATCCTTCATTTTCTATTTGGCATGAACATTAAAGCAATGGTTGTAATAACAATAAAGTAATTTTCCTTTGTTTTTTTCCACTCAGGTGCTCTATAGCTTTCATGAATTACCAGCAGATTCCCACAATTCTTTGAGAGACTCCCTTATCAGTCACTTGGAGACAATGGCAGACCCCCAATTTCAAATTACAAGTACCCAACTCTGCCTTGCATTAGCAGACCTTGCCTTACAAATGGTGGGATGGAAGAATTCGCCCAACTTTATTATTCAAAAGTGAGTGTAAACATCTTTGGGAATTTGTGGGTTACAAAGGAAGTTTAAGCAAAGATTGAATTTTCATATGTATGAGAAGGATATCTACACAATTTGGTGAAACTTCCATTAGTTGACATCATTAGACTTGTGTTCTGAGGTGATCTTAAGAAAAGCAGAGGTCATATCTACTTCCTCACATTGACACTGTTTCTTTTTGTTGTTGGTTTTTTTTTTTCAGTTTGTTATGTTAACCTTGAAACCAAAATAAAAAAGGACCTTCCCATAATGAAAGCAAAGTTTGTCAAAAAACTCATTCCACTGGCGGTTGTATTCTAAAAACATGTGGTTGTTGAGAAGAAAATTGGGTAAGATGTTTAAACAAAACAGACACACATTCAAAGAACATCTGGCTAGCAGCCTGAACATCTGGAGTTTGACCCCTGGCCAGGTCATATCAAAGACTAAAAATGGAACCTGCTACTGCTGTGGTTGGGGCCAAACATTAGCAATGAAGTAGGGGCAACAAGCCAGTGAGCCACAATTGGAAAAATAGCCATGGCCACCCAACTTAAGCCAGATGGTTTGTAACACAGCTGTAACTTCAGTCAACTAGTTTGCTCTCTACCCAGGACTTGCATGAGCATCTGCTAGGAACTTTAATTGCCTTTGTGCACTGTGTGTACAAGTATTGGTACCTGCTGTAAATTGTACGGTTTGATTTGTCTAGTAAGCCTAAAGGTTAAGCTTGGCAGGGAGAATATTTGAAAATGCTTCAAGGCCTACTTTTGGTGTGAAGAGCCAGATGCATTATAATACTGCTTTATCTTTAACTTCATTTTCATTGTTCTTTTTTAGGTTCAGCAGTAATGCTGCTAGTATTCCAGTACTCTTAGAACTCCTTACAGTGCTACCAGAGGAGGTCCATAGTAAAAACCTTCGACTTGGTATGAACAGGAGGGAAGAATTCAGATTGGAGCTTCGCTCTGCTGCTCCAACTGTTATAGCATTATTGGTATGTAAAAATCTTCATCATTTGCAAAGTTTTTGCATGGGGTACCCACCCAGGTACTGCATGTACCAGTCCATCATTGCATGACTCAGTTGAAAATCTACTACCCCCAAAAAAAATAACGCATTAAAGAAAATTACTCCATTTTCATCATTGCCCTTTAATAATGAACTAAAATTGATAAATATGTATAAAGTCTGAAAATGAAGAGAGCACCTAAGTATTATGTAACTTATTCTGAAAGTTGTTTGTACTTTTGTTTTCTGAAGTTGATATTTTCATTGACACAGTGACTGGATTGGACTATCATAGTGTTTATACTTCTCACATCAGGGATTGAACAGTATTTTCAGCACTTTTGTGCAAGCTAATGTAGCTGTGTGGGATTCACATTATACCATTTTATGTAAAAGCTTTTGGACTTGTTTTCCACCCAGCTTCCAAGGTACTGTGCCATAAAGGTCACCTCGTCACATAAACTGAAACCTGCCTGTATGTGGTACATAAGTGTGATTTTGTGTCCTTGATCCAATATGGCATCCCCTGGAGTACACCTAAAAGAAAAGAAAATCAAACTCTCAATGGTTAAATGTGTCTAAACGTCAACACTTTGTCACCATGTGTAAAGTACTAAGATGATTGTAATGACACCGTAAATATTTACAAGAAGTTTTGAAATGAAATGTGCCATTGCATGTTAGTTTTGTTAGTTTCCACAAAAAAGGTGAGTGCCATTTGGGGGGAACTTTTACTCGCACAATTTTTGCACTCGCATAAACTATGAAGTTTCAGCTTGACAGAATTTCTGAATGTTGTTAGAATGTACAGTACTGTACAGGATGTCAACATGAGACAAGCTATGTAAGAATGTACAGTATGTAGTTGGTCAGTAATAATGCCATGGCCTTGTACCCTAGTGGGGGAAAATTTCACAATCATGACGGCATTTGTTGACACACTGTAACTTCAGACCTGCAAAAGAAGATTTCCCATACAGACAGTCTTCGACAAATTCTTGCCCGACAGCCGGGGACAAGTAAAAAATCACTCGGGCAACTACCGTGCTCAATTTTGCATCCCATCGGGCAGGTAGCCCCAGCCTTAAATTTTTGTGTTACGCAAAATGGCATTTGTACTTTTAGACTTTAAAAATTGTATGTACTCAACAGATTTGAATTGGGCAAATAGATATTTATGCGGGCAAGTAGATTGAGAAAACAGCCAGCCCATCGGACAAGTACGAAAGAAAAAAATTTGTCGAAGCCTGCTTACAGATGCTGATTGGTTGATAGTTTTGAATTGGTGTTTTTAAGTTTGAATAGATACAACTTCAAGCTGTAGTAAGCTTGCCTTTTGAGTCCGACAATGCCGCCAATGTGAGAAGATACATTCCTTGTTAAGAACTAATATTCTGAACATCCATCATGTCCCTTCTATTTGTCATTTTCAGCTTGACGTATACCATAATACCTAGTGGCAATTTTAGTGTTTTTGAACGAGTGAGCGTGATCACTATCTCTTCTGTACAGCTGTAAATACATGATGCATGGCTTTGGAAGTATGCCTAACAAGAGAGTGCTGTATTTTAATCACCATAATATTGGGACCAAAAGAAATTTTTACTCATAGATACAGTTCCTTTTTCCATTTTGTTCATTTCTTTCTCTTTTACCCCCAGACTGCATGCACAGACAACTATGGCTCCGATGAAAGGTTAATGGGGAAAGTATTTAAATGTCTAGGAAGCTGGTTCTCCCTTGGAATCATGCCTAGTGAGGATATAGCAAAGAGTAAACTCATCGTTCTTTTATTTCAATGTCTGGTAAGTTACTAGAATACGCTTTGCTTGGATATGAAAGGCTAATAAATGCTTGGGAAGGTTCATGGAACAGTGGTTATTGATTCATGCCACCATTGTTACCCTCTTTCCAATTTCAAGGTGAAATTGGCTTATCAGTCATGTTAAGAATTAATGCCCGTAGTTTTATCAGGTGTGGATCCAGACATTCCAAAATGGGGGGGCTTACTTAAGAGAAAGCAGGGGTGTGAAGGAGTTGTAATGCTAATTTCATGTATGTTTTATTGTTGATGTGGCAAAAAAGGGAGGGCTGGGGCTGTTATAGGCATGTGTAACCTTGACCTTCTTTTGTAGATTTTACATTAATGGCCAAGTGTGGAACAGTCCTTCACACAAGGTGAAAATAAGTCAGGTGCAACTACATGGCCCATATTTGCCTTCATGTCCCCCCTCATGTCCCCCCCTCATGTCTCCCCTCTGTCGGCAGTAGATAGTTCTCACATGATGTCAAAGGAGCTTTTCACATGTCATATTTCAGCCATGTCTGAGTTAGATAGTTAAATGGAGTTTTACTCCCCAGTTGTTTCTGACAAACTGGTTTTAGTCCAGCCAGCCAACTGTGACTCATGGCTTGTTTTCCCTACTCCATTGCTTATGCTGAGCACCAAGCACAAAGGCAAAAGGTTCTGTTTAAAAGTCTTGGGTATGAACAGGACAGGACTCATAAAACCTCCAACCTCCCAACTGAAAGTCTAATGCTCTATGTTTGAGGGCAACCTCTATATGTATTAACAGACTTGTTCTCAGACATGGCGGTTGCAAATGCCTAGGTGTGATGTCAGTGAGAACTATCTATAACTGTAGCTGAGCATGGATAAATTCAGAACTACTCCTTATTTGGCAGATCTTTTTAGTCTTCAAACTATTTTTGTTGGACACCATTGAACAGTTTCAATCAGTTCAATGTGTTTCACCAAGTACTTAGAATTCCATACTTGGTTGGCATAATCTACATGTAGAAAAAACAACCTTAGAAGTTAAAAAATAAAAGTTGGATGATCCAAATAGGTGAAAGTTCTTTTCATCAGACCTGTCACAGGGATTGCTTGTCCTTAATGTGTTTGTCAAACGGAAATCTGTTGTAAATTACTCAGGCAGTCAGGCCTATACCAATGTTTTATTTACAGCCTGGGTTTTCCGACTACATACTATGACCTCGAGTGGTTCACCACTTGAGGGGAAAGAAACAAGACATCAAACACCTTATAAATTTGTTACCCATTCTGTCAAAATCATGGATGTGTCACAAAATACAGTTGTGAGTAAAGTGCCATTAAATTCAAGAAGTGTTGGGGAAATTTTTTAATTTTGTTTCTCGCACATTATTATTCTATGATGTTTACTTTTCAATAATATGTACAGGAGAAACTGCAAACTTGTCCAAATAATTTGGAGAAATACATTTGTGTTGATTATTATTCCATATTTCATGTGCAAAATGGTGACTTATAATGCTAATTTTCTCAGAAGTGTATGATGTAGAATGTCAAAATTCTGAAAAGTACCATCAATTGGAAAACTTACTTATGTTTGCCCAGCACGGATGGCTCAGGTATCATTTTGAAGCTTATCAAATGACTTCTACAGATGATGAAATAACTCCAATTATTATTGCGGCGACATGCATGTCCCAGGTGTTGATAGAGAGAGTCACATTTATTAATGGTAATTTTCATCACTTAACAAGGAATAATTTATCCATCATAGCATCGCAATTTGCTACACAAACAGGCCAAGTTGCTACACTAATGAAAAATTTTGTAGAAATTTTTTGTTTGCAAAATCCTTGCATTTTCACTAACAGTGTGTGAAAGACCTCAAAAATCTTCAACACTACCATGCAAAATTTGAATGCTAAATTATTCCCTGCTTATGGACTAGAGATATGAAATTTTACCCTGCAGAACACAAACATTGTTTCACATTTTTGATACTTCCCTATATCATGTGTCTTCTGCCTCATACCATGCATTTGGTTCTTAATTTCAATATGTTACTTTCCTCAGAGTAAACACGATTCCCCAGCAATGCTACATGAAGCCGCATCAGACTGCCTGTGTGCTGCCCTCTATGGGATGGAGGTATGTTCACTAGGGCTGTGCATTTTCGGTTAATTCACTATCCGTTTAACCGATTTTATTTAAGGGGTTAACCGTTTAACCGAAAATGACATAATGTTCACACAACAACTAAAAGTCAACATTTCCAAAGAGCGCCATCACTTTTGTACAGGAAAGTACAAGTCTAAAAATGGCGCCGTAAGTCAGGTTCGCCCATGTAAGTATGTGGCAAAAATGTTGGTATTTTACGCTTCATCTTTTCACAGTAAAAACCCATCCCGCATTTACTGAAGCTTTCTTCAGACCATGTGCACTTTTTAACATTCCACCAACAGTTGTATTCTGGCCTGACCCTATGTTATAGTGTCAGTTATTTCATGAAACACTCCCACACCGCTGTTTTGATGCAGCTTGCTTGCGATGCAGTGTTCAATACATGTAGAGCGCTCACGTGTTTGTCATAGTAGCGATCTGTACAATTGCTCTGTAAACGGCCCACCAGCCGCAAACAGCACAACCAAGCCCTATTATCCTGCATAAATTAAGGAATTCCCAGCATTCCTACTGTAAAGTTATTTACAGTAGGACTTATGGAATGTTATCATATGACGTCGTTACGAACAAAAACAATTACGCACATTGTCCCATGCATGCAGTAGACTTGCGTGCGTATTCGTTTTTACCACTAAACAAGGGACCATGTTTTGCTCGATGACATCATATGAACACAATCTATTGCAAAATTTGAATTGCCTCTGCATTGTGATTGGTTCAAATACGTTGATTCTGAGCCAGCCAATCACAACTGGCGCCATCGCCTATGGGATTTAGTGTGTGAAAATACCAGACCTCCGAACGAATTTCGCCATTGAGTTTGCGTTATGACGATCGCACTTCCCAGGCTTACATAGCTGGCCTGTGCAGCCGTCCAAGCCCGTGCTAAATTCACCAAGAAACGACAGCACAAATCTCTGCGTACTTGGATTTTTCGGGGGTCTGATTTAAGTGCATTTCATTTCCTGATTATTTTGAAACAAGACGGTAAGGTTTGGACAAGAAGTGGCAAAAATACGGGGATATTTATATCAGACAGGAATCATAAGATAATGTCAATTGAGTCCATTTTTTGCTGTCCAAGACCGCTAAAAATTAGATCGTTATTTTTACGTGCATCGCAGGGTTGACTTCTACAGTACAGTACATTATCGCAACTACAACCCAGTCGGTTCAACGAACTGCGTATGCTTATTCATAAAAGTCAACTTGGAATGTTCCATTTTATATGATATTGGGCAAAGAACAAAGGGGCGGGAATTATCTGGTGCTTACGATCGTATTTTACGGGTTCAATTTTTTCCAAATACTGCTGCTAACAATGAAAAATAATGAAGTTTACGGAGGTGTAGCATGATAAAATATTTCGATTAGCTACAGTGGGAAGACTTATTCAAATATACTTTTGTGCCCCAATCATGGTCTCGGGAGGTTTTATTGCCATAGAAATACAGGGCTTGGTAACTTTTGTTACAGCTCCCTGCTTGTCTTGTGGCTTTCTTTTCGCTTGGTAATCTCTCAAACATGCCGCTAATTTCTAAAGTTGTGCTTGGGTGTTACTATTGAAGGGATTAGGAGGCGAGCACACAAAGTTCTGCCAACGAAAGTAACAATGGGTGCGCCACTTGTCACTCATCATAATGTATTTAATTCGGGGAGCTGCTGCGGAATTAATCTGTTCAATCGAACGGATTTTAAAACTCTTTTTACAGTTATTGTTTGAGCGATAATTTGTGTGAAACTGACACTGTTTGTTGCGCGATGTTTGTGTAACAGTTTACTAACAAAGCCACGCCACGGCGACTGAGTTATTGGCAATACAAAAACAGTTAATCTATGAAGAGGAAAGACGCACGAGTAACCGACGAGTCGGTCGGTTAACTGGTTAACCGATTAACCGTCACAGCCCTAATGTTCACCTTATTGCTTCTTACCACGGAATATAAGGACATCTTTTTCCTCAGTTTATAATCATGTAGCAGGCTCTCGTCAGAGATCTTTTCAAATGTTTCTCACAATTTGAAAGATGTGAGATGAATGAACCTGAAATTTTGATTCACATTTTTAGGCTTATTGACTAAAAGAAGTATAAGGTGATAAAGACAGGAATGTGTTCTGTCATGTGTAGGTGAATTGGGCCATAAATTTTTGAAAGTGATATGTTTTCTTCCCCCCAAAAAGGGGACAAAATTGATCTGATAAAACTGAGGTGTATCTTTGTATAAAATGGTTTGAAGGTAGAATTGGAAATGCATCACATGTATAATTTTCAGGTCACCTCAATTCTTAATGAGGTTTTTAAACCAGATAAACATGAAAAAGTTACATTAACTTTGATAGAGTTGTTGTTGAGAATTTACTCTGAAAGCAGGCATTAGGACAGATTTGACTGGTTCTACCATCTGCATTACAGAGGGCAGTATTGCCCTTTTCAGTGGTTGGGTTGGATCTGACATTCTGAAAAAATGCTGGCATTCGAAGTTATCCTTAATGCAGGGTTGCTGTAGTCCTGAAAGTACTGGAAAGCACATGAAAGTATGGAAAATTATTTGAAGGCTCATAAAAGTTTTGAAGTTCAGGAAAAATATGTGATGTCCTGGAGAGGTCATGGAAATTTTCACAAAGTGATATTTTTCCATGCTCACTCATTATATCAAAATGTATTTTCTCTGGTGATGTAGAACTTCTTTTGAACTCAAATTTTATGTAATTTCATGGAAGATGTCAAGAGGAATGCCATTTAAATGATTTATTAGTTTTGGAAAAGTCATGAAATTTGATTCCTCTGAAAGTGCGGGAACCGTGTACTTAATACTATCATAGCCCTACAATAGTACTTCCAAGTCATGGAAAAGTCATGAAATTTGATTCCTCTGGAACTGCAGGAACCCTGTACTTTATTCTACAATAGCCCTTCCAAGTTAAACCTTTGTCCTACCCTCAATTTACCTTTTTCACAGGACATTGAAGACCACATGACCCTTGCTACTACTTTATTTCAAGGAACCATGGAGCTGCCACAAGCATATCACATGACAGTTGCGGCTGACGATGTTGACAAGTAAGGACTTGATGATTCAAAATCAAAAGTTAGAAAATCTTCCTTTGGTTCCTGGAAATGATCAAAGCTGTATTTCTGTCTAATTTTGCCATGTTGTAGTTCTCTGCAAAAACAAAAACAACTCCCCCCCCCCCCCAAAAAAAAAAAAAACAGGAAAATAACATGGCAGAAATTCAAAGTGCCACTGTAAAGAAATGTTTCATTTATCATTTAGCTGTTCCAACTTAAATAGCAGAAAGTGGCAGTGGGTGATGGAATGAGAAAAGATAGTATCATTTTAAGATGTTTGTTGAGGTAGTTGTTCCCCCTCCCCTCTCTTCCCCTTATGGGAATTGATCCTGAAGGAATGGGGGCAAACACATTGATTTGTTTCCTCAATGATTCAGGCAGACTAAAAGAACAAAACAGGCAGAATAAAAATTGTATAAAATTGTGCTGTTCAGATGACTTTGGGACTTCCATGAAACATCAGAGACTGGGTGTTTGGTCTAATGGTAGAGCATCCCCTCTCAGGAGGAAGACCCGGGCTCAATTCCCAGGTGAAGTTTTAGAGTTTTTGTTATGACTCGACCTGGGAATCGAACCCGGGTCTTCCTTATAAGAAAGACTCTTAAAATGGAACCTTTTGCCCTAGTGCATGATGCTCTTGGTAAGCAATGGAGTAGTGAAAACAATCAAGTGACCTACATGTGGAAAAAAGGCTGTGGGTGCCACTGGATTTAGACTATAGACAAATCTGGACAGCAAGTGATGGTCTTATTTCAGTCAGCCATAATCAGGACTATAACCTGTCAATCTTTCAATTTCCTTCCTTACCTGTATCATGGATGATTGTACACTAAATTGTATCTTGATTCCTTCAATTTCACTGAATATCAGGGTTTGAAATTCATGTAGACAATAAATGAAACTGATTTAAGCTGATGGATCCCAGTAGTGGCTGCCTACAGTCACTTAAAACAAGCCTGAAAGAAAAAGAAGGGCTAATCAGATTCTTCCATAAGATTTGAAATTCAGTCATTTAAGCCTGAAAAACTAAACCCAATCTCATTGCTAAACCCTTAGTGTTGGTTCCCAAATGTGCATTTGTATATTAGGGTCACAGAAAACGTGGAAAAGTCCAGAAAATTTTGAAAATTATTTCAAGGTCTGGAAATGTTTTGAAATTCACAAAAATGGTAGGAATTCTTGGATAAGTTATGCAATGCTTACAATAAAACATTGTTTCATTGTCACTCCTAATAACAAAATTTATTGTTCTCTTCAGCTTTAGATTTTATGTTATCCTCAAGAGGAAGGTAATGGGGGGTAGGTAGGTTCTAAAAAAGTCATGAAAAGTTTTTTCCTCTGAAAGTGGACATCTAACCCGTCATTTCCTTTCTTTGTTTTCAGGTGTGTGAATTATTGTAGAATATTTACAGAGTTGGCCGAAGCCTGCCTTGAAGCTATGGTGAACAAACCAGGAGAGGTAAGGTTATACCAAGATGTCGGAAAAATTATGTGACTGTAAGAAAAACCTGCACTTAGTACTTAGTACTTTCTTGGTCCAAATTTATGTTCAAGTATTGTTAAAGTTAACGTTTGTTTTCCCTTTAGTCGCCTCTTACGACAGGCGGGATATACGGTGGGCATATTCTACCAGCCCAGCCCACAGGGGCAACCGTGGAGGGGCTTGCTCTGTTTTGTGGCCCCGACAACCCACCAGTAAAAGGATGAGTGATAAGGGCCTCTTGTTTCCTGAAAGGACACTTGTCATAAATTACCAACAATTTTTTGTCCAAACTAGCTACATTCAGCTGCAGAGACATGATTCACTAGTCTCCTATGTACATACGTGTGGTCAACGGAAGCATAGTAGAGGAATTTTCTATTAACATGGGAATTGGTAAGGAAATATGTAACCAAGATCTGACAGGTTTTTTTCCTTAGTGCAAGAAAGGCACTTCTTTAAGAAAAACATGTATAGAACTATTAGACGTTTGATGACCCCATAAACTATTTGTGAGGTAAAGGTTGCTGGCTATGTTGTTGCGTGTTTCAAGCAATTATGTAAAAAACAAGGTGGCTAGTCATCCCTATTGATAGCCTGTGATACGGACTCTGCCATCTTCTGTCCTTCTCAAGTTTTTGCAAGGTCGAGGAGAGTGACTCCATTTTTTTCCCATTCAGGAAACCAAAAATGATAAGTGTTACCTTCAATATAAACATAACAGCTTAAATTTGATCTATGTCATTTTAAGATATCTTTCTTTTCAGAAACTAGGTGATCTTCGCATCCTTGATGCTCTACTAGCTTGTGTTAGCGGTCCCTACAGAGAATTACCAGATATAACTTTTAATTTCTGGTACCGACTATCAGAAGTCATATACAAGAAGAATGTACGAATGTTGAATGATCATTTCAGACCTTATATACAAAGGCTTATACAAGGGTTATGTGTCCACTGCCAAATGGAATCCGATCATGTAAGTTAATTGGAATCATTTTGTATTATAAAGGCTTTGCAATTATGTAACAGATCCGCCATGCTGGAGGAAAAAGCATGCCAAATACTCATGGCTTTGTGCTGAACGTACTTCACAGTGAGCATTGCCGTATACTCTGTGTACACATTCCACAAGATGTCAGGCAGGTTACTGTGTAGTTAGGTGTACCCCATCATGGCTGCTAGGGATCATTATAATGTCATGTGAAATCCTCTGTTATTTAAGAACTAGTTGTGAACATTTGCATGAAGAGTTACAACTGTACTCAGAGTTCAAGACCCTGTACTTCAAGCAGTAGAGGTGTGTACAAATTTGTATGGCAGGGCTGGAAAAATTTCCCAAGAGGAGAGTAAAATTATTTCCCTGGAAGGAAATGAAATTTCCCACAGTTCTCCCCATATTCTCATGTACAGAAAAGGGAAACTTCCCTCCAGATCCTGAATTTCCCTCCAGATGGCCAAATTTCCAGGAAGGAGCTTCCCAGCTTCCCAACTTTTCCACCTGTATGTATGGTTTAACCAATATGTAAGGGTCAGTACATAATCTGTATTACATTCTTTGGTGTGTGTTATGTTCATTTTGTGAAACATAGGTTGTAAAGTCATTATAGTAGGCATGTACAACCACCCATGAGTTAATCTGGTGATGAGGATCACCCTAGTTTGTTTTCGTAGATCCTGGAATCAAGCAGGGAAGTTAAAATTTTAAGACATTTTGCATTTGATATCCTTTTACATTTCAGTGCAGCTCTTATCTGTGAACATGTGATCTACCAATTATTTCAGTTTTCTGTTTTACATTGTATAGAAGCAAACATTCTCAAAAGATTACCACCACACACTTTTTAAAATTCAGATTGGAATATATCCATGATCTTTCCTTCTCTGAAATCAAGTTGCAAACCAGAAGGAACATTTTCTTAAATGTCAGGAA
Source organism: Holothuria scabra (assembly GCA_037179385.1). Taxonomy (NCBI): domain Eukaryota; kingdom Metazoa; phylum Echinodermata; class Holothuroidea; order Aspidochirotida; family Holothuriidae; genus Holothuria; species Holothuria scabra. Next base: position 14,734,026 of record CM074197.1, read on the forward strand.
TGTCTGCATGGAAGACTGTAGTATTTAGTCATATCTTACATTGCCCTTTTTCAGGTGCAGAAAAAAGCTGATAACCTTTATAAATGGTTCTTTATATCTATCACTTCCAAGAATCTTATTCTTATATGCCATCAGCTTTCTTCACCTCACTTAAATTTGCTGGAGTTATTTTACGACATGTCTTAACTTTCTCTTCTGCTTTTGCCATAAATTTCTTTCACCATTATTTCCCCTTCTTTTCCATATAAATTTAGAGCCTTTCTTCTCATCCTAGGCCCCTGTTACATCCGATACTAGGTACAGGATTAATGTACAGGATTGACTAGACACGACTGTTTCTTATCAGTCATTTCTTGCTGCCCTCTTTTATGACCTCTCTTTGTATTGCCTTAACAGGAAGGAATTCCCGATCTTACAGACGATTTTGGTGACTTTAGGTCTAGGGTTACAGAACTAATTAAAGATGTCATCTTTCTCATGGGTTCTACGACATGTTTTAGGCAGGTAAGTAATGTTCTTTGTCAGATAGTCTCTGACTTTTTAGCATGGAAAAAGAAGAAAATTAAAGTCTTTTCTCTCTCAGCTTAAAGAGAAATATTATATTTTTTAAAAAAAATGTTTTTCAGTACAAATATTTGTTTTACATAGATGATAGATTATTGAAAAAAGAAAGCAGTACAGTAGCCTCCTTTTTAACACATTGGTTCCTTGGTTGGTTTCTTGTCCAAGAGTATTTTTCACCAAAACTCTCAAATAATCAAATGATGCAACTTCTGCAAATTTTCTAATTTGTTGTTTGTAGAGATGAACCTGTTTGTGGGGTTTATTGTTGAGACTGGTTTGGTAAGGAGTAGGGCTATTATCTTTGTATGTTATGTTGGTATGTTTTAACACCTTTGCAATGCATGGTTTTGCTGCGAAACCATAATTTGCCATTATCATATACATGTGGTTTTGCCCCAAAACCATAGCACTCAGCGCATCCTGGATGGGCTCATTATAAACCTATGGTGTGTAATCGTGTTTCGTGTTTGGACATGGAATAGGCTTGAAGAGGAGATACTTTACACATATGTATCCACTTGGGATATAGCATGTGCAAATATGGCAGCATCCGTAAAAAAAAATTATTATTTCACAGAATCCGAACATACCAATTGTTATTATGTAATATAATACGTAGCTCAGCATGACGGAATTGACCTCCTTCTGTAGCAAAAGGGTTAAACACAATTAAAGTCCAATGTTGAAACTAAAATGTATATTGTATAGCTGACTGGCAAATCTAAACAGTCATCAAGCTTGCAATTTAAGAGTGTCAACTCTCACCCCCAAACCCCAATTTTTGTAGTAAATACACAGAAATTCTCAATTGACACAGCTCTTTGATTGACAGCAAGTTCAAAAAATGCAGAGTACTAAAAGCTCATATTACAAAGTATGCATTGTACTGAGAATGTTTTGATTACACAATGGGTCTTGTGTACCCACCCAAAAGCATTAAACTAAGATTGTGTATGGGTAAGGATGAGTTTTAGACATTTGTGGGAGGGGCTTAAGTAAGTAGGTTAGAAAAATTGGAACTGTGCGGGTTGAGAAGGTTAGGCATTTTTAAGACTGCTGCTCACTGTTTTTTTAATGTGGTATTTTTCTTTGCCAATGATTGCAAGGTATTATCAGTGATGGCAGTAGACTGCAGTTGCTGAATCCAAAATGTAAATATACTTCTGCATAAACTTAAGTGCCATTCAGTGAACCAAAAAGAGGTTAATGTGCGGGAAAAATTCAGAAAATTACAAAATTTGCCTAAAATGACCAACTTTCCCCCACAGTTCTCAGCTCCCACCTATTGTGTTCCCCCCCCCCCATAAAAAAGTTACATATTAAGCAAAACTACAAACACTTTGCAAAAGAAAAAATTAATATATGGAATATTCCTTTTGTTTTATGTATATATGAACACAGTACACTTAAAGTGTACCCTAAGTCAACCTTTTTCGAAATATGCATTTTGGAGGTTGCAAAATGAACCTATTCGTTCAACTCTCATTGCTGTAGCTTGTTCTAATGATGAGATATTAAATGTTGAAATTTCTTCCCTCAAATCAAAATGGTTCACTCTGCAATAATAAGTGGCTCTCATGCTGTTCAACTCTCATTACCTGCTTTGCTCTTTTAATCTTTATTTGACCTTGAACATTTGGTGTCTGCTTGAATAGTAGCTATGTGGAGAGAGAGCTTGTTTAATAACACCACCCCATAACAGTAAGATTACCATCACATGTCATATTGGTACAAGGCACAACAGTTTTCTGAAAAACAAAGACTGCAATTTGCAGTACAACAATAACATCAAAAGTTATTGCACAGTCTGTCGTTTTAAATTGAGTGAGTGAACTTTTATATCTCAGCTCAGGAATGTCCTATAAAAATGGGAGTTAGGTCTCTTTGAATTCATTTTTCATGCTCTGGACTTCATAAATTTTAGACTTGAGGTACACCTTAAAGGGGTAATCAGAGTTTGATATTGAATATAAGCCTTTTGCCGGCACTTCCTTTTTCCTTTTTGAACTGATTATTTACCAGAATCAACAGACATTGAAAAGGTCTTTTAAAGTGAGAAAAAGCGTTAAAAATCTGTGCTACGTACTGTTGAATGGGAATGTTGTAATTTTGTTCGGGTAAAGATGCAAGCCTAGACAGCCTCCTCCATGCAGTGACCAATCACAACATCAGACCATGATGACAGATCATTTTTGTAAGATTTTGCATGATTGTGGTGCAGAATTTAAGTTGTAGAAAACTTGTAAAACCAAACTCTGATTGTCCCTCTAAAGGTAAATATTGCTTAAAAATGCCCCAACATAGCCCTAAAAGCTAATAGTTCTAGTCATTATCAAATCATTTAGTCTCAACAATAAACCCCAGCAATAGCTTCATATCCTCAAAATATTATGCACAAGAAGAGTTTATGGAAGTTGCATCTTTTGAAACGTTGAAAGTTGGGGTGAAAAAATGATTCTTGCGCAACAAGCAGGTAAATTTCCATCTGAGGTAAACTTATTTCTTGAAAAGAAGGCTACCATACTGTCTCATTTTTAATTGTTTATCACTCTTTGGCAATAAATATTTGTTTTAAAAGGATGAAATTTCCTTGTAAAACAAATGCAATATTTCCCTTTAAAGAGACTCATTGAGTTGATATTGATAACTAAATGAGAGTCTCAAAGGGTCAATATCACATAACAGTGCTTAAAGTTAGCATAACAAGTCAAGCTTCAAGTCCAAAAGTCACAGAAAAAGTTAAATTTTGAATTTTCTAGTGTCCTGACTTGTAACGGTTTTGCACATAATTTGAAAAAATTAGTGTTTGCATGGGTACTAAAAATTAGGACAGGGGTACCCGATCGCCATACCCGTCGGGTACCCGGGTTACCCGGTGTTACATACGTTGACTAAAAGATATGAGCATTTTGTAAGGCATACTCCATAAGACATGCATGGTAACATTAACATCTGTATTGGATAGGTATAGCGATCACAGTTCCCAAGTTCAAAAACATTTGATTTGTTAGAAGGTTTAATCATCTCGTTTTGTTTTAGATCAGAATGACAAGTAAAAAAAAAACGTAACAGAAAACAGTCAAATAAGAAAATTATACTTCCCAAGGCCTATATCAATTTGATATTGAATTTTGGGACGCTTTCCTACTCGAAAAGCCGGCATAGTAAGAGCTCGAAGCTTCTCCTTTTAAACCACTGATTTAAAAATATCAACTAATCAGAGCCCTGTATTATGGTATTCTCTTGCACGTCAAAAATTACTGGTTGTAAACAAACGACGTCATGTTTGTGAACTTCCCTCATACTACTTTGCAATGTGTGTTGGAATTATCGCTAATGGGGTATGTACGTTCTTACGTAGCTAGCCTCGTGTCGACATCCAGGCACGGTAACATAACTTTCACACATAAACTTCGTAGTCTGCTCAAGCGCCATTTTGGGGCAAAATAACGTAATATATACTGGCCTATTTTAAAAAAAAATTTGTGAATGTTTACGGTGTTATTACATTGATGTCGTTTTACTTTGCAGATAGCGGCAGTGTTGATTTGCGTAAAACTGACACCTTTAACCATTAAGAAATATTCGAGGATTATACTCGAGGTGGCATACCGTATTGATAATAAGATCTTATATACATGCAAGGCTCAGTTTACCTAGCATGCTGAACGTTACGGGCACTGTCTTTGCGAGCTGGGCGGGGGTGGTACAGTATGTCTTGCTATGTCTGCGTGAAACAGTACGATGTGATTTTGATTTTGAATCGGCCGTCAGATAGCTTGCTTGCGAGTAAGTTTATAAGCGGCATACATGTGATGTGTGAGAAGTAACCCACTACGTGACGATGGCGCGATCGGGCCGCACGCTGATAAAAATTTCAACTTCAGAAACGAAGTACAGACAACTATCAAACTTACACATAATTTCAAGGGGCTCTCTTCATTCTCAGTCTCGGAGAATGTTTACCAAATTGGCAAAATATTTTAGTCCATAACCGTGGGCAATGGCGTAAATGGGATGATCCTTTTGCATGCATTTTTTTTTAAGATTCGGGTAGTAGATTTGGAACCGGGTAATACGATGGCGGGCGGGTTCCCGGGTACCCGGGTTACCCGTGCAAACACTAGAAAAAATGTCTGGTCACGAATTTTTGGAAACGCACTTGAACCGTTAATAGCTCATTCATAAAACAGTTATTTGTACGTAGGGTGTGGGGATTGTCTAAGTTTGACCATTTGTCATGGGTTTGTGAAGAAAACTTAACAGGTTTGGAAAAATTTGTTGAATTTCATGAACAAACTCAATGAGCGGCTTTAAAGTAGTTTATAATAATTTCACAAGGAGTGACCATTTTCCAAGTATTCCTGTCCTTTTTCATTGTTCTGTAGATCTTTCAAAATATCACCAGTCAACAGACTCCTGCGTGGGAAGTGACCGAAGCATCTCTATTCATAATGGCGGCAGTTGCCAAAAATGTGCTTCCGTAAGTGATGAACATTGTCATGTTGGACGGAAGGTGTTTGGAGGAGGTCTATGTAAGATAAAGAGTTGCATTAATTTGAATTCACTCATCGAACTTGTGATCAACTCACTGGGAGTGAAACTGTGATGGACCACACCATTGGAGATCTTGGTGTGTACCCCTAATGAAGGAGATATCTTGCACCCCTAAAGAAGGCAGTTGGTGCTGCAGTCCTTTAGAGAAGGGGGATAAAGCCCCTGAAATTTGATCACCCCCTCCTCCCCAGAGAAAGTTTGAAGTTGCCATAAACTTAAATGCATTTTTCTCATGCGCCCTGTCAGTACCTGGCTTAACTACTGTACAGGTGTGACAGCTTTCACCTTTTTTGTAGCCATTTGGTTGACCTGCATCTATTTTGCTGATATTTCCAGGTAAACTGACCTGGATCTGTGGAGGGTAGAGTTGGTTTGAAGGGATTTACTCCCAAGTCCAATAGGGATGTATGTTGTATCTCGTGCTGACAAATTCCCCAAAGATTGATCCCTCAGACAGCTTTAAGGGGGTAGGGTGAGGGTTTTAAACTTCAAGAGGTGGGGAGGATAGTAATTGGCTCAATGCTTGTATTAGTAAAATATTTAATCTATGTTCTGAACAATCTCAGCTGTGAAATATCTTCTACATACTTAAACACCATTTCAAGTTCACAATCCAGAAATTTTCCAGTGTTTGCATGAAACTGTTTGAAGTTGATAAAGTTGTTTGGAGTTAAGACCAGGGATTTTACCAGAAACTTAAAAAAGGAGGGGGTTTATTAAAGCTAAACTCCAAGCCTAATTGATGGTGCCCTTACAGTCAAAGTTACTTTTGGATTCAAAAGGGCAAAGCTTGCTTCAAGGTCCCTTTAAGTTGCAATAAGAAAGGTTTTGAAGGCTACTTATTTATGTAAGTTAGAATAACGCTGCAAAGGTGTCTTTTCATAAGGAATGAAGACATTGACATATTTTTAGTTTTATGGAAATGAAAGGGGGAGTTGAATATTACCTTCCTTCTGGAAAGGGGGGACAAACCCTCCTTTATCCCCTTGACAGACACCCTTTACAACATGTTGTAAAAGTTCCTTCCTGTCCAAGTTTAGTATGACAGGAAAGTTACCAAAGTTATAAATTCATTTTGTGGGTTGACACTTTCAAGTGTGGAAGGAAAATCACTTGTGGAATGTTGTTTGGTAATAAGAAATAACAGACCACCCTCTTAGTTGTCAATCATTATGATGAGTGTTTTGTACCACTCACAATTTAATTGATGGTTAAACAAAGATGGACCTCATATTATCACTGAATAATGCATGATTGGAAGGGTAATGCAAGTAATGCATGAGGGCACAGCCTTATTATATCCCAAGAAAGCTTTAACCCCGAGAATGCATTATCTTGTAATAATGCATAGGTCCAGATACTAATGCATAGGTCCAGATACTAATGCATAGGTCCAGATACTAATGCATAGGTCCAGATACTAATGCATAGGTCCAGATTCTAATGCATAGGTCCAGATACTAATGCATAGGTCCAGATACTAATGCATAGGTCCAGATACTAATGCATAGGTCCAGATACTAATGCATAGGTCCAGATACTAATGCATAGGTCCAGATTCTAATGCATAGGTCCAGATACTAATGCATAGGACCAGAGCTGTTTAACCTTGTTCATTCAAACACAACAATATTTTAATTGAGGGACAGAACTACAAATGGGTCTACAGTTTCATTTGTAAATAACCACATTAAAATAGCACAACCCTGAATATAAATGGAATAGCCCAAGATGTTTTTATTCAAGGATAATATATTGTCACCTGATCATTATTGACCAATGGAAGTTGAGTACTGTATTTACCAAGTGTGAATGAACTTAAAAAAAAAAAAAAAAAAAAACCTGCCTGACATTCTGGGCCAAATGAAAGGGTGTTGAAGCAAGTGTACTGCTCAGTATGGTAGCCCACTAAACAAGGGTGTCAGTGAAGCTGCAGGAACGAACACTGGCTTGTTTATGTATGTGATGTCACTCATAACAGTACTCACCAGTGGTAGTCAATTCAATTCATTCTTTCATTAGCTTTGTAATTAACAACCGGGGTGATTTTAAGTTAATCTTGTCCGAGAATGATTTTGAACAATTTTACATTTTATGTGGGGTAGACTTCTCCCCTGCCCCCAGCCTCGGCCCCCATAAACCTGGGTGTGACAAATTCTTTTTTCAATACTTGTCTAACTGCATGGTCCAGTTGTTAGAGGATCTGACTTGCAGGTGGAAGGTCTTACTTTTGACTCCTGGCCAAGTCGTACAGAAGACTTTAAAAATGGAACTCACTGTCATACTGCTTGGTGCTTAGCATAAGAAATGGAGTAGGAAAAAAGACCAGTGAGCAATAACTGAAAAAAGGGCAGTGGCCAGCCCGACTTAAACTAATTGGTTTGAAACTCATCTATGAAATGTCACCTTTTTTCATTACGTAATTTGTACAGTGGACTTGCTGGTATGTAAATCTAAATGCATGCCATGTATTTCTACATGTGGACATTTAGCATGACTTGGAAGATTTAGGAGTAAATTTTGCTGGGGTACTAGTTTTTACCAGAGTTGTAACGAGTCACCCAATTTTGCAGTAGAGTTGAGTCACTTGCTAATTTAAGTGTGACTAGAGTCACTGTACTATTTCTATGAGGTAAATCATGATACAATTCCTTGAGTCATTTCTCTTTTGGAAATTTGTGACTCGAGTCATGACTTGTTACAACTCTGGTTTTTACCCAGTGGGTTTGGATATTTAGCAGGGCACTTGCCCAAAACTTCTTGATTGTCCCAAAAGGTTGAGCCAAGGATCTGTCAAAGTCTGTGCAGTGTTGTATCATTTTGCATTTTTTGAAATTATTTTTTGTTTCCAATAGTGATGAAGATGTGGTGGTTCCCATGGTGATGCAAGCAATTTTTAACCTACCAGAGTCATCCCACCTGGCAGTCCGTTACACTAGTCTTAGAATTATAGGAGAGCTTTCAGAATGGTTAAGTCAGCATCCTGATTATATCGGTAAGTGTCTTAGTCCTGTTTATACTTTTCAAAACGGAAGTTTTCCTGCTTTCATTTTGGGATCATTTTCCCTTTTATATCAGACCCAAGGTGTATGCTCTAATAAGCCTTTTATGCCATTGCAATTACTCTATGAAATATTAGACATTAATTTCATATTCCTCTTATACATATCATATATTTTCACTGGTTGGCAAATGTTTTGCTATTTTGACAAGAGTCTAGAAGGAGTTTGTAACTAAAACGCACAAAATTTGTGCTCTAACCTGATCAGATACCACTGTTGTGTCACCCACGCTTCACTTCTTTAAGTTCACAAAACTTCTGGAATTTGCCATTGTTACCTTCTTCTTGAAATGACCTGAACAGTACTGCAGTTTCTTAAACTAAGAGGGAATATTCTGAAATGATAAAGCATTGTGCTAACTTCAAGTCTTATAGGAGTCCATAACCATCACTATTTATAAATGTTTCTCTTTGGACCTACTTTTTCACAGATCCTTCTTTAAATCTATTAACAAGTGGTTTGAAACATAACCAACTAGCATCCATCTCAGCGACATCTATTCAGAAGATATGTGAAGATTGCAAGGATCTCATGCATAATCATTTTGATGGTCTCATGAATATTGCGAGGGCAGTAGATGAGTTTAGTGTATCACCAGAAGCAGCTGTAGGCTTAGTTCAAGGTGAGTTTAAGTATAGATGAATTCGATCAGAGTTTGTATTTAGTGACTGTAGGCAGCCATTAGTGCTGTCCATCAGCCTTTAATTGTTTTCATTTATTGTCTACATTATTTCTAACCCTCGTATTCAGTGAAATTGGAGGAATCAGTATACAATTTAGTAAGCAACCACCCATGATACAGGTAAGCAAGGAAATTTAAAGGTTTAGAAGTGATAGACCCCAGTTAATGGCCAACTGAAATGGGACAATTACATGCTGTCCAGATTCGTCTATAACAAAGAAAATGTTAAGATAAAGAGACTGAACTTCTTTTGAATGCTTATCTTATTATAGGGGGCAGCATTCATATATGCACCCAAAGATATTTAAAATGTAAACTCCAAACTCCTACCCCTACACTACGCTAGACTGCTAGGAAAAGAAGTGTTGATTTGACATGCCCACAGCTCTGTTTGGTGACATGCATGTATATCTATGGGTACGTAACAGAAAATCCCATTGTGACGAGATGTGAGCATGCGCGTATTTTCAAAATGAGTTCTATACCTGCACAATACCTTTGTATGTGTGATTGTACAGGGTTATTGATGCTCACTTCTGCGTGCTTCAATAACGCACCCACACGTTGATTTTTCGTTGTTGGCGAGTAAGAATGTAAACACATGTATAAATCTGTGTCTGTGAAGAAACCTTAGAGTTTGACCAATCAGTAAGTCCATAAACTTCAAATTAGTCCTGCCTTCATGTTCAAATGATCTTGAGTGGAAAGCTTCGAAGAAGCCAAAAAACTGTTCCACGTAATATACTTCCAAAAGATACCAATTTATGTGCTACCTTCCAAAACGACTGATCATTGATCAGCACTTCCACCCCTATGTTTCAGCCTCCATGAGGAGTCACCACGCCATTTTAAGTTTGGTATCTATGCTTGTAATATCTTTGTGCACCATTCAAAACCTTTAACATGCCTTGCTCTGAATGTCCTATTCACAGGAGGGAGTCCGGAGGGGATGGGGTTGCAAAACCTTTTTCATTGAAAAAATTTCAGACTGCTAAAGGATGTATCTAATTCGACCCTTGAGAAAACAGTGAAGTCTTAATCCTTGCCTCAAAATTGGAGTACGTGAGAATAGGATGCTTTGTATGGCATCGATTGATTGGTACCAACAGTATGATCAAGTGGTTAGTGCATCAGACTTGCAGTCAGGATGTCCAGAGTTCTCCGGAGTGACTCCTGGCCAGGTCATACCGAAGACTTTAAAAATGGAACCTACTGCCATTGTGCTTGGTGCCCAGCTTATGCAATGGAGTAGGGAGAACAGGCCAGTGAACCACAACTGGAAAATAGGCTGTGGCCTGCCAGACTTAAATCAATTGGTTAGAAACTGAAGTGTAAAATGCTTACAGAATCATAGGTTTAATCTAGATATTTCAGCGACAATGTAAGGATAAAAGATGATAATAACTTCTTGTAGATTATTCCTTGTTACCATGTATTCCTACAATTGTGAAGTTTCATAGTGCTGGGGGTGGATGGCGGGAGAAATATTTTCTACATGGAGGATCCGGATCATGAAGGTCAGGAAATGCTGCTTTAGAGATGGTCACTCATCTCCATGAACTATATTTTCACCCAGGGGTACCAAACTGCTGGATTGGTTCACCTTATTGATTGACATCAGTTCAAAAGATGCAGAGTAGCTCATAGTACACAGCATGCACACAGAGTGTTTGATTTCACAATATGGCCTTGTATGCTCACAAGGCTATGCCCTAAAGCAATAAACAAGGTTCTTGTCTTTGCTGGACAGCAATGGGTCTCAGACAGATTTCTGCATCATATTCCTCAGCTAGTAAAAGCAAAACAAGAGGGCGATCCGCGGAGTTGCTGATCTCATGGCTAGTAAACCAGGACTTAATTCTATCAAGCTCCTTTGGGGATTTTAGCTACAAAAACCTCATGCCAAATTTGATGTGCTAGAAACACGTTCCAGAAGTGAAAATAATGATGTCAGCGTGTTTTAATTTGGCTTACAGGATGTTACTAATCATACGCAGTAGGTGTGCTACCGATATGCGCGCACGATAGAACCTTCCTGGATGAAAAAATAGAGAAAAGTGCAACACAGTGACGTCCGTACATGACCTCTGTGAGGAGCTTGCATCAAAGGTCAAAAGGTCAAGTTCAGCGGACGCACTAGTTGTTCTAAAAGGCATTCTGTTAGCACCACATTTCTTTACTTAGCTTCCATGTGTGTTATTTGTCCTCCGGAAGGTGGTTTCGTTAATTGGCTTTTACACGCGTGTAAGCTCCCTATAGTAAGGCCGAGACGAACAAAACGCATATTATTGCATGTTACACCAACAAATTCGGACAGCTGATTAACCAATCAGATACGTGCGTAGCGTACCACACGCGCATCACCAAGTCTACTGCGAGCTGTTACTTTTAACAGTATTTAGCAGAAATGTGTAAGTCAAACTAACTAATTATGTAGGCCTACGTTGGAGAGTTGAAAACCATCGAGTTCGTAAGCAATTGCAGTGGTTATTGAACTGATATCATGGACGACGATGAATTTATGAATTCCAGCTATTAACAGCATTTTATGTAATGCGTTTTTAGTATAAGCACCGTTGCCGAAAAGAACGATGCGCAAGTCAAATTGTCACTTCCGCGTGCACCGATGTTTGTGATTCCACGAGGCGTTATTTCCCGTCTTATGAAACGGTAACAAATATTGACTCACAATACTTTCAAACCCCATACAATTAAAGAAGAAGGTTTCTGTACGCAAGACAATTATGGAAAAGGTTAGCTACACCTTGGACCGGGCTCTACGAGACACATTTTCTCAGTTTGGGGCACATCTTCACCACCTTTAAACAAAAGCCAACAACCAGCACTTTTTGAAGTAAAACCGTACATTTGACCTCCTGTTATGCGACTTCAAACCTGCATTGCCATGGCAACGAAATATTTTGGCAGAACATGTCACTCCTGTTATACGTTTCATGTTTCGTGTCGGTGCAATGTTTTCCCCTGGAATTATGTACAAAAATGATTTTGACTCAATTTGACCTTTGACCTTAGACCGTCACTTCCAAAGTCTGTTGCCATGGCAACCATATATTTGGGTAGTTCTAGTTATCCTCATGACATGTGTGAAGTTCCATGTCACTAAGATGTTTCATTATCGAAATACAGACAACAGGATGATTTTACCTAAATTTGACCTTTGACCCCTGACCTTTGTCCTACACTTCCGGTAATCTGCCAACACAAGTTCCGACCCTGGGGTATCTTCCCACCAAGTTTGAAAAGGATCGGTCTAGCCCACTAGGAGAAGTTCGAGTTAAAAGTTTCTGCTTTTTTCACTTGAAAATAGACACTTCCACTTCCATCACGTGACCATGAATGTCTGTTGCCATGGTAACCATGCATTTTGGTAGTTCTAGATATCCTCATGACACTTGCAAAGTTTCACGTCAATGCCATGTTCCTTTACAGAAATACAGTAAAAGACCAGAAATACAGCCAAAAAATCCCCCCAAAATGATTACTATCGAAATATGACCTGTGACCTTTGACCTTTGACTTTCACTTCCCGAAATCTGGGAGACACAAGTTCTTACCCTGGAGTACCTTCCCACCAAGTTTGAAAAAGATCGGTGCAGCCCACTAGGAGGAGTTCGAGTCACAAATTTCCTCTTTTTTTTTGCTAAAAAATAGACACTTCCCCTTCCATCACATGGCCTTTGAAACCTGTTGCCATGGTAACCATATATTTTGGTAGTTCTAGATATCCTCATGACACGTGCAAAGTTTCACGTCAATGCCATGTTCCTTCACAGAAATAGGGGAAAAGACCAGAAATACAGCCAAAAAATCCCCCCAAAATGATTACTATCGAAAAATGACCTCTGACCTTTGACCTTCACTTCTGGAAATCTGGGAGACACAAGTTCTAACCCTGGAGTACCTTCCCACCAAGTTTGAAAAAGATGGGTCCAGCCAACTAGGAGGAGTTAAGAGTCACAAATTTCTTCTTTTTTCCCTTAAAAATAGACACTTCCCCTTCCAGCATGTGACCTTTGGTACCTGTTGCCATGGTAACCATATATTTTGGAAGTTCTATATATTCTCATGACATGTGCAAAGTTTCATGTCAGTGCAATGTTCCATGACAGAAATATAGTAAAATATATGATTTTCATCAAATTTGACCTTTGACTTTACTTCCAGTTATGCAATATGTACAGTGGTTCCACCTAGGGTACCTTGCTACAAAATTTGAAGAAAATCAACTGAGCCGTTTAGGAGATATTAGCAAAACAAAAATTCACACACACACACACACACACACACACACAGGGCATACCCTTATTCAATGCGTTACGGGGTACACAGAACTGTTCCCCGTTAGGGAATGGTCGGAATTCCCCTTTAGCCGTTTCTGTCACCCGGCACATGAATGCCACGAGCGAGGGCGGGCTGTTGCATATCACGTGACAGAGCTCATTGCAGTGTCCGAATTTTCGGGTAGCTACGCCAGTTACAAGCTCTGCATGAGCAAGGGAAGACGTGCGAGGCTTCAGCTTTCGCGTGCAGCCTGTACCCGGCAAGGTATCGTTTACAAGCTCACACTCACACACTCACGCACACCTACACACACACACGGACACGTTTTGACCCCTCACACAGAACTGGAGTTTTGGTTACCTTGGGAGACCCCACCTTAGGTTAGACCCTTGGACTAGTAACTTGGGGGTACCAACCATTACCATGGCAACAGTGCCAATTTCAGCTGGCATTCTCATTTATAGCTCCACTGGCAAAGTGATTACAATATCTCATCCTCCTCACGTAGTGATGAGATAACAAGATTATAATTCTGAAACTGCCCAAGGCTTGATGTGTAATATGCACACGTCAATAGATCTGTTTGGTATTTGTGTAATCAAAAAGAAAACTTTTCATCCCAATTATTTCTTGTGAAACCTTTGAGCAATATTTCAAAATTCATCCCCTGGATAGAATTTTATACCTGACAAAATGGCTGAGAATCACAGGCTTCTTCTTTTGTTTTCATTTGATTGTGACATTGCTTAATCTGTTTGTCTCACAAGATTAAGACTGATATTGGTTAAGGTTCAAAAGTTCATTTAATAATGAGACTAGTTTTGTTTGATTTCAAGGTTAGTGCTCTTCTGGTTTCATGTTTTCCAGGTGCTGCTGTTGTTTTGTCAAGACTTCCACTTGACAAGATTCCAGAGGGATTGAAAGAACTCACAGCATGCCAGATTACACCACTATCAGAGGTATGGAGATTTTACAAGGGGCAGGTTGTTTGATTGGTACCTTTCCCATTCCCTTAGGCATTAACTCCCTGGACCCCTGTTAGCTGGGGTTGTAGAATATGACTGTAGTATCATGTCGTTGTAAGAGGGGACTAAAAGGAGGATTTGAACAGTATTTGAACTTAGGAGATGAAGTAAAGGGCTTGACTTCTAACCCAAACTACAATTTTTGTTGTAGCCCACAGCAATTCTCTATTGGCTCAGCTCTTTGATTGTTAGCTAGCTCAAACAATGCAGAGTACCAAAGCTTATATTGCAAAACATGAACTGCACTGAGTGTGTTTTTTATTATACACATTGAACTTTTCTGTACTCACCCTGAGGCAAAAAATTGAGATTTTGTCTGGATGAGGATGAATTTTAGACAATTGTGGGAGGAGCTTAAGAAAGGAGGTTAGGAGAAATGGTACTGTTTGGGGTGAGAGAGTTAAGCTTTAAACTGTCTGCCTACCTACATATCTGGATGACACTATACAAGGCATTAGTGTTGGCATCTCATCAAACTTCCATCTACCTTAATACTGTAACAAACTCTTCTTGTATTGGTCAAATTTGGGATGACTTTTTATAGTTTTGAGCTCCGTGTGAAACTGTGAACAAGTGTAGGTCTCATGCCCTATGCTGTGGTCAAAATGAATTACAATGATTGGTAGAGGGCTGAGTTTGCGAATTGTCTATTTTCAACGTCTTGTTCATCTTGAGACAAAAATGAACAATGGTGATTACGTTTAGAGACAATGTTAGGGTCATTTGTAGATGTTAGGTAGAAATAAAGGCGGCTGCACAGTACCTTTGTGTTTCAAATTTATTGAAACACAAAGGTGCCTAAACCAATAAAAGAGCAGGTAGGTGCTCACAGATATTACTGGTTACACAACCAAATGTAAAAAATAAATGAAAACAAAATTGTACAAATGGAAGTATTGTCTAGTTCTTGGTTGTCCAATATGGCCTGCGGGCCACAGTCTGGCCTGCTGCAAATTGTTTCTGTAGGCAGGTTCATCATGAAAGGTTTATCATGGATGAGCCTTTTCAGTGAATTCACTGATTTCAGTGATTTTTCCTCTGCTTCAGTGAGTTGTCATTCTTCATTTCAGTGAAATTGTAGTGATCATCTACCTATCAAATAATAGGAAAAAACACCAAATTGTTTCAGCTTGGCTTACAAAAGTCCTGGCACGTTTCCACATACATATTATGTATGCAGTACTTTAAAAGTCAAGTAGGATTTTCATAACACTATGCTCTTATCCTACCCTCTGTATTCAACAAATGTGAAAAAAGTTGAAGTGAATATCACATGGACCTAGGTCTAGACCTAGATTAACAATGTAACATTAACATGATAATGTTACATTATGCTATTCTTACTTACTTTATATATGTGCACAACTATGAAGCTTGAACTAGGCGTTCCTCTTTTTTCAGTGATTTTTCCACTTACTCCAGCCCACCTGTGCTTTAGGCTTTGCCCTCCACCACAGCATGCAATCAACCATCCCAGTCTTCTATGAAACTGTGGATACTACATGTAGGCTACATTGGAGTGTGATCCACAATAGGGGGGTCATTTGAAGGCAGTATGACAGAAAGCTGTGACCAAATGTTCTGCCCACCACCATCATTTTTTGCTAAAATTTTTCTATCTTTTTGATCAAAACCAAAAAAGAATGGCTGTTCCCCACACCCAAGGATTGCATTTTGTTGCCTTGGGGGTTCAGGGAAAAAACTGAAAGAGCAAGTAAGCCCGATTGCATGTAGCCACTCGTCCATCATAACTATTACACCCTGCGGTCCACCAACTACAAAAGGTTGGGCAACCCTTGTTGGTAAGTTCAAGGTAGTTTTACTAGCACTCAAAATAGAAATTTCTGTTGAAGAGGATTTCAAAAGTATTGCTTGAGGCCATATACAACTATTTTACGTCTTAACCCCTTGTTATGCATGTTTTCGCTGCGAAAGCATACTATAAAATTATATATATATAAATAACGCTAATTCCCACCTTAGGGGGAAATTGTTATATCTGCTTGTACAAAGGGTGAAAAAATTACAATAAAATACATAACAACAAGAATTCTCCCTAACGTCTAAACATATAAACAACGTTATTTCAATGGCCAGCCATCCATTCATGTTAACAGCTAGGTGTCCGTAAATTTGACAACTTTGAAGCAATTGTATCTTCTTTGTAAATCTACGAGGGCGCCCTTGTCCATTTACGTATTCCTATAGAAAAAGTGTGTAGAAACTTTAAGGTGAAACTTATATTTTGCCCCCAAATTTTTTTCCCCCTAAGGTTGACTTTTCAACACCAACTTTCCCCCTAAGTGCCAAATTAGGCAAATATATATATATATATATAACGCTGGATCGATATGTTAGGCGAAATCGGTATACCGCCAGGACAACTGGAGAAAATAAAAACAGTAAAATACATAAGGTTGTATTTCCCCTATTGGTTCTGAGATATACATGCACATTATTTCAATGGCCCATAAGTCCTTAGTGTTAACAGATAGATGTACATAAGTTGTTCAACATCGAAATAATTGCATAGACATTATGTGGTAAATGGGACTTGCGTATAGAGTTAAGCATTCCCATATAAAACAGTGTGTAAAACATTAATTCGAAATGGTTTTTTCGCCCAAGGGTGGAGTTCTCCCAACAGTTGTGTTATTTCATACTATATTTTGCCTAAATCCCAATTTATAGAAATATATATATATATATTTCTAATTGCGGATTAGGACGAAAAATCATCTGAAAAAACGACCCATAGGGCAAATTTACCCATAGGGCGAAAAAACTGTTTCCCCTTAACGTTTTGACACACATTTTCAATGGGAATATATAACAGTATAGTAAATCCCCACACACCATACCTAGTTCATGTAATTACTTCAATGTATACCAACTTACGTACACATATTCGTCAACACCAATGTATGAGGGGCCATTGAAACAGCGTGTATGCATATCTCAAAACGCAAAGGGGAAATATATCCTTATGTGTTTTATTGTTTTATTTTCGCCTTAACGTTCTGACGGTATACGGATTTCCCCCTACCGGTCGATCCAGTGTTATATATATATATATATATATTGTTTCGCGGAGCAACCATTGCACTACTGTGTCCTGAAATAGCTCCTTATAAACCTAGGGTGTGTAATTTTGTTTTGGACACAGAACAGACTTGAAGAGGAGATAGTTTTGCAAATATGGCCGCCTCCTTGCAGAAACTTAGTATTCATACATATGTACCTGTACCTTAGTAGTGCACTTAAAGTACTGGCCAAGGGTGGGATGTAATGTTTACTCCATGAACATACTTGGAAAAACAGTAAAATGTAACAATTTTGTACCCATACCTCCTCAGTGAAAAGTTTTCTCAAAAGGGAAACCCTCCTCTAAGACGGCTGACACTCCTAATTAACAGTTTCAGGAGATGGTTGGTTAGACTTCATTAGTGAAAAGTTTTCTCCAAGGGGGAATCCTCCTCTAAGACAGCCGACAAACAGTAAAATGTAACAATTTTACACCTAGACCTCCTCAGTGAAAAGTTTTCTCAGAAAGGAAACCCTTTCGTAGACAACTGACAGTCCTAATTAAAAAAGTTTCATGAGATGGATCGTTAGGTTCTTTACATCTCTGAAGGTAAAACAATGACTTTACTTATTAATTTCACAAATCTACATCACCCCTCTTCACCTCCTATTTACATTATGGCAGGCAGAATGAGTTAGTTAGTTAGGTGGAGTTTTACGGCCCAGTTTTCAACCTTTTGGTTCAAATCGAGCCGGCCACGGCCTTTTTCCCAGTTGTGGCTCTCTGGCTTGTTTTCCCTACTCCATTGTTTATGCAGAGCATCAAGCACAAGGGCACTAGGTTCCTTTTTTAAAGTCTTTGGTATGACTTGACCTGGGAAGTGAACCCAGGCCTTCAGCATGAGAGGCTGATGCTCTACCATTAGACCAAACAGGCGGTTGGCAAGTAGAATGAGGTGGTGCCCTTCAGGTTTTGTATATAACCACATCCTGTCATGTGGCAGACTGGCCAAAGGATTAGTGCAGGTAGGCAGGGTTACATAATGTGGAAGTTTGTATCAGGGCTTGTAGATTCCCAAACCAGGGAGTTTGAGGGATCCAGTTACCAAAATATTGTCTCATACTTTCAAAGAGCTGGTCCTAAAATAGGGTAGAAAAATAGACTAGTTTAGATTGTGATGATTGCATTTTCTCTTGAAGCATTCAATGCATCATAGTCAAGCTTTGGGTTCAAATCTTTCAGACATTTTAAGACCTTCACAATGCCCTACTTAACAAAACAGACCTACCTAATGCCCTATGTAACTAAATAGATTTTGCAAATCAAACCATGTATGTATTGTGCAGTGTTCTCTCCCAGCTTCTGTTTTTACAAAATTTGCGAAAGTGTTCCAGCACCCGCACAGAAAATGTGCTGCCTGGAAAAAAACTATCAATCTGAAACCTTTTATGAGAGCAAACAGTAATAATGTCAATGCTAACATTGAGTAATGATCATCATAAATGTTCCTTATGTTCATTGTTGGTTTCAGCTGACATTTTTCAAAGTGAGATACCCTCTCTCTTTAGACCACTTTTCAAGACCATGATCACCACTTAACCTTCAACATTTGCAGCACCCAGACAAAAATGGAATCTGTGGAGAAGACTGTTATGCATACAAACACTTTGTAATGGGTGAATTTAACCATCGGAGGGTTTCCCGTTGGTCATATAATGTTTGAGACAGTATTTATTCAGTTAGTTAGGAAGATGAGGTTTAACAGCTCAAGTTTCTTACCACTTGGATAAGTCAGACTGTCCACAGCCTTTTTCCAGTTGTGTCTCACTGGCTTGTTTTCCCTACTCCATTGCTTTTGCTGAGCACCAAGCACAATGGCAGTAGGTCCTATTTTGAAAGTCTTCTGTATGACTGTGCCAGGACTTGAACTCTAGACCTCCAACCTGCAAGTCTGATGCTCTAACCAAGGGACCATGTAGTCGGTCATGTAGTGGAGATGGTATTATTCAATGGGTCAGTTAGTTAGGTAGAGTTTTACGGCCCAGTTTCCAACCTATTGGTTCAAGTTGAGCCAGCCACAGCATTTTTTCTGATTGTGGCTCACTGGCTTGTTTTCCCTACTCCATTGTTTATGGGGAGCATCATGCACAACGGCAGTAGGTTCCATTTTTAGAATCTTTTCAATGGGAGTGTCAATTATATAGGAATCTAACAATTCAAGCATTGGTCTGGTTCAGTTGGACATAACTGGGGTTCATCAGCGTTTATTTTTCAAATTCTTTGCTTACCTACTGTATATCATGTACAATTGTATACAAAAATACCCCTCGATTCCCTCAATTTCACTGAATGTTGGGGGTTAAGAGTTGCATATATACAAGAAGATTTTAAGGCTGATGTACCCCACTCGTGGCCAACTTCACCAGCTGCTCAAATTCATCCTCAGCAGTTTACTTAAAGGTGACTGTCAAAAACTGTGCAGTGGATACCTCACAGAAAAAAATATTTGGGGTAACTCTGCCTATTAGTGTGCATTTAATGAATGTTTGTGTGTTTTGTATCTTTCAGATGTTAAAAGATTCCAGTGTAAAAAGAGATAACAAAGAAAATTTTAAACCCTCCGATCCTACTCTGTGGTTGGACAGGCTGGCTGCAATATTTAGGTAAGTATTAGAGGGCTGTCATTTATCCAGCTAGATAGTATGGTCAGTTTGGCACAGGAAGAATGAAAGTGACTTGAAAATAACTGACAGTTAGAGAAATTATAATTGTGAATAAGACAAAGGGAAGGGTAAACAGGGGAGACTGAAAAAGTTGGATGGATGGCTGGGAATTGTGTGAAAGGACAAGGTATTTTGCATATGGGAAATGATTCATTTAGAGGAAGGGGTGGAATAGTGAATTAGGTTGACGAAAAATTTTGATTGAATGGGGTGAAAGCTAAAAAATGGGATGAAGCTAGAAAGAATGTAAAATGCTAAACTGGGGGAACAAAACAATATAAATGAATACAGACATTATCTTCAAGAGAGACTGTCATCACCCCAAGCTAGATTTTGGCTATGGGGAATGAAATTCTCCAATGGTACAGTTCTTTGATTGACATCAAATTAAGAAGATGCAGAGTAGCTTGTATGATGCAACATGCACAGTGAGTGTCCTGATTGCACATTAAAACTTGCTTTGCCCACCAGAATATGCTCCTATTTAAAACAAGAAAGTTAATAGAATTGTGTTTCTCCAAGGAGGAGTTTCAGACTGCTGTGGAAGAGACTGCAAGTAGATAGTGTTGGATATTGCATGGTACGGGATCGAGTTCCAGGCGGAAAAAAGATAGGAGAGTTCAGTTGATTTTAAAATATTTATTTGATGAGAGTGCACCATACTACATGACAATAGGTTGGAAGATCTGAAACTTACTGTTTAAGATTTGGATGTTAATGGAGAGCTGAATCTTGAAGGAGATGGGGATACATTAGCAATATGAAGAGGATGGATGTGTGAGTTGATGAAGGTTGTGCAGAGAGTAGATAGCAGGCCACATTTGCTTCGGAACCCCTGCTACCTGTTTTTGCCTTGAGGTTAAAAATATATTTTTTAGTTGAAAAGTGTTACATTTGAATGGTGTGTTTTTTTGTAACCGTTTTGTAACAGAAGAGAATTTTCATAACTTGGAAATCATTAATTATGTATTGTATAAAAACTGTAAATTAAAGTGGATATGAATATTCATATCATTATCCATTACCTCTCATATCATTGGACCTTTTATGTTTAATTGTTGTTTTCTTATGCTCCAGATACACTACCATAACAATAATCAATGGTCAAGCACACCCATGTGCAGCCCTCCTTCAAAGCATTTGGCAGATTTTATCAGAAACTTTAAATAAATATCAGACAGACATTCGAATCGTCGAGAGATGGTGCAGGTGCATCAGGTTTGCAGTACGAACAATCGGCAAGTCATCTCATGAGATGCTTTCTCCTCTAGTGATGCAGGTACTCAATTATGCTACGATCTAACCAAGCAACTCCTAACTAATAACATTAGACTTTTATCAGGTGGCAAAAATCATAAATAGTTTAGTTGCAAGAATTTGAGTTCCTTTAGAGATTAATGGCATCTTTCATGTATGTAGAAGTAGATTTAAAAAGTTGTGAGATCTGCTCGGCTACAGCACCAGTCTATTCTATGATTCATCCCCTGAAAAAACTCTGGCATCATTCCGTCCTCCTCCCCCTAGCCTGGCCCCACCTCCAGACTGGGGGTTGTAGAATATGCCTACCATATTTCCTGCCTTTTTTTAAGGCCCAATTCTCTCTCCCCAAACACTACCAATTCTCGTAACCTTATTACTTAAACCCCTCCCACAATTATCTGAAATTCGTCTTCAACCAGACGCAATCTCAATTTATTGCTTCAGGAAGAGTATAGAAAAGCTCGGTGTGTATAATCCAAACACTCTCAGTACCAATCTTGCTGTGTAATATAAGCTTTGATACTCTGCTTTGTTTGAATCAGCTGTCAATCAAAGAGCTGAGCCATTTGAGAATTTCAGTAAACCCCCACAAGAGTTGTACTTTGGGGTGAGAGGATTGGCCCTTTAAGAGCCCCCTAAAGGGGAGGACTTGCCCTATATTGGAACCTCATTTGAAACTGAACCAGAACTTTACCGTATTTGAATCTGCTTCAAACATGGACTTCCTATACATGGACAGAGCATACTACACTATAGACTGGAGCTAACGTATTGTGGGAAAAAAGACCACCAAGATGGCCGTCTGCTATGATTTTGTGTGAATGTTTGGACTTGTTCAAGTATATCCCCATATTTTGCAAGAAAGTTAAAATGTTTTTGAAATATGGTAAGGTAAGGTCAAAATCACTACACGCATTTCAGGAACATGATATTATTTCCCATTCAAGTTTAACTTTTGATTGAAATATAAGAGAGTCGTCTTCAAATCAGACAATTTATAGCTTCAAGGCAGCCATCTTGGTGCGCCTTTTTTGTCCCAGTAGGTGGCTACCATCTACGGATAGGACGTACACATTACATGCTCCGTCCATGTATACAAGTCAGTGGTTTTAAACTCACCTTTTTATCTGGTTGACACTTTTAAACACAATGGTGCTAGCACGTCGTTAAATCTCATCAAACAACAAATTCACACTTTTTAGTGCCATAAAAAACAAGTTTAGGCCTGCAGCTGTGAATTAAGTTTCAACTGGGATGGCTGCACAAAGATGTCTCACTTCCAGTTGATGTGGCTTCAAGGAGAGCATTTGCGTTTGTGCCTCCCTAACATGGAACCCGATAAAAAGGCTTGGGGTGACGGACTGCATGGTCAAGTGGTTAGAGCATCAGACTTGCAGCTGGAAGGTTAGGAGTCCTTTCAAGTCCTACCTAGGTAATACCAAAGATACTACAAACTGAAAAAACTGCACCTACTGCCATTGGGCTTGGTGCTCACTGTAAGCAGTGGAGTAGAGAAAACATCCAGGAGCCACAACTGGAAAAAAGGCAGTGGCCAGCTTGACTTAAACCAGTTGGTTAGAAACTGAGCCGTAAAACTCAATCTAACCTAACCTTAGATATGCTTGGCCTTTGATAGTAATATTTCTTCACATTGGTTCAATAAACAGTAAATTTGCATTTGGTCACTCTATGCCTAATACATGTACTAGCTTGTAAATAGGAGAAAGGAAGAGCAAGTGGTTTGCAAACAACAGCAGTTGTGATTTATTTCAAGTAGTATTTTAAGTTAATGTTGTATCCCATGTGCAATTGCCTGACAATCTGTTGCCACCCAATCACAGCCCCGGAACTAGATGCAATAAATGTGGAAGCATTAAATGGTAACACTACAATCTCAATGTTGTGGTTTCAGCTAGCAGAGATTCTCTCAGAATCTTAAAAGAATTGGGGAGGGGGAGCTCTAACTGCCAAATCCCAAGCTCAAATTGATTCTGCTCTTGGCCAAAGTTACAAGTGGGTTCAGCATGGGCTAGAGCTTGCTTCAAGGGTTCTGTAAGGTGCAATCTGAAGGGTTTGAAATGCTTTATGAAAGTTTGAACATTGCTACAAATGTCTCCTCTTCTTAATTAAAAAGAAAATACCATGATACTCCCATTCTCTTTATTTTATGGAAATGAAAGGTGGGGGTTTTACCCTTCTTATGGAAGTGGGGGGGACATTTACCCCTTTGATAGAAAAACTGGCTAAACATTCACATCTGTTTGACTGAATCTTTGTGAATCCGAGTGGCTCACTATTCTGTTGAAATTGCACAGTAACTAGTTTTATGCTAAAATCATTATCATGCAGATTTTTTTAATTTTTGCTTGGATGTGACTAGGGCTTTGTAAGACTTAAGGCCTTTATACACGATCAACATTTGTAAAACATTCTCAAAACACTTCTCCTGCAATAAACCCAAAAAATGCTTGTTTTCAGTTTGTTGCACAGTGTAGACAGAGATAAAACAATTTGAAAACATTTTCCAAATGTTTTGAGAATGTTTTGAAAAGAATTGACAGGACATTTCTTTTGCAACATTTCCAAAACATTTTCAAAACATGCTGTTTACCCTGTCTACACTGTGCAACAAACTGAAAACAGCTTGTTTCGATTTGTTGCAGGTGGATGTTTTGGGGAATGTTTTGCAAGCTGCACAATATTTATGCAATTTTAGAATTTTTTTAAGGATTATAATTGCAAAATTGCCTGTTTGTAAGCTTTCCTAACTGATACGTCTGTCTGTATTTATTTTTGAAATTAATTGGGAAATGTTGAAGAGAAGAGGTAAGGTTAAGTAAGACATGGTTGTATGCTTCAACTTACAGAAGAATCCAATCAGAGTTTGTTTTTAGTGACTGTAGGCAGCCATTACTGGGGTCCGTCAGCTTTAAATCGTCTTCATTTATTGTCTACATAAAATTCAAACCCTCATATTCAGTGAAATTGAAGGAATCAAGATACAATTCAGTGAACAATCATCATGATACAGGTATTCGAGAAAATCGAAAGATTAAAAGATAATAGGCCCCAGTTATGGCAGACTATGTACAATCAGACCATCACTTGCTGTCCGGATTCGTGTATAATCTTCTGATTTAATTTAGCAGTGCCCACTGCTTTTTCCACTGAATTGTTATCCCCTCTCCACACTGCTAATGCAAAGCCAGTGCTCAATGGCAGTAGGTTCCATCATTGAAGTCTTTTGCATGACCCCAGCTGGGAATCGAACCTTGGACCTTCACAGTGAGAGCTGGATGCTCTATCAAGAGAAGAAAGAGAGGAGAAAAGGCATTTGATAATTGTTTCAGTTTTTATATTCCATTGTGCTTGGTGCTCAGCATAAGCAGTGGAATAGGGAAAACAAGCCAGTGAGCCACAATTGGAAAGTGGCTGTGGCTGGCTTGACTTGGACAAATTGGTTAGAAACTGAGCCATAAAACTCTGTCTAACCTAAGCATCCATCATGTTTAAATCTTTTCGTTCTGTTACAGATGGTGAACATTTACCAGACCCATCAACATTCATGCTTCTTGTACCTCGGTAGTATACTTGTTGATGAGTACGGAACTGATCAAAATTGCAAGCAAGGGCTTTTAGAAATGTTGAAGGTAAATTTTGCATACATTTTGTTTGAAGTTTGGTTTTCTTGCTTAGGTGATGGTCGGGAAAGAAAGGGGCGGAACCTGTACTGCCTTGGTTAGTCCTTATATGAGTTACCCTTAGCTTGTTTTGGGTCGTGGTTAAAGGAGGAGAAAGCTATACAGTCATGTTTGTCATATTGTGTTCATGTTCATCAAGGTTTGTACAGGGTGTGGAAGTCCTGGAAAGTCATAGCCTGCCAAGCAGACTCTGTAGTAGCCAAAAGATGGCGCTCTCTCAAAGTCATAATACACCCAGGTCTCTATACAGTATAAAACAGAGTCTGCAAACCTTCGCCCAGTTTCCATTTACAGGTATCCCGCATTTTGAGGGATGAATTAGTAAACACGAGATGGTCACGTGGTGCACAAAACAAGTATGAATAGCGTATTTTTTATGGATAATTAGCCTTCGTATGTGGAAAATGTGCACCGGGGCTATACGTTCAATGCACATATATTACCAATTACGCGAGATATAATTGAGTATTTCAATTTTTGTCGTGACGTTGTTTTTGGTGGTTGTAAATCAGATTCAATAGAAAGTTGGCAGGTTATTGTATACCATATGTATGCCATGTAACTTAGTTGGAAACGTCGACTGCCCAGCAGTGAAGCCGTTGAAAGACTCGTATAGTATTACTTATAGCAGCGAAAGTAAAATTTTTGATTTTTGAATGTAGTAGTTGAAACACAATAGCCTGCTTACAGCAGGCTAGGAAAGTCAGGGAAAATTGATATTTGAGTTTCCTGATCTGGGAAGCCGCGGAAAATGAACAATTTTTCAAAAAGATCCCTGGAAAAGTGGGAATTTAGGAAGTAGTCTTAATTTCTGGTTTTACCAATGCTCAGATACATAATTTTGTGGAGAAAGGATGAAAATATGGGATCTGACTGTTTTTAAAGGTCCTGTGAATATCATGTCACGGTCTTAAAAGTCACAGAAAAGTCATGTAATTTTGAATGTATATGAACCCTAAACATGCATGTGGCATTTGTGGTTGTGAAGCACTTCAAAATTAGCCTTACTCTGTAAAATAATCGTTTGGGTGTTGTTGAAGTCAAAGATCATCTTAAAGTCATCAGGAAGACATAGTCAGAAGTACTGTATGTCTGGGGCAGGGCAAAGGCCACATGAAGGTCCTGTTGCAGAGAAGTGCATTAAGATTGAAGTGTTACATTGATGACACTGAAGTACCTGAATTCAAACAGATAATTTCACACCTTTAGCCTCTCCAATTTGGAAAAAAACCTGAGAGACACATACCTGAATTTGTGCTTTACTTAATGTTTGCATTGATGCCACTGGAGAACTGTAGTTTAAGATAAACGGTGTCACACTTTCAGATTTTCCACTGTGGGAAAAACACTAAAAGAAACATTTCAATTTTTTCATCAATGCCACTTAGGTACTTCGATGAATGGCAAATAATGTGGCATTTTCGGCTTTTCCAGCATCTTGGTTATGAAGTTAACTGCATCCAAGAAGGGTAGAGAGGTGGTGTGTGGTGAGGTTGTGTGTGGCGAGGTCGTGTGTGGCGAGGTCGTGTGTGGCAAGTTGTTTGTTCCTGACTATGCTTACATTCCACAAATTGGGGTTTGTCATGGGCTGGGGGTTGTAGAATATGCATCAGGTATCTCTGGCCTGTCATGAGAGATGTCAAAGAAGGAAGGGTTTGCACTGTATTTGAATGTATTTGAAATCAAATTTGAACCATTTTTGAAACTTCCTTTCTACTGTACGTTTTGATCTAATTGACACTATGTAACAAATTCGTGTTGGTGTGTTGTTACATCTCATCCAACCAAAAAAACTTCAGTTTTTTCAATTCAGGAAGTATTTTGAAAAACGTGTGGTAAAATCACAAAATTTTCACAGTGTTGTAATCTTTATTTTAATGTGAACTTCTCTTCTCAGGCATTTATAACTCCAACCTATAAAATCTTGGAAGGAGAAAATGGTCTTCGAAATCATCCAGATACCGTGGATGACTTCTTTAGGTTATGTATCAGGTGAGACCCCTTTTTCCCTACACAGACATGTTAGTCCAAAAAGGTTGTTAATTAAAATTTAAACATTGCTAGACTGTGCAGTATTACAGGAAAACACTTTATGTATGTATTCAAACTAAATCTATTCCATCAATGGCTAACAAGCTATCTCTGAAGGTAAAAAAGGAAGAATTTCATGCTATTTCAGTAAGGCTAATGATAGTAAAAAATATAATATAAATGATATCAGAATTTTCATGAATGGTGAATCATTAGAAAAAGTTGACTGTACTTTAATTTGTAGGGATTTTAATTGACAATGGGTTAAGTTTGAAGCAACATATTGACTTTGCAAGTGTTAAAATTGCCCAGTGTACTAGAATCTGTTGAAACTAAAGCTCTATTTACCAAGGAATATACTTTGTTGCCTTCACCTTACTTTCATCTTGCCACACCTTCAGTACTGTCTATCAGTCTGGGCTGGAACAAGTAAGACAAACATGGCTTAACTTACTACAGTACAAAAGAAGTCAATCCAAATGTTTGCTCTGTAGACTTCAACCGTACATGCTAGTAAACTTTTACCGGCCCTAAATTTATTGAAGTTCAGTGACCTAATTCACATCAAAGAAGAAATCTTTGCTCACCACATTGTACACAATCTTGCCTCACTGTACTTTGAACAGATATCTCATTTAATAGTGACACACATAACCATTACACAAGGCAGTATAGTTACCTCCACTTACCATGTTTTAATTCAAAGAAAGAAAGAAAGAAAGAAAGAAAGAAAGAAAGAAAGAAAGAAAGAAAGAAAGACTTTTCCACTTAATGAAACACTTGCTCTTAAAACAGGAAGTTGATTTTCATAAGGAAGCCCATTCCAGGTGGAGGACGCTCTTACTTGAAAATTTTGTTTCAGAAACTTTGAATTAAAACATGGTAAGTGTTTCTGAAACAAAATTTTCAAGTAAGAGCGTCCTCCACATGGAATGGGCTTCCTTATGAAAATCGACTTCCTGTTTTAAGAGCAAGTGTTTCATCAAGTGGAAAAGAATTGATTCTTTCTTTCTTTCTTTCTTTCTTTCTTTCTTTCTTTCTTTCTTTCTTTCTTTCTTTCTTTCTTTCTTTCTTTCTTTCTTTCTTTCTTTCTTTCTTTCTTTCTTTCTTTCTTTTTTTCTTTTTTTCTTTTTTTCTCTCTTTCTTTCTTTCTTTCTTTCTTTCTTTCTTTCTTTCTTTCTTTCTTTCTTTTTTTCTTTCTTTCTTTCTTTCTTTCTTTCTTTCTTTCTTTCTTTCTTTCTTTCTTTCTTTCTTTCTTTCTTTCTTTCTTTCTTTCTTTCTTTCTTTCTTTCTTTCTTTCTTTCTTTCTTTCTTTCTTTCTTTCTTTCTTTCTTTCTTTCTTTCTTTCTTTCTTTCTTTCTTTCTTTCTTTCTTTCTTTCTTTCTTTCTTTCTTTCTTTCTTTCTTTCTTTCTTTCTTTCTTTCTTTCTTTCTTTCTTTCTTTCTTTCTTTCTTTCTTTCTTTCTTTCTTTCTTTCTTTCTTTCTTTCTTTCTTTCTTTCTTTCTTTCTTTCTTTCTTTCTTTCTTTCTTTCTTTCTTTCTTTCTTTCTTTCTTTCTTTCTTTCTTTCTTTCTTTCTTTCTTTCTTTCTTTCTTTCTTTCTTTCTTTCTTTCTTTCTTTCTTTCTTTCTTTCTTTCTTTCTTTCTTTCTTTCTTTCTTTCTTTCTTTCTTTCTTTCTTTCTTTCTTTCTTTCTTTCTTTCTTTCTTTCTTTCTTTCTTTCTTTCTTTCTTTCTTTCTTTCTTTCTTTCTTTCTTTCTTTCTTTCTTTCTTTCTTTCTTTCTTTCTTTCTTTCTTTCTTTCTTTCTTTCTTTCTTTCTTTCTTTCTTTCTTTCTTTCTTTCTTTCTCAGTGGCTTGTTTTCCCTTCTCCATCACTTATGCTGAGCACCAAGCACAATGGCAATAAGATCCATTTTTAAAGTCTTTGGTATGGCCCAGCCAGGGCTCAAACTCCCACCCTTCTGACTGCAAGTCTGATGCTCTAACCACTCGACCATACAGTCAGTCCCAGCAGTAAACTCTAGGGAATGTATAAACACAGCCATTATTTTCTACACCATTGTAGTCATGGTTGCACTCTTTGAATGTGGTCATTTACAAACAAAATTGGATACTTTTGTATCTTTTAAATCAATCTACTATTTTGTGCCACGAAACAAGGTCAGACAACTCTGGATCTATGCATTGAAACAGGGTAAAAATAAATGGACTCCCAAGTGTTTATGCCTACAATGGATGCACTCAGACTGCGCCAAAATGCATTTCATGCATTAACCTTGGATTGTTTCAAAAATGTTGTGATACCCTACACTCTTGAAATCATTGTTTAAATCTGAAAATCTACAAAAAAGTTACACACCTTTACACACTGATTTCTCTTATCTACAGGTTTCTACAGAGATGCCCTGTAGAGTTTCTACAGTGCGATATCTTCACCTCAGTTGTACAGTGTGGCATGGCTAGTTTGAAACTGGACCACAGGGATGCCAACGGAACTGTGGCTAAATTCTTTATAGAATTTGTCAAATGTGGGAACCAGAATTGGGTAAGTAACTCTTTGAAAATGTAACAAATCAGGGCCTTTTTTGTGTATTTTACAGAAACAGCTGTGTGCAGTCCTAGTTTCAAAGGGAAAGTGCAGTCACCCCAGTCGGAATTCGCAAAAAACAAATGTTATTTTTAATGTTGCCTGTACTAAACTGTTAGTAATTGGTTTGTAAGATAAGGCTCTTTGCCTCAACTAATAACCTTCTGCAATGCTTTTTTCTACTTTCAAAGAGGAAATGCCATTATCTCAATCAAAATTGGCATGGAAAGTGGTTTCTAAATGCCATCTCTACTGAACTGGTAGTAATGAGTTTTTTTAGATATGGTTCTATACCTCAAATTTATAACTTCCCGGTTTCAACTAGTATTTCCCTTTTTCAAGTTGTGGGGCGCTGTTAGTATCTCTGCAAATGTAACAGCAGAGGTTATGCACTGATGTCACTGCGTTGCGTGTCTTGCGATATGTCCTTCCAGGTGTCCATCGCACAACATTTGTAACTAAGGTGCTGTAGTTTGCTTGTAGTGGTATGTACTGCACATAATGAATTTATCCAGAATGTCAAATTGAAACGTGCTGACATCACATGCATAATCTCTATTGTGGGTCTTTTTGTGTTTAACCAAGCTCTGCGCAGTATTATATCATGGCACAAAGAAAGTCCAGTCACACCAAACAGAAGTTATTTATAGACCATTTTCCAAGTAACAATTACAAAAGATTGTGGGATAGCATTTTGGTGTGCATTGTTTTTGGAAACATTAAAATGACATTGAAAAAATTAAGGCATACCAAAAATCTTTTCTGCAATTGTAATTGCTGTTGTGAAAAAATGTCTATGTTGACTCTTCTAAGGCCTGTGGGAGAGAATCACATGTGTGTTTGAAGTTGCAATAGAAGTGAATATAACTACAATAGGTCAGATATACAACAGTAGTGAAACCAGACTTGGGGAACGGGACAAACCAAACTCGGGGGGCACTTAATTTTACAAATTACAATACTTCAGATGGTCCTGACTCTGCCCTATGAGTGAAATGGCCAAGCCATGGAGCTAGTGGCCTGTCCTTCAAATGCCCCCACCCCTTGGTTGCATGCATGTATTTATGCATTCTATGCTTCCTGAGTTGGGGCAGCTACTGTACAGGAGGGGGTGTGTTACTTCAAGTTTTGTTGCATAATAATGTGAGATAAAGGACTGCCTACAGTGTACAAAAGTGTACAAAAGTGTAAAAGAATGTCTACATTCTTAACACCTGGGGTGCTATTCCTTTTTTTCATGAGCCCACTTTGAAGATACCTCCCAACCATTGGTTGATGGCAATAAATGAATATTCGAAGTTTCATCTGCAACATTGTACAGTGACTTTGACTTACACTTCAACTCAGTAAGTCCATATAGGACTCCATGGAAGTCAGGGTGTCTTTAAAGGCAGTATGACGTGTTGGCAAAAGCCATGACTTTACTTGGCAGTAAGCTTTGAAACCTGTTGGAATTATGGTAGTATCTTTTGCATGGTTTTTTTTCAAGTGGCCAGAGCATCCTCCTTCCATCAGCAGGTCTGGAGTTTGACACATGACCAGGTCAGACTCAATACATTTAAAAATGGAACCTACTGCCAATGTGCTTTGTGCTCAGCATAAGCAACAGGTAGAGAGAACAAGCCAAGCCAGTGAGCCACAACTAGAAAAAAAATGCCGTGACCAGCAAAACTTGAACCAATTGGTTAAAAACTGAGCCATAAAACACCATCAAACTGTCTTATCAAATAACTGATTCAAGTTTGAATTGGATATCTATGGTTGGTGCTTTTTGTGGAAGTTGATATGAATAATCACTCACATAAATATTACCCTATCCAGAGCATCTCCTGAAGTCTCTTAAATACTTAGATGCCAGGAGCTCATAGGAGGGCTTTGCCTCCTTGACCACCCTATCCATTATGGGCTTTCCTCTAACCATGCATTTTGTGCACATTCCCACTCCCTGCATGATACTCCCTATTTGGAATTCTAAAGTCTTTACTCTGATACAGAAGCCTCCCAAATCAAAGAGGTGTTTATACTTTGTCATAAATTTAATTAAATCATTTTGCTAAAATGTTCTGTTTCTTGTTTAGGAGGCCCCTGATTTTAACAATCGCAACACCTTAGTACAGAAGATCTTAGAAAGCAACGGGGAGAAGCTCGTAGGTGGACTCCTTGAAGCCTGCGTCTTTCACCTACCTACATACATGGTACCAGATCATGGAGAAGTGCTTTACGAATTACTCAAATTTTCTCAGCAGGTAAGTTGGGAAATATCAGAGTTGGTGTTTGAACATCATAGGCAGTGATTTTTTGAGTTGTGGAGAGGTTGAGATGAGGGGATGTTTAGTTTAAAGTGACAGCCTTCTTTTGTCATGAGAGATAGCTTACTTTAAGAGGTTTTTGCAGTACCAAGCAAAGTGAATTAAAAGTAATCTCAATTCTGTTTTAAAGCTCACTTCAGATTAAAGACAAAAATGTCTTCTTCTGATGTTGAGGTAGGGACTGGAGGACCAGGACTGGAGCAAGGATTGCATTCGGGGCCACAACAGGAGTTCTTTTTATGCCATGAACAGAAATCTTACTTACGACTAAAAAAGTTGTAAATACATATTTTTAGTTGCCCATCTTTACGACAGAAAATTCAACTTGCCCAACATTCTTCTGCTGAGTGATAGTATGTTTGCACTATGCATTCCACTAGTTCACACCAGAAATTTTGAAAACCGCATCAGTGAGCCACAACTGGAATAAAGGCGGTGGCCGGCTTGACTTGAACCAATTGGTTGGAAACTGGGCCATAAAACTCTAACTAACTAACTAGCTTGAAGAGTGCATTGACTTTTCTAAAAAACTCGCTCCCTGAATGAGTGTCTTCAAGATGTACCAATAAATGTGTGATTCATGTATGACCTTGACCTTCATTAGACTGTGATATTTGTCTTTCAGAAAATTGAAAAAATTTTGGATTCTTATGCTTCCAATTCTTGAAGCCTTGCAGGGTCTTAAGGCAGTGGCTGAACGGGTCAAAGCAAATTAAACCCTTATAGTACTATTGGCCACATGTTGCAGTGATGGCAATTCGAAACATAAATTGCTCTAGCTATACTAAGAGAGTGCCCTCCATTTGGATGCTTAGGTTATGTTTTAGATTAAGATGGGTTGACAGGAGTGGCAAGAATGTTGGGGGGGGGGGGGGGGAGGAGAATGGAACCACAGTCTTTTCTTTTAATTAATTGGAGACCACCCTCATTTAAAATCAGTGTGGTAAGGGGTTTTCTTTTTTAGTGTAATTATTTTGTATTGACACAACTTTAACCAGTGTTTATTGCGAAGCTCCTTTTAAGCAATTTTGAAGCAGAGGCCAGTCAATCTGATGCACTGATGTTTGTGGGAAAAAAACAAAGAAAAGTGTATGATTCATGAATGACCTTGACATTCACTAGATGGTGATTTTTGTAGTCCAGAAAACTGAAAAAGTGAAATCTTTCACTTTTTGTTTGTGGGAAAAAAACAAAGAAAAGTGTATGATTCATGAATGACCTTGACATTCACTAGATGGTGATTTTTGTAGTCCAGAAAACTGAAAAAGTGAAATCTTTCACTTCCAGTTCATAGAGCCTTGCAGGGTCTTTAGTGGGTGAGAGGAAAATATAACAACAGGCCTTTTTCAAGGCGAATTTGAGGGCGCCCTCATTTAAATTTTGTGTGGTAACGGTTTCTGTTTTTTTTTTTCTCTCTTTTTTAACATACTTCTATTGTATTGACAAAACTGACCAGAGTTTAAAGCTGCTATGATGCAATTTTGATGGAATGGCTTGTCAGTTTTACGCACTGATGTTTTTGGGAAGGAATGGAAAAAGAGGGTTTAATTTTTTTCCCATGTTTGATGTGTGCACAGTTCCACAAAACTGAAATTTCCAATGAGTGTATTGCCCCAATGAAGGAAACAGTGCCTTGAATCTGTTCAACAAGCAATGGACTCATGTTGGATTTGAGACAGATTTGTTCACTTGTTCATAGTTATCTTTAAAGCTCAAAACCTGATGGTTCTGGAATCCCTGATATTTTGTTTCAAGAGTCATAAAATTTTTAGGACCTATATACAAATTTCATACTGGGCCAGCAGTGCAGTTGTAAACTTTTATTCGAAGAGGTTTCACAAGATTTAGAGCATCATATCAGCCCAGTAACAGCCGGCACTGTTGTGTCTCTCTGACGCACAGCATTTCTTACCAAGCATCCAGGTCTGGATAAGTTTAATTAGTTAGATGTAGTTAGATGGAGTTTTACAGCCTGCAGTTTCCAATCAGTTGGTTCAAGTTGAGCCAGCCACAGCCTTTTTCCAGCTATTGCTGACTGGCTTGTTTCCCTACGCCAGTGCATATTCTGATCACCAAGCACAATGGCAGTAGTTTCCGTTTTTTTTTAAGGATTTGGTATGACCCGGCCAGGACTCGAACTCCTGACCTCCCAACTGGAAGTCTGATGCTCTAACCACTTGACCATGCAGTCGGTCCAGGTCCTGGAGTACGGGTTAGATAAAATGCTGCTCTTGAAGGTGCACAGTGTTCATAATGTCGTTAGTCAGTGAATAACGGCTGTTTTTTGTACTGAATACTGTAATGTTGCCCCTACTACTCTGTTTGAATGATTGAAACCAGAGGAGATTTGAGGGGTTAGATGATATTAAAGTTTAGAGGGCTGAGAAGACCCTAAGCACAAAATGGTTGTAAACATCATGCCAAACCCATGTCATGCTTTATTCCCAAGTTGTTCTCATAATTATTGATTGCGTGAGAAATGAGAATGAGCAAGTTCGTTTCGTTTCATTTATTTGTTTTCCTACGTCATCAAAATGTATGGATACACAAAAGTAATGAATACTGTATATACATAACACTGAAGTAGATGGAAGTAAAACTAAAAAACCCTGAGGGGCTTGTCAAGAGTTCTACTCCCCAAAACAACAAAAGCAAGTTACCTAGAGTAGCTGTGTTGCAAACACAAATAAGCATAAAGAAAAAAGAATATAAGAGAAAAAAAAAAGAGGACGGGAAATTCAATAAACTAAAAGGAAAGGTAATGACTGAGATTACAAGGCCAGAACCAACCCTCACAAAACCCATCTTACCAACCCGGCCTCGTCCCACCCATGAAAGCCCAAGGCTTCCCACAAACAAAGTGTGCGTAGTTATGTACATGAATCATGTTGACGATTCCTTGAAAAAGCCTTAGCTTTTCATTTTCCATTAAAGCCAATAATTAAAATGATGTAAATTGTATCCTGTGATTAAGAAAAAATGCTTGGTCCTTGAAAAAGATTTGAGGATGTGCGTCATGATGGATGTAACCTTGGAAAGAGGAAATGGATTGTGAAAAAAAAATGCCTTCTTTGAAATATCAGGAATTAAAATATATAGTAAAAGAAGCTGAGACGTGTTGCACTACAGAATGAAAAGTTTCATTTATCAGTGATCAGTGGGTATAAGTACTTTGGCACAAAATTTTTGCACATTTCTTAACCCTGATTGATGAAACTTTTCTTACATGTGTTGGTTTTTGTAGAAGTAATTATCTTCAAATTGTGTAGGTAACATTGAGACAGTGACTTTTAAACTGTTTCTACATTGAAAAAAGGATGGTAATTTGTATTACTCAAGAGGGCCATTGCATCCTCTAAACATATTTGGCATTAGCCCTATCTAGTGATAAATTGCATTATGGGAAATCTGAGATGTCATCACAGCACATGTCTAAGACATAGCCTTCAATGTTTTTATAATACTGACACAGCAGAAGGGAGTATTAAATTTAAAATTTGCTATAATGTATGGTCTACTTTTATGCTAGATCTATGTGGAAAATTGTTCACATATTCCAACATTCAAATTTGTGGGACAAACAGGACATTCAGTACATTGCAATACGGGGATGGCCCTATATTTCGACATCTCTATTTTCCAAAGTCCGCAAGTTCCATCTTCTTTACATTTCGACAGCCCTGTATTCAATTTTCTACATCCATGTTTCGACAACCCTGCTTCATGTCTCTATATTCCAACTTCTCTATGCTTAAAGTCTCTATATTTTGACATAAATTTACCTTGGCACTGTGAATAGTGTACTTTGGCACCTACAAAAGTGTACTTTGGCACCGAGGAAAACATACTTTGGTGTGGAAGAAAGTCTACTTTGGCACCAATGTTCTTTGGCACCAGTAATAATGTACTTTGGTGCTGAGAAAAAGTGTACTTTGGCACAGAGAATAATGTACTTTCCCGCAGGTGCATTAGTACATTTTTTAAGGGCGGCAAAGTACATTTTTGGGTTCAGGGCCAAAGTACAGGAGTCAGTGCTAAAACTCATTTTTTGAACAAGGCCAAAGAAAACTTTTTATTGCCACCAAAGTACAATTCTTTTTTCAGAACATAGAGATGCTGAAACACAGAAAAGTCAGTACATAGACTTGTCGGTGTATTGAGGTGTCGAAATATAGATACATTAATTGTCTATATTCTGATGTCTCTATGTTCTGACAAAATGTTCGTTGGTGCCATTTTGTGGGAACATGCCGATTTCGTAACTTAGAGATGTCGAAACATAGAGATGCAACCTTTATGCAAAGAACCTGAGGTGACGTGTCCACATTATACAACATACTGTGACCTTTCACAAAAAAAGAAGTCTTCAAATTTAGATATATGGAGTTATCAAAGTTGTTGGACAAACAGGACATTCAATAACAATGAAAAGCAAATGGAACCCCCTGTAGCAAGTTGCTTTCAATACACAATATTCTGCGACCTTTCACAAAAGTATCCAATCTTTAAATATTGATAAATTGAGTTAGTAGAACCATCAGCACATTTAATAATAATGAAAAACAAAAGAAACCTCGGGCAATTTGCCCTCATTTTACAGTATTTTTTGACATTTCACAAAAGTAAATGGTCATGAAATTTAGATATCTTGAGCTATCAAATTTGAAAGACAAACAGGACACTCAACTATTAGAAAAAACAAAAAATAAATTGAAACAAAGTGCTTTCATTACACAATATTCGGTGACCTTTCACAAAACTCAACAAATATTTAAATTAAGCTACCAGTATCTTGAGTAGGTCCAACCCAGAGTTTAACTGAATATTAACCTTTTGTTCAAGCACCCCTCTTTTCTTCCTCAGAATTGATTGTTTTCCAGAATACAGAAACAAGATGAACAAGGAAGATAAATTTTTATGTTGATTATGGTTGAATGAAAATTTATGAATATTTGTCACGTAACAAAATTCCACACAGATGCAAAACTAGACAGTCTCCACTACACTGTAACCAGCCAATGTTAGAGAGCGATCACAGATCACTTTTTGTTAAATTAATGTCAGTGTTACAAATGTGGTCAGAATAAAGGGTGTGAAAATTTGTAAAACTCTGATTGCTGCTTTAAAAATTGCTACACGGTTGGGAGGACGTAGACTGAAATTTTTTCCTCTTTCACATGTCTTAAGTCAATGTACAAATGAGGTGCAGCATTTAAGTTGTGAGAAATTGTGAAAACAAAAGTGATTGTTGCATTATGAATAGAGTACTGACACAGGTTTTAAATTTGGAGAACATGGGTTGGAATTTCTTTCTCTTTTGAATGAAAGTCATTTGAGAATTGCCAGTGGAAATATGCCTTCAAGATTAGGAGAGGTCAGTTTCAGTCAATGTTAACCCTCTTAGGACCACTCACTTACATGCTATCCATTTCTCAGGACTGACATCTTGTACAAGGTGTGGTACTGAATATGGAAATGCTTTGTTTTTTCAATCTTTGTTGTCTCTTAGAAAAAAGCTCCAAAATGTGGTGCACACAATTAGTTTTGTCCCCAATTCAAAAACCTTTCACCTGGTACCAAAAGCATGATATATTTATGACCTTTTATAAACTGCGGGGACAGAAACAAGCCTCAGCCAAAGCCCGTCACAGCAACCATCTATTATGTGCATATTTAATAGGTATTGCCTATTAGTTGAGGTGGAGGCTGGTCTCAGACTCTCAGTGCATGATATCTTGCAAAATGTCAGTAGCAGCATCCATTATACTATGCATCATTCAATAGGTCTACTAAAAATGCTGTATGTGATGAATGTAGCTCCTAAGAGGTGACACTCTGTAAAAGTCCATTTCTTTTAAGAAAAAACTGTCTAGTGTGCTTGTCGCTGAATGGCAGCAATGGCCTTTTGCCAGTGTCACCTTTTAGCTACTATGGTGCTACAAGGGTTAAAATGTCTGTATAAAAGAATTTTGTCAAGGAACATTACAACTACATGTGTTAAATTTCTTCCGTAGTCCCTCTCAGCCTGGTTGGAAGTAGCCTTACAAGGTCTGCCAATGTCAACAGGGGGAACCATCGGTGCTACCATGGAACAAATGAGGCTCTTCCACAATACGGTTACCATGGCAGAAGAGGACATTCATGTTACCTATGCTCTGAGGGACTTCACAAGATTGTTTAGATAGACTTGGCTGGTATTAGTAGCAAGATGAGAACCAAATACGCAAGAACGAGCGATGACATCAGTGATGATGGATTCAACATTTTCTGCTGGCTGGTAAAAAGCTAAGCTGTACCATTTCTTGAGAGATAGCCATTTGTCTCAGATATCTTAACATGTTTGTGATATGAAGCTATTGCTGATATAGTAATGCTCAGTCAAGTATAGGGTTTTGTCCTTGTCGTAAGGGAAGAAGCATGAGTGCTCGGCGCCAGTTGTAAAAATAAAAAAACTTGTGAATATGAAGAGAAAATCTTATTGCAAAGAGTTTGAGTCATAGCCTTTGACAGAGTGGAGTGTAGCCGTATGTTAAGCAAATATGTCGGGTTCTGCCCATTGGTTACAAAAGTACGATGCTATTATAACAAGTGATCAACACTTGCAGACTATGAGAAAAGTTGAATTGTTATAAAAGAGTGAATTTATTATGTATGGTTTAATTTCATACTTTTCCTGTTAGTGAATCTGTGTCGTGGTTTCCAACCTTGCAGTCGTTGACCTAATTTAAGTTACGAAACACTCATTATGGGCTGCAAACCACATTTTAAATGTTTGAAAAGAAATTTGTCACTCCCTTATCAGAAAACTAAATATGCTTTATCCAGCAATCTTGAATTGTAAGAGATTACAGACTTACTAAACCATCCATGAACTCAACACATTACTCATGCGACATACTTCGTTGAGTCACGTGCAATCACTACGTAGTATCATCCCTGCAACTCTTGCTTTCATCCTAGAAACAGTAAGTGCTGAGGTGAAGTTGTGTTTCTTATTTAAATTCTGTTGATTGAGGTAGTGTTTAGATTATTACCTGGAATGGGGTCACTTGAAGAAAATGGCCAGGAATCACTGACCTTAATGCAAAATCAGGTCATACTAGTGATATTTTTTATGTGTTTGCTGTCAAGTAAAAAAGGATGGCTCCCTGGTAATGGTACAATTGAGGCAGGGTTGATGGAATGATTGAAGGAAGAAAATGTTGTAATCATTGTTCCAGGGTTAGAGGGATTTGGGGGGAAATATCAAGGAGGGGTTTCAATTTCTAGCAGAGGTTCTCATGGTATGCTGCATCTCTTTATCTAACAAAATACCATCTACCTGGTAAATTGTTTACAACAGCTACAAAGTTTGTAGAATATGCACATAGATGGCAAAGTTCAAAGGTCCCATCCTATCACTCCCACCAAATGGTCATTCTCCAAAGGCCAAATTATTTGCACTTTATCATTCTGCATCTTTCTGTGGTCAAATCCCCCAACTTATTTCCAATTTTTGCAACAAAATCCCCCTACTGCCTCTGAACTTAAAACAGTTCAATTTTAAACCCTCTAAACACTCTGCATCCATTAACAGTGAACTCACACCCATCAGGGGTCTAATACCTCGACTCTCACCTTTTAAAAGTCAAATGTCCTATCACCTAACCTATAGACAAATCTGGACAGCAAGTGATGGTCTGATTTTAGTCTGCCATTACTGAGGTCTATCACCTTTTGTTCATTCAGTTTCCTTGCTTACTTATACCAAGGATGGTTGTTGTACACTGAAATGCCTCTTGATTCCCTCAATTTCACAGAATATAAGGAGTTTGAAATTACATTTAGACAATGTTAAAATGAAGAAGATTTAAGGTTGATGGACCCCACTTATGGCTGCCTACAGTCACTAAGCACAAGCGCTGATTGGATTCGTCTGTATTCTTCATCATTCAAATCTTCTTGCCCAGCCCTGAATCTTTACTTATGCATACTTGCCAGCCATTTCATTTCAAGCTGAAGTGTTTCGGTTTCTGAGCTTTAAACCCATAAAACTGAGAAGGGTCCAGTTTTCTGTCCTCAAGGATAAAATAATACTGGTACTAAAACATGATAAGGAAAATTGCAAGAGCTTTGAAAAAGGATTTAGTCTTCACGTATACCAGATTGATTCCTACATATGATGTGGAAATGTAGAGAGGAAAAGAGGAGTAAGCCCCCCTTCTTCCCCCTTCCCCCATTCCCCCCCCCCCCGGACCATTGAGCTTATTAAGGCTAGCAATTGTGCGCTCAGGAAATCGTCTGTTACATGTTCTGTTTTCGGCGATGTTAATTCGACAAGTGTCCCTGAAACTAAACTGGGCATTTCATGAGCTGCTATAACTTTGTCCTCGGAAGCTGTGACTGAAAGATATCATCAAGAATGACAGTCTGTCAAACACATCTGGACTGATCTTATAGATTATACAAATTTTTCTGCCTGAGGAATCCTGATGTGTAATCTGTTGTACGTCTTGAAAATTCAAGATGTATGAAAAATGAACTGATTTTAAAAAGTTTGCATGGAAAATCTAGAACTGACAGTGTTGCAATTGCTTCCCCTTGAAGACAAAAGATCAAGACAAAAAAAATCATAAAACATGAAAATCGTGAATGTGAAGAAGAGTGTGAAAGAGACACAGCTCAAAACTTTTGTTTTGGAGGACAAAGATGAAAATGTTTTAGAAAGACAATGAAAGCAAGGGTTGTCACCATGCCGGGTGGTGCTACCCAGCTCTAAAAATTTCCACCCGGTCCTCGCCATCAATATCGGTATCACCGCTCGTCAAAAATTTCTTATCCTAACTGAATAAAACACTTAGATTTGTTCAGAATTTAGTGATGATTCCCCGTTTTTAGTTAGCACTCTCCAATCTTCAAAAATTTTTTCAGAGGGGAGGTGTTACAAACCGCTTTCTCAGGATGGTGACCACAAATTTCCCCAGCTCTAAAAATGGTCTGGTGACAACCTTGATAGAAGGTATAAGTTTTATACAGCAGTATTACGTATAGGTCAGAAAACTTGAACAGTTTGTTGGAATTTTGAGTTGTTTTTAATTTATCTTGATTTTTTTGTCTATTTATTTTTTTTTTACTTTTTGCCAAACATATGCAACTTTTCAACAATTGTTTTCACAGCATTGAAAACCTTTGAATGAAAGCAGTAAGAGTTGACAAAATAATGTGCAAATGTGAACAACTTTTTTTCTATCTCCTGTTCCTTTGTATTCA
Organism: Holothuria scabra; assembly: GCA_037179385.1. Taxonomy (NCBI): domain Eukaryota; kingdom Metazoa; phylum Echinodermata; class Holothuroidea; order Aspidochirotida; family Holothuriidae; genus Holothuria; species Holothuria scabra. The sequence continues at coordinate 14,775,101 of CM074197.1, forward strand.
ATGAGTTACTTTTTAGGTTTTAAAATATTTTTAAATTTTTGTTTGGCTTGTGGCAGTTGTTGTCAGTATTTTTAATAGATGCATTAAATTGTGAGACAGACAGTTTTCTGTGAGCTCTGGAAAAAGGGATTTTAGGTTGGGAGAGAATCATGGTAGTTGTGTGAATGTTTCCTATAAATCTCTTTGGCGTTGAGGACTAGTTGTAAACCACACTTCACAAATCTTACCATCGAAGAATATGTATGGAACAGTTTTCTTGACCTAGTACCCACGGAATAATTCAGCATTCCAATTTTGCATAGCAGTTTCGAAGATTTGTGAGGTCTTTCACACGTTGTTTGTGAAAATGTAAGGTTTATGCACACAAAAATTGCTACACAATTTTTCATTTGTGTAGCAACTTGGCCTGTTTGTGTAGCAAATTGCGATGCAATACTGGATAAAATATTCCCTGCTACCCTCCAATCTGAAGAAGTTTTTTTCTCCAGATATATGTGTGTTGTTGAGCTTTATACATTTGGTTACAATGCAGGGGCCTCAAATTCAGCAAGATTATGGTAAGAAGCAATTGTGCATCTTTCCAAGACCACAACAGAGGGACTTTCTTGTGCTTCCAGTAATGAAAAAGAGTGAGACAAAAGACTTGCTCATCTCTAAAACACAAAGACTTGGGCATGAATGGCTGATATTGGGAGGGGGAATTTTTATACAGATATCCAACAACACAGCTTTCAGGAGCCATGCTATTGAAACCATGCCATTTATAATATTTATAAATGTGCTCAGTATTTTTGCAATTCCCCAGGAGGGAAGGAAAGAGCAAAAAAGAAAGTGGATCATCAAAAAGATACTTGTATTCAAATTTTTGTTTTGCTTAGGACCATACAAATGAAAAAAAACAAATCATTTTCCTTAGGAAATTTTGATGTAGTCCCTAGTTGTCCTCATCAGTGGAATGTCATGGATGGGAAAGCAGTGATGTGTTTCATAGAATGGGAAATAGTGACATATTTTAAACACAATCATGTTGCATTTATTATTTATGAGGTCAGAAAAAATTTCTGATAGCTTTGAATCTTATCCCACCCCTTCCTTACCCTTGAACACCCCAGGTCCATTCCACCCCTCCTTACCTCTTATTTACATATGTATTTCCCAAATTGCCTAAAAATACCATCCACTTTTTACATTATGTCTGTAGCCCATTGAGCAAAAGGTTTATTTCCCCATATTTTTTTATTCTTTTTTTATTGAAACATTCAGAAATGCAGCAGTTCAAAAAATTTCCTTGATTTTAGTACATTGGAATTCTTGAGAATAGTTCTCAGGAAATCTGTTTTGCAAGATAAAAAGTTTTGCTCTGGTCACTGTAGGTGGGGAGAGTTTTTTTAATATGTGGAAACTTTATATCATTGTGTTACCATGAGTCGGTCAATTAATATTTCTTAAACATTGTGTATGTGCTGTAGGTTTTCTACGCAGTGACCGACTCAAGATACTGACCGACTCAAGATACAGCTTTACTTCATAACCATGCATACTTGAAAAAGATGAAAGCATTTTGCCCCTAGACCACCTCTTAATGTGAACTTTTTCAAAAGAACCCTCTCCTCTCCCCTAAGAGCCCCTTCCCTTTCCCCCAACTGACAATGGTGAATAACGGTTTCAGTAAATGGACCACTCGGCTAACATCTCTGACAATTTAAAGTTTATTTGCTTGGGTGAATGATCTTTCATTTTATGATTGTCTATAAATTTTGCCAAGTCATTTTGAAGTCATTTCACTAAGCTGACCTAGTAAGGAATCCTTCATTATCCCCCTTGGATTGTTGCCAAAGTTTTGTTTTCAAAGTTTTGCTAGGCCGATTGGACCACTCCCAGTCCAGGGATAAAGACTGAATACTGTTTATGTAGCTTTGAAAAAAATATTTGTCAAATGATCAAAGAAAAGATTAGCAGAATTTTTTTTTTTTTTTTGTTATTAACATGCAACTTATGCAAGAGTTCTATATTCCTTTAAAGAACCATTTTTCAACTATCAATTAGAATGTGTTGTGTGTTAGAGTTTCGATGTATCCGTTGTTTTCTAAAGCCATATAATAACTGACAATAATTAATGCATACCATAACCATATGCCACAATCCTTTGTAAATTTTCTTATGGAAAAGGGGCTGTTTCAAGATGTAAAATGGCAGAAAGAGGGACTAGTAAAGAGCTTATGGGTTTTGTGGGCATACAGGGCAGGGGTGCAGGGAGGGGGGCTCACTTGCCCTCCCAATTCGGGCAAAAGCAGTCAGTCTATTCGGGCAAAACATGGGCAAACATGATAAACGGTAACATTATTCGTGCAAAAAAATGTTCTTGCCCCTCATAGAAAATTACCCCCGTAGGCCTATGTTTGTAGGTGTGTGTACCAAACAAGGCTTGAATGCATGTTACAACTACTGTGTTATCCAAGAAGATTTAAAGTGTACCTCAAGTCAAAAAATTCAAAAATATATATTAAAAACCATGAAAAATACATTCTTACAGTCCAACTCCCATCTTCATAGGACATTCCTGAGCTGAGATATAAAATGTTGAAGTTTATTCACTCAAATTAAAATGGTACATTGTGCAATAATTTGTGATGTCATTCTTGTACTACTCAAATTACAATCTTTGTATTTCTTTGTTTTTCCGAATCTTACTGCACCTTGTACCAAGGTGTGATAGCACTCTTACTCTTATGAGGTGATGTAATTAATTAAGCCCTCCTTGTGCAACATGCTATGCAAGCAAACAGGATGTGTCCAAGGTCATAAAAACATTTTAAATTTTAAAGGAAAACAAAGCATGTTATGTGAGTTGTACAAGAAGAAAGTCACAAATCATTGTGCAATCGACAAATTTGTTTTAAATGAATAAAATTCAACATTTTATATCTCAGCTCAAGAATGTCATATAAAGATGGGAGTTGAACTCATCAAATTCATTTTTCATGCTCTTCAATATATATTTTTGAATTTTTTGACTTTAGGTACACTTTTTAACTCACATCATGTGTTACATAGACCCATTTTAATTTAGCAAGTGCAAAGGACTGTGGGATATAATTTTGGTGTGTGACATTTTTTCGAAAGTAAATCGCCATTGACTAAATGGCTGGCTTCCAAATATTTATCCCACAATCCTTTGTAATTGTTGTTTGGAAAGGGGTCCATTGTACGTACATCAGCTGAGAAGTATGCTTTTGCTGTACATTTGTTGCTGATTTAAAACTTGGTCATGTGTTGTATCAGTCCTGTATAGAATGCTTTCACTGACGTCACATGCCCCACCCTCTTCCTTGATTGCTAGGCAAAAACTGTAGAGTTGTACGTACAGTTAGCTGAAGACTTGCAGCTGATAACCAACATAATGGCTGCTAACTTCTTGTCCGTTAGGAGGCGTGATTATTCCAGTTATGACGTTATGTGGAAACACTGTATAGAGTGCTTTCACATTATGTCACAATTGGTAGACCACGCCTACTGTCAGGCAAAAATCAACAGTGTTTTAATGCAAACGTCAGCCAGATACACGAGCTAGTGTACTGCATTTAGTTGTACCTTTCAAAATGGTGGGAATTGTGATGAATGTGGAAGCACTCTTGTATGGGTATAACTGATTGCTTCAATATATAGTTCAATTGAAGTCAAATATGATAGCCATAATGCATGATAAAAGTCCCATCATGTATGGCTGTAAATCATAGTTATTCTTGAATATGAACCTCTTGTTTGAGTCATGTTAACGGCATTCCTCAAGGTTTGATGAGGTGCTGTACCACCCCTATAGATCTTATAACAAAGATTGTAATGATTTTTTATGCCACCATGTGAACTCGAGCAAATTTTGAGCTCATTTAAGGTTATGCAAAATAGCTCCTTATCTTTGGGCAAGGGTTAAATATGACGAAGTACTATTGTTAAACATTATTTATTGCATTACCATATATTACGTGGACAGGATAGAAAGGAAGGGGTGATGTTTTACTATACCTCTTCCCCTACAACTCTCCTAGAGGAAGGTTGGGGATTAGTGTTGCAAGATGTAGTCTGTAGATGTAGTAAGAAGTTTGTTGAGAATCCATACCATTTCGTATTTGTAGGTCTTGTTGCTTTACTCAAATGCACCAAAGAGTGTATTGGTATCTAGCGGGCAAGGGCTGCATGTCCTCCGTCAACATTTCTGTTTACCGACTGATCCAATCCCTGGATTTCAGTCATCACCACCCATCATTGTATGATGTAAAGTAAAGAACTAGCTGAAAAAATGCAATCCTGTAAGATTTATTTTCAGTCTTTTTTAATAATTTGCTGGTAGTTTGCGAAAAGATAGATAGTACTCTTAGTTTACCTGAAAGACAATAGAGTGAAATGGAAAATGGAATGGGAACTTACCTTATCTCCAACCCCACTCCAGTCGACCCCCTCCAACAAAAAAAATAACAAATGCATGCGTGTTTTCCTTGGATTTACATATTTCAGAACTTACAAAGGACGACTGTTATCATTATTTTTTTTTTGCTCTCATAAGTAACATTTTGAAAGCTTACCCGTATCTCAGTGTGCTGAAGATAGAAGGAATTAGAACAACGGCTAAAAATAAGGACATCCCCAGGCTGAGTCTGGTCACAGGTAATCCATTCCTTTTTTGGTTCCTTGCGGTAGCAAAGGAACCTATGTAGTCAGGTTGGCGTGTGTGTGTGTGTGTGTGTGGGGGGGGGGTTGTCTGTGTGTGTGTGTGACACTTGCTTCGGTACGCTCTAACTCAACAAGGGAAGGTTGGATGGAACTTGGATTTGGTACATAGATTCTTCATAGGGAGAAGGTGTGCCCTATTGTTTTTGGTGGAGGTCAAAGGTCATTTGGGGTCACCAGAGGTCAAAAACTAAAAACCTTCTCAACACGATATTTCAAGGTAGAAAACTTGGATAGATGTCATACTTGGTGTGTGGATGTGTTATGGTGTAAGGATGAAATTGGATATGTTTGATGAAGGTCAAGGGGTCATCTGGGGTCACCAGGGGTCAAACACTGAAAAACATTTTAACACAGTATTTTAAGGTAGAAAGGACAGATTTCAAATTGATCTGTGTTTGGTTAAGGTCAAAGGTCATCAAGGTCACTGGAGGTCAACCACTGGAAATGTTATTTAGAAAATCTTGTAAGCTAGATAAAGATAGGTTCAATAGATTTTTTATCTCACCTGGTTTTGCATGCTTATACACCCAAACACCTTAGAAATTTGGCCTTTACGTTCGTTCAGTAATGATTCCTTCGGGTTGTACACATATTTTGGATCATTCAAAGTTTTAAGAGGGTAATAACTGAAATCTGTAGATTTCACTGAACACAGGTCACTCTGCATTAAACTGGTCTCTCTGCCAGTGGAAGCAATGCATGGGTTATACAGTATGTCTCTTTAATACTGCTGTGCTCTGTGGGGGTAACCTAATCCTCATTCTATTATCACACCCCATTAATCACTTGCTTTCTGCCTAACTGCTGAATAAACACTGTTTTCTGTGTAGAGGTAGCAAACACCACAAATGGTAGATTGTTTTAAAGTAATAGCAAGTTTTAGTTGAGAGCAGGTAAAAATAAATTGTTAGAGAAATACAAGGGGAGTTTTTCTCTCTCTGACCACATTGTGTATTATTTATTCGTGATAATATCAAGTTTGATTACAAGCATAAATACATATGGAAATGAGGAAATGTTTTTGAAGGATCACCAAGCATTATAAAAGTTGAATGTAAGTAAGGCCACAAAAATTTGACCTTTGATATCATGTAATATAAGTAATAAAATATCCCTTGTGAAGATGTTACAAACATTGAGTATGAGCTTTTGCTTAGCTCTATTTCGGAGACTGGCTGTACATCTTATAATATCCAGCAAGGATCCACAGTGCCCATTGGGCTCTTGTTTAAGGATGTAATTAAGACACCTTCACGTGAGTCCCCATGTGTTCTGCCGTTATGAAAATAGCTTTGGACATTAAACTCTCAAGATTAAAAAAAAACAATTTTATGCAGTGACTACGTTTAGAATTAATGTGTACGCACATGTAACACAAACGTGTCTCTTTATCCGCTTATGAAACGCGAGTGAAGAGACATTTACGTTATTTTCCGTCTAGTGATCAAAGTATGGTGAAATCATGACTGTTTTGACCCATATTTGAGTCGTTTTTTAACAGCTAGACAGTGTTTGACCCAGTTATATATCATTTAGTGACCATGGATGCTGTAATCACGTATAGTAGGTTTGAAACATTGATTCTGCACATGTCTTGTCTCTATCTCTAAGATTATTTTACAACTTATGTGTGTAAACAGTATGTTTGCTTCCTATTCACCTTTTAAGTTTTTTTCTTAAATATATATATAGTTGGTGGCGAAGTTGCTCTATTTGAGTTCACACTTTGGCTCCTTTGTAACATTTTGAAAACTGTACAAGCACTGAGCTTCATCCTCTATGTAAATGACCTATAGATAATTGTGGAGAAGGATGGAGCCGTGAAAATAAAAGAAGGAAGGAAGTGGTTTTCAGTTTTTTTATTTTCGTTTGCGGAAGTCGTACTTACATTTAAGCCCTAGAGCCACAGATATTACCGTCATTCAAGAGCGGCAAAAGGGCATGTTGGTGACGGTGGTATCAGGGAGGTGTTATTAGATGGAGATCATCGAGAGCCCTCTAGCAACATCTCCCTGGTTGGAGTGTACGGAATACAAATGTAGGCCCCACATATATTGTAGGATCGCGGGAAAGGAAGGTGAGCCGTTTTTCCGAAGAAATACCTCATTGCCCCCCCCCCCCCTTTTTTTTTTAATCCAACCCCAGGTTAAGTGATAAATTCTAGAGCCTGAGCTTTGGGGAACTAAATATTGCCGTGTGTTATTGTACAAAATGGCCGTGGCAGTACGAAAAAAAATTTAAGTTCCGAAAACTTCCAGTTCAGTATTTTGAACCTAAATGCATTTAAAATGAAAAGCTATGTATGGCGGCGGCACCTTTTCCCAATCGATTTCCGAAGAAAATACGTATTTAAAGAAAAAAACTTCACTCAATGGCGTATATATGCTCTATATATTGGTATAGGGGTTTAGTTTGCTTTCATTGGAGTAATGGATTTATTTTAAAGGTCTGGTCCCCTGACCCCAAACTACAATTTTTGAAGTCACAGAAATTCTCAGTTGGATTAGCTATTTGATTGACTATAAGCTCTTCAAAAAATGCGAAGTACTGAACTTGTCTTTACACAATATTTACTGTACTGAGAGCGTTTGACTACACATTGGGTGGGGACTTGTAAACTCAGAAGCAATAAAAATGGAACCTACTGCCGTTGTGCGTGATGCTTCGCATAAGCAGTGGAGTAGGGAAAACAAACCAGTGCGCCGAAACTGGAAAAAAGGGCGTGGCCGACTCGACTTAAACCAACAGGTTGGAAACTGGGCCTTAACACTCTAACTAACTAACTGAAGCAATAAACTGACACTGCTGCACTGTGTCTGGATGAGAATGAATTTAAAACAGCTGTTGTGGGAGTAAAGCTTAAGCGTGTTTAAAGAATTGGAGATAGTAGTTAAGATAAGAGGATTAGGCCTTAAATTATGTTCTCTCACATATGTTACAAATATGTCTTAATCTCTAAATTTTCGCAAATCCTTTGCAAACTTCCAATATTTTCCTTCACTTCAAATCTTACCCCAGCCTGTTGTCTTCATTATCAATTCTTCCAGCTAGGAACTTTCAAAAATTAAAGTTTTGTCTGGCAAGTGAGATTTTCAGGCATATTCTGATAGCTTTTCACCAGGGTACTGCAAGAAAAACCAAAATATTCCATTGACACCAAGTTCTTCAAACCCTGTCTCACATACCCTTTTCCTAACTCAAGGTATTCCATTGGTTATTTTTTGTTAACAATAGCCTACCTCTGCGTTTAACAAAGCCACAGACAGTTATGTAATAAGGGCACATTGCCTCAGATTCCTTTTGTTTTTCCCTGGTCTCATGAACCTTTTCTTATTTTCGGTCTTTTGGTCCCTTTTTTTTTTATTTTCGGTCTCGCGTACCAGCTCGCTGAATTAAAAGAAACCAACTGGGAAAGAGAAATATCACTTTGATAGCTAGTAGAGTGATTGCAGGCGGCAATTAGAGCAACTTTCTCTGAGCCATGTCTTGGGACATGGTCGCCTCAGTCACAAAATAATGCCAGGAGACCCTGCACAAATGAAGTTGTCTTCTTGAAAAATATTTTTCAAGAAGACAACTTTTCACGTCCATTATAACAGTTAGGACCGCCTGATTGTTTAGGCTTTAAAATAAAGGTTGGCAAACAAATGCAGTTAATGTTAGCCATCGACTACTGGGTAAGTCTATCTTTAGATGTCACTAATTTGCATATTTAGCTCAAGTCTTTTCATGAAACAAGTGTGAAATTAAAATGACAAAAAAATGGTCAATATTTTACGAAATTCGATGAGAATTACTGCCTTTTCAAGGGTTTTAAATACTTTTTCCCCAAATATCCAAGTAGGCCTATTTGATTTTTATATCGACCAGGCAGTCCTAGTTCATGTTTAAGTCGGGCACTTAAAAGACCCCGTAAGTCCTAATAATCTCATTATAGGTAAAATGATGTTTGTGTGATTTTGAGTGTCACACGTCAATGAGCTTTTTGAGAGAAGCCCTACCCATGCTTGAAGCAATTAGGTTACGCAGTTGCCGTGAAATTCTACTAATTTGGCGCCCATAACAAAGATTTGTCGACGAATGGAATCTAAATTACCTATCGTCACAGTTATGGCTGATTCCACCTTTACCCTGGTGACTATATCGTTCTTTTTTTTTCAAATAGCAAAAACCTATTTATTTGGGGGGGGGGGGGGGCAAGCCATTCAAAGTTAGAAAGAACCGATGTCTACATGCACCGCAAAGTATATTTTGCCGAGTATGTTTTTTGCTGAACCCCGTGAAATTGTTACTAGTAAGAGCCTACGCCTAACCATGACAACACACCCACAAAAATGCGTTACGGTGTCAACTAGATAAAAAGGGGAAGGTTAAATGTGGTTTTGAATATGGTACAAGTTCAAGTTCGGTTTCAAATACAGTTTACAAACGGACGATGCAATACCCTTTAGTCGTCCCTTACGACACACAAGAAATACCCGGGCTCAGTGGGGTAGGAATCAATACTGGGGGCGGAACAATTTTGGACCATGCCCCTCAACACACCCCATTGACCAAAAGGTACATTTCTGATGCTAAATATTTCTTTTTCTACGTGCAAGAATTTTTTTAATCTGATTTTTCTTAAGTGCGAAAACTACTTGCTGTTTAAATTTGGGACCTTTTACACATTTGTAAATATGGAGCTTTCATTGCAGAAAATAGTTTGGATTCGGGGTTTTCTTCACCTGTAAGGAAATTTGAATATTTGGGGGACAATCGTAAAATCTGCGTTCCCTATTAACATATATCTAGATAGCATGTCGACTGAAGATCGTTGTTGTTACATAATGATATATAAAGAGTGCGGACTGAGGCTTCTCGACGACATTCAAAAAGCTTCCGAAACTTTGCTGCTTTTTTAAGGAAAAATATTGAAAAATTAAAAGCCTGTAGTGAAGATAATTTTAGGGGAACGACACTAGCGGCTTGGAAAAGTTTACAACTGACTGCTTCATGAGCGGGCACTTACTGCACAAAGGGTTGCAACTAAGGGCGCGCGGAAAATTTGACCTTTTTAAAACTAGCAATTACAAATATGCATGGAGCTTTTAGTAAGAAGAATTTAGAGTTTTATGAAGGAAAAGTTTGGAAAACGGCACTGTATTTGACTGGTGTCTCAAATGGCAAATTTCCGAATTTTTCACTTTTTCCAGCCAGGGGACAATCGCCCCTGCCTCCTGTAGAAATATGAAGCCTCTGCTCGAAAGACTATCTTCAATTGGCGAGGAGCGTACAGAAAGTTTTGAAAAAAAATCGCAACCTCAGACAGCTGGAAATGGCATGTCTCGGGCTTGTAAGTAGTAACTAAGTTTTCCGATTTTTCTGTCAAGTGTGTACACCACTGTATCAGGGACGTATTCTTTGCTTTATTGTATGTAGATATGGAGCTTGTATTTCAAAGAACTTTGGATTCTGGGTTTTCTGTAAGGAAATTTAAAGAGTTGGGGATTGCTGAAGAATCTGTAGTTCTTTCATATATTGGTGGCAAATCTGAGAATTGTTGCTTTTTCTAAAGTCCTCCCGACTCTCTGACAAAGAGCCGTTCGGCGAAACCAAACTATAAACTGCTTCCCGAAAAGATAGATTTCACGACGGCTGAATCGTTGTTGCTACATAGTGCTATCTAAGGCGTACGAACGGACACTCTCCGAAGACATTTCAAAAGTCTCCAAAATTTGCTGTCCTTTTTAGACAAAATATTTCAAAATCAAGAGCTCTCATTGAAGAAAATTTGGAATTCGATGAAAGACAGTTTACGAAAAAAGCAATATAGCTGCCGGTGTCTTTTGATGATGTGTCCCGGTGTCTTTTGATGATGTGTCTCATATGGTAAATATCCGATTTTGTCATTTCCCGGGTCGGAAGAGTTTACCAAATTGATTAATGAGCGAAAACTAATGCATTTCACATTGCATTTTGCGGCGCCCAAAGCGCGCCGAAAATTTGGTTTTGTGGGGAATTGGAAAAATAAGGAAAAGGGTTTTCTGAACCGGGAAGTGGGGGCAGAAGCATGCCTCCGCCCCCTGATTTTTCATTGGGAGCTGTCGCCCCAGCGACTCTGATACCTACGCCTATGTCGACCGGGTGATCTCCATTTTAACTCGAAGAGGTCAATAATGTTACACGCTGCAATGTGAATTGCTGGACGGGTGTTGTATCGTCGTATTGACAACCATATGCAGTGGCGTTGTGACATATTAATGTGTAGTCGGAGTAGACCCCACTGCCCGCAAAAGTCCATGGTTGTAATCAGAAAGCTTTCAGTGCATATTGTGGAATTTGAGCCACTCTGTTTGCTTGAATTTGATGACAATCCAAGAGATGTGCCAATGGGGAATTTCGGTAGACTCCGAGTGAAATTGTAGTTTTTTAGTTTGAGATGAATAACTACCTTTAATGTGATCAACATCTTAACCTGCAGGTTTGTAAAGATCAGGTCACACTACAACAATTTTTGATCAGAAATCAGATTTCATTTTTTCAAAAACGGACCGATAGTATTTATCGTATTGAGGGTCAGGAAACCATTTTGACTCTTCATGAACCATATGTCAGAGTGGGCGTGGATGTACACCGTCGAGCTTCGCCTTCTGCTTCCGACTAGTGCTCAGAAGTTCACGAGGCAGGCGTGTACCCTGCGTGTACTAATCGTTCCCAATCCTGCCATTCCCGGGTCCGCCATATTTAAAGTCCCCCCCCCCCCGACTGACGGACATGAGCGTATCCCCAGTCGTTCCCAAAAGGTATGTGAATGGGGTGGAGGTTACTAACTCTGCACCAATGCCCAACAGCTGAACTGAGCGAGCTAGAGAACACCTTCCTGAATCGGTCGATTCCTGAAATGGACAACCAAATACCCAATTTTGTACTTCACCAATTTAAAACCTGTTCAGAATCACTGTGAACAGTTACGCGGAACAAGCTAAATTTAGACACCGGAAAATTTCCAAGTGGTTTTATCCGGGGACCTCCAGCTTGCATGGTAGTGCGTTCAACTACCGCGCCATCTCATATTATTAAACTTAATATTTAGTAGACTTTGTTCTAACCATGGTCACCCTCATGCTGATCCTAATATGCCTCACGATAAACTGTCCGCTATCATCATATAATTTATGTCGTTCGAAAATCTGATTTTTGTATGCGTGTGCGATAAAAGCTATCTGACGATATCATATCACGAAGTAATTAGTTCGAATTTCATTTTTGTAAACCTGCTATATAGAAACCATATATTTACACAGTTAGACAAATTTTTGGCTCTTTCCGACTAAAAATTTAGCAGATTTTAACAAAATCTAACAAAATTTGAACCGTAACCTAACCTAAACCTCTGTAGTTCAGTTCAGTTTATTTCTTCCTTCTCATAATTACAAAAATAAGTACAATCAAATTGATACAATTTAATAACACATATACAAAACGATATTAAACAATGTTGTCAGTACTAAATCTCTTTCAGCGTGACTCAGTCAGTTAAATAGACCATGGAGTGATGGGGGGGGCATTTCCCCTTATTATAGTAATCGTCCATTGACTTCGATTTTTCAAACACTGACAGTATTTATTTAAATGGGGGTAATGCCCCCACATTCAGGGCAAATCGCTGCTCTTGCAATAGACCAGTTTATGTGATTTCACCTTGAAAAGAGTGCCATCATTAGGAGGAAATGCCGGTAACGTTTCATGGGTAGTAAATGTAGGTAGCAGGGTTTGTCAAACAATCAAATGGCCCTTATGCACTGACGTCACCACTGACATCATCATAATAGCAGTGTACACGTAGCTGCACCAGTAACTTTTGTGTAGTACGTATGTAGATCAGTGCCAGTGGGCAGCACGCGCTGGTAGAATCCGTCAAACGTTAGCACATTTCCAATTTGTTGACCAATCAGCTGTCTGATTAAGGGGCGTCAAAATATGATAGTTCCCTGAAAACTACATGCCCGAGGCACGTGACCCTCCATCGTTTGCGTATGTCTTGACGCACACGTCTCCATTGACGCGCTCCTCCCAGCTAAATTTTAGGATTCCTCTGGTGTTGGTTTGTTATTCAAAGGTCATTAGAAATCCCTAGCTTTATCTAGAGCTTAGGATTTCTATGATAAGGTTTAGAGTGACGTGTGTAAATGATGTGTGTGTATAAATGATAAATGGTGGGCTCAACACTCGTAAAGAATCATTTCATTCTTTTGATATAGTAAATGTCAGTATCAATATGAAACCAACTTCCATCCTCTTCGTCTTATCACATTCTAGTTGACTACGCTATTAGCAATTGAGATAAACGCTAAATGGGGTCCCATGAAAGAGGAGGAAACATGGCAGTGTAAGGAGGTCCATGTCTTGTCATTCTCTGGAGGGAAAGGTATGCAATAATTGCGTCCACCGTGGTCACTTTTAGCTCACTACCAATGTGCTATTAATCGCATCCACAAATGTCTCCCACTCACTCAGGGGACGCGGAGCAAATTTTGAAGTGGAAGCCGGAGCTTTTCACCAAAGCGGCCCAATATGTTCAACAATATAATGACAATGTAAAGCGGCACAAAATGCCTATGGCAGAAAGAGCAGGTGCTAAAAAGCCCCGGGTCCCATTCTCCCCATCTCCGCGGTCCCTGCCGCTGATCTCATGATCAGTAAAACTCCATCTAACCTAACCTAACCTCACGACTTTGACGCTATATCAAACGATATGTTTATATACCAGAGTTATAAGTTATGCATGTGTGTATTTTCTCGAGCTCATGAACATTAAATGTAATGCTCTCAGCCACCTACTGCTGTACAGTGTACATAATTAATTTTAATAACAACATAACCTGGTCATCAATTAAATTCTTTTTTCAATTTGAATGAGACGATTAATTTTGTACATGACCTCGAGTGTAGGTTATTCCGCCAACTTAACTTTGTTAACTAATTAAAGGGGAAGTTTACGCAAAAGTTTCATTTTCATATGTTAAAGAGGAACCAGATCTACACTGTGGTGAAAGTTCCATTCAAATCGGACATGAATTTCTCGAGATACCAGTAAATGAAGTCAGTAGATTTGTGTTCCAAAGTAAGTTTGAGGACAGCAGAACTTACATCACTTCCTCACATGCACTGACAAGGAATGCTTTGTTTCTCTTTATTTCATCAGACTGTTATGTTGACCTTGAAGTTAATAGGAATATGACCTCCCTTTGAGGGATGCAAATTGGTTTGTAAAGTTCTCATGCCACTTATGCAATCACATTTTAATAACATGGGATTGTTGAGGAGATAATCGACTCTAAAACAAAAACAACAGACTGTGCACTAATGTCGGGATATTATGTTATATGTGCTAGCTAAAAGTTCACTTTTTGTTAAAAATGTGAAAAGTTAACGTACTCATATCTTGAGCACCACACATGGGATTTCAATGCAAAATTTTACCAAAATATTTGGAATAAGTACCCCTCTAACATACCAAATCCTGTTGTGACCTTAAACCCTTCTTTTAAAGAACCAATTGTGTTAATGCTGTTGAATTTTTGTAACGCCAATGACGGCAAGTGCCATTGCTTGCGTCCCGAGTGAAAAAGAGCTTTAGATATATTTCTCGACGCGGACCTCATCTATAACGAAATGACGTCATTATAGGAGCGTTCGACAGGGCGACTCGAGTCTTGGCTCGAGTTACTTTGACGTCAACAGTTGCGTCTTATACGCATGCGTGTTGAGCAGGTAACGCGAATAGTAGCTCGTGTCGAAATGCCGAAAAGGTTTAAACTGTACATAAAATTCAATCATGATCGCTTTTGTGTGCTCAGTATAGCACTACTGTCCATTAGTAATTTTGAATTCGCTTAATCTGGTACCACCTTTTATATCTCTTGTTTCTCAATTAAGCATAGGACCTGTCCTATATCTGACAACTTAAGTCATTAGCAAAGCCCAATCTTATTCCTGTAACAATAGGCTGGAGTAGGCGACAGTTACGACGTCACTAGAAGCAAAAAACAAGTAGTCACGACCATTTATGCGGCGGGTAGCAGACTAAAACTTAGGCCTCATGAACCAAACCTTCGGAATATTGGAGTCGCCCAAGGATATAGATACTTCTCAGTCATGGTGCGGTTAGTTACCGTAATGCTACAGGACAAGCTGGTACTTACATGCAGGGGTTGGCCTATGAGATGTTTGACATATCCTACTCCATCCTACTCCACAAGAAACGTGCATGTGACGTCACGTGAGAATTATGTGTAGTTCATCGGGACCGCGACCTAACGTGATAAATGAATTTTTGGCATATGATGTCACGTCATAATCATATGGTCTATATATTCTATAAACACTTTATTTCGTTTAAAGACCATGAACAGTGGCCCCATCCTTATTTCGAAGCATGACTGAATTAAATCTTGCAATTTTTTTTCTTTTTACCCTTAAAGGTATCTTTCATAATATTTTAGGACTTCAATGTTGCACATTCAAGCAGTGCCATTTCGGCAGTGTCATGACGACGTCGATGCATAAAGTCAGCTAATCATTTTCTCGGAAATTGGCCACACCCCAAACTCCATCGTGACAGATTTGGGATTTTTGTCAGTTCTTAAGACAGGTTATGAAATAACAGGTTTAATATTCCTCACTGAGTGGGCTCATAGGCAGTTAACTCTTATCCAAAACTACAACTGTTGTAGTAGGGAAACTCAATCTCAATTCACTCAGCATTTTGCCTGTTAGTTCTTAAGACAGGTTATGAAATAACAGGTTTAATATTCCTCACTGAGTGGGCTCATAGGCAGTTAACTCTTATCCAAAACTACAACTCAATTCACTCAGCATTTTGACTGGCACCAAAATGCAAAGGAGGGTACTCTCGCTCTTACAACACAGCTAAATGGTTGAAACATCAAAATATGTAAATATGATGGGAGATACTTTAAAGATAAATAAGAGGAAAATTGTGGTATTTGACTGTTGCTTCAAAATAAGTTTGGGGCGACTGCTCTTGAAAATTGAAACTAGTGTTTGGGTCGAGAGGATCAGACCTTAACATTACCATGATTTGGATATTGAATAATTTTCCGAAAAGATGATTTGCCCATTAGAATTCTGGAAGATAGGCATATGAGCTGAAAAGTTTCCCCCAAGGGAGAAAAGGAATAGCGAGCAATGTTCATAGAACAGAGAAAAGAGTGACTTTTATTCGAACCCCATGGTGAAAGTTATCGATGTCATATTTTTTTCAGGAATGCAAAATTAGAGCAAAGATGTAAATCTTCACATCATGATCCTATTTATGATGCTGAAAAAATTAAACAAGGTACTAAAAATTTCAATGGTACATACATGAATACCTGTAGGCTAAATATGCATATGCATATTTATATGTATATATAAACAGATGGTAGACAGGTGGGCAAGAGGGGGCAATCCCCCTCCTCCCCACTTGCCTCTCCCCCAACTAGGTCAGTTAAAAGTTGGGATAACAGACATATATATTCCTTTCCGGAAACTATGCTCTCCCAGAGATATGCTTAAACCTCCGAGCTTCCGGGGGCTTCTCCCCGTGGGCCCCAACCCCAGAACCGGGTGTTTGGGCCTCGGTTTCTCACTGCGTCCGAAAATATTTGCCCCTAACATTATCCTTTTCCCCAGGTCCCCTCTCTCCAGTTTTGGTATTTTAGAGCCCCCACTGATATTAAATAACTCGTTCTTTTCAAAGTTTGTTTTTGCTTTTATTGTCATTTACCGTTTTTTGCTTTATTCTTTTGTCTGTGTGTTTTCCTTTGCGTTTTCTATTTTGTCTTTGCATTTATGAGGGGTTAATTTTAAGCTACCGGCAGAAATTTCTTCGTTGACGCTGGAGAGCCAAAAACGTCCACCTGTCCTTTAGTTGCCAATACGCTAATCT
Source organism: Holothuria scabra (assembly GCA_037179385.1). Classification (NCBI taxonomy): domain Eukaryota; kingdom Metazoa; phylum Echinodermata; class Holothuroidea; order Aspidochirotida; family Holothuriidae; genus Holothuria; species Holothuria scabra. Next base: position 14,791,764 of record CM074197.1, read on the forward strand.
AACACATATCACTGATTTAATCTGCTGAATTATAGAGTTTAGGTGGCACTTCCCACTTAAAAAGTCCCTCCCCTTTGTCAACAAAACTAAATCGTAGGTACGTCCAGGATTTCACAGCTGTCCAATCAGGCTATGTTAATCGGGGTTAAATGTTTTCTTCAAAATTTTCAAAATCTACGTGTACAATCAAATTGAAATACCGCAACGGATTTGTCGAGTCACACGCTTCATTTACATAGGGGCTCGTTAAATTCTAAAGAAATGGAGACCGAGGTAAAGTGGATATTTAAGGGACTGTATATGCACGGATGAGTTATTCCGTCCACCAAAGAAAAAGTAAAAGTTTCAAAAACTCAGAGTCGCCAATTTTTAAGAGAATACGGTAAGTTGCTAATCGCGTAATACGCCATTTTTCACACGTACAATGCTACAACTTGCCGACAAATCATGCATACACAAGTTAGAAATTGAGGTCGTGGCGTACATCAATGGAAAACTCCCGAATAATGAATGATATTGCACAATTCCACCAAGAAGTAACGTGGTTACCATAGTGACTAAGTGCGGACTTAAATCAGAGGTTACCAAACACTCAAAAGGATATTCCACGTACATATCGTCTTTTATAAGAGAATTAATGGTGTGAGATCCGGCTTGAAGCAAGTCTAACTTAGGTTTCTTGTCGTGAGACACTGCTTCAATGTCTTCTGTTCATGATGTAGACTGTTGCGTTTGTTTGACAGAAGTTTTGATATTTTTTAAACCAATATTTATTGACACAGAAAGACAGATTATTCTAACTAAAGCTGTACAGTAAAGGTCTAGCCTTCTTTCCAAGGAATAAGCCTCTTACAGAGAGAAATTCAGTTATTCACACAAACTTTAAAGGCAGCCATTCGTCACCCCAAACTACAGTTTCAGTATACATATATCAAAACTCTCAGTTGGTACAGCTCTTTGATTGGCATCACATTCAAACAATGCATCATAGCTAAATTACACAGAATGGGCACTGAGAGTGTCTTGATTACACATTATGGACTTGTACGGCCACTGGGACAAGCCATGAAGCAATAAACTAGGATTATGTCTGAATAAAGATGAGTTTTAGATAAATGTGGGAGGGGCTTAAAGAAAGTAGGTTGGGAGAATTGGAACTGTTTGGGATGATGAAAATATGCCTTTAAATGATACAAATGTGAAGCATGCATAACAGTCTTCTTTTACGTAATGTTTTAGACAGATGAGGGTAGTGCTGGGTTAATTGTTGAGAATGAAAAGTTTGGTAATGGCTTCGACCATTTTCTTTAGGTTCAATGTTTGGGCATTTACAACGCAATGTTAACTTTTAAAGTGGCGGTAATCATTGATACGGATGGGTTACTGTATGGTATGGTATGGTATGGTATGGTACGGTATGGTATGGTACGGTATGGTACGGAATGTTACGGTACGGTACGGTATGGTGCGGTACGGTATGGTATGGTACGGTCTGGTATGGTACGGTATGGTACGGTCTGGTATGGTATGGTACGGTATGGTACGGTGTTGTATGGTATTGGTATGTGCTCCTGCTGACAGAATAATCAGCTGAGGACTGGGAATTCAGTCTGGGTGGTTGCTTTAGCTGTAATCAATTATTTATCAACTTCAAGGTTTGCGAGAAGTCGGCTTCAGATTAATTTTAACAGTTAAAGCAAGGAGATAAATTCAAACCTTTTATTATGGTCATTTTCCTTAGCTAAGGCAAGCATGAAGCTATGTTAGGGAGTAACGAGTCCGGAGACGCACTAGCTCTCAATTTCGTTGCGATAGCATTGGTTGTCACAACCCTCCTTCTTTGTCGCGATACAATGCCAGTCCTCCAGCAAATAACATGATGAAAGTGACATTCACGGCATGAAACTGTACTTAGGGAATTAAACCACAAGAAACAAAGAGCAGTTGCTGACACCCTCCAGTGAACCATGTGCCTTCTTATCGGCCATTAGAAGACACGGTGTTACGTTTAGCCAGTTTCGATGGCGAATTGTTCCTGTAGACTCCAGCCCATGTCAGTACTTGGAAATGAATGCTTCCCCCACCTCACCGTCAAACCCTGCGCTCACCACTGGAGCCACGGTAAACGTACTTTCTCATTTTTAGGGGCATGGGATACAAATGCTTTTCAGATTACAGAAAATCGCCGACATTTCCCAGTCTCTCTGGCTGAATGAATTTCAACCAAATGCTTTCTATTTCTATATTAAGACCACAGGTTTGGAAATTGACACTTTTCTCTTAATAACGAAAGAGAATTTTGGAGTGTTTTGCCCAGCGAACAAAATCTGCCTTTGTGTTCTTTGGGCAAGTTGGCAACTCGATACACTTGTAGAGTCGTCGGGTTGCTTTCCCTCCCCGTGGAGAGTTTCCTGTTTTGGAAAATTTTGTCCCCACATATGGGATCCAGTACGATAAATGAAACGTTTAGGCACAAGTGAAATAATCAAATATCTATGTAAAATCATTTCAAATTGGAATTTTGCATTAAGACCTACACACGTTCAATTATGCGAGATTAAAATGTTCTCTTCTTTTTTTTTAGTCTTCTCTGACTCAACTGAAAAGTTTTGAGCTTGCGATCAACGATTTGCGAGTTCTGGTAGCCCCTTTCGAACCCTAGATGAGTCTCAAAGAGCGTTTGCTCGAAGCTGATCACAACGGTTCGCAAGAGGTTTTAGCTCCCATGTCATGGTCGCATGAGGGGGCCAAAGGTCGTAGCTCCCATACCATAATTACAAGTGGACACGAGGCTTTCAACATGTTCAAACTTCTTGCAACCTCTAGTGATCTTCCTCTTCTAGTGATCTTCTTCTAACTGTGTGACATTAACGAACTGTTGCACTAAGTGTCCTTAACTGCGGCGTTAGCCGTCATCATGTGGGCACTGGTTAAAGGTAAGGAGCAGTCCCCCAATCCTATTTTAAAGCAACAGCTACATATCACAATTTTCTCCTTATTTCCCTTCAAAGAATTTTTGATGATATTTTATGACTGTAGTATTGCATATGCAAGGTAAACCAAGCAGTTACTTCTAATAAATTTCACATTTGAGGAAAAAAATGTTGTCACGTGACTCTCAACAGCCAATTATGATACAGGATAGTCTACTACACTACTTCAATTTGGGATGGCTGCTCTTGCCCTTTAACTCAATCGTTTTCCCAACCTAGCAAGCTAGTGGAAGGTCGTTACCATTCGGTGAGCCAATCAATCGGAAACAAATATAAATTATACGTCTTTATTCCTGTCATGATATTTACATATTTTACTAATTGATGGGAACTTAAGATGATAAATATGATTTAGTCAAACGATCAGTTACCCTCGACGGTTTGATTTTGCTCTCAGTAAGTCAGATACTTCCAACAGAAGCCTTCAAATTTTGATTTTATTTTTCAACAAAACCCACGTTTTACTAAGGGGAATATCTGTGTGAAGTTTTATTACAGTCGCCTTATCTGTGAGATCCAAAATTTTTCCAATTTTCTTGTTTACACAAACATTTTTTCACTCTTTGAGATGGAAACCAAACATGTTACGTTTTACGTTGCTACCTGCACCTGTCCAAAAGATTGTCCCGGTTTCAGCAAAAAGCCTTTTTCACTACAGAAAGCATCTGGTTAAGTAATTTGTCGCCTTCCCATGACATCTGAACCGAAATGAATTCCACAAATCTCATTAAGACTACAACATCATAGTGTCTATGTACTGTTAAGCCAGTTAGTCCTGAAACCAATTTCATCCGAATACCTCGAACAATGAAGTTAAAATTCCAAATCGAGTAAACGTGCTTAAGTGCGTAGAGATTGTGTTAAGTGCTTAGTGGAACAAATCCCCGGAGTGAGCTTCAATAAGTATTCTTTAGAATCACTGAAAAATGTCTGAAAACATGTGTTATATACAAGGTTGCTACCGACTCCCTTATTTTCCTCTTTTCAAAAGAAATTCATCATTGAAGTGTGTATTCGGATTACGAGAGTCTTGGGGGATCATTAGGCAAGAATTCACAAAAGCAGCCGAGAAGCCAATAGGGAAAGGGTAAGGACAACTGAACCGTCACATCCTTCGACTTTCTGAAAAACCTTTGCGCATTCAAACTTCTTACAGTAATACTGCTTCTTTTGAAACTGAGTGTTCCCTTCGCCATGAAAGGTACAGCTGTAACCCCCCCCCCCCCCGCCCCTCCGCTGGCGCATTTTTATGAGTGGTTTTATAGTTATATATGCGAACTTTCAAAGTAGGCTATAAAACCAGGGAGCTGCCGCTGGCTCCCTGATAAAACCATTTTTTTTTTTTTTTTTGCGGCGTCAGAATGTCAAAATTGGAGGGGCAATTAAGCTAAGGGAAAAAGGATAACGTTGGGGAGTTAAAATTTTCGTAAGTGGCCCGAAACCCCGCCCAAATCCCCCATTCCTGGGGATGGGGTCCAGAGGGCTAAGCTCTCACAAGCTCTGAGTTTTAGCATATATATGGATGAAAAATCAAGGCTCTGGAAAGGTGTATTATTATTCTCTCAGGGAACCCAACTCCTAACTGATTAAATTGGGGGTGGGGGGTGGGGAACAAGAGCAAAATCTGGGGGGGGGGAGTTCCCCTCGTGCCATACCGTAGATACTGTACATAACCACAGATCAAAGTACGCTACTCTAATTTTCTCTTAAAAGGATAGTCCAGAGCCAAATTTATTTTTGACTTGATAAAGAGAGATATATTCTAAGCATTCTGGTGAAATTTTATTCATTTCCCATGTTCAGTTCTCAAGATATTAGAAATTTAGTGTGGTAAATTTTCTACACACACAGAACTTGAAGCAAGCCGGCGTGATATCATGCATTCACATTGTTGGTCAATGTTTTATATTTGCTTATAATTTATACCACAAATTTCCTTCAACTAAACTCTGATATATTGATACCATAGATGCACCATGAGCAATCAAATTTTAGACACTTTATAACGCTTTAGACACAAGATAGCATCCCTAACCAGTTCAATGTGAAACTAATAGGATCAAAAATAAAGAAAAATATCATTGGTCAACAATTTGAATCTATGACATCGCACCTGCTTGCCTCAAGTTCACTTTTTACAGAAAATGTGTCAACGTCAGTTGTAAATATCTCATGAACAGAACAATGGGGAATGAGGTATAACTTTCACCAGAAAGCTTAGAATATGTTTCTCTTCAACATATCCAGAATAAATTTGGTTCTGGGCTATTCTTTTAATCACTTACGTAGGCAGGGTTTTAAATCAGACTTTTAACCAACTGTGGGACCAGATTCCCGTCCTGGGTGTGGGGTGTCGTCCTCCCTTTTAAGAAAATTTTGAATATTTCAGTACCCGCAGGTGCAGTCTGGTGCAGCATCTACCCTCATTTGTAGTGAATCCTTTGTACCATTACAAAAGATTATTTTTAAGAGTTCTACTATTGGGGGCAGAGCCCTCGTAGCCTCCACTGGCTAAGGCAATGCTACCTGGAGGGTAAATGCATACACCCCAACTTGAGGTAGTGTAGTTTCCTGCGTTTTTTTTTTTTTTTTTTTTCTCAAGTGTAAAATTTAGTTCTGTAGGAGTAACTGCTTTGTTTACATTGAATATGCCATATTGAGGTCCTCATATATTAAAGAAGATTCTTTGATGTGAAAAAGGAAGGAAAATTGTGAGATTATAAGCCACGGACTTTCTATACATGGACAGAGCATACTGCACGGTAGATTTTCACTACCGTATTGCTATGGTTTTGTGTGTGAGTGTGTGAAAGTTTGGACTTCCTCGAGTAAATCAACAGATTTTGCAAGAAAATTGAAATATTTTTGAAATATGGCCAGGTAAGGTCAAAATCACTTCATGTATTGCGGGAACATGATATTGTTTACCATTCAAGTTAAACTTTTGTTTAAAATATTACAGAGTCGTCGTCAAATCAGACGATTTACAGCTTCAAGGCGGCCATCTTGGTGCGTCTTTTTTCCCAGGTCGTGTTGGCGACAATCTACGGATAGGACGCACGCGTTACATGCACTGTCCATATATAGAAAGTCCGTGGATCTAAAATAGAGAAATTTGAACTGAAAATGTTGAAACAGTTAAACGTTTTTATCAAAACGACCGATTTGTACTTACTCTAGATCTTTGGAGTTTAACGAGCATGATTTTCGTATTATGTGAGATGAAATATACTGTAGATGACGTTAAAGAGTGGCTGTGTAGATATATCATGAACTAGCAAAATCGAAGAGCATTGAATCAATATGTACCAAACAGGCCATTTAAACAATGTGATATATGTATTTCCACTTGTACAAAAATATCCAGTATTAAGGACACGTTCTTAGCAAGTTGAGCCTCGGTCACAACACATCGGATTCCGACCCGATTTTCGTGAGTTTTTGTTAAAATCAACTCCTTCTCAGAACGGACAGGGCCAAAAAATTGTCAACCAGATGTACATATATGATTTTCATCCGATGTCTATGAAAATAAAATGCTAACTTTTCGTGACTTCACACCGACATACATTTTCGTCGAACAGCTTAGTTTGATAAAATCTATCTGTCCATGTGACGTCACGAAAAAATCAGCATAATCAGCATAAATTAATTTCCCATAATCCTTTTCTACGACTCATTTACACATTTTGGCAAATTTTGGGGTCTTTTTCGACCAGGCATGGAGAAGATTTTTCCGTAAAAACTCACAAAAATCGGATCGGACTCATATTCGAATTCGGTGATTTGATCCCAGTTTCATTTTCACAAAGAAACATTACATTGGTGAAAATCACAAACATTCAGCAGACCCCTTTACAAAGAGGAACGTGCTTTGACACTTACACGTGAGCCTCACTTAATAATTTTAAAATAGCAGAGAAGGTGAAACAGTCACGGTTATCTTAAACAAATTTATATATAGATTTTTGGACAGTGTGTAATAATCTAAATACAGTACATCTACATTGTAAGGCTCATCGTTTGGAAATAATCAAATTAGCCATGAGGCAAATGACGTAAATTTGATGTATTGCTATATGCTCGGATGTTCCTACAGGGCGCGTTTCGTACACGTGAATTTAATAATTTGAGACGTTCAGTTCACCGTTGAAAATTTTTCCAACCGAAAAAACAGGCAAGCTTGATATTTTTTCTTAAGAATTAAAACAATGCAGGCGGAGGGTGACAGATTTTTAATTAAGGCACAAAGTCCCATTGTGTCGGTGTCGTGGCATAGGCCTATACAACGTGTAATACCCTTATCAAAGGCATAATACTTAATAGTAGCTTCATGCTCTTATCAGTACTTTAGTTTCATCATATGCATGCGTATTATGGTATCACTGAGAGTGGATGAATGAGAAATGTGCTGCGATACACTCTAGAAACGCGTTCAGTAACAATGAAGAGCTGGTTTTGCCCCCGGCAAACACCTGCACACGTCTGAATTCTAAACATGTTAAGCAATTAAATACTAAGTGTTTAGCAATTAAATGTGTTTTAAAACAAAATGCTTAAGAATAAGACACGCGTGTTTAGCATCTTTTTAGCATCTTAACATGTTTATAAGGTGTTGACACAAAGTGTTTGGAGAGCGTTTAATTCCTAAACACCTCTTTAGAGTTCACTTATACACAGTGATTGGGGTTATCCACATACCCCTCGGCGCTGATTTTGATTTACTTTGTTACGTCAACGGTTTCTAATGAAACACCAGTGTCATGGACCAATCAAAGCAATCCCACAAACACCCACCCCTACCCCGACAATGAAAAATATAGTCTAACGCCGCTTACAATAGTCTGTACCACAAATCACCACATATCACAGTGTTTTATTTGGTATTAAATTGTAATGGCGGTGTTTTCCTTCTTTTTTCTGCGATGCTGCGTATATACAAGGAGGACCACTCCTCCCTGGTATAGAGAGTGTATGGAGCTGCCTGTTTTTTTTGTCACTATTTTTCATTTTTTCGTTTTTATTAAAAGTGAAAGTGTGTTGTGTCATGGGAAGTTACTGTTCTATGACTGTATTCGTATCATTCTTTGTCATCAATAATGGCACTTTACGGTATCGGTATGTTACATAAATTAAACATACCATATTCTATCCCACGATCCTTTGTAGTCGGTATTTGAATGAGGGTCTACTACAACCCGAAAATAATTTTGTCCTGACACCAACCAGTCAGAAATTAAAAATGGCGACCAAAATGTTACATCTAGTCTTATCTTGGCAGAATTTCGTCGAAATTGATCGAACAGAAAACTCATCCAATCAGCAAATTTTTTCTGTCATATATGTGATCAAACTCAGCGTAAATTTTGGTCCAGCTGACGTTGTAATCACGTGGGTCCGAGACTATCACTGTCGTCCTCTTCCGTGACCTCTGTCCCAGTAAACAAGAAGTTCTTGTTCCAAATATCAGGCACTCCAATAAAACTAGTGGATCTCTCTCTGGGTCGAGGTGGATTAGAATCTAGATCAATCTTTGCAGGATTACTTCTCTTTCGACCCAAAAATTTCGGTGACATGGTGTTTCCCGACTTCTTGCGGTCTTTAAAGTCACTATACAAATTCAAGAACGCTGTATATACGTCCTCCGCAGATTCACGCACCGATAACTCCATGAAATTGCAGTCCAGCGTTTTAGCGAGAAGTTCCGCTTCCTTGCGACCCACGATGCGGTCGTATTTTAAATCTACCTTGTTTCCGATTATTAAAACGACTGGATCGTGAGAACAGTTTCTCTTGGCACGACTACACAAAAACTTTAAACGCATTACTTCTTCGAAGCTGCAACGATCAGTTATAGAGTAAACAATGATGAAAGCGTCGGCCCATCGTAACTTTTCCTCGCTATATTCTTCCTGAAAATATTAAACAAAACAAAATCATGTGAAGCTATACTGTAAGCCAATTCTTCGTTGGTGTTGTCCAATAAAGTCCATGAATATGCGAGACCATTCTTGCACTCTAAAAAGATGTTAAAGAATTACGTATTCCTACACCATTCTTTGTCCCCATTTTGTTGCTAAACACGCGTCTTTCTTTAAGCTGTGACACTCCACATTCTACAAAATGTTTGTCAATTTGAAAACTTGACGATACTAAATGATTTAATGATGGTTTAAAGCTAACTTTTTTGCATTTCCTGTTGGTGCATTTTGAACGAAGTATTTCCCTTTAACTAATGCTAACAACAAGCGAGAGGAAAATAGAAATATTGTATATACAGTGTTCATTATTTAATGAATTCTACCATCCTCTTGCCATCTGCTCAAGGATGGTTTAATGCAATTCTTTGATTTTTCTTTAGATAATTTAACGCACGATGTAGCCGGTAAACGAATACTTGTTAGTTGACAGTAAAAGCACGAACAGAAGTCTTGTTTTTGCACGGGAAATTATGCGAACTTATTTTTAAAGCGGTGTATTGCCTTCGTTCGTGAACTTCACTTAATTTTCCTAAACTTTGATATTTTTATAACAAGCTTACTATAGGCGCTCAAACTCAGACAATTCCCTGTCCTACATACAAAACAGCTTTTTGAGTAGGTAATTAACGATTCAGTTCAGTTTTTTTAAAATTTCGTGACCAGGAACTTTTTCAAACTATAAACAAAGAGTAACAAGCCTGCAGTTACTTTTGTATGTGAAAATGATATAAATATGAAAACAGAAGACACTGTCAAGGAAACCCTTCAAAACACTCTTTTAGTTATTATATCAACTCAATATGTTACTTTAACTTTCTCACCTGCCCGGCTGTGTCTAAAATTTCAAAATCGAGTGGGACGTTGTTAATATTTTCATCCGATGGTGTAAATATTCGATGACGATAGATCATTTCTAAGACAAAAAAAAAACAGTAAAAAAATAAGAATAAAATATGGTAGAAATTTATAGACATCGTGTTCTGTTTATGTCATTGAGTCGTACAATATCACGAATATATGAAAATATGAATTCGTCTTTGTTCTAGTTGACTAGCCTTAAAACTTCATTGAGGAATGAAGTTTTAAGGTCGTACTTTAAAAAATTACCTTTTCTTCCTTGAAATATAGCTAACATTGAGATATTAGTCCGTGTGAGTCTAGCAACAATATTTCCCAATATGATGATATATTAAGAAACAGAGCTGTATTGACCATGTGGATATGATGTCACAATGAAAAAAGTAGGCCTACGCCCTCTTTTGGAGGGATAACATGACAAACCAACATTAACAAATACATACAGCTGATTGGTCAACTAATCGGAAATGCCTTCTTTACAACAAGGACAAATTCTACAGCGTGTAGTTCATCGCCCCGTATATATTCTACACAACGTTTAGAGCAAGGTACATGTTTTTCATTGTTATTCCTCCAAAATGACGTCAGCGTGTCGTCAAGTTACTTTTATGGAGTTACGCGGCTCAGTTTCTAACCAACTGGTTTACATGAGTTTGACCGTATCAAGGTCTTTTTTCCAGTAATGGCTAACTGGCTTTTTTTCCTATACTCCATTGCTTATGCTGGAGCGCCAAGCACAATGACAGTAGGCTACATTTATAAAACCTTCGAACTGGCCCGGCCAGGGGTCGAACTCCAGACCCTGGCTGCAAGTAGGATGCTCTAACACACTCTAAAAATTGTTGGTTAAACTTTTAACTAGACTGGTTGCGTATGCAGTGGCGTAGCCACACCGGTGGTTTGGGGGTTTGACCTTCCCCCCCCCCCCATAATCCAACCTTGCAATGCAAAAAAATCTAAAATAACGTTTTTTTCTCTCTATCCTTAGACTTTTCTCTCATGTCGCGCCCCAACCCCCCCCCATGACACCACCCACCCAACCCCCCACCCCCACCCCCATGACATAATCCTGGCCACGCCACTGTGCGGATGCATCCCACTTAACAGTTGAGAAAAAAGTTATGGTACCCCAGTTGGTTACAAAAGTACCCACTGTTTACCTAACGAGGGTAATTTTCGACTGGATTATTGTATTTTTTAACCAAACAGCAGGAGGCGTACGTGTCCAATTGTTTTAGAGTGCACTCGACCATGAATCGAGTAGTCAGTGTAAAAGGTCTATATATGCAAATGCATAACTGAAATTTCACAACGCCCCACACATAAAACAGCTCTCCCCTATCCAAATCATCGGATTAAATTTTACCCGGGGTCCTTCTAATGTGTAGGGATAACAGAATAACGAACTACATAATGTCGGTCAAACGTTATCCATACTGGATAGAATTTCCCTTAGCAGCAAACAGGCTAAGTAAAGGCTTATTAACTTGGAGTTCCGGTGCCCCCAGCGGAGGTGGGTAAATAAACGCGGGTGTAACTTTGGATAAAAGGTAGAGAACTGTTTTTAGGATGTACAGAAGTCTTTTGTTGAAAATTGAAAATTTTACCATACAGCCATAATGCTACTGAAAAATATTCCCATCAGCCCCAGTCGAGACAAGGTAATGGTGGGGACAGATTACTGAAAAAGTGGCTATTCGAAACCACAAATGAAAGCAAAAAAATCGACAGAACTTAATTTACAAGTGTCTATCCTTAAAAGAAAGTTAACATGAAAAGAAAAAGAGGCCGAAAGGGGTCTGAATTCTTATTAGGGCCTTGTATACTCATAGGGTGTGCCCTAAAGCAATAAACTGGGGATATGTCTGGATCAGCGGATGAGGATCGGTGGCTGTGCTACGGGGGGGGGGGGCAAGAAGTTCCTTCCCACGCTTTTGTCCTTTGCCCACTCCCCCCCCCCCCCCATCCCATGTTAGATCAGTTAGAAGTGGGGTTACACCGAAAAAATAATTACACGCCTCTCAAAAGATTTAATGTTTCATCCAGAAATATGTTAAAACTTCAGACCTTCCTAAGACTTCGCCCCCTGGAACCCAACCCTTAGGAACGGGCGCTTTGGGTTCGGTTTCCCGCTGCTCCAGAAAATTTTCCTCCTTTGCCCTTAGTTTTCCCCTCCAATTTCGACTTTCTGGCACCGCCACTGATGAGGATGAGTTCTAAGCAGTTGTGGGAGGGGCTAGAAGTAATTAGGTTGGGGGGGGGGATTGGAACTGTCTTTCGTGATGAATAACTGCCTATAATTTTATCGGAAAAGTTAAATTCCTTTTATCTGAGTTACAGCTAGTCAAACTTTGCACAGAAAACTAGTATCAGAATCCCAAGTCGTGCCTCATGGAAGTTGCCTTGCTTAAAGGGCAAGAACAGTCGTCCCAAGTTGCTTGAAAATATTTGCAAACTCACAAATTCTTTTTTCTCTAAAGTATCTTTAATAATATTTAAGGACTTCAATATTGCATATAATAGTTAACCAAGCGGCTACTCCTTGCAAATTTTACAATTAAATAGCAAAAATATTGTCACGTGATCCTGAAGAACCAATCATGAAACCAGACATTCTACTTAATTCAAATTGGGGTGACTGCATTTCCCCTTTAAAGAGATCGTTGTGAATATGCGAACTGATCCAATAAACAATGTTAAATACTGGCTTATCTTGTCACCCATTGGCAAGCTTATCGCATGTGTATCTGTATGTCAGCAATGTAAATTCAAAAATGAATATAGTCCCTGTCCACTAAATGTAATTTGATCCTTAGAATAAGAACAAAACTCTTTTCGTGTGGTCTACAAATACGTTAGTTCTTGCACGAGAGCCTACATTGCAACATTTGACAAATATGAGTTATCAAATACAAGTGTGATTTGCCTTGGGTATTATTAAAACTTTTGGAAAACAGAAACATCCATCATAAATCCACAAGTGTGATTTGCCTTGGGTATTATTAAAACTTTTGGAAAACAGAAATATCCATCATAAATCCACTTCCTGTGATAGTGTTAGTTCTCTTATTTAAAAACTGGCATCAACGGAAAGTATGTACTTACCTAATGTTGGGTCGTATTCCCAAATGAAACGCCTGGTGACAAATCTAACAGTTAGAGCTGAAAAGAAAAGCAGAAGAAGAAAGCGTTGTTAAGAGGTGGATTTTATGAATTATATCTAGACCTCGGTTGCGTATCAACCATAAATGTTGAGAGAATATTTCCAAATAATAGTTTTCTAATTACATATTAACAAGTTGTTGCATAATTATGCACAGCTTTTGCTTTGCAAGCGTTTGCATGGTGTGAGAGACAATAAGCACCATTCTTTGAATATCACTACGCTTATGGTTGCAATATTCCAATGCATGTTTCAATTTTTCAGTATGGTAACTGTCAGACTGTATAAACTCTTGTTTGGAGGTCATGCACCGACGTCACTACGTTGCGCGTCTTTCTATTTTGCCACCCAGACGTCCATTGTAAAACAATTATAAACCTTGTGCATATCATGTTACAAGGCGGAAAGTACGAACTCCTTTGGGCAAAACAAACCAACACAGACAAATGCAGACAGCCGGTTGCCCATAAGTCTGCTATACACGTGCAAGGCGAATCCTTATGCTTGCGGCCACGTTTTCCATTGTTTTGCCCGTAAGGATGACGTCAATGTGTCGTCAATGCATAAGGTCTGTCACCAAGGTGCTGTCGCAGCAAGTAACCCGGGTCTGTGACTGCCGTCAGCCCCCTCCCCCCCCCCCCACCCAGTAGCGTGAGGTGAAACTTCATCCTCTACGTGTGGTGTCCTGCAAGACGCGTGACTCATCCGTGCGTAACTGGGGAAGTTAATGGGTAGTTGGCTGAAGATGATTGCAAATTGGGCAATGACGGAAAGCTTTACCACAATATTTTGAGCTTTATAAAGAGTCACAATAAAAAACGCTTGTATATCAATTAAACACGACATGTTTAGTAAACGTCTTTAAAACATTTAGGAATTTGTGGAATGTGCGGACTAAGGACACGTGAGTTTAGCATTCAACGTATTTATAATGTGGGGCCACAAAAGTGTTTAAAATACTGTTTTACAGTCCCGAGAACCATGTTAGAGTGTACACTCTCCACTGTTAAGAAATTGTAACCATCTATATAAAACTTCCATTTTTTTACAAATTCAGTAGGGTAAACAGAAAGTTCATCATGTAAGTCAGCAGTATTGCGCCAATTTTTTTCCGTTGGTTAAGCCCGCACCAAAAGAGGATAGGTCTATATATAAGAATTACATATACATAAAAATCTGAATTTTGAGTGAGTGCATTTATAGGGACCTACGTTATATTTCATGGCTACACATGACCATGCATGCGTTGCATATTTTTAGAACTTCGATCCTGGAGGATCCGTGGAGGAGTTGTCAATCGCTTATTTCCCAGTTCCTCTCTTGGTTACGTTGCTGCTTAGCCCATGGCTTACAATGAACCACTCGGACTCTGGCAGTCTGGTATCAGCTGTTTCATTTTAGTTCTTTAAGATGGCACAACTAGCTCCCTCATTTTCGAAATGTTTTACCCGTTGTTTTGAAGCATTTTGTTCGTAGTTATTTATGGGTAGCCCACAAATTCCTGTGTAACGTTTCTTTTAAACAGGTGTCAACGATGAAGATTAAAGTGCGCCCTTAATTTTTTGAACTGCAACAGCAATTCAAAACGGTCAAATAAGTTCAAACGTGTGACAGTAGCGAATAACATTGAATTAACGAGCTAAAAACAGCTACACAAATACCTTTCTGATAAGCTGTTTTTATTTGAATTTTGAACTTGGTCCCTTTTGGACCGTACGTCAGTGTTTTTAATCAGCTGAAATGACGGAAACGCCGTCAACAAAGCCTACCCAACGGAGACCTAAATACACTTAGTCAAATGACCTAAGAGACAACTAACATGTACACAATTTTGTTTTACAAAGGGAATTATTGAAAAGTTAAGTATATACAGATAGCATAAGGCCAGTTTGAATTTATGGCTGACAAAACGATTTGTTAATTCGTATATTCGGGACAAAACAAGTATGTAGAATTGCCCTTTGGGTTAGCCTTAGGAAAAGCGTAAACAGGAATTAGGAGTAATGGGGAAATCTTGTTTTCTTGGAGAAAATTTCATGTCATAGATGATTCGTGTCCCTTGCGGCGTTCCAACATGCGGATAATTTCTTCACGTGTTCTACAATGAGGATTTTGAAGGATATGAGAATATGTCACGCAAATCGCTGCGTGGTTGTGAAATAAACACTCCAACAAGTTGCATAATTTTAGATCAATTCATGGACAAAAAATATGTCTGCCAATCAGGTTAGAATGAGAAACACGAGAGCAAAATAACATTTTGCTTCCACTTGGACGGAAATTTTGACTTTTAAATGACGATTGCGGACTTATGTTAAACCATGAACGTACTTCCATGGTAAAACATGCATGCGTGATCTAATGGTGTTTGAAAAACAAGGTCGTGAAACAGAGAGTTGGCAAAAGACGGATACGAGCAGTTGCATTTTACAGTAAGGTCCTACATTTTACTGCAGTGACAGTCACGCGTTTGTTCAGGATGTTTGAAACTAAAATGTATCAATAGTTTGTAAGTGTTATATGGAATGTCAACTTGTCGCTAAGCAATTTTTTATCTCAGTGTTATTACTTAAAAGGCGTATCTAATGCAAACATTCCACATTTCCATATTTTTTCTTAAAGATGTACTGATCCTCTCATCCCATAACAGTTCTAATTCACCTTACCTACTTACCTAAGCCCCTCCCACACTGACTGTCTAAAAGTAAAAGTCAGTCTTTATATCCAGACACAATCTCATTTAATTGCTTCATGGTGAGTAATACAAGACCCCAATCTGTAATCAAAACACTTTCAGTACAGTGCATACTGTGTAATATGAGAAACAGTACTCTCCGTGTTTAGAATTTGCGGTCAGTTCAATAAGAGACATGAGAATTTTTGTGGACGACTTCAAAAACTGTAGTTTGGGAGGAGAGTTCACTGCCTTTAATCAAGTCCTCCCGATCCTCTAGTAAAGGATCCAAACGAAAGGGTACTGCTTCCCAGGGAAGCTACGTCTTTGAAATACACAATACTCAGTTAACTTAGTTGTCCTCCCAGATCAAGACTATGGAGTGTTTTCACGTGACGTCATAAATGGTTAGCCACGCCCGCTGCAGTGCGAAAAATCAGTAGTTACCACGTCGTTCGTCAGCTGCTTCTCAGCTAGCTGTATACATACTACACTACAGTTTTTGTCATGCAGTCAAGAAATGGGTTGGCCTAATGACGTCAGCGAAAGCACGATTTATCATGTCAGCTCTACTTTTTCTATTCTACACTGCCCCCTGACAGAATTTAATTGTATTGTCTCATCTTCTAACGCAGTGACGTAGCCGGGGGGTTAGAAACCGCCCCCATGACCTTGCAATGCAAAAAACACCTAAAATAGCGGGGTTTTTCTCTCAAGCCTTAGATTTTTCCCTCGTGTTGTACCCCCAAACCCACTCCCCAATAACACCAATCGCCGCCCCTCCCCCCCCCCTCCCCACCATTACACAATCTTAGCTACGTGTCTGTTCTGACGTGACCTGTACTGCGCCGGTTTGGCCGAATTTTAAGCAGGGGTTACACATTTTTGTCAATTCTGAGTTAGTTAAATGGAGTTTTACAGCACAGTTAACTTATTGGTTTAGGTCGAGCCGGCCACCGCCCTTTTTCCAGTTGTGGCTCACTGGATTGTTTTTCAAAAACTCCATTGCTTATGCTGTGCGCCAAGCACAACGACAGTAAGTTTCCGGCACTTTTAAAGTTTGCGATATGACCCGGCCAGGACTGGAACTTCAGACCTCCCGACTGCAAGTTGGATGTTCTAACCACTTGACCATGCAGTCGGTTGTCTGAATTCTGAGGACACAATGTCTGAATTCTCTCACTTTCTGCAGGACTAATATGCATCCAAAATTTTTCCACATGGGTTACCTGGGGGCACGACTTCGACTTGAGAGAACATGCCCCTCATGCCTTGTAGCTGTCACTGCTTTATCCAGGCTACAATCTCTTTATATATGTAGTATGTGTCTAAGTTAGATTTTCGATAGTTTGTCAATCTAGTCGAAATGGACGTCAGGAAGACCACTTGCAAGGTCACACTAGATCTCCTCCTAAGGACCTCTTCTACCGTGCAGAGGTACCCCCTTATCCAACGTGCTACTAAAGGTACAACCAAAATAAGCAAGTGAAGGAATCGTCCTATTTTCTGGTTTGGCTTCCTGGCTTTAGTCCCTTTAACCAGGGAGGTGTGATTAGTTACACCTCCCTGCTTTAACACTAACTGGGATACACCCGTTGTCTGTGTCCAAGTTACTCGTTGAACTGATACGTTGCTTATGGGGATGTGAATCACGTCGGGGAATGTCGTCTATTCAGCCCCTTCATGTTTGGAGCATGACTGACATCACTTATTCTAAACAGAAAACTACCCAAGACAACTGAGTCCGTTAAGTGGCAAGTAGTGTTTTGTATCAGTAAGCCCTGATCACACTATGCGACACGATGCGACGCAACTTCTTGAGACGGGATTATTCAGACGCGTCGCAAAGTGTGGAAGTCTTTGCATCTATTCGCAAGCAGTCGGGCAACCCAGTTTCATGTGACAGGACATGTTCGGTCTCATGATTAACAGGAACGTGAAACTCAAAACACTGGCGGGCTTCTGTGAAGATCAGTTAATCGAAATTTGGAGAATGTGTTCTTGTCACTTAGACATAACAAATAAAGAGTATCTTAAGGTCAAAATTTCAAGGAATTCGCGCAGCTTAGACCTGCTACTATAGTTGAACAGTGTGGATACCAGCATACCACGATCTAGTCGTCAGTAACTCACCGTGACAAGCCTCTCGTCGCAGTAAGTCGCGAGCACAGTGTGGACGCGACTTTAAAGAATTGGATGTCATCCGCCTTTGTTACAAGTCATTAGAATCAACGCCCAAAGAAGAATGATCTCTAAATAATGCAGTTAAAAGTCTTGCAAAAAATGCCAGATTGGGAAGGGTTCAGATGATGAAGGTGAGTGGAAGTTAATACGCACGTTCAGCCACTGCGCTTTTCAGAAATTCGTTCACCTACTTGACTGATGGGATTTTTGCAGGGAAAACACCTAACTTTACAGGTCTGATCCTCTCAACCCAAAAAGTTCCAATTCTCCTAACCTACTACCCGAATCGTCCGAGTACCACAACGTTCCCGTAAGCAAAATCTGGCGGTCCGCTGGTGGCCATCATGGCCGACAGTCAGCCGTCAAAGACCCGCTGGATTGACACAGAAGTGCATGGTGGGAAGGCAGTTTTGAACCAATCAGCATCATGCCCATTACAGGACCGTCAGCGAGCCACCGGACATTTCTCCGACGGACCGCTAAAGTGACCGACAGTGGGCCGTCAGAGGACCGACCAAATTTTGCTATCAGGGATCTAAAACTCATACTCATCCAGACACAATCTCAGTTTATTGCTTCAGGGTGAGTATACAAGACCCCAATGTGTAATCAAAACACTCTCATTACGATACATACTGTGTTATATGAACTACAGTCTCTGCATTGTTGAACAGGCTGTCAAAATGAATTGTGCCAACTGAGAATTCCTGTACACTGCTACAAAAAATTGCAGTTTGGTCTGAGAGTTGACTGCCTTCAAATTCAAATCAAATTCGTTTTAGGCCTTCAATTTCTCGTGTCGATTTAATTACACCTTACAAAAACTGGACGTAATCTTACATCATTGATCGCGTGGCAGTTATCACACCATGGAACTAAAACCTCAGCCGGACTGCTTCTATACAGGTCTCATTAAGGGACGCGGAAAGTGTTATAAAACCAGGTTTAATTGTTTACTCCGTCGGTCGTCTCCAGGGTTTATTCATTTCACTTATTAGCCAGGACAATGGTCTCAGGAGAAACTGGGACATAGAGCTATGGATTTTTGTATCATTGGCGAGATCAATAGTCTAATGTGTGTTGCGTTATCATAGGGTTGGTTATTAAGTCTCGCTGTACGTAAACAATATAATGAGTTAATCCAAAACAAAACATTTATTGCTAAAGCATTATAGCGACTGACCTATATGATCCACAGTAACTATATCGACTTTTGATTCAAAGAATATGTTTACGTGCTTTAGTTAGATAAGACTCATTTATTGGTTGGAAATAAAAGTAGGGAGGGAGGGGAATCACTCTTCTTCTTTTCACAATGGTGGAGCGTCCATATGGTCATGGGCTTTTAGCGCCCCTGCAGGCCATTTTCGCCCCTTTGACCAAGACAACCGCTCCATTACTGCCCCATCACACCAGATTTACCCTTCAAAATTTAAATAAGATTGAAACTTTGAAATTTTCAAGTGATTATTAAAAAGAAGTTAGTAAAATTTTCGGTGCCTTCTGAAACAACTTTGCATTGTCCGATGCTGAAATTCAAGAAGGATTCAATTAGAAATTGTCCTCTACTGGAGAGGAAGGGCAGTACCTGCATTAATCTGTGTAAACGTTTAACTTTCAATTTTTATTAAACTTAAAGGCAGACTAATCTTACCCAAAACTACAATCTTTGTAGTACCCCACAGAAATTTTCAACTCGCACAACTCTTTCATTGACTACAAGTTCAAAAAGTGCAGAATCACTGCATGTAGCTCATAGTACACACATGTAATGGACTGAGAGTTTTTTCATTACACATTGAGGTGAGATTGTATCTGGATGAGGATAGACATGAGTTTCGGACAGTTGTGGGAGGGGCTTAAGTGAGTAGGTTAGGTGAAACGGGATTGTTTAGAGTGTGAGAATTAGACCTTAAACTCATCTGAGATGGTTGAGAAGGACAAATACTACCCTCTTAAAAGGGAAAGTAGTTTAGAATGAAACGTTTCTCTAAACACCTTTTTGTCCTCTTATCTACACACATTTAGATGCTAAACACACGCGTCTAATTATTAAACATTTCGCTTCTAAACATGTTTAATTGCTAAAAATTTGGTGCTAAATTGCTCAACTTGTTTAGAATTGAAACAGATTTTAAAGTTGGGACACAATAAGTGTTTAATTTGCTAAACACGTTTTTAGAATGTAATGTTTACAGAGTAATGTATAGTTTTCCTTGACAGGAAAATTTAACGTAAAGTACATACGGATACATGCATTCTGATGTAACCCGAATTTGATTAATTGTCACTGGCGGCGGAAGCGGGGGGGGGGGGGGACGAGGGGGACACGTCCCCCCCCTAAATTTCTTAGCGAGGGGACGTCCCCCCCCCCTAAAATTCTTAGCGAGGGGACTTCCTCCCAAAAATCAGAGAAGAAGTAAAAGAAACTTGGGAGCCTTGAACCAATTCAAAGTTGGGACTATAGTTAACCCACCACTGAACAGAGCAGCCGAAATTGACTTAGCCTATGTTCTGCCATTGTTTGGCTGATTATTGTCACGGTCCCCTGCGACCATGCTCTATGCCTGTGACCTAGTTTTTGGCTGCAAATCATTACAAGAATCTGGCAACCTCGCCCGGTCCGCAAACCAGGTGTATGTAGTATATCACTTGTCCAGTGAAACCGAACCTTTACTGTACTAGTATTTTCCCACCGCGAGAAGTGAAGCATTGCCATTGTCATCACGTGAACGAACAGTTGCCCAGTATTCACTCATCCATAGGCGTACGAGGCGGGGGGCAGACTGCCCCCCAAATTTTCTCAAGACCTAAAATTCGGGCAGGGATCTGGAAAAAATCGGGCATCCGTTTGAGTCTTAAAACCTGGTTTGTGTCTACTTACACAGAAAACTCCTAGGCGTGCCAGAATTCCTTCAAACACTTGGCCGAAAAAATAATAAAAAAGCATCATAGTCACGGTACAATTTTCATGAAAACTCTAAAAGATACCAAAATTTGCGACACATTCGGACAGCTTATGAAAAAACAATTTTTTCGTCAGCCTCACTTCATATTCTTGTGTAAACCTTTGCCCGAAATGACACAATATTCGGGCAAAAGTTGCAAAAAAGTTCTGGGATATTTTTAATTGCCAGATTACAAGGGGAGAGAGGATGTATATACAGTCCCCAAAATTTCGCCCGAACAAATCAATCAAAAGCTATCTTGTGACGCACCTTATTACTAAATGGCAATCACCAATAGTCACCAGAAGGATAAAACGTACTTGGTCGAGAGGTATTTGGGCAGCATATGAATGAGATGACGATTTCGCACTTTTCAAAATGATCCTCTTAAAATTGTGCAAAACTTTTTAACCTGCAGTGCTGTGGAACCGAAAATCGGGCAATGGTGAACAAATCAGCGTAGCTTGTTTGCTCACTCATACGAATTAAGTGTGAACAAATCTGCAAGTAAGTCTGCCCACAAATTCATGCAAAGATATCTAGCAACGTGACAAGCCGGGTTTTCTCAAACGGCGTTAGTAGAAAAATCATTTATATAAAGTCGGGAGTTCGGGTCGGGTCATATAGACAGTTGTATCAATTCAGTGGAACTGGAATTCGGGCAAGAGTCGCAACAGAGTCACAGACATACGGTACTCATGTTTTTAATTTCGTTCTACAGTTTTCCACGGAAAGATACAAGACCAGGTAATGTTTTATACATTCCCAGGTGCGGTATATCATTATATTATGAAGCCTTGAGATTTTCGAGGGTTTCTGAAGTTTTTCAATTTTCAAAATTATATTGATGATAATCTCATGCTGCATGACGTAAAATAGTTTGTGGAACGCGCAAGCAAACTCATTTCCAATGATTATAGATTAATGTAGTCATCCAATGGTTAGTGGTACATTTCATCTGGGAGTTTTCTGACCTTTTTGTAGATTTGCTCATTTTTGGTTGAAATTTTATTGCAAACGAAAGTTCAAAATATCGACGGCTTTGATTCTGCTTATAAGCCTGGGAAATGCCATTTCCGGCTGTCTGAGGCCTGGGGTTGCGATTTTTCAAAATTTTCTGTACGCTCCGCGCCAACCGATGGTGGCGCTCCGCTTAGATAGTCTTTCGGTCAGAATTACATTTTTCGGGCAGAGAATCCTATGCCCCCCCCCCCCAAACTGAAATGCTCCCGTACGCCTATGCTCTCATCACAGGTGAGTCATTCACTTACAGCAGGCTATTTCCACTACATTTTTTCATCAAATGTAATGTTGCGTAATTGATGACACATGCTTAGGCTTATGTCGTTGCGTTATAACTCGTTCTGTGACAATCAGGTTAGGCTAGGCGAACTCGGACATTATTTGGCCTAGCCTATACGTAGGCCTACGTTAAAATCTGCGTCGGTCAGGAAATAGCCTATCTGTGAACGCAAATATTTCGCCCTTTTTTTGTTCATTGAATTCACCGTAAAATGTTCCAAAAACGGCTTCGATTGCACGAGAGAGCTTGTAGAATCTCAGAGCTTCCACTTCCAGGGCCCTAAGGCGGGCCCTGGACCCACGCCAGTGGGACTTCGCGCACGAGTCCAACCATTCCATCTTGTTCACTGAATGTCTCCCCCTAAATTTTTATGCTTCCGCCGCCACTGTTAATTGTACCCATATGGTTTTTAGAAAGCAAAAATACTTGTAATCACCAATGGCACCGAATTTTGCAAAGTAATCACACATTGGAAGCAGTAATGAAACATTGTATTTTCCCGACGTGTCTTACGTGGAAAACGATTTAGGCTGAGTTTCAACATGCTATTTACCGGGATTCAGTCGTACTTGCTTTACTTTTCGTAAATTAAATTTTGTATCAGGCTTTCATAAAAATATGATGTAACAGCCCCAATTGATGTTACGAGTAGGGTTAAACCGTCATATTCGTGAGAATTTGTATGAAGTCGTATTTTCGGAGTTTCAGATTATCACTGTATATTAAAGGGCCAATCCTCTCACCCCAAACTACAATTCTAGTATAGGGTAACAGAAACTCTCAATTGGCCCAGCTTTTTGATTGACTGCTAATTCAAACAATGCAGAGTACCAAAGCTTATATGACACATCATGAACTGTTCTAAGAGTGTTTGATCATACACGTTGAACTTTTCTGTACTCACCCTGAAGCAATATACCGAGATTGTGTCTGGATGAGGGTGAATTTCAGACAATTGTGGGAGGGGCTTAATTAAGAAGGTCAGGAGAATTGGTACTGTTTGGGAAGAGAGAATTGGGCCTTTAAGTCTTATATGGGCACTAGACCTTTGCAATGCATGTACCAAAACGCACTGATGTAATGAGTTCTGGTAAATTGGTCATAAGGTATTCTAACTTTCAAGTGCGAGAGTTGTACATTAATATATACAAATGACAGTATCGACATGTGTATAATGGTGAAATGACTCGCATACTGGCATTTTCGAAATTACTTGAGTAATTTCCGTGAACGGCCATTGATACTGATTTCAGGGAAGAACTTCGAACTGAACATCGGGAGCTGTACCCCAACCCTCTGCGGCTACACTCATGAAACAGCTCAACGAGTAGGCCTACATGAATAAAGCCGAAATGGTTATATTGGGACGTCGGGAAGAATGGTTATGTACGGACTACTCTCCGTATGTAACCAAACCTGGACAAAAATCTCTTTTAGGAAAGTCAACTAAAACACAGCAAAAGTTTTGACCCTCAACAATTTTCCATCGTGCCTAGTCCCTCCCCCCCCCCCCCCCACACACACACACGCACATTTGACATTCTGTTGCCGCCTCTGCAAACCTATACATATAGACAAATCTGATCGGCTTTTGTTTTAGTGTAGGCAGCCATTAGTGGGGTCCATCAGCCTCACATCGTCTTCATTCAGTGTTGTATACACGAATTTAAAACCCTCATATTCAGCTGTTCAGGGAAATTGAAGGAAATAAGATACATTTTAGTATACAACCATCCATGACACAGGTAAGCAAGGAAATTGAAAAATTAAAAGGTGATAGACCCCAGTAATGGACGGCTGAAATCAGACCATCACTTGCTGTCAGGATTCGCCTAGTTATTCAAACATGTGCTAGTGTACTGTGATTTAGTCAGCTTGGTGATTACAGAATTTAGGAGACTGTGAAGATCAAAGACAGTTTGAGAAACACAACGGGTTAGGATACTACAAGCTGAGCAACAGTTGTTTAATCAACAAAAAAATATTCATATGCACAAGTGGTAGGCTATGCCTCGGTAATGTAATATACACATCTGCAAATCAAAGTAACAGACAGGGTACACTGAAAAAGAGGCCTGTACATTTACAGAAAATAAACTAATTTAAAAGAAAAACAAAAGAATATATAAAAAGTATTGTCAACTGGTTGACGGAACTTTTTATGTATTCCTTTTATATTTCTTTACTTTTTCTTCTGTACTTGTACACAAATTTTGTAATATTACAGACATTTTTTACAGTGTGGTTTAATATTTCTTATTTTAGACAGCCTGTGCTAGCTATTTGATGTATTTTAACTGTTTAGTAGCCAAGAATGTTTAATTTATTTGCTTTCACAACAACATCTTTTTTAACTAAAGCAGCTAGTTGCGTTAGATCATGAAATTCAACACTTCATTCCAAACCTGTTTAGTTTTCTTCACATACCAATGACAAATGGTCAAATTTAGACAATCTCCAAATCCAACATTCAAATTTAATATGTGAGTACTTAACGGTTCAATTCGGTTTTCAAACATTTTGTGACTGATTAGACACTTTTTCAAATTAAGCACAAAACCGTTACAAGACACCAGAAAATTCAAAATTTGAACTTTTACGTAACTTTTGGATATGATACCCGGCTGACTCATTATGCTAAATATAAGCATTGTAATGTAGCAGTGACCATTTAAAACTCTCATTATGTTTCAATTTAAACTTAACGAGCCCCTTTACAGGCCTGTAGCCAGCCCATGTGGAGGGGTGGGTCTTTTTCCAAAATGTAGACCCTTTTCCAAATACGGAGGCGGCTGGCGCGTACCGTAAGCATGCATTTGCTAGGGGTCCGGGCATGCTTCCCCGGAAAAGTTTGAAATCTGCAGATCTCCTGCAATCTGGAGTATTTTAGAGGACTTTTGAACACAACAGTAGTCCTTCCCCAGGAACTCTACTACACAGTGCACCACTTTTAAAGAAGTGAACGGAAATTCGTCCTCAATATGTCAAGATAAAAAATATTTCATAGCTGACCCTTCAAACACAGGGCTGGAAAATGGACTTCCCTCAAGTTGGTGGGGGTGGGTCGTTCGAACGCTCCGACCCCCCTGGCTACGGCCTGCTTTAAAGCAAGGGTATTGCATGTCGGGCATAACCCTTATTAATGATACATCATTATGTGGCAATCGGGGAACTTTTCAGAGCAAAGTGCACACCCAAAGTGCATCGGCCCTCTAACCAGTGAAATGTCATCCCATTCCTGCCACACCTAGAAAAGGGGCTGGCCCCGGCTCGACTTGAAGCAATTGGTTAGAAATTTGGCGGTAAAACTCCATCTAACTTAGCCTTACCCATTCCTGCCACACCTGGAAAAGGGGCTGGCCCCGGCTTGACTTGAAGCAATTGGTTGGAAATTTGGCGGTAAAACTCTATCCAACTTAGCCTTACCCATTCCTGAAAACAGTGGTAGGCCTTGAATGAATGCTATATACTGCAAAACAATATTGAAAACTGGATATTGCTACGATGTTTTCGAATGTGCATGTTTATAATTGATAATTGTTCAACTGCATTTTCAAGTGGTTAGAGCACCCTTCTTGCAGCCGGAAGGTCTGGTGTTCGACTCCCGGTCATAAGATACGGTTCACACGCGGAAATCGAGGAATGTTCTTAATATGTTCCTGGTAATTTTTTTCATCGTTCGTAATGAATCAAACTTTTGTCTACTGACGGCGTATAGCAGGTGATAAGAAAAAGAGGTGGCGAGAAGTGGGGGTGCATTATGTCATAAAGTGAATCTCTTGAATCGACCCGATGTTATCGCCAAGTTCCCCCAATTTCGAAGTCGTTCTGACCCCGACCCCCCCCCCACCCACCCACCCACCCACCCACCAAGTACCCAAATATCATGGCCGCAACGTTTAATTCATTAATACCTTTTGGTAAAAGCGATCACTTCCTGAAAAGCGATTCTGCCCATCGTGCAGAATATGGGGAAAATGCTCAGCACCTGGGCGAATTAAAGGTTTTTGCCGAGCGAACTGGCCACCGCTTGACTGAGAACTGGTGTGGGGCGAATCATAGGCTAGTTTTGAACCACCTCAAGGGACAAAACGACGATAAACCGACATTGAATGAAGATATAGCAACCCACCTGTTTTGCCTACAGCAGCCTGTCCTAGTACAATAACTTTAAAAGTCTTGCCTTGTCCACCGTTGAATCTGGAACCTAAGGACAACGACGACTTCCTCCTTTGTTGGCCAGTGTCCTGTTTGCCGCCACAGGCGGGTGGAGATGAACTCATTTTGGGCGTCGGAGACATTGCCGCAGCTCTTGTAACCTGGTAACTGTAACCTTCTCACAGATTCCCGAAAACTCGAAGCAATGTTTTAAAATTTTGACAGTTGAAGTAACAATAAGAATTTTTAAAATGACAGCATTAGACTATCTCAACTGATTGTTTAATATCCCCCTCGCTATCTACATAGCTCTCTGTGCTGTGAGATCTTCTATCTTTCTGTTGCCAATGAGAAAAGAACCATTCATTAACAGTTGACACAATAAATCCGATTTTGGCTTCTGCTCGCTAATTGGTGAATGAGAATTACGTAACGTCTTCAGAAGTCCTCGACGAATTTCGTCTTTAATTTTCTTATATGCTTAAGTAGAAGAGAGACGCTCGAAATATTATTTGTCAGACCAATTACAAAATAATATACGTATTTTGTAGGAAAAAAGAGGATGGTTGAGAACATCTCTCCCTACATGAATCGATGGCTTTAAAAACGATCCTAGAAAAATGCAGAAACGTCGGTGATATGTGAATGGTAGGTAATGTGGGTTACATCAAATGATTTTCGATTTCTGTGTAATTTGCAGCAACCATAACACGTGACTAGTAGTTCGAACAAGTGATATTCACATTTTCACGAGGCCGTAAACGAGGGAACCGTTCCAGGCTCTCTTGACTGTAAGCTGAATTACATTACATCTGTGTTTGCTCCCAAACAAGGGCATCGGATTGGTTGAGAAGAGTAATCGAATTATGAGGGTTTTTATTTCGCCTCAAGTGTTTTTAGCTTTATCACACTGGCTGAATCTCAAAGGGAAGTGAATAAAAACGCGAACGTCAAAATATTGCCTAATGTCTGCCAAAAAATCACGTGTTTCTCTCAACAAGTAGACGAACGGCGGTTCATGGCATTCAGACATCCACACTTAACTGTTTAAGAGTTTTGTCTGCATCGAACAGCTCTTAGTACGACTGGGCCATGTTGAATTAAAATGTGGTAGAAAGTGCAGTACTTTAGCATGAATATTCCTGGCTTTACATGTCACGTCCATGAATACAACTGATGTAGTCTACCGTTGAATACATGACCCCATATGTGCGAACGTTGTCCGAGAAATGCTAATCAATATTTAAAGATTTTCAAACACTAATTATCCTTACCTTAGAACCTATTCATCGTAACTTCCATTCTTTCACGCGAACGAAATATCCGGAGGACCCTAGCGTCGGACATTTTCGTCAGCCTGTCTTTTTAAGGGCAGAACGTTCACAACTTTCTCAGGATTGCAAACTTCTCAACGGTTTTTATGTCCTATTATTTGTCTTCTTTTATTCAAAAACAAAATTATGTCTAGGAAAATATGTAAGCTCCTATACGTTGCGTATAAACTTCTTGTGGGTTACTTTTAATCCAAAAGTCCACCTGCCGCAGTGTAGTAACCCATAAGTGCGCGGACGGTGGTTTGAGCCTTTTCACCAGAAGAATCCGCAACAATTATGGCAAACCCCAAGACTTCTGACACATTTGTAAATTAAATGTTCTCTTCCATTGTTTGTTGGTTAATGACTAAGAGGCTTGGTAAGAAAACAATTGTTGAGAGGGTCATCAAACCCTCAGCTTTGAACGTTGGTGAATTCACTTGACGGCAATAATCTCCCAATCGATATTGCTGAACATTTTACTAAGGCTTCGGATCAGAGGTGATCATCAGTACCTACATGTGGAGTTATGTCAATATGCTGTTTCTTTAATGTATGATTTCTGTCTCCGTGACAGAAGATGATGCAGTCATTGCTTCACATAGGCCTATATAAATATTTGAAAAAACATTCCAAGTAGTGAGCTTGTATCATGCCTTGAAAGATTGGTGTAAACGTAACATGATTCGCATACCACAAGACTTCATGTTTTCTTTTAAAGTGAGGCAGGCAGCCGCCGAACAGCCGATGAGTTACATCTCGGGTCAAGTCGGAATGTTCCACCGAGCCCCTCTAAATAAAGAATAGGGAGAGAAAATCTGGGTCGTCCTCCAAAACAGAGCGAGAATCTTCCTGGTGCGCCACTTTATATGTGTGATCACACATCTTCATGGTACCTTATTCTGTTACACAACTCTGCAGAGAAGGTCTATTTGTCCAAATTTGAAAGCACTAATCTGCTAATTACGGTAGGTTATAAGTGCTCTCCAGCAACAGCCCTTCATGGACCTTTTTATTTGGCAGCATAGCAACCGTAACCCTCTCACCTGTGAACAAAATTTAGATTAGGAAGCTGTAAGAGATCGACGGTGTTAGGTTCAATTGGGAAACTCCTACCCCACGAAACTTCTCTGACTACAAATGACAAGAGTAAATTAAACAAATACTAATTTACGAATAGATCCACTTTAAGTGACGTCATGTTTCAATTTTCAAATGTAACCAGGGTTTAAATTGAGAATATTTGTCATGTATAGTACTGGCCAGGGTCTCAAACTAGAACTAACTTAAGTACTCCCAAGACAAAATTGGTTTTCGAACAAAATCATTAGACAACCCCAGGTCTTGGGGTCGAGGACCGGAAGACTTTTCAAGTGTCCAGGAGACCCTGAACACATACGCAGTGGATAAGCGTGCGCATGTTACATGTTAAGATTTACATAGATTTGTGTGGGTAGGTGTGTTTACTGTCTACGCTGAGCTCCACCGTCAATTTGCGCTAAGCGTACCTGGAGAACTTTGACCGAAAACACCTCAGATCACCGGAAATAGCATCTTTTCGGTTTGAAAATTTATTTCGGAGGGTTTAACATATGATGGCAAGGGGAATGTTCCCCTACGCTCCTGTGGCGGTCTTACTGACCAGAACGGTACCTTCATATCTGATGTCGATTCATCGGTCAATTTACCTTCGGAGGAGGCCGTACGGTACATCTGAGTCAAGTGGTTAGGGCATCCGACTTGCAGCCGGAAGGTCTGGAGTTCGACTCATGGCAGGGTCATACCGAAGACTTTAAAAATGGAACCTACTGCCCTTTTACTTGGGAATCAGCATAAGCAATACAGTAGGGAAAACAAGCCAGTGAGCCACAATTGGAAAATGGACCGCAGCCGGCCCGACTTAAACCAATTGATTAGAAATTGGGCCGCAAAACCTATCTAACTAAAGAATTGCGACAGATAACTCACGATTTCCCAAGGTCATTACGCCCGACTTGGATAAGCTTGTCAACAAAAAAGCTACGTAGGCTTTTAATAAGTTGTATCTGTGTAAACGTTTCTCATTCATAGGATTGTGGGATAGGCCTTTGAAGTGCAGAAGCTTTTGCAAGTGTAAACGTCACCTTTTTCCAAAGCTCTATAACACAATGCGTCACGATTGTTATTTAGGAAAAGTGTCCAGGGCACAGGAGACTTTCATTTGATACACTAGTCTTTAATGTTTACTGTTATCACTCAGGAATTTGTAACCTGCCATCGATTCGATTAATAATAATCCTGTTAAGAATTCAATGGTAATTATCACACTCAGTAATGAAACCTGTTTTTAAAGGGGTATATTGAGTTTACATAGATAACTTAAACAGAGCGTTGAGGGTTAGGTACTACCACGTGATAATACTGATTATTATCATAATGTAATGCTACTGACTGCATGAGCAAGTGGTTAGCATCAGACTTGCAGCCGGTGGGTTGGGACTGGGTCATACCGAAGTCTTAAAAGACGGATCCTATACTGCCTTGGTGCTCAGCACAAGCAATGGAGTAGGGAAGAGAAGCCAATGAGCCACAACTGGAAAAAAGTCGGTGGCCGGCTCGACTTGAACCAACTGGTTGGAGATTGGGCGGTAAAATTCCATCTAACTAACTAACTAACTAATGAACTAACTAACCAACGAACTAACTTACTAACACAACCGATTACGTTTCACATCCAATAGCCTAGATACACAAAAAATAAACTTTTTGAACTTTCTGGTAGCCTGCATTTGGTACGGTTTGGAATATTATTTGAAAAGCGTCTGGTCACGAATTTATAACAACCGAACCGTTCACTCATAAAATATTTATTTGTATATGGGATATGGGGATTGTCTATGTCTGACCATTTACCATCAATATGAGGAGAAAATTTAACAATTTTGAAAAAATGGTAGATCTCAGGAACCAACTTAATGCACCGCTTTAATATCATACAAAATAGAATTGAATGTACGGCCTGCTGTTACTCGCCGAAGCCAATTTTATTGCTTGACTAATGATACCGTATCTTCTATCCATCAAGAGTGTCCACTCGCACTCTTCCGATGTTGCCACAATTTCGGAGAACTGAGGCCTCGTCCGTGGTGTAGGAGTTGCCTTTTAAATTTTATTATAGTTTCTATGACCGAGGCGAAGCAAATGAAATGAGGGCTCTTATGGGAAAATTTAAGCCTTTGTTTAATGAGATATAAAAATCCTAGAGAGTGGAATAGTTTTAAGGTTAAGCAACGGTGTGCTTGGCGGCTGATATCCTCAGTTATGTCCTAACAAAACTTGAGAATATTTAAAAAAAGATGGTCGAGTATTTGAGGAATTACAATTCACGTAAAGGCCAAATCCTCCTACCCCAAACTACAATTTTTGTAGTTGTCCATGAAATTCTCCACTGGAAGCATACATGATACACAGCATGTTCTATACTGGGAGTGTTTTGAGTACAGAGACATTGGGGTCTTACATACGTCGCACCCTGAAGCAATCAACTGAGATTCTGTCTCTATCGGATGAATTTTAAACAGTTGGGGGAGGAGCACAAGGGGATGATGTCTATAGTCCCCCGTCTCATTAGGGCCCATAGAGCGGACCCCTGTAATATAAGCTTTGGTACTCTGCATTGTTTGAATTAGCTGTCAATCAAAGAGTTGAGCTAATTGAGATATTCGGTAAACCACTACCAAAATCGTAGTTTGGGGTGAGAGGATCGGCGGCTTAATGAAGCAATGCAACTCAGTTCTGTACGTAAGTAGAAACTGCAACAATGAATCGTAACTGTGTGCGGTACCTCAAGTCTAAAATTTCAAATATATATATAGGGTCCGCTCTATAGTCCCCAGTCTCATTGGTCCCCTCTCTTATTATTTCGTCTCATTGGTCCCCCCGTCTTATTAGTCCCCTGGGTCAGGATTAGGGTTTAGGGTTAGGGTTTAGGGTTAGGGTTAGGGGACCAATGGGACGGGGAAACAGTGAGACGGGGGACTAATGAGAAATGGTGGTTCTGGATTCGATCCCCTCCCGACCAGGTCAGAGTTATTTCTCATTGAAATGGTCTCTTAAAAATAGCCAATTTCGATCTAAATTGCTAATTTGGTTAGTCGACCGGCGTGAAGTAGTAATTAAAGCGTATGTTTCGGCCGTATACTGTTTGGCAGCTAGAGCGTATAGTGAAAAGTACTGTCTCACAATACCTACATTAGTATTCAAGTCAACTTCTTCTTTCAAGTAGGGCTGCGCAAAAATATAGGGACATCCGGGACCAATCTATGTCATGATTGTTAACATTGCAAACCATGTAAATTATTCAAAAGAACAGTAGCCTTTAAACGTGACACCCCTGGATATTTGGGTGAACAAATGATTCATAGGCTACAAAGCATGGAATCAGTTTCTCTCAGACCCCTCTCCTGGTACGCGTTTAATACAAAAATTCTCAGATAAAACACCTGGCTACTTTAAGTTATCCCTTAGACTGTACTCGATATGTTCATGTTTCGAGTCTTTGTGCTTGTTAGACATATTGGTGCGTTGCCAAGGTAGTGAAAGAGGTGACTGCGAACTTGCGAAGGAAAATATTTTAGTGACGATCAGGATCATTTTATCATAGTTATTATACTATCCCTGCTTGGAAAACTCAGCCTGCGAAGACAGTATGTTGGAATCCGCATATTTACTGGTCACGTGACTGTAGGAGTGCACATCACGCCAGAACAGCATGGTCGGTACTGTATTATACAATATACACTACAGTTCTCATCGTGTCGAAGGCAGTCGAAAAGACTTTTAAAACACGTTGTTTGTGACCCACCCGAGGGGGAGGGGGTAAAATTTGCACATCATGTTGTTACTAGTAGTGTC
Organism: Holothuria scabra; assembly: GCA_037179385.1. Taxonomy (NCBI): domain Eukaryota; kingdom Metazoa; phylum Echinodermata; class Holothuroidea; order Aspidochirotida; family Holothuriidae; genus Holothuria; species Holothuria scabra. Next base: position 14,824,232 of record CM074197.1, read on the forward strand.
GCAATTGAAAGAATAAAGCAGTCCAGCTCATTGAAAAACGACATAGTTCCCGTCGAAAGGCGCGAGGTTGCCGTAGAAACTGTATATCTAGTAATGGTATACAGTTATACAGTGTAGTTTCGTCATTACTACGTAACGTAACATGCTAGCCGGCACATAGCAGTCTCTAAACAGCACTGAGCTAATTCCTACTTAATGTACATATATTGTAACAGGGTATTACTCAGAATACGGTTTTTCCAGCCCATATCTTTTTTGAAACACGTTCCTCCCTCTTCTGGCATGCATTCTTCTACGACGACACTTGCTCTTCGTTTCGTTATGCCCACACAGGCTAACACATATATGATAACATGACATATTCCGGTTGCAAAGTGATCTCACAGGCTCGTCGAAGTGTCCGATCTCGTATTTTTTAAAATATAGGCCCAACACAGCGGGCAAAAGAACTTGAATGGCCTCTTTGGGTGCTTGCGAAGGTGACCACTTTTTTTTTGGTACTACAGATCACTCAGACACCAATCTATTCATTCGTACTTTTCGTACTTTTTCTGTTGGTTGTTAATGAGGTGTTGACACTCGATTCGATTGTGTGCATCATTAATGTCACGTGACGCACTTTTCTGAAGTTCTCAACATGCCTACTCGGACTAGTACGTGTGTGGGGATAGGTACACGTCAAGTTTCCCATACCAGGGAAGTATATATTAACTATAATTTTATCAATGACTTACGTCATGGGCAGGAATTTTGAGGAGTTGGGCAGACCGTGAATTTCCTAGATGACATGGAAGCACGGACTTCCTATTCATGGACATAGCATACTGCACGGTAGATTGTCGCTACCGAACGCGTGAGAAAAAGCGCACCAAGATGGCTGTCTGTCAAGATTTTGTGTGAAAGCTTGGACTTGCTCAAGGCAACTCCGAGGTTTTGCAAGAAAGTTGAAATATTTTTGAAATTTGGCAAGGTAATGTCAAGATCACTTCACGTATTGGAGAAATATGATATTGTTTCCCATTCAAGTTTAACTTTTGTTTAAAATATGAAAGAGTCGTCTTCAAATCAGACGATTTATAGCTTCAAATCAGCCATCTTGGTGTACCTTTTTTGTCCTAGACGGTGGCGACAATTTACAGATAAGACGTTACATTACACATGCTCTGTCCATGTATATAAGTCCGTGCATGGAAGTCTAACGGGAAAAAGACTGGCCGTTTTCACCATCAAAACAGGCAAAACGCTAAATGGCTCTAAACTTCGCTTTATTTGGTGCATTTCAATAAATTTTTAATCACTTCTTACAGCCAACGGGAGCGCGCTCCTCTTCCTGAGTAGGAAGGTATTTCCCCGGTTAGATGATTGTCCCTACCGCTCACAGAGGTGGGTCGGGCCCCTCACTTAATATTATTAAGGGAGGGGGAAAATATAAATTTTCTAGAGGCATATTCCCCTTGACCCACCCTCCTAAATGGATACCGTCATGGCTGATGTAATTTTGGTTTTGTAGCTTCCACAAAAGGGGTCTGGAATTTGAGTCCTGGCCGGTCATACCGAAGACTAGTCAAAAATTGAACCTACTGTCATTGTGCTTGGTGCTCAGCATAAGCAATGGAGAAGGGAAAAAAAAGACAGTGAACCATAAGTAGGAAAATACCGTGGTCGGTTCGACTTAATTCAATTGGTTAGAAACTATGCCATAAAACTACATCTACACTCTAACAACGTTCGGTTCATATTGCACCGGAAAAAGACCACACGGGCACTGCATCGAAAAAGAATGGCATTTGACTAGATTTAGTTTATTTTGAAACAAAAAAAAAAGGTTCATATTGAACCGAACCTAGTGAAATATTTAACCTTTTTAGGCTCATTGTTCATTTGAGACTTTTCCGGATCAATTCAAACTGGGTTTTTTTAGAGTGTTACCAGTCAAAACACCATATAATTTCTTAGTAGGTACAGTATAGGATAACAACCATGCATCGTCACTATGATCGTGACAAAAGGAATTATATAGGGACTGTAAAATGCATAACTTTGGATAATCTCCCTGCTAGTGTTATATACCCTCCGGCACGCCAGTTGCTTCACCTTTATAGCACAGTACAGTTTGCTTTTTTTTTTTTTTTTTTTTTTGAATGTTAGCCTCCTCAAAGTATTTTAATGAGATGCTGGTAACTTTTAGAGTCTCATGACAGTTATCTTGATAAATGTGGGAATGACACACGCTTAGGGGCGTAATCCCTCGTTAAACTGAAAAATATATCTTTAAGTCGCAAAAGGCTTCCCTTAATAGCTGGGTATACCGACTGACCCACCTAAAGTAACACCTTAAATTAATCCATAAACCCATACCTGAACTCCAATAATGAGGTTAACATACTTTGAAGGCAATGCTTTTGAAGGTCATTGGTGCCACATTGTCCCCCTCCCCCCCCCCTCCTTTTTGGTAATTTTTTCAAATTAGTTTCTTTCCAAATGCCACGTTACATATGTAGACGTTTGTGTGAATGGTTGCGGTATCATGAGTAGAATCCTGAAATGACGATCGATGAAGACGGCTTATAAGGATTGGCTATTGATATCTATGTGTATGAACTTAGTGACAGTTACAACAGTAAAAGGGAGATGTAAAGCTCGTTTCTCCGAAGCCCAGTTCGGCCGGGGATCCGTTTCCTTCCTTAGTTGCCGTGATACCAGTATCCGAATCACACATGGGTTGGACTTCCGCCTTGAAATTACAAAGAGCCCACAAAAGGGGAGGGTGTACAATAGGGCTAAAAATCGCTCTGTATTATCTCAAAGTAGCAATGACAAGGTAATGTCCAACGTATAGCTAACTTGACCAGTGAATAAATCCGACTCAAAATAAGTCGTTCAATGTTGTTTAACCTCAGTGTAGCCTATAACAAGTACCCGAAAGACTGTAAGGAACTTCCTCTATGCATCCGGCGCAGGCGATCTCGACTGAGGAAGAACACTTGCTACAGTCTCAACGGGTCATAGTTCAAAGCACTGTTACCAGCGGCGTACGCATGATTTCTCTGAAGGGGGGGGGGGGTGCAGTATGTTGAGTCATCGCCGCGGCCTGCAGGAGGGGTCTAAGGGAGAGGTATCCCCTCCCCCCTTTGAAAATTTTTGGCGTTTTCAAGGAGCCTAGATACAAAATGGTGCAAGATTTGCGACTTTGACAGAAACAGTGTTAAAAGTTGAATTGTGGTGGTTCATGAGGATAAAAATGAAACTTTTGTGTCTTTCACATGCAATCTTATGCCATTTACGCTACCTTTAGAAGTAAAACATGTCATTAAATTTGCATAATTTTAAGAGTCAAAATAAAAGAGCATCGATAGGTGTAGGTGAACGGGAGCATTTTAGTTTGTGGTTTTTCTTAGCCACAAAATGTTATTCTGCCATAAAGATTATCCAAAGATATTATAAACATAGATACCAAACTTAAAATGGCACGGTGACTCCTCACGGAGGCCGAACCGGAGGGGTGGAAGAGCTGATCACTGATCAATCGTTTTGAAAGCTAACAGTTTATTGATATCTTCCGGTAGTATAAATACGTGTGATTTTAAAAACATTGCAACTCTTGCAACCACCGTTCTTCAATAAATTTCACTTACATGAAACAGTTTTAGGTTTCCTCGGCGACTTTCTTCTTATAGATCATTTGAACATTAACGCACAACGACTGGTTTGAAGTTCATTTGCTAACTGATTGGTCAGTTTCTATGATATCTTCGCACGCGCACATCTATGCACGCGTTTACATTCATACGCGCTAACAACACAAAATCAACTACTGCGTTCTTTTTCCAAGCACGCGGAAGCATTCGTCAATTATTCCGGACTTCACACTGAGAAATGTATTGTGCGCGTACAGACCGCACTTTAAAAAAATGCACGCAGGCTGACGTCTCGTCACAATGGAATTTTCTGTTACACGTGCGTCATTGTAAACGCAGATAACCGAATAGAACTGTGCGCATGTCAAATGAACACTTCCGCCCCTCCGATGGAGCCTCCGTGAGGAGTCAGCGCGTCTAACAGTGTAGGGATAGGAGTTTGGTATCTACGTTTATAATATCTTTGAGATCATCTAAGCGGAGGGCCACCATTAGTTGGCGTGGAGCGTAGAGAAAATTTCGCAAAAGTCAGACCCCTCAGATGGCCGGAAAAAGCATTTTCCAGACTTACACGAAGAATCTAACGAGGCGCTATCTTGTTTTGTCGTTTGCAATAAAATGCTTAGGCCTACTTCAAAATATGTTCGCAAACTGCCCAATTTGAATTTGACAAAATTTGCGTCTTTTAGGAATTAAAAAAAATAAAGTTGGCATCACTGAGGGGCCTTGCAGAGAGAATGCTTCCCTCTTTGAAAATTTTTGAAAAATTTGGTGTCTTTACATGCAATCTGGTGCCACATATGCTATCCTTTGAAGTAACATCTGTGTTTCCACAGTATGGCCACGTATTTTTAGGATCTTAAAAAAGCATCCGTGACTGTTACAGCCCCAAAAGGTCATAGTTCATCACACCCAAGGACTGATTGCAATTAGCCTTAGCGGTCGTTATTCGTTGGTCGTTGGGCGGAGTTAGTTAGATGGAGTTTTACAGCCCAGTTTCCAACCAATTGGTTTACGTGGCAAGGTGTAAAGCCGGTCCCAGTTTCTTTTTCCAGTTGTGACTCGCTGGCTTGTTTTTTCTATTCCATTGTTTATGCTGAGAACTAAACACAATGACAATTAATTCGATTTTTAAGTTTTTGGTTTGACCCTGCCAGACTCGAACTCCAGACCTCCCGACTGCAAGTCAGATGCTCTCATCACGTGACCGTGCAGTCGGTCGCTATACGGTGGAAATAAAACACTTAAAACTAAGAAAATACTGCTTTCAGTCATTTCAGCCTTTATATCACTTGTGTACGCAATACAAACATGGAAGAAGAAGAATATTTGCCGCGAAGTTTTTGTAGCCTAAGTTATACGCAGTATTGTATGGACGTATGGTTGAAATGTGCTCAAAACGTTGTGGAAAACTCCACGACTTCTCGTGTACAAACCCTTCAGGTAGCAAAACTAAACTCAACAATTGTAACAGTGAAAACGGACACGACAAACACAGAGCAAATCCGAGAACGGTCCAAAAAGTTGCAAATAAACCAGGACTGGCAAAAAAGGTACACCTAACAATCGAGCACGACCGAATGGGTGCAAAAGGAGTTCCGGAGAGTAAAAAGCGGAAGAGGGGCAAATGGATGTGGATTGTATGGCCATATCCGCTTCTGATATATCTGAGATTGAAGCCTTCTCTCCTCCCCAGGGTGGAAGAGAACTGAATAAACCTTGTTTTTAGAGCAGACATTAAAGGCCAACTTGAGGAGTCACCCCAACTTGAAGTTGAGACTGTCTTGTTTCATGATTAGCTCTTGAGAAGCACGTGTCAATTTGTTTGTCGTCAAATGTGAAATGTTTTACGATTGATTGGTTTACCTTGAATATGCAATACTGAAGTTCTGAAATATTGTAAAGATATTTTGAAGAGAAATAAGAAGAAAATTGTGAGATTCAGTGGTTGCTTCAAAATAAGTTTGGGAAGACTGCTCTTGCCTTTAAACCATGTCAACCGGTCCTCTATATTGATATTCTTATGTATGATTTTTTTTTTTCAATTGGCCAACTTCAAAGAAACAGTAAATCCAAAATACACCATCAACCTTAACTGATATTTGTCATTAGAAGGTACCATTTTGCGTTTATCCAGTTTAGTATGGAGAAAGCTTTCCGGTGCCCCGGTAGACTCCGACTCATGTCAGTCGAAGCTGGGGCCCGTTCCACAAAGAGTTACGCACAATCTTAAGTTTGATTCACCATACTTAAGCCAACAGTAAATCATACTTAAGATCGTAACTCTTTGTGGAATGGGCCCCTAGTCACCGGTTTGCCCAACCCCTCATCTCACAATTTCTACGCACGCCACTGACTAACATTCAGGGGCATCGATCTTGGGGGCAAGGGGGAAATCGCCCCACGGCTCCCACCAATGAAAGTATTGGGGGCAAAAATATCGTTTTGCAACCCCAATAATTAGGGTAGATTTAAAAAAACAGGCAGAAAAACATTTGTGACACCAGTCAACTGCAGTGTGGTTTTCCCAACTATGTTTCATAAGATTCCAACTCTCCAATAAAAGCTCAATATTTGTAATTGTTTGTCTCCAAGCAAAATTTTCCGCGCGCGAATTTCAGTTCCTGATGTACCGTTCCAGTAGCGTTCGCTCATAAATCAGTTTGGTAAACTTTTCTAAGGTCTGGAGATGACAAAATCGCAAATATGCCACATGTGACACCAGATCACCAAATGGCATCGGCAACTACAGTGCCATTTCCATAAATTTCCTTCTATAAAGTTCCAACTTTGCTCCAGTTTAAGCTGTTGACCATTAAAATATCGGGGAGCCTTAATTTGTAGACCTCGTACATGGAAAAACGATCTTTGGTCGCCGTGCAACCTCTGATTGGCCAATACGAAATGCAGATTCTTCTGAAATCCCCCAAGATCTCAGATTTTCTTACAAGAAACCCAGGGTCCAAAATTTTTCTGCGCCTAAGGGGACAATATGTCCCTCTTAAAACGTTTTTCGCACCCCTAGAGCGTTTGAAACAAGCTCTATATTTTCAAATATTTGCCTGAAAAGGCCAACAAATTTCCAAGCGATTGCGCGCAAATTACCTTTTTCATTTTGTGGTATTGAAGCTTTTAAAAATGATCGGAAAATTTAGGTGCCTCCCTCGGAAATATCTAGGTACGCCACTGAGGGTACAGATGACTAGGAAAGGCCAGTTTGACCAAAAATACTGAATTAAACTGTTAAATGCGCAGTCTATCTGTTTCGTTTATCTGCGCGTAATTTTGTTTGATTGTGTGTGTATAGTGAATGTGTGCTCGCGTTCGTGTGCATTAATTGCTTGTATAGACGGGCCTTGTAACGGACACGGTCTTAGGTTCCGGCTGTTTGAAAATTTTGCCCCGCAATCCACAACTAACTTTTCCCCTCGCCCTCGCAACTAATTTATGAATAAGAACGTGTCCCCTCCAAGTGTTCATCACTTTATTCTAAAACTAACCTACCAATCTCACAGCAATGAAAATCCTCACATCAGCAGACATCGAACAGGGAGGTGTAACTAGTTACACATCCCTGCATAGAACAAGTCATCCTCCCTATTTCCTGTTTCCGCGTCTCACAGTCATTGTTGGTGACAATTTACTCAACTTTTGTTGGAGTATAATTAAGCTGGTCACGTTTGAAGGGACGTGGTCGAGAAGGCGGATTAGTCCATTCCTTGCTCCTTTGTTTTTGACAAATTTAAGCAAGAACAATGGAAACTTGGCCTTTTGAATTCCTGAAAAGAATTACCTGTATAAAGTCATGTAGGCCTGACCTGCGGCAAAAAGTAGGAACGTGCATATTAAAGTTTCCCGTTTCAGTGAAATTAATTTTGAAGACCCGAGCCATGACGCTCATGCCAAGGCCCCTGCATACAGTTAATGTAAAAAATGACATTGTGTCTTTAAAAGACTTAATTAACATATTGAAATGGAAACAGGAACAAACTATACTTCTACATGCAGGATGAACACGAAAATAAAGTTAAATTTTTAATGAGATTGTACTTCTTTAAACTACGGAGTCACCATGGTGACATCGTGCTTTTTTTTATTGAGCAGGCAGAAAATAGGCATACATTTTTAAAGCATCGAATGTCGTTGATCATCCACGGAAATGAATTTTGTGACCGAAATTAGTTTTTCATTACGATAGTTGTCAATGTTGCGTCATTTAAAATTGAACCGGTTTCTGGTTAAAGGGAAAATGTATCCTTCCCATCTTGAAGTGTAGTCGACTGTCCTATGCCATCGTTGGCTCTCTATAAGTCATATGACAATATTTTTTCTGTTCAAATGTGAAATTTACGAGGAGTAACCGTTTGGTTTGATTTGAATATGCAATGTTGAAGTCATTAATATTATGAAAAAATAGTTGGAGGAGCAAAAATAAGAAAAAGTGGGGTTAAGCTGTTTCCAAATAAATTTGGGATGGCTAAGTCCCCTTTAAAAGGGGGGACAGTAGCGTTACAAAACAGTACATTTCCTTCGGTTGAAACTTGCACATCTTTTATGTGAGTTAAGTCCGACGCCGCCCGAAATTTTGGTACATGCTGCCAGAGTTTGCCAAGCATTTTTGTAATCTTTTTATTTTTTATGGAAATTTTACTGTGAGTATGATATTTTTAATTTCGGGCAAGTTTATGAAAGAATTTGGTCACGCTGAGGAGTTTTCTGTGTAATTGAAATTATGCCAGAAAATAAAACTCAAATGCCAACTGCAACGTCTTTTTCACTGCATCGCGTCTGTATTTAACTACTGTCGTCAGATTTTACCTATGCAATTTTTCATCTTGGTAAATGTTTTTCCTATGAGGAATAGCGACAATGTCCTGACCCCAAACCCCCAACCTCAATTATTGGGTTCCTCTTTGTGATTAAGAACAACCATGGGCAAAATGACTCCCTGGCTAGTTCCGCAGCCAATGGATCACAAGGCTATATCTTTCTAGCTGAATCCTAGTTACTCCCAACGATACGATGAATATTTTAACGCACATTTTACTTCAAAAGGCATGATGTGTGATTGCATATTACACCCAATTTTTAAAAAAATTAAAGACAGAGTCTTTCCCCTAAGACACCTCCCTTGGGCTGGCAATCACTTAACGTACTGCAAGGCGCCCCCCCCCCACCCACCTTGAGAAAAATTGTTGCTGAGTCGCTGGCCCTGGCTAATATTCTAAAGGCTGCGGGTGATTCTTGCTCAAATAAGTATCCGTAACTGAGGATACCATTATGACAGTATGATAATAGGCGGTTACTTAGCAAGCCATTGGCAGTGTACCTTTAAACGGTGTGTGTGTTCGGGGGGGGGGGTACACAATAAATTTTATTTTTACGCTACAAGCCCTCAGGCAGTAGCACGCCTCTGTGACGAATGGTATCAGGAAGTGTGAATTTCAGACTAAATAATCCATCATGTTTTGCCACTTTTCCCAAGTTGCAGGGGTATAACAATGATTCTTTACGACAAAGAAAGAAGGTTAAAATGGTTAAAAAATAGGACTATTTCGTAACATCTCTATTTTTAGGATTAGCTTTATAGCCACAATTTACATTTAGTTAAATGTATTTTATCCTTGGAGTATTCCTGCATACCAGAACAAACAAATTACCTCTTTCTCTCTCCCTCTCTTTCCTTTCTAGAGAAATGTACGGCATACATAAGGATTCCAGGTTTACTGAGTTTCCCGGAAGTTTGACCACTCAAAGAGCTTGGTCACATTTTCCTAAAAATATCGTAATCCTGGCAGTTAATTGCTACTAAAAATCTCATCAATTGACACGGGGATTAGGCGGACTTTTATCCCAGAAATTGTACCGCGTTTGAAGTTACTTGTAAATAGGTGTGTGTAACAAATACAATGTGTACCAAAAAAGACGCGGTTTAATAGTCTGCCCTCATAGCTCTACTGTCGTTTAGTTTTGATACACTCTTTGCCATTTCTTTTTTATTTTTTCCACTAAAAGTAAATTACGGCAGCTTCATATGTTTACGACAAGAAAATTGTTTCAAAATGGATACGAGGGATTTACATTCGTATGGTAGGTCCAGTTCCCATGCATGGTGTTTATCCCGTGACTACAACTTTGTCAAACAATTAATTGGGCGTCTCAGCTGAAGTTTCGTTGCATTCTTATTGACCGGCGTCGCCGTTGAACGAGATAAACCATTCATAAAGAAGTGCTTCTTTTGAAAACTTGGTAATCTGGGCTATCTAGTTAATTATAAATCCAAAAAGAAAAGACACTAAACTGAAAAGCACAGCCTCTATGATTTGTTTAGACCCAGTTCCATCCAAAGTACGCAGCTCAAACACATATCACAATAGGTTAATTAAGGTATCCTGGGTACAAATGCGTAAAAAGTGTAATCCGATTTATTCCAAGAAGTAGTGAACTTGTGTCAAATCAACAAGCTTACCAAGCTCCTTTGATCAACCAATAATGCTGGAAAACAGTCAAAGATTCTTCTTCAATATAAGACGCTATTTTGGATCACGAGAATCACGACTAAAACTCGATGTAGAATCATTACCATAACAATAAGTTGACCAGATTTGCGAGATTTGCATTCAGAGTATAAAAACCACCTCCCTTGTCGAGCCCCGATGAATGAAGGCGGTCTCCTTTTTATCATGAAGTAGGACTATACATGGGCGGATAAGACTTGCGGTACCGTCAGTCCGTTAACTCCCACTTTCACTGTGTTGGTTCTTGGCTCCAGTCTACGTTTTCTTAACTTAGTCCTCCCGACTCTCTCTCTATAATTGAGTTCTGCTTCACATGCAAGAAAGCTACGTCCTCGAAGGTCAGTCGAAGCAGCCCTCCTTGATTGTCAGCGGGCTGAAACTAATGTTTGAAATCCACAAGGTCGCTCCCGACCCTGGGTACATTCTTATAGTAATCATGCTAACCAATAACAGCAAACTTTAAGAAACTCCCAATTAAAGAGGAAAACGTGACAAATGCTATGCTTGCGGGAGTTTGGGACAAATTTCAAAAGCAAATGAAATGTTATTATCCTAAACAAGCAACAAATATTGAGGGACTCAGTTGTCATTCAAAAGGAGATTTTAATGATCAGATGATTGGGGAAATTAAAATTTAATGCTGTTAATACTTTTAGTTGATTTTGAGGGACAGAGGACAGGTGACAGGGTTGGAATGTACTATACAAAGCCTCGGTCACACTAGAGCGATATCGGACCGTATTAGTTGAAATCTACCTCATCTCTGGTCGGAAAGAATAAAATATTAACCAACCTCTAAAAATATACGATTTGTATAGCAGAACTAGGAAACTTTCTTCGGGTTTTGTGACGTCACATCAACAGACAGCTTAATTATCGGACACATGAGAGGTACATTATTCATTTTTTCTGTTAATTCCTAACTGAACTAACTCGCCTGGGGAGCAAGTAGGGAAAGTGAGAAATCTGGGGAGTTTCCCCCTCTCGCCCCCTCCCGTAACGTCATCACTTCGTGCTGCATTTCCTTTGATTTTTCTATAAGGTACCGTACGGTAGCTTCTAGGGTCCGCTCTTTGGCCAAGCCGTTAGTCAGTCCAAGCCAAGTTTTACCGCTTAAGTCGGGCCTGCGTTGTCTTCTCTTCCAGTTGTGGATCACTGTCTTGTTTTCCCTACTCCAATGCTTATACTGAGCACCAAACACAAGGACAGCAGGTTCCATTTTTAAGTTTCCCGGTATAACTCTACCATGTGTCAAACTATACCCCCCTCCCCTCCCGAAGTCCGATGCTCTAACCACTTGGCCATCATGCATAGTTGTCAATGGATTAAATGTTATATGATTTCTCATTGTTTGGTTTTCATTTTTGGTTTTGACAGAGCACGGCATTTTGTCAAAGTTCGGGGCCAGTGCTGACTCTCCCACTTCCATATCCCCTCCATTGTGCACCAAAGCTTTTGTGTCAAACATGTCTCCCTGCAACGTGGAGGACATCAGACTAGTGGCATACGAAGGGGGGGAGGGGGGAATTGGATAATGCCCCCCTCCCCTCATGGATGCCAATTTTGTTCTTCTTTTTTCAAGATAAAAATACTTTGCCATACTTTAGTAACACAGATTTTGCTTCAAAAGATAGCATATGTGGCTCCAGATTGCATGTAAGGACACCTAATTTCTTAAACATTTTCAAAGGGGAAGGATTGTCTTTGCAAGGCCCCTCATTGATGCCAATTTTTCTTTTTAATTCCTAAAAATAGGCAAATTTTGTCAAATTCCAAATTTTGCTAAAAAAGGTACTTCTGTATCTCCCTGGTGGCACCGATTACCTCTGAGAAACCTACCTTTTATAAGAATTTTCAAAAGGGAGGGCCCATCCTTAAGACTTCTTCCCCGAAAGGCACGGACGTACGAGACCGGGACAGGGGAGCGGAAGGTGTTCAGGTGCGATGAGAAAAAGTTTGCCATTTATCACGCAAGAGATGCAAGATGTAAAATCATTAATGGACGGGAGTTATGCAGTCGCAGACAATTTCATCAATTCAGCGGATCTTTAAAACAGGGAGATGTTATTTGCCAAATAACAGCTCCCTGTTTAAATTAGACAAGAGTCAAAATAGAGAATCATTAGCATATTTTCAATCCCGTTTACATATAGTTTCTCCGAAGAGAATAAAGACAATTTAATATTATAGTGGTAGTACATTTTACGAGGTAATTTTCTGATCACTAAGCATGTTCCTGATTTTATTCCCATTGCAAACAAAAACTAAATAAGATTGAATGTTTAGATTCTCTTTACAAGCATGAAAACGCAATATTCGGCCATCTGAGGGGTCGTAATCATTTCCAAAAAATTTCTCTACGCTCCGCACCAACCAATGGAGGTGCTCCATTAGTTAGAATATCATTTTGTGGCCGAGAAAAAAAAAACCGCAAACTAAAATGCTCCCGTTTGCCTATACCGATCGATGCTCTTTTATTTTGACTCTTAGAAGTATGAAAGCGTAAATGACATGTAAAGACACAAAAGTTTCAGTCTTATCCTTATGAACCACTACAATTCAACTTTTAACACTGTTCCTGACAAAGTCGAAAATCTTGCACCATTTTGCATCTGGGCTCCTTGAAAATGCAAAAAAGAACCCTTCCCCATGCCGGCGATCACTCAAAACACTGCATGCCCCCCCCCCCCTTCACAGAAATCCTGCGTACGCCACTGCATCAGACATAGACCTCAAAGGTGAATCTAATGAACAGACATCCGAAATCTCTAACACTTTACAAACGTGTAATTGCATCCTGCATCTATCGGCAATATCAAACAAAATCTGTTGTCAGAGACCAGTACACTCTTTCAATAACAAGCGTAATTCTAGTATACTACGCTAAGTAGGGACGGATGCAATTCCTACAAAGGTAGTTCGACGGACAACTCCACGTAAGCTGATTTGCTGGACTGAATGAAAAGATGAACAAACGAATACTGCAACTGAAAGCCTATTAGCCACAGTTGCCGTGTATCAGATTAGAAGCAGTCAGATCATTACTTTTGGTGCTTAGTTATATAGTTAGTTAGTTAGTTAAGAGTTTATGGCCCTTACTGTTTCCCTTCAAAAAAAAAAAAAGAGTTTATGGCCCAGGGTTCAACCTATTGGTTCAAGTCGAGACGATCACGGCCTTTTTTCCAGTTGCGGCTCACTGGATTGTATTCCCTACTCCATTGCTTATGCGGAGCAACACTCACAATGGCAGTAGGTTCCTGTTTTAGAGTCTTTGGTATGACTCGACATGGGAAGCGAACCCGCGCCTTCCGGGTTCGCTTCCCAGGTCGAGTCATGCAGGTCGAGTTGTTGCTCAGCATCACAAACCAAAATTCCCCTTCTGCAAATGGGCTTTAAAATTTCTCAACACACTTTCAAGGTTCCTAACGGTAGGTTAGGTTAGATAGTAGAGTTTTACTGCCCAGTCTCCAACCAATTGGTTCAAGTCGAGACGGCCACGTTCTTTTTCCAGTTGTGGCTCACCCGCTTGTTTTTTCTGCTCCATTGCTTATGCTGAAGACTAAGCACAACGGCAGTAGGTTTCATTTTTAAAGTCTTCGGCATGACCCTGTCAGGACTTAAACTCCCGACTTCCTGGCTGTACGTCTGATGCTGAACCGGTGATGGTCCCGAGTCGATATTATGGAGAAGAAAATACGTGTAGTCATACAACTGTAGGGAAGTCTGTCAGTAGAATAACATTTCATTCTTTCATCCGTCCACCACCTTACGTGGGGCAATGCGCACTGTGTAATAAGAAATTTCCTAACTGGGTAACGATAGCCCTAATCCCTAACCCTAACAAAGAGTACAATCGATGCAATACAATGACAACAACCAATCAAGAAACACCTTGTAAAACAGTGCGCATCTACCCCTTACGTCCTGGTAAAGGCTGTCATCTTTTAGACCCAAGTAAAATCTGTCCAGTTCTTTTTCAAATCTGGAAAGGCGGATGTGATGGATCTCCATCTTGAGATTTTCAAACTAAGCCCAAATGGAGATTGATCAGCCGACAGCCGTAGGGCGTTCCGTTACTCTCCACGGGGTTCGGTCGGCCAAAAGCCTACTTCGTCGATTTTTGAAATGCTTGAAAATTTACATAGGCAAGAAAGCATTTTTAACGTTGAAGATGGGCTGCTAATCGTCGTGCACCGCCGAAGGATCCGTTGGTGTACGTTGACGTCTGTCAACCACATCCTCTGGCGTTGTACAGCATGTTACTTTCGGACGTTTCACAACTCCCAGTCCCAAAGAACCTCCGCAACGAGGCGCGCGAAAGTGTTCCAAAGCATTTTCATGGAACGTTGAGTCTGGTAGCCTGCTTGCCGGCGCGCGGTTTAGTTTGATCTCAGCCCATTGAATTAGAGCCGCCGATGAAAGTGAAAGAACATTGCACCGTTTTATTTGTCCGTTAGAATAAGTGTTAAAGACCAAACCGCAAGAAACCCGTACGTGAAAGCATACAGTTAGCATACTATGCTAGTTATGATGAATGTGATCAACTGACCGTATGCTAAATTTTGAGCTAAAGATGTATAGGAAAAATTTAAAATTCAGCTGCGTTGCTCTCTGTCGTGTATGTAAATGAGAATTCAAACCAATCAACAATCCAGTGACTTTACGACGACCTTTCTAGACTTGCATAACGCGCAGTTTAAGGTCGGTCTTTTAAAGGAATATTCCGGTATCAATTTCATGTAGGATCTCACATAAAAGAGAATATTTTTCTTTTTATCGCACGCCATTCAAACCCCACGCCTATATGAGCTTGTTCATAGCTCAATATATTACTGTTTTAAGAAAAGTCATCTTTGTCAAACACAGACTCCTAGTTTCATTAAGGTTACAAAATGCTATGTAATGAGGGCAGGATTACTTCAAAATCTTTTTTTTTTTTTAAATTGAAGAAATGAATTTGACCTCGAAACTTCACAACAGTGAAACATTGAATAATGTTTGTTTGAAGTTGAGCTGAAAAAATGTTGTAGCTTTAAAAGTTCCTGCATATTTCGTTTGAAATTGTGAACAGAAATAATATACTCAATCTGCCCGGGTATTAAATCGCAGATTTCCCACAATGTAATGCGTTGCTGTGGTTTGAATGTTCTTCTGAATTTTCACTAATAACTTAAGGAGAAGAAAGTGCTTTGATGTGTTGAAGCTCTAGAAATTTGTTACCGGAATATCGCTTTAGTTTTTGGGTGCGATCAGCCGTCGCCATTTTGAGTTTAGATTTGCATGTGATGTTCACGGATCCAGGGCCGTAGCCTGAGCAAAATCTTTTGGGGGAGTTCCAACACTGCCTTTGTATATCGCCACCCATCAGTAAGCATTAGTTCCCCCCCCCCCTTGTCGCCCCGCAGGCTACGGCCCTGGGATCAGCTGAAACCCATACCGTACATCAAAATCCTTTTGTAATGTTTGGAAACACTGGTTTTACATGCTAATTACATGAAACAGCAAACAATACAGGTAAATAAATACATCGAGCTTTGTCTGCCCACCCTGGTCAGGAGTATTCGCGGCATTTACGGACCACAACATTTAGCTGGTGTGGTTCCAGTGGGTGGATGATTTTCATGTTTTCAACCCCTTTTTTGCCACAAGAACAATAAACACTTCGCAAAAATTAGCGTAATATATATTAATGAAAGGGAATATTCGAGGAGGCTTTGCAGGTTCATCCTTGTACCTATCCTCATAACACCAACACCAAATACACCAACCAATATGATATTCAGTTCGAATCATGGAAAGTATTTACCTGGCTTCGCTCCTTAACAGGGGTGGCGCCAGCGGGGGGGGTTGGCCCCCGTCTGGGAGCACCCCCCCCGTCGGAGAAGGTCGGCGGCTTCGTCGGGGGAGCCTAAAAATATAAAAGATTAATAAAAAGCCTACAAAGACTGAAATTACTGGATGGGTGATCGTGAACATATTTTTTGTTTTGAAATGTTTTTTTAATACATATCGAAATTGATTTGCAATCACTTCTCCGTGGCTCCGTTATACCTCATTCCATGAACCTGGTCCTACATCTCCTTCCTAGTCGGGGAAGGACCGTACGGCAATTTCCTTCGGGGAGGCTTAAAATGAACGTAAAGGACTAGAGTTACTAGATTGATGATCATGAACTTTTTTTATGAACTATTTTTTCTTTTGTGAAACGCTATTTCAAAGCATATCTGAACCTGTTTTAATCACTTCTTTCTAGCTTAGCTATCCCTCGTCTCATCTTCAATCCGCAAGGTCATGCCCTCGTCGGGGAAGGCTGCCCTCCTCCTGTTGTTGAGAAAATACAATTTCGTCGGGGAGTCCTAAAATTCATTTGAAGCCACCTTGTAACGTGACATGTTTTCAAATACGTTGGAAGTAAAATCATTTATAATCTGGGGTTTGTGACGTCACGTAGAAAATCTCATCTATTTGTAATAATATTACAATTGAATACAACGAAGATTCTCAATAGAGACAAAGACACTTTACGTTTTCAATTCAGTTGCATACTTTACCCCCGAAAGAGACAAGAACATTACATCTAATTGTAGCAGTACCCTTTACCTGGTGATTTTCTGATATCACATAGCAAGTTGGGTTTTTTCTGTTTGAAGTGAAACTTTCATTTCAAAGAAAGCTTAAAATAACGACTGCTTCATTTCTAGTTACAAGTCTGAAAAATGCCATTTCCGGCTGTCTGAGGGGTTAAATTTTTTAACAATTTTCTGTACGTTCCGCGCCAACTGATGGTGGCGCTCCGCTTAGATATGTAGTGTTTTAGTCGAAGAGATTACTTAACAGAACAATTCATGCTCGCAAATTATTCTTCGTTTGGGGGCTTTATTATGAAGGGAAAATTCTATTGCGGAAGAAAACTCAAAATAATAACTATTTTGTTTTTAGTTACGAGCCCGGGAAATGCCATTTCCTGCTGCCCGGAGGTTAACTCAATTTTTCGAAAATTGCTGTGCTCTGCAGTTTGAAAGTCTTTCGGGTAGACTTACATTTTTCGGACAAAAAATACAATTCTACCAGTTCCCAAACTGAAACGCTCCCGTACTTCTGGGTCAGTAAAGTATAAAATATTAAACTTCAAATGCATCGGAAGCCAAACTTTTTTCGCGGGAAAATTTTCCAATATGGTCCCAGGGCCTTAATCTGCATGATGATATTAGGTAACCCCAACAAAACTACAGATCATCCCCTACTTGAATTTTCTTATGAGAAGATTAGATCCTTTCATAAGACCCAAAGCCAACTCTGTTAATCACCCCAACATTCTACCTTATTTTGCTGTTGAAAGCCATATTATGATAAAAGCCCCAAATTTTTCGTTTGAATTGTCCCAAAAAGACCAGATTTTCTTACAGTAAATTCCAAAATTTCTCCAATAAAATAAGCTCTTAATTTTCAAATCTTCGTCCAAAAAAGAAAAAAGAAACTTTTCGGGCAAACTTCTAGTGTTGCGTTGAAGCCTTAGTACGTAGGCCTAGTACGATTAAATGCGTAACCCCAAAAGATTTTCAGCTGTCGCCTATGTATAGCATGGACGTGCAGCATTTTCATCACCGGACCAAATCAGGTTGTTGTGGCCACTTGAGCAGCTGTGGAACAGAGAGGTTTTTATGAGGGTCTCACTCCCCCTTCTACCATTATCCTCTCACCCCCCCCCCCCTTCGTTATAGATCTAGAACGAATAGTTTATCCATTAAGGCACACTAACATGCCTTGAATAACATGTATTATAGAACTGCACGGGCCTATACGGAATGTTGACGAAGATTGCTCCGTGTGGCAACATCTCTGATTTGTCGACAAAAGTGTCGATTCGAATTTAGATTGTAGGTCATTTGCTGGGAAAATAATTTGCGCTCTTGCTTGTTTGGTTGTTCTGAATGCATATAATTCATTTTGTATGTACAGACTATCTTGAGTGTTTTCGAGTTAGTTTTGTAAGAGCTAACTAGTACCATGCAATTTCCCACTCATGCAGGCCGAGTCGATATACAAGCTTCTGCGTCTGAACTAAGCAGGCTACTCAAAAACATTGAATCCTGTAGGCCTAAAGTTCGATGAAACGTAAATGTTATAGGAAACTATGCACGAATGCGATGCATACCCTTATTGTGACCATTCCTTCCATTTTCCCTTTCAATTGAGAAAGTATTTTCGCGGTTACTGAAGTTGTTCGAAGTTTAAAAGTTATATTTGGGTCTATCCTAATGTCAAGTTGCAAGTAAATACAACGGGTTTGTGGAATGCGTATACAAATTCGTTTTCCAATGACTTGCATTCTTAATATTTCTGTTCGATTCAATGATACTAGTGCGTTTTATCTGGTATTTGTCAATCTTTTGTGCTATTTGCTCATCTAGGCTATCTCATTTATAATGGAAAGTAAATTTTATTGCAAAATTTGTCATCAATTAACGACTGGTTTGAGTTTACCCCAGCATGCTGGCATGGAAATGATGCCATTCACGCTGTCTGAGGGGTCGTTTTATTTCAAAATGTGTTTAATCATATTTTGGTCGTAGTTAGTGTAATGGATATATATCTCCGCTGCTTTTGTTTAATGTATATAGGAAGAAATTTCGGGCCAGTAAAACCGAACTAACTATACCCTCTATAGACGAATCAGGACAGCAAGTGATGGTTCGATTTCAGTCGGTCATAACTGGGACTATCACCTTTTAATCTTTCAATTTTCTCCTTAACCTGTATCATCTGATCATGGCTGATTGTACACTAAATTGTATCTTGATTCCTTCAATTTCACCAAATTTTAGGCTTTGAAATTCATGTAGACAATAAATGAAGACGATTTCAGGCTAATGGACCCCACTAATGGCTGCCTACCACTTAACGCAAGTGGTGATTGGATTCGTCTATACGCCCAGTTAAGAAGTGTTCATTCATTCAAAAGTTTTCCCAATATTTGAAACAGATTTTCAACAAGGGCGTCGATCGGGGAAGGGGACAGGGAAACAATTGCCCGCACCAATGGAAATATTGGGGATGAACATATCGTTTTGTCCCCCAATAATTCAGGCAGACTTAAAAAAAATAAACAGAATAAATAAAAGATAACATTGTGGAATACAGAAGACATCAGGGCTTCGAAAAAACATCATTTGGAGCCCATTTTAAAGTAATAATACATTTATAATGCACCATCTTTGTTTTTGTACATGCTTGTCAATGTAAGTGTATGCACGTTTACTTGCGTGCACATTAGGTTTTCGCTCGCTTTCGTGTAGGAGTATGAATCTGGTCATGGACGCGATCTAAGCTTCTGCCTGTTGGAAAATTTTTGCACCCAATCCGCAAACCCTATCTAAGCCCCTGATTGCCACTCTTGCCTTGAGGAAACTTTTATGCGTATCACCAGTATTTCTTGACAAAGATACACCAATCTTGGAGAACAGGACCCTTGATATCTTTATTTAGGGTATGAAGATTGAATCACTTTTTTTGGATGAAATTTTTCATTCCTTCATGTACGCCATTTAAAAAACACCACCCTGTAGAAAGAGACTTTCACATTACTGCCTAACTAAACCTTTACCTTTACATTACCGCCTAACCTTTCCCTGTTGATTAGACTGTTAGAATCTGCTATAAGACTTCATTTAAATATGGATCTATTACGTAATAACTTCATGATAAAATCCATGAGAAATGCCTCTTACCCTCTAAGGCGGAGAGCCACAAACGACGAGTTTTAATTTTAAACAACTTCGAGTTTTCAAATTCGGTAAGAAAAAATGTTCAAATTAAGAAAAAAAGAAAAACAAAAAGTCAACGTCTTAAAAGTACTTCATTAAACAAAGGTCTTCAAACCTAAACCCGTGTTTGTTTTTTAATCTACAAAACGAAGGTCTTGCATAAATTTCCGTTTCAGTCATAGAAGGGACAATGGTTCATTTCCATTTTTAAATTGAAAATGGTGGTATTTTTAGCATGTGTAATAAACAATTTCTAACACATCCATCATGTCAACATGTAGTAACATGTCGATAAATGAACCTAGATGCCCAGAGACCTTTCCTCTAAAATAGGATAAAATAATGTATAGTTTGAAAAAATCGTCTGTGGCAACTGAACTGGGGTTAAAATGAGTTGAAGAATACTTAAACTTCATATTATGAAACATAAATATCAATGTTTTCTTCGCAGCTGGTTGTGGACCGTGGCTACATGTAAGTTTCATATAGATTTTTTCTGATGAACAACCAATGATCTTTTTAACATAAATACTTGGTCATGGCTCCTAGTCCCATAAAATGATAATAATAAATATAATTCTATTTATAAAGCGCTTTTCAATATAAGTAAAAGCGCTGTTTAATGAAAAGACTTAAAGGGCAAGAGCAGTCACCCCAAATTGAAGAAGTGTAGTAGACTGTCCAGTGTCATGATTGGCTGTTGGGAGTCATGTGACAATATTTTTCCTCTTCAAATGTGAAATTTACCAGAAATAACTGCTTGGTTTACCTTGAATATGCAACAGTAAAGTCATAAAATGTAATGAAATTTACTTTGAAGAGAAATAAGATGAAAATTGTGTTATTTAGCTTTTTCTTCAAAATAAGTTCGGGGACTGCTCTTTACTTTTAAAACAAAATACAAAGGCCACGAAAATTACACAGATAAAATCAAAACTGAAAACACAGAAAAGAATAATAAAGGAATTAAATACAAAGCTCAAAAGTAGTGGTTTAAACAATTAAAAAAAAAAAGGTTTTCAAATTCTTTTTAATTGGTTAATGGTTTTTCTAAGTTCCCCCGACTCCTTGGCAACTTGAAGTGCCCTAGGGGGGGGGGGGGACTAAACCATGAAACTACTTACCAAGGATCATTTACATCATTGGTCTGTCATGAACGGCTCCATTTTAGACTGAATAAACATAACAGATACTACTTTTTATTACTAGCGAATGCGAAGTATAGTGGTCGCTTTATGGACTTGTTAGAGTGTTTTCATTTTGTGCCTAGTTGGTTTTGTTACTTTGTAAGTGTTTGTAAATTAAAAGGCGTTAACCATGAAAACAGATAATATATTTAAGGATGTCTCTGGTTTCATTACACTTTTAGGCATATTACTTGAGGGATATTTCAATTACATGGTTCTTGGAACGACTGTAAGTTAGACAGCGGGCCGTACACGAAAAAGTGCTTTCGTTTTTAACCTTCGTGACGCACATCTGAGGGTCGGCATAAAAATTACCCACGAAGGTCAATTTTAACCTTTTGAACATAATATCAATTACCACAAGCGAACGAGTTGGCCTACGAAGAGAAATTTGAGGGTAAATTGTTGGCTTTTTGTGGCCAACATTCATTGTATATACTAGTTCCACGAATTTTCTGACACGTACAAAATCTGTACAATGCCGGGCGCGTGCATAGTGCAGTGGTCAGTGAAATTGATAGGGATAAACTTTTATGTCAATTAATTGACGGGAGGGGGAAAGCAGGGGTGTAGGACGATTTTCCCCTCATCTGAGGAAAGGTTGAATAAATCAGGAACAGGAACGAGAAAGGATAGCGAAGGGATAGCGAAGAAGGAAAATGAAATAGGACAAAACAAGAATTAGAATTTGGAATAGAAAAGAGGAAGAAAATAAACACACATGACATGAAAAAAACAAGAAACAGGGAGAAGAGATGCGTTCAGTAAGGATACCAATAGATGATTCACATGATATTGTTCAGTCAAGTCTGGTTTGGCAGTTGAGTTATGAGAGAGTAAATAACCGAGGGCATGGTCAACTTGGTTAAAGCACCCGACTTCAGGCGCAGATTAACTGGTGGGGGCTTACCGCCCCATCCCTCCCTTTTTCGCCATATCAACAATAAAACATATGGAAAATTAGCAGAGGAGCTCCCTCTCACCCCCTTTTTCTCTTAGGTCAGTCCCCCTTTTTTGAATGTGCGGATCCGCGCCTGGACTACTGTAGCTTGCAGTTGGGAGGTCGGGAGTTCGAGTATTGGCCGGGCCATACTGAAGCCTGTAAAACACCTACTGCCATTGTGCTTAGTGCTCAGCATAGAGCAATTGAGTAGGAAAAACAAGCCAGTTAGTCACAAGTGGAAAAGCTAGTCCGTGGCGGCTCGACATAAACCAGTTGGTTAGAAACTGGCCATATGGGCCGTCACGTAAAAACTCCGTCCATCTAACTAACTTGAGAGGATAGGCCTAAATGGACAGGCCTTACGGCCAAGCAGAACTTAATTCCCATTGAGATCTTTTGTCCAAATCAACCAAAAGGTTTCAACGGTTTCCAAATGGTAAAGGGTTTTCAAAAGGGTTTGGTTTATAAAAAGGGTAATTTTATAATTCCCTTTGAGTTTTGACCAATTTCCATCATCTACAAAAGGGACTGCCCAAATGCAAAGGGTATCTACAAAAGGTATCACTTGAAACCCTTTGGGTTCAAAGGGTTTTACCCAAAAGGGTTCCAAATGGAATTTTCAGCTGGGCTGCCAAAAAACTTTGACTATACCTACTGTAAAGCTGTAAAGTATAGGCCTAATCTCTTCTAGTGAGCATACGGTACACCTGCATGATTTTGAACCAGCGTCCAAACTCCATGGAGCCTTGGTCGTTCACTCCAGGTATATAAGTTCAAACTATATGATCTATCATCAAAGGACCAATCTTAAATTTCCTGCGAGAAACTTGGCATCGTGTAGCAGAACTGATCGCCAGCATCTCTGCCAGGAAAAAAGGGAACCGATCGTGGGGTAAAGTTTACAAAATGTGAAAGTACCGACCGGGGTGAGAGCTGTATGAATACATTATCTTCTGTCAGGTGTAGAGGGGCCCAAGATTCCAAGAGATATAATTACAACCGTACAACCAGTGGTTCGAACCTGCCACCTATTCATATGCTTGATATTTTGCATGTATTTTATAGGTGAGCATTCCATTTGGAACCCTTTAAGCACAATTGTTTTGAAATGGTACGTCTACCTTTCGAAAAGTAAAAAGAAAAAACTTTTTCAAGCATAGGAGTAGGAAGCGGGGGCTGTGGGAGAAAGCCCCCCTCCCCCAGTGAAAAATGAGGGGCGGAAGCATGCTTCCGCTCCCTCACTTCCCGTGTCAGAAACCCCTTCTTTAATTTTTCAAATCTCAAAAGACAGCGAAATTTCCGGCGCGCTTTGCGCGCCGCATTTATGCAACATAAAGTGCACTAGTCCTCACTAATAGATCAGTTTGGTAAACTTTTCTGAGCTCTGGACATCGGATAGTTACCATTTGTGTGACACCACATCATTAAGAGACACCGGCAGCTATTTTGCTATTTTTGTGACCTGTCTTTCATAAAATTCCAATTTTTCTACAATTAAAATTCTTGATTTTAAAATATTTTGTGTCAGTGCCCTGAAATAAGCACTTCCCTTGCTCTGGGAGGAGTGCAGTACCCCTATCCCCACCTGAAAGGTCTGCGCCTAATAGCATGAAAGATGCCAAGGTCTGCTTGCGATTTTCTATTGAAAAACCAGCCCCTGTCTAAAACTATCGGCCATATCATGAAACCCAGTCTCCAGGGGCAGGAATTTCTGATGAGATTTTCCGCCAGAAAGATCAAAATTTTAATACATGGCTACTTCGTCGAGTGTCGAAATACAAGCATTTCATCGGGAAAGGGCTGATCGCTTTTACAAAATGTGGCCAGTGTACCGTATTCAGTTTGGCACTAGTACTGAGCTCGGAGAATCATATTGGGACCAGAAAATTGAGTACACGAATTCCGATATTTTTCGGAAGGGAAACCGTTCCCAGCCGCTAATAACAGCTCGACCACCAAATTTTAAGTAAGTTTGTAGCTTTTTTGGATTTTTAGATAGCATGTAAGTTACTGCTAAGCCGAATTAAAGCTACAACTATTCCCTAATAACTTGAGAACCAACACACCCCAAATGCCAGTGCCTATTAGAACCTATTACACGAAATACAGCTTGGTGACATTCTCGCCCGTATTCGTATTGTTAACCTTCCAGATTTCGTCGTTCCTCGATACAAAAATGATACTAGATGGGTTGAAGGGTATTATTCTTTTTTCAGAGATCGGAGTGACGCAGATTACACCATTTGGATCGGTATCCAGCTCGAGTTACTCATTCGCAGTTAACGTTACGCGCGAAACCGACGTAGCAGGGACATAAACAGCTCCTCGTTCGCGAAAAAGTGTCCTTTTTCTTTCCACATCTTTTTACGTTTTTAATCCCACCTACCGAAAATAGCATTAAAAGTTGTTTATTTTATCATAAATGTAACATTAAAGCTCATTTCAAATAATAAAAGTGCCTTTAGAACATGATTAGAGGCTGCAGCTGTAGTTTTAGTACTGTTTGAGGAAAAGTTTACTTGAAAAGTGGAAGTTGTGTGTCTATCTCACCTTCGCCAGATTTTGAATTTGAAGGGATATTTTTACTTATTTTTTCTTGATCCATAGGCCAAACGGATCGCTTGTGGTAATTGCATGGGTTATTATTTCATCTTTTCCCATCGATTCGTATTTTTTTCAATCAGACCCTCCGAAGTGCGTCACGAAGTAACACGAAAAAGCAGGACAGATTTTGGTCTATATGGGGTTCTCAGAAGCCCTTTCTATAGTTGTCAACTGCCGTTCTTTATGACATGGTCGTCACCCTTCTTTCACTTTTTTAAGATTTGGAAAAATGCGAAAGGTGGTTTTCTGACCCGAAAAGCGTGAAAAGTGGGGGGGGGGGCGGAAACATGCTTCCACCCTTCATTTTCCCCGGGGGCTGTCGTCTCCCAGTCCCCGCTTCCTACACCTATGGTGAATGCATTGTCCCCTAAAGAGGGTCATTGAGTTGATATCCATAACTTAATGAGAGTGTGAAAGTGTCATGAAAATGCTTGTAATTAGCTTAATACGTCAGGTTTCGTATCCAATGGTTACGAAAACAGTTAAAATTTGAATTTTTAGGTGCCTTCATTTGTAATGGTTTTGTGCTTAATTTGAAAAAAAGTGTCTGATCACGAAATTTTGAAACCGGATTGAACCGTTAAGTACTCACCCATGAAACAGTTATTTAGGATATGGGGGTTGTCTAAGTTTGTTCATTTGCATTGATGTGTGAAGAAAACGTAACAATAAGTTTTGAAAAATTAATGAATTTTATGACCACGGGTGAGAGCAAAGTTCCGTTACGGGGTGGCTAACTCCAAGGCTTTGGTGAAAATGGGGCATAATTATATGTATGCCTACCTAGTGACATCACAGGTGTATCTCCGAGCTAATACGTACTTCTGTGGTTAGGTTAGGGGAAGACTGGGGGTGACTAACCCATTCCCAAATGTCAGGATCATGACTAAATTGGGCAGATATTTTGTTTCAGTCGCCCGGAAGTAATGGCTGTGCATGATAGCCTATTGTACTTACATTCTGCCGAGAAGACTTGGGTCAAAAGTGCATTGACTCAATCGTTTAGGTCAAATTAGATTTTGAGCTGAATTGCATGACAAATAACCATATTTGGGTCATTTATACTCGATTGTTTGCGGTAAGTTTCTCCCGACTCACTGTTAGGTCACACTGACCCAATTCGTTTTGTCATTGTATGCAACTCTCCGGGATCTCCGATTTCCACGAAGCAGATGGTTCGTCACGTTTTAATCACACGCACCGACTTCAATTATTTCTTTTGACAGATTATTCTTCGTTTGGCAAGGGAGCTGAATCTCCCTAGTTTGAAATGTATTCAACGAACAGTTATGTTTTTAATTTAAAGCGGATTTGTGAAACATAGTGACATTCGAAGTGTCGGTGATGTCTCGTCATGGGTACACGTCACATGTTAATTTATACTGGATTAATGTGATGAAAACGTCCTAATGGAATGATAAGCTACTTATTTACGGTTGTCTGGGCACACATCAATTTTAAAAGGATCCTTTTGGTTTGTTATCTTAACGCTCATGTAATCTGTTTTACCTTTTGTTAAGTTTTGACGAGAGTCTCAATAAGACACAGACGATAATTAGCTTCCTGTCACGCACTACGTAAGTTAACAAAATTACAATAGAAAACACGTGGTGAGAACAGTTCTGTGAATAAATTACATCCCTTATACTTTGGTAAGCTGCTTGAGGACGCTCTGACAACAGTAGCGATCCAATATTCAAATTGTCCCTCTATCAACCTTCGTATATAAGCCGGGGCAGGCTGTCGTCACGGGTACGATTTCTTCAGTATAAGAAAAGCTAAATCAAATTCTACATCGTCTTTGACAAGTGAAGCGATATATGTGAAAGGGTACTCGTCTTTTAATTGTGACCCTGCGACAGGTGACCCCGGTGAAGTAAGAATGTAGCAGTAATAATAAAACCTTACACCAAACATGATCCCTCAGCATCTCGTTCATCTTGAAAATTGAATAGGGGATGTTCTGCGATCCCTACGGTATATCTCCTTCTCGGGCTATGTCAATTTTCCATGGTTTTAAGTTCTCATGATTCTATGTACCCATGGTTCATTTTCCCATGATCCTATATTCCCAGTCTCCATTGTTCCCATAGCTCTGTATTCTCAGCGTCCATTGTTCGTCATGGCTCTGTGTCGGTCCCTATTGTTCTTTGTTCCCACCATTCATTGCTCCCCGTGGGTCTACGTTCCCATGGTTTATTGTTCCCGTGATCTTATATTCCCACGTATCATTGTTCCCATACAGCCATAGCTCTTTATTCTCAGCGTCCATTGTTTGTCATGGTTCTATGTTCCCATGGTTCTGTCTTCACATCGTTCTGTGTTCCCATTGTTCTATGTTCCCATCATTCATGATTGCTCCCATGGGTCTATGTACCCATAGTTTATTCCCAGGGGTCATTATTCCCATGGTTGTATATCCCCAGGGTACTTTCTCCCAATGAACCTCTAACCCTACCGAGAACATCAACGCCTGGGAACATTACATCTTGGGAACCTTCGTACCCTGGTACTTACGAACCTTGTAATCATCGTCAACCATCAAAAAGAAAAAAAAAAAGAAAAACGAAACGTAACGAAAGCAAACATCTCACTTTTGAGAGCTCGACGAACTGTAATAATGTACTCCTGCACCTATATTCGTGAACTTTAGATTTCACAACACTGACGTCATCCACAACGCAATGACGTCATTCCGGCATTACCCATATGACGTCAGTTCGTTGAAATCCGTGCCGTGAAATTGAAAGCTCCCCATTGGCTGGCTGCTTTTGTGCTACTAAGGTTCATTAGAGAATCTACTCCCTTGAAACTTGGACAAACTCATCCTGTCCTTGAAGTCCTTGCTGGTTACGCAACTGACAAAAAACGTTGTTACAGATTACATGGTTCAGTGACGACCTACTGTTGAAAAAACCCGCCAAGTCTTTACGCTATCGGCCAAGTCATGACGTCCCCTTTCAAGGGGCAAAATTCTCTAATGTGTAGCCTGCCTACAGTATACGTCACAAGGGGAGTACATGTTCGACACCTGCTCTGAAGGTGAATCCAGCCCTGACATTAACGCGACAGTAAAGCGGCTTATAGGTTCCACATCCCCCTTCTGTCAAGTTAATGATGTTTCCACCTAGTTTCTTTGAAAAAAAAAACAAAAACAAAAAAACGTTGGAGTACTCCTAACTTCAACTGTTCAAAACACCTTTTGGCTATGTTGATAGTGTGTAACAAAGTTGATAATGGGTAGAAATTTTATCAATTGACACTGTTTTTGATTGGATTAACATCGAATGTAAACGATACAGAGAGACTCACAGTGCTTCCGTCAGCCTGAGGGGCAAGGGAGAATTTCTCCACTCCCCTTTTCAAGAAGAGGGGGGTGAAACTCTCCCTTTTCATCTCTACAAAAAATTAGAAAAATTTCAATATCTTGTTTTATTGTTAAAGGTGATTGACTTAGTCAAATGCTTAATGATGACCCAGCGTCTCAATTGATAAATTTGATGGATTTACAATATGGTGACCACTTGAGCGTTAGAAGTGGTCATCATGAATCCATCACAATTGCCCATATCTTGGTTTCCTCCTTTAAAAGAAGACACTTTTGCAGTCACGTTTCACCTTACATCAGTAAATAACCTTCAAACCCTTCGAATTGCACCTAATAGGGCCCTTGAAGCAAGTTTTTGTCCCCCCCCCCCCCCATCACTTTAGCCTAGGAAAGCATCACTTTGGACTTGGGGTTTAACAGTAATAACTCCCACCCCGTCCCTTTTTGTTTTTCTGGTGGAGTCAATGGCTCATACTACATGATACGCAGAGCAAGTACGGCTTTGGATTGTCTTTTTTTGCAGTTTATCAGTTTTGCAATTGCCAATTTGCCTTTTTGCCCTTTCGCCGCCTATTTCGCCAAAAGGGAAAAGGACTACCATGATGAAAAGGAAGAAAGAGTTCAGCTCGGGTCACACTACAGCGATATCGGATCGGATTCCG
Source organism: Holothuria scabra (assembly GCA_037179385.1). Classification (NCBI taxonomy): domain Eukaryota; kingdom Metazoa; phylum Echinodermata; class Holothuroidea; order Aspidochirotida; family Holothuriidae; genus Holothuria; species Holothuria scabra. The sequence continues at coordinate 14,852,876 of CM074197.1, forward strand.
ATCCGATTGTTGTGAGTTTTGATAAAATCTAGTCCATTGATTGTCGTAGAGTGCAAATAAAATGCCATCCTGTGTGAGTAGATGATTTGTGTGAGAGGACCATGAATATTAAATGTGAATTAATAATTTCGTGACGTAACGTTGACAAGCAGCTTTTATCGTTCTACGCTTATCCGATTAAAGCTGTGTGTGGATGTGACGTCACGGAATAATAAGCATAATTCGAATTTTTGTGGCCCTGTGAAAAAAAAATCCTCTATTTGCAGAGGTTGACATATTTTTGTTTCTTTTCGACTAAAGATCGGAGGCTCGGAGCTCAATCCAATCCGATACTGCTGTGGTGTGACCTGCGCCTTAAACTTGAACAAAAAAAAAAGGATAAAAGGGGAAAACAAATTTACGAAATAGCATGAAAATTCAAAAGAGAAACAATATTTTGTGTTTCTTGTTTCATTTACGTTCTTCGACATTTTTTCATAATTGTTTTTTTTTTCTCTGTTGGTTGCAAAAAAAAAAGAAAGAAAGAAAAAAAAAGAAAATCCAACAGGGGAGTTCTTTCATCGTTTTTTTTTCTTGTTTTTTTCTTTCCGAAGCAGATCTAAATCCTGAAGCTACAAGGACGCTTCAGGATTTAGGTCTGCTCCGGAAAGAAAAAACAAGAACTGAAGTGGATCCTCCGAGTTAAATCATTTAAATCCGGCTTAAACAGAGATTTGGGACTACTTAAGGGATATTCCTTCGTTAATTCTTTGTAACTTTTTTTAGGATACCTTATCAGTTAACCATCTGAAACTATTTTCTCGTTCTTCTCTACCCTAAGTTTTCTCATCGATATTATAAAGAATGGTACTCTTAGAGATTTGTTTCTCCTGTCTATAGTAGGATCTCACTGTGATAAGCTTCGTCAAGTTTTCGTTTTCTGGCACAATAGAAACATTTTATAATTTTTAATTCTTACTCCAGAGGCTCCTCGCCGCTCTTCATAGCTCTGCGCGCCTCTCTCTTTGTACTGTACTTCCTTTGTAACTAAGGCCGAGTCATGCGCGCGTATCAATAACCCACTCCCAGTGCTTGGGCAGTAACGCTTTTACGTCACGTGAAGATCCTTGATTATGACGCAACACGATGCGCGTCTTTTTTATTTCGTAACATTCTTCTTTATTATTTCGTAACGATCTTATCTCTGTTTTTAACGCAATCTGCCATTGTGTATGTTTAAATTTTAAGCTTTGTTCATTTGTCACCGAGGAAGGCCCCAGGTGGGGCGGAAATTTCTGACTACAAAAAATTAGTACTCTCTTTTGTCCATCTTTGTCTCTTCGGATTTTCCTCTAAAATTATATATATATATATATATATATATATATATATATATATATATATATATATATATATATATATATATATATATATATATATATATATATATATATATATATATATATATATATATATATATATATATATATATATATATATATATATATATATATATGCGCCCGGCAGTGAACGTGCATGGCTACTCTCTATATAAAATGTTTTAGCAATTTATAATTATTTTTCCTCTACTATGTAAACACTTTCAAAATCTAAAACATGTAAGCGATTAAACACTTAATGTTTAGTAATTAAACATGTTTCAATGCAATGTTTAGGGATTAGACACGCCTTTTTACATCTAAACGTGTTTACAATGGCAAGGGGACAAATAGTGTTAAGCCAAAGGTTAAATGTCGAAACAGTTTTTTAGAGTGAACCAATTATGACGTCACTCAAAAGCACGTTATACATTAGCATGCATAGCGCCTCCGATGGCTGCCGCCCCCTTAGTTGATTTTTTCGTAGCGTTGGCCTGAACGAAAAAAACTTTGTCCGCTCCTAAGGCTACCTATACATAGTCCTATTCGACACAAAAGAATAGTCCAGAGTCAAATTTAAGTTTGATATGTTTGAGGAGGAACCTATTCTAAGCATTCTGGTGAATGTTCCACTCCTTTCCCATGTTCGATTCTTGAGATATTAGCAGTTGAAGTTAACACATTTTCTATACAAAGTGAACTTTAAGCAAACAGTTGTGATGTCATGGATTCACATTGTTGTCTGACGTTTTGTTTTTCTCTTTATTTACATCCTTTGATAAGGGATGTTACATGTACCCCAAGTCATGTAAAATATTTCAAACTCCATTACCCAGGATGCACCTATGGTATCAATATACCAGAGTTATGTTGCACAAAACTGATGGTAAATTATAAATAAAAACAAAACATTGGCCAAACATGTGATATTATGGCGTCACGTCGGCTTGCCTCAAGTTCGTTCTTTGCAGAAATTTTACCACATTCAGTTGCTACGGTAATTTCTTGAGAACCGAACATGGGGAATAAACAAAAAATTCACCAGAATGCCTAGAACATGTTCCCTTTTAACATATCAAATAATAAATTTGGCTCTAGACTATTCTTTTAAACAGATTTTGCGGTGAAAAGTGTGGGCCATTCCCACCACCCCGACCTCTGTTGAAGAATGCATTGCCTTGAACAGGATTGGAAGTCAAATACTTGTGAAAAGAGGTTGCTAAACATCAGGACGAGCAGTCCAATGATTCTCCCACAGGGACTATGTTTGCACAAAAGTCAAGTCACGTCTTTCGATTGAAAATTCCTTGAAGTGGAAAAATATGTCCCATTCTCTTAGTTTTATTGGTTCTCATTGAGGTTATTAGTAAAACCCACGTTGTATCACCATTGACTGACACTTCACATGCACACCATCAAAGGATTGACGATAAAAGGAGCCAATTAAACAATAAGTGGATCGAAAAATTGCACCCCGAGGTACGATTGTGAGTTAAATGTCTTATTTTTAAACTTTTTTCCAAGGCTCACTTGGTTGGCTTCTCGGCTTTATTGTCTGTTAAAACTAGATACTGTTACTCCTTAAACTTATACAGTTAATAGGTTTCCCCCATTACTAGACGGCTCGAGAGAAAATAAAATCGACCAATGTATACTCGAGTCTGTACCCCTAATCTTAAGTGAAAAGTCGGTTCAGAGAAAACTCTTTCCATCGTTTTGGGACCTTTGTGGGATCTAGGACAGAAAAAAGAAGAAAAAGTCTTACTTGATAAGGAAGAATTAATACGGGTGACTAACCGTGTGATGTAGGAATTTTAACATCGAAGAGACATTTATTATATCTTACAGCAGGATATAAACAAAGCGCGACTTATCATTCTACATTAAGAGGGACAGGCTTGTCCGATGGTGTAGGGTTTCGGCGCCATTGGGGACTACTGTACCGTACAGCGTATGCCTTGTCAGAAAATCTTACTGCTGTACCCCGCGGAGCGGACTCTGTTTCCCCAGCTCTTATTCTTCCAAAACCACCGCCAGGAATATTACTGAACAAGGAATATGTTAGAATATGACAAAACACAGAACTTGCCGCACAGCATACTACGCAGGCAATAACTTCTTCGGTTACCAACAGCTGATGCACTAAATTTAACTGCATATATAGGGAAGACAGACACATATACAACACATCATACTGTTAAAACTACGGATTCAGTTTGGGTTTAGGTAAAGCCAGATTGTATTTACCACCGCCTTCTATTACGTGAAAATTTTGCACTCTAAAAAAGTCAAATTTGAATATAATCTAATCCAAGGACACGAACCGGAACATAGTCAAAACTTTGACCAGCTTCGGCTCATAAACGTAACGAATAGTTTTTTAACCGTTCCTTTTCTATTTAAAAAAAACGAATTTTGTCAAATAATATTTGACAAGTTTCCGGTTCGTGCCCCAATCGACTACATGTTTTTAAAGGCCCACTTCTCTCACCCCAAACAGTACCAATTCTCCTAACCTTCTTACTTAAGCACCTCCCACAGTTGTCTGAAGTTCATGCACATCCAGATACAATCTCAGTTTATTGCTTCAAGTTGAGCAAAGAAAAACTCAATTTATATAATCAAAACACGCTCAGTACCGTTCATGCTGTTTAATATAAGCTTTGGTACTCTGCATTGCTTGAATTAGTTGTCAATCAAAGAGCTGAGCCGAGAATTTTGGTACCCCCGTGCCAAAAGTGTTGTTTGGGGTGAGAGGTTTGGCCCTTTAAAGTGCAACGTCCTTTGCCTCATTCATGAAGTTAAATGGCCCTCAGATGATATTTTACTAAATTTCCAAGTGACACATGGTAGGCATTAAAGGAAAATTGCTGATCATCTTGAGGGAGGCTTTCGCACAAACTCTTAGCCACATGTTCATCACCTTGTTACACCAGCATAGTGAAACTGCTTTTTTATTAGGATGTTGCAGGCGTGATGCTTAATTGTGAAAGTTCGATACCGTATTGGAAGCCGAGGGGATGCGTCGATCTTTTGGGGAAACTTACGCAGATCAAATATAACCTATTACAAAAATTATAAATATTAAGCAAAGAATACACTACATGAAAAACTAAAAATCTCGTCTATCAGTTTGTTTCATCTGTCGAGGCACTTTGGCCCAATTTGCGACAACTTATCCTCAACTACTTATCAGCAGCTATGGTTGGTGCTTAAGGGTAGTACATTTTTCTGCACACCGAAATATTAGTGTCTAAGTTGTCATTAGAAATTATTATTTTTTATTTATAACAAAAAATTATTTATTTGTTTTGAAAAATTAATAAACTTTTTATTACAACATAATGAACGGACAATGAAACTGGAATCCCTTTTCGCTTTTCCCAACACTCAAACTCTGACTAAATTTGTAACCGGCTACATCCTCATCTGGGAATGAGCAATAAAACAAAATAAAATAAAATAAAATAAAATAAAATAAAATAAAATAAAATAATAAAAAAAATGAAAAAAAAAAAAAACACGTCAGAATGAAGTCTTATCTGAAAAACGGTTCTTTGTTCCTGAATTTTGAAGTCTCCAAATTAGAGGAGTAGTCAGCTGGTCAAGAGTTCTTCAGGAGAAGAACACTGCCCCCCCGTCGGGGAAGGTCGGCGGTTTCGTCGGGGAGGCCTAAAAATAAAAAAAAAAATTAAAAAAAAACCCCGCACCAATTGAATTTACTGGATGGGGGATCTTGAACATTTTTTCTTTTATAACACTATTTAATACCTATCGGAATCGATTTTCAATTCTCATAGCTCGTAGTTCATAGCTCTGTTAAAACGCATTACATGTACTTTGTCCCATCTTAAATTTGTGCGCGCAAGGTCACCCATAACCAAGACTTGTGTTGCAGACCAGGGAGCTGGAAATCCCACATGCAGATGTAACCAAGGGTGGCAACCGCGGGGAACCAGGGACCATACTCCCGTCGGGGAAGGCTGCCCTTCCCCTGTCGCTGACTAAGATCCAATTTCGTCGGGAGCCTTAAACTATAGGTCCACGATAAAAGTTGTAAGCCAGATTAACGTTAGCCCCTGACGATCTTCTTCATTTTGCTTTACTAGTTTTCCTTACAAAACGGACGAGAAGTTGTTCAGGTGCATGCAGTGTCCAATGGTTTGCCATCTGTCCTGCCCCGACAGCCTAATTTGAGCAACAGTAAGGATAATCGGCCAGGCCGTTTTCAGTTATACATAATAATTAACAGAAGTGTGGGAATGTGTCCTGTCCCGATAAGTCTGACTGAAAACTCATTTGAAGCCACCTTGTTGTAACGTGACATATTTTCAAAGACGTCGGAAGTAAAATCATTTCCTGTCAGGATTTCGGATAGTCACATAGAAAATTTCATAAATTTAGCGGTCATTGCAATTGAATACAGCGAAGAGTCTCAATAGAGTCCAAAAATTGATGTTTTCAATTCGGTTGCCCAGTTTTTTCCCGAGAAAAAGACAAGAGCATATAGCGTTACCTTTTATCTGGTTATTTTCTGATCCCATAGCAAGTTGGGTTTTTTCTATTGAAGTGAAACTTTCATAAATAACGACAGCTTCATTTCTAGTTACAAGTCGGGGAAATGCAATTGCCGGCTGTCTGAGGGTTAGATTTTTTTTTTTTCAATTTTCTCTACGCTCCGCGCCAACTTATGATGGCGCTCCGCTTTGATAGTATTTTGGTCGAACAGATTACTCAACAGAATAATGCATGGTTGCAAATTATTCTTCGTTTGAGGGCAGTATGAAGTGAAATTTTTAAAGCGAAAAAAGGTTAAAATAAAGACTGCTTTGTTTCTGGTTACGAGCCTGGGGAATGCCATTTCCGGCTGTCTGGGGTTTTCAATTTTTCAAAAATTTTTGTGAATGTCTAGTTAGTTCTCGGGCAGGATTACATATTTCAGACAAAATAGACTATTCTGTCTCCTACCAAACTGAAACACTCTCGTCCGCATATGTCAATATGCAAAAAATAATACTTGAAATATATGGGAAGCCAAACTTTTTCCGCAAGGAAAATTTCAAGGCCTTAGTCTCCATGATGTTATTCAGAAACCCCAACACAACTACAGATCACCTCCTACTTGACTTTTCGCATAAGGGGGTCAGACTCTTCCATAAAGCCTCAAAAAGTGTCATACAATTACAGTTCTACCAACATAACCTTCAAATTCTCTAATATTTGTTAAAAATGGCAAACGTTTTCATTTTCGATGGATACTCCGTACAATAAAACACCCAAGCGAACGCTCTTTATCACTCCGACAATTGCTCTTGACACGCATTTCAATGAATAGAAAGTCCAAATTTTTCATTGTAACCTTACCCCAAAAAACATTTTTTCATAAATTTCTAAAACTTCCCCAATATAATAAGCTGTTAATTTTCAAATCTTCGTTCAAAAAAGGGAAAATTTTTTCGGGAAAATTTCCACTTTCATCTAAAAGCCTTAGTACCTAGGCCTACTACGATGAAATGTGTAACCCCAAAAGAATTCAAGCTGTCTCCTAGCCAAATTCTGTTTAAAAACTTTTTCTTCTAAACAAACTCCAGATTTTTAAATATTTGTTGCAAAAAGCGCGCGCCTCAGATTCTAAAAAGTCACGTCCTACTGAAGCTATCTCATTACCTTTGTCGGGGACTCGAAATGCTGGCCCCCCTGTCGGGCAAATCCTGACGCCACCCCTGCTTAAACTTGACCGGAAATGCCTCCTTAACCGCCGCTGATACCGCTGATATCGTAGCAAGACGTTACTAATATGATTTCCTGCAACGACATCGAAAATGTAAATTAATTGAATGCAATATCCGACTAAATTAGCCTCGATGGCATTTCAGATTTCCCATAATGCTCTATGAAATACAAGACAAAATACATTTCTTTGAATATTGAGTATTTCCCGATGCTTTATGCTATATGCCTTCTGAAACAGAGAATTTGTTCCACATATTTTAAAGTCGATTCATTTTCGATTGTCTCTAGAAAATCTCTTGGAAGACAAATAGGCTAACCCATTATACAATCATTTAAAATATTGCTGTTCTATTCACATATCATGCTTTGTTTTATCTTAAATATAAAATCCTTTGTTTGACCTTCATGCTTCTGTTTCCTTGAATGCTAGTCTGTTTTCATGTTGTACAAAATGAGATTGCGTAGTACAAGTTTTTCTATAACAGTAAGATTACAATCAGAATTTGACACAAGACGCATTAGCTTTCGGAGTAACAAAGAAATATATTAAGGACTGTTAATTTTGACTGGCACAAGAATGAAACATAAATAACTTGTGCAATTTACCGTTGTAAAGGACAAGAGCAGTCGTCCCAAAATTATTTTGTAGCGGAAATTAGGTCTCACAATTTTCTTCTCAGTTCTCTTCAAAGCATCTGTTATAAAAAATTTTAGGGCTTCAATGCTGTATACCCGTATTCAAAGTAAACCAGGTAGTGACTGCCCCTAAATTTCACATTTAAGGAGACAGAAGTTCTCCATTGTTACAGCTCTTTGATTGACAGCAAATAAAAAAATAACAAGTACTGTAGCTCACATTATGTAACAAGTTCTATACTGTGAGTGCTCTGATTACACATTGGGTCTAATCAGAGGCGACCTCCCCATTGGGACCGGGGTGCCGCCCCCAATTTTCCCAGGGTCTGTCATAAAATTTTGTCTGAAAATGCATTTTTAAAACATGTCGAATTACCATAGGGCCTACGAAGTTAAAGTGTACCTCAAGTTAAAAAATTCAAAAATATATGTTTAAGAGCATGAAAAATGAATTCTAACAGTCCAACTCCCATCTTAATATGACATTCCTGATCTGAGATAAAAAAATGTTGAAGGTTATTTACTTAAAACAAATTGGTCCATTGCGCAATAATTTGTGACTTTCTTGTTGTACAACTCTTGTAAAATGCTTTGTTACCCTTTAAAATTAAAAATGTTGTTATGACCTTGAACACTTCCTGTTTGCTTGCATAGCATGTTGCACAAGGAGGGATCAATTAATTACATCACCTCATAAGAGTAAGAAGAGTGCTATCACGCCTTGGTACAAGGTGCAGTAACGTTCGGAAAAACAAAGAAATATAAAGATTGTAATTTGAGTAAAATTATTGCGCAATATACCATTTTAATTTGAGTGAATTACCTACAACATTTTATATCTGAGCTCAGGAATTTCCTATGAAGATGGGAGTTGGACTGTTAGAATTTATTTTTCAAGGTTTTTAATATACATTATTGAATTTTTTGACTTGAGGTTCACTTTAATTGTTTTTGAAAAATAATGCTCAATAGAAGTATGTTAACCCTACTAACCTACTGCTACTGTGCGTGATGCTCCGCATAAGTAATGGAGAAGGGTCAAGCCAGTAAGCCACAACTGGAAAAAGGCCGTGGCCGGCTCGTCTTGAACCAATAGGTTGGAAACTGGGCCGTAAAACTCCAGGATCATCAAACCAATCTCGCACCCTCAACAAGTGTTCTAAAATTTGAGTTTCCATCATGTTGACAACACTCTTTCTTAATCCGACCGCATAAAATGAGGAGGAACCATTAGTGTGGTTCTGTGCAGTGGAACTTGTCTAAGTTGCCTTTTTGTGGTAAAAATATGCATTTCAATCTGCTGTAAAGTAGCGCTGAGTCCCTGTTTTTGTTCCGGTTGGCTAGTATTCAGATGCTTAGTGTCGTATGATCGTATGTCGCATAAAAACAAGAGAACGCCGTGCATCCCTCGCTGTTCCCCACAATTTCATGCGCCAAAGAATTACAGAACAAGCCCACTGGCACAGCTGTTTGATTGACATCAAATCGAAACTCATATTACACGTTATGCGCTGGGAGTGTTTTGATTGCACATTTCGACCACCACCAGACGACCGTGTGTTTGGGTAGAGCATTCGCCTCTCACACGGAAGACCCTGGTTCGATTCCCAGGTCGAGTCATACCAAAGACTCTAAAAGTAGAACCTACTGCCGTTGTGCGTGATGCTCCGCATAAGCAATAGAGTAGGGCCAAGCCAGGAAGCCACAACTGGAAAAAAGACCGTGGCCGGCTCGACTTGAACCTACTGGTTGGAAACTGGCCCGTAAAACTCCATCTAACTAACTAACTAACTAACTAACTAACTAACTAACTAACTAACTAACTAACTAACTAACTAACTAACTAACTAACTAACTAACTAACTAACTAACTAACTAACTAACTAACTAACTAACTAACTAACTAACTAACTAACTAACTAACTAACTAACTAACTAACTAACCAAACTAACCAAACTAACCAACTAACTAACTAACTAACCAACTAACCAACTAACTAACTAACTAACCAACTAACTAACTAACCTAACTAACTAACTAACTAACCAACTAACCTAACTAACTAACTAACTAACTAACTAACTAACTAACTAACTAACCAACTAACTAACTAACTAACTAACTAACTAACTAACTAACTAACTAACCAACTAACTAACTAACTAACTAACTAACTAACTAACCTAACTAACTAACTAACTAACTAACTAACTAACTAACTAACTAACTAACTAACTAACTAACTAACTAACTAACTAACTAACTAACTAACTAACTAACTAACTAACTTACTAACTTACTAACTAACTAAAACTAACTAACTAAAACTAACTAACTAAAACTAACTAACTAAAACTAACTAACTAAAACGAACTAACTAAAACTAACTAACTAACGTGAGTTGTACTGTACAACAAAAATGTCACAAATTATTGCTCAATGAACTCATTTGTTTTAAGTGAATAAATTTCAACATGTTATATCTAGGTTCAAGAATGTCCTATGAAGATGCATAGGAGCTGGACCGTTAGAATTTGTTTTTCATGTTGTTTAAACATATTTTTGAATTTTCTGACTTGAGGTACACTTTAAGAAAGTTGTGGGAGTTCTAGAATTAACTAGGCTGAGATATAACTGTCTGGGGCGACGAATATCTGTATTTAATTGTCAAGTAAATTAGGTGCTTTTTGTTGGCAATGCCTGATTAAGTTGGTCATTAGTTTAACTATACAATCCAGTTCAATCCTTATAATGCGTGGGCTAATTCTTCACATTCAATATAAGATTTCCCACTTAATTCCCACGTAGGTATTAAATTTAATCTTTTATGCACTCCTGTGAGCAAAATAGATAATATCATGAAAATATATGGTCTCGAACATTCTTCATATGATTAGCTTGTCTTGAATGCAGCACAAACGTTTGAGAAGGCTATCTCGCACTGACAAAAGAAATCCTGGCTAAAGTATAAGGGAGCCGGGTGGAAATAAACTATGTGTCTACGGCGCATTTGATTAAAATAAGCCTGTGGAGTGTGTTTACTGCAAAGCTGATGCCACTGTCTCTGTGTGTGTGCACGTAAACCTTTAGCCGAGTGGTGCAGATATTTTATCTTAACCCTTTACCGTTGTGCTCCGATCGGGGCATATTTGCGCGCCTCGGGAGTGGGCGGAAAAGCGGACGTAGCCCGCCCCGCATCGGCTTCCGTAGGCCATTGACCCCGTGACCTTAAACTATTCTCTCTCTCGCTGTTGTGGCCGAATTTTCGGGTAGCTACCCGCAGTTTCGAGCTCCGCGTGAAACAGTGAAGATGTGTAACCGCCGAGCTCTCCGCATGGGTCCAAAAGGACCCAAACAACGGTAAAGGGTTAAGGGCTAGGCCCAGGAGTTCCTGGTTCTTAAAACTATCTACTGATAGGGTACAACGAACTCGCCGAGGTATTATAATAAAATCCAACGTTTACGTCACTGGTTGGCATAGAGCACGCGCAAGAACATATGCCCGCATGTAAGGTTTTCCGTGTGCATCAATCTCGCGATTGCACGCAGATTTTAGACGAATTAGAATTTACATTCGATTGTGACGAAAATGTACGCACAACGCATTAACCCTGGTTGGAAACTGGCCCCGTAAAACCCCATCTAACCTACCGGTAACCAAACCTGTTGTCAAGCAGCCCTGACGTCATTGTTTGTAAACATAAATTAGTAGGTTCCAGCTTGGTATGGTCTGAGGATAAGATAATTTTGGTAAAAACGCTTGTTTGTGCAGGGTGGTGATATAGCCTAAATGTCTACCATTAGTATAGTCGGTCGAGCATGCTTTAAAGGATCAATAAGATAATAAGCTATATTACTTGGGAGAAGACCATGTGTTTCTTTACTCATAACGCAGTGCGAGCCCTGATTCGTCGAGCCTCGAGACTCACGGTCCTATTTAAACTGGTTTATCATTTCAGAGAATTTTCCTCTAATGTAATGCAGTATTTCATGATTAATCTAGCTTGAGATTTCTGGGAGAATATTTTCTCACCAAATTATTACAAAGGCCTATAGGAGAGGTGCCGGATGGTTTACCTTGAATTCGCAATGTCCAGCTCCTGATCGCGATCATAAAAGACTCTTGAAAGCGAAATAAAAAGAAATCAGTGGGATCTTTCCTTTGTATCAAAATACAAAATACGATTGGGGGCGACTGCTTCAGCCCTTTAAAGTTCCCAGATTCTAACCAAGGTGGAACAAAATGTTTTAAACCGTGTCATATGGTGTTACAAAACTGAAGCTTTCATTGTGCTGGCAACTTCCTTGTAGAAAAGGGAAGGGACTATAACCTCCCAGTCCCCCTGTTTCTCTCAACGACGGTCTGTAGAGTGCTTTTACGCTACGACACAATTGGTAAGCCCCGACCACTGCCTAGCAAAAATCAACAGTGTTTCAATGCAACAGTTGACACGTGCTGACCAGACGTGGTTTGTCACATGCTTCTCAGCTTACTGGCACTAGATTTTGTCCGTCAAAAGGGGCGGGACTTGTGACGTAAGTGAAAGCACTATACATGTCTTACTGTCTACATCAAGTTACCAATCATTATTTAAGTGTCTTACAGACGCACTGACACGCATATACGCTTCTCTCTCTCTGTATATATACATTAACTTGCAAGGCATTTGATTTCGCTGGAAGTCATTTTCCGTCGACTTCTAACAGTCAAAGACATCGGTCAAAATTAAAGCATCACCCCTCCCAACCTATTTGCCCTCTCCCAATCTATTCGGTTGACCCTTTGACCTGACGGCTGACGACGAGTAGAGACCTTTAAAAGGTACCGTACCTTACGTAAGGTTAAAAAAAAAATCAAAAATATATATTAAACAGCATGCAAAATGAATTCTAACAGTCTAACTCATAGGAAATTCTTGACAGGTACATGTCACCTACTAGTCACGAGAACAGATAATACACATAGACTCTTGAGTAACTCAAAATTACACAAACAGTCAAGAAGATGTCACAAACTTTACGGTACTTCTAAAACAACCAACCTTTTTTTGAGCATGACTCAGCGATATCTTAACATTCCAGGATTAAAAGCATAATTTAGGCATACATGCTAAAAATAAGCTGTGATGTAAATGAGTGTCAAGTAATTCTCTTTGTTTGTGTAATTTTTTTATAATCTATTGAGATTAGAGAATATTTTTTCCTTCTTTTTTAAGACCGGAACAATTATAGGCCTAAAGTCACTAATATATATCAATTCCCTTGGGAGGTAAATTCTATTTTTGTTCGACAGATAAACAACTTTTCATTAAATTTTGACTTACGAGTGACCTTCTCATTTGTTCTACGGGTCATTTTCAAAATGCTGAGAATTTAAAAAACATGACATATTACCGTTTCAGATATTATGTAAGCACTATTTTGCCTAAGAATTTTCTGACCTTCGATGTAAAGGTTTATTGATTGTCGCCATTTTCAGGAGGGGAGAAAAATTCTGGTTTTAAATATTGGTGAGGAAGATATTTCAAACGACAATTTCCTGTTTCCCACAAACGAAAGATTGAACTAAGGTCAGAGCAGAGTTAAAAATATGGAAACACCCCATTGGAGTGTTAATTAACTCCAGGAGTAGTGAAATTCACTTCAAGTACAGTGAAAATTTACTCTTAATCTTAAGCTTCTACTGATCACTCATTTTTAAGAGTGGCCCCTTTAAAAACACATCAAGAGTGAAGCGTCGCCCTTTTGAAGTGAATTTCAGTCTTCTTCTGGCCATTTCCCTCTTTCGGAGTGAAATATCAGTCCTTTTTTCTTAGAGCGTACACGCAAAACTTTGATACAAGCTGATAATGTTTGGGTCGACATGTTAGAGGTTAAAAAAATTTATTTTAGATATTGTTGTCATAACAAAATTTCTATTGAGTTCCATGAAAATAATAACATGAAATTCTCGAGTGTCCTTAATTATAAGGACCTAATCACCTCACCCAAAACAGTTTCAATTCTTGTAACATATACTTAAGCCCCTCACACAGGGTTTTTTGTTTTTTGTTTTTGTTTTTGTTTTTAAGCATTTTTACACCGAAAGTCCAATTTTGTCGTTTTCATGTCACACGACCTTTAAAAGCAGTCATTTCTCAGTCCACATGAATTCTCAATTGGCACAGCTTTTTGATTGACAGCAAGTTCAAAAAGTGCAGATTACGGAAGCTTATATTACACAACATTTACTGTAATGAGTTAGATAGAGTTTACAGCCCAGTCTCCAACCTAATGGTTCAAGTCGAGCCGACCATGGCATTTTTTCCAGTTATGGCTCACTGGCTTGTTTTCCCTACCCCATTGCTTATGCTCATTCGGAGTCTTTGGTATGACTCGACCTGGGAATAGAACCCGGGCCTTCCGCGTGAAAGGCGGGTACTCTTACCGTTAGACCAAACACGGGGTCTTTTGCTGTACTGAGAACGTTTCCATTACACACTGGGGTCTTGTCTTGTATACTCACTCACTGAAGCCACAAACCGCTATTGTGTTCTGGATGAGAATAAGTTCTAGATAGTTGTGGGAGGGGCTTGAGTAAGTAGGTTAAAGAGAATTGGAACTGTTTGGGTGAGGGGATAAGGCCTTTAGAAGTTTCTGAATATTCACTTTCAAAATAGAGGGATTTACACTTTTTTGTTGAAAATTTTCATTCCAAATTTAAATTGATCAATACTATATTCGTTCATTGAATTTCGCTCTCAACGTTTAGATAGTTCATTTCAAAATAACGGCAATGTTGTAAGAAAATTACTTAGGGAATTAAAGAAACTTTTGCCACAATCTAAAGGGCCAAACCTCTCGCCCCAAACTTCAATTTTGGTACCCGGGTACCGAAATTCTCAATTGGCTCAGCTCTTTGATTGACAAATAATTTAAACAATGCAGAGTGCCAAAGCTTAGATTACACAAACGGTACTGAGAGTGTTTTCATTGTATAAATTGAGTTTTTCTATACTCACCTTGAAGCAATAACCTGAGATTGTGTCTGGATGAGGATGAATTTCAGACAATTGTGGGAGGGGCTTCAGCAAGAACGTTAGGAGAATTGGTACTGTTTGGGGTATGAGAGAACTGGGTCTTTAAGCCTTTCAAGTACCTCTCAAGACCTTACAAAAACAAAGTTCCATGAACCACTCCGGAATTAACATTACAAGTTACCTTCATGATTTAAACTGGAGGTACTGAATTTTCCCATGAACATATAATGAAGACAGGCCTTTGAATACCTACGGCAATTTGCTCTAGTTATACATGTTTTAGCCAGGGAAAAGAAGACCTCGCGAAAAATATTCCCTACGCCTATAGTTAACTGAGAATGTTTTGTCATGCTCCGGGCTCAAGTGTAAGTTATTTTGTGAAACGGTAAATACTCTCTTGACGGATTTTGACGAGAAAACGTGGCCTGCTGTCAACATTTTTAATGTTTTTTTACATCAAACGAGCAGGTGTTTTTCTTTCATGTCATCAGTACTTGATCGGTGCACTATTTAGATTGAAATACGAGGATCTAGGCACTTCTATATCTATGATTGCTTTACATGAACGATGGATACTCCGAGTAGTATACAATAATGAGAAGTGAGGGTGAGAGGAAAATTTTGTTGAGGTAATTACAAATAAATAAATTGGACTTCCATGTCACATTCGGTATATATAAGTGAATGTCTTGCCTCGTGACTCACACCTACGGTCCCCAACGAATGTTCTGCCTCGTGACATACTGTGCAAATCGGGAAGCAAACTTCATCATTGCCGAAGGAGTGTCATTGATCTGTTATCACCTGACCATTTTGTTCCGTGTTTCGCATCAAAATCTTGAAAGTAGATCCATCTTTGGTTAGCCTGCGTAGCTCCTCTGATTCTCCCGTTATTTTTCCCCTCATGGCCATAAAAGTAACGAAAATCCTTCAACCGCTTAGCCCGCGGAGCGGACGAAGCTTTACGTTCAGCTTATCGCCACGAAAAACCATCTGGGGGCGGCAGATTAATGGGGCGGCAGCCACAGAAGTTTTACGCAGGCTATCAAACGTTTCGCATGATAGCTAGTTAATCTGTTAATCGAAGCCCACGGCTTCCACTGTAGGATTTCCAGACTTTTTCGGGCGCTTTTCCGCCTACTTATGTGGCTCGTACCCAGATAGAACTTCTTATCTGCGGTATACATTGACACGCGATCACTGCAGACGTATCCACGCCATTGGACAACTACGAAGGGCGATTTCGCCAAGTTGTTTTCCAGTGTTTCCATGAACAGAGGAAATTTTCAATATCATGGTCTCACATTGCCTTAAATTCCATAGTTATTGCCTTGATTAAATGCAAATAACCTTTCCGTTGCTACTTTTGTTCTTTTAGTGGACTAACGAAAATAGAAAGAATGAAAAACATCCAAATCATATTTGCCAATAATTCTTTCCTGAAAATTGACAGATCAGTGTTGTGAAATCAGTGGAATTACCCCGCTCCGGTGAAAAAGGCCTGGTCAAAAGGCCTAGTGAAAGTGTTTCCATATTTAAAAACAATTTCCCAATATTATCGTCTCAGTAAGGCCTACCTTAATTTCCATATTCAATGCTTGGATGATATAAATTCATCTTATTCTAGCAATTTTTTCTCTTTAACAGGGCTAAAACACATGTAAAGAATGACAAAACATCCAGTTTACTTTCTCCAAATTATTTTTTTCTGAAAATTCACCCGCCAGTGTTGTCGAAGTGGAAGTGCTGTTCAATTATTTTTCAGGTTCCCCTTTCGTGTAAAAACATATTTGTGCAATACTTGTACAGGGTTGCCAACAGGCATCCCTGGTTGCCAAATTTGACCAGATTTGGCATCCAAGGGACTGGCTTGGCAACTAAAATAAATGTTTGGCAACATATTCAAATTTTGGCATCCAAGGATGAAAAATTTGGCATCTTGAAAGCTTAACCAAGATTTTAGCAGTATTTTGAACAGTTAATGGATCTTGTCCCAGATCTTGCCGGTTCGTATACATTGGATTATTCCATAAAACATAACCAATGTCGTGAATTTTAAGTACATCGCAATTTATGGCTTGCGCGGTGTTCAAAACATAGACGTTGGTTGGTTATGCAAATCTTGAGAGATTAAAATCAATGTCGGGAATTTTACAATAATTATTAAAATTTTCAAAAATCAAATCTCTGTTATTAAGTTATTTCAGGACATTATTGGTCAAACACTTTTACAGTCATCAGTCCAGTACTTAAATAACATTCTCTTCCAGTCAATCACCAATGGTCGGGGAATAGGGAGACATGCAGCTTCTCATCCCAAACAGTACCAATTCTCCTAACCTTCTTAATTAAGCCCCTCCCACAATTGTCTAAAATTCACCCTCATCCAGACACAATCTCATTTTATTGCTTCAGGGTGAATATAGAAAGCTCAATGTGTATAATCAAAGCACTATCAGAACAGTTAGTGCTGTGTGATATAAGTTTTGCTACTCTGCATTGTTTGAATTAGCAGTCAATCAAAAGGCTGAGCCAATTGAGAGTTTCCGTTACCCTATACTAGAAGTGTAGTTTGGGGTGAGAGGATTGTCCCTTTAAAACACGTGGGAAGTGCCGTTTCCGGCCATCTGGAGGGTTTGTAAAGCCCAAAATTTTCTTCCTCGCTCCACGTCAACTAACGGTGGCGCTCCGCTTAGATAGTCTTGCCCCACCTGACCCTCGGAGGTACCAGGCCCCCACTTGTTCCGTTACCTAGGTCCCCCTAAAAAATTCCATCCTGGGTACGCAAGTATCATCAACTGTATTAAAAGTTCAGAGTCAAAGGGTAATGGTATTATTTTTGAACGCAGTATGCCCAGTTCTCCTCGTGGCGAGGCGTGTATATACATGTAGGCTCAATGCACAATTGGAATTCGTTCAGTAAAATTGGTTAGTCGGTTTGTTAGATGCAGTTTTACGGCTCAGTTGCTATTCAATTGGTTTAGTTGGACTTGTTTTCCCTACTTCGTTGCTTATCCTGAGCCCAAGCGCCAAGTGCTGTATTCGGAGGGTAAAACTATATAGGCCCACCGACTGTGGCACTGATCGAGCAGGCGTCCGGGGCTGTCATTGCAGGTCCCTGGATCGAGTACTATACACTGTGCATTTAATACTGTGTGTAATGTAAATTGAGGCAAACTTTCCCAAGAGAGTTTGAGGACACACAGCTAGGGGCTAGGCCTCTCCTGCGCCTATGTCACTTCCTGACATTGACATGGAATGTAGAGTTTCCTTCGGTTTTTTCCAGTCAGTTGTTTCGGGATCAGTGTGGGGGTTTGGGTTACTAGCATTAGGGAAAGTCGTTATAAGGGTTAAGTTAGGGATAAGGGTTATTGTTCCTAACATTCTGGGGCACCCTTCACCTATCATGCGCAACCGAATTCAGGTGGTCGGGGGCAGGGCCTTTTTTAACATACATACTGGGGGCATGCCCAGTCCCATACTCGGCCCCCAACTTAGCTCGTTTGGCCCTCAGTATATGGTCCCTTTTTTCTTGAATTTTTCGTTTTTACGTGTGAATACAAATTTATGCAGACAGGGGAAAGTGCAGCCTACTTAAGTGACTAGTGTAGGGTACCTACAATCTTGGACAAAACTAGTTGGAACACCCCCGCTCCCCCGTGCAATGTTGGAGATAATAAAGCCAATTTGGGACGCACCATTTTCTTTGGGACCCAACATTGTACTGGGGGACGGGGGTTTCGATAATCGCTATTTTCTGTAGGACACAACTTTTCAAAGGGGGATAGAGGTCGTGGAAATAGTACTCGGCACCATAAACAACACAATGACGTGAGGTGTTCCAACAGTTTTGTCCAAGATTGTAGGTCTAGTTTCCTGAAACTAGGCCTAGCCCCGGTAAAAATTCCAGTCGAACCCAGATGACCAATTCAACTGGGTTCAACTGGGACCCAGTTGAACCCAGCTGGTCTTGTTCCAAATCCAATATAAAACCAACTGGGTTGAACTGGGTTACCAACTTTCAAATGGATTGACTACATTCAACCCACTGGCAGTTGGATTTGTTCCGATTCCCATATTAGATTAACTGGGTTTAACTGGTTTTCAACTGGGTTCTATACTGGATCCAGTTGAACCCGTTTTCACTGGGTTCAACCGGAATTTTGACCAGGAAGGATCTCGCCGTAAATCAGACTTTCCAAGTCGCACGCATCTGGCATGTGACACACGCATTTCAGGTCCTTCACACGCCCACACGCAGAGCAGTACTGATCACACACATTCCTGTGCTTGCTCAAGAAGAACACGAGATTCGCGAGTGTTTTGCTCGTCCAATTTCGTAACTAGTGAAAACACTCGGCACAGCTCTTTCCCGTCGTCTAGGGCCCGCAGCCTAGGGTTGCCAGTTGTAGACGGTGCGCCATCTGACGCTATCATAGTCAAAGAACCTTGTTCATTTTTAGGAAAGCCCCGAAATCATCGTAGGGATTTTATGCAAAAGATACCAGGAGTTTTTAGGAAGCCGGGGTTTAAATTTAAAATGATTGGTGCTTATGTTCAAGCTAGACCGGTTTCTGTTGTTTGGCTCATATTGCTTTCATATGGCAGCAATTTCATCAAAAACGAACCGTCGTGCGCGACTGTGGGTTTAATTCAAGGCTCCATGGAACCAAGGTTAAAGTATGACGGATAAGTTAAGTTAATTAGCCCCTTTGGCTTATAAATTTTAATTTAAGACCACGAACTTTTTATAAGCCTTCAGATGACATTGACTTAATGTTTAGACAGTGTTCCAATGATAGTCCTTTTATGAGCACGGGTGGGTAAAAGGGGATAACAAACTACAGTGTGCAAATTATAAGCACACGGCAGGTAAGAGGCATATTAAATTTTGGCCAATTCTTGCTTCACCGGGGTTTAACTAGTGTTGGCCATTCGAGGGGTGGCGCTTCGAGGCCTCTCTTGTGAACACTCAGTGGATTTCATGAGAATGTGGTTTTTAAGACTAGCACCGAATTCACACTCTGCTTATCTTGTCTGTATTCTTAAAATACAGAGTGCGAATAGTTTCAACCTTTTAGAAAGAGAGAAATCCGAAAAAGTTGGGGATTGCAAAAGGGTGACCTTTTTACCATTTTTCTATTGATTCACTCCCCACTGTCGTAGCTTGTTCCATTTGCTGAGACATCAAATGAAGAAGTTTAAAATAGTCCATTGCACAACAAGTTTTTAAATTCTAACTGTAAATATTTACGGGCGTTATTTTCTTTTAAAAATAAAAAAAAAAAACTGTTTGTATGACCTTGAGTTCTTCATGTTTTCTTGCATAACATGTTGCTCAGAGAGGGCATTAAAAGTCAAGAAACCTCAAAATAAGTTAGATGGAGTTTTACGGCCCCGTTTCTAACTAAGGCGACCACGGTATTTTTCCAGTTGTGGCTCACTGAACTGTTTGCCCTACTCCATTCTGCCACAAGACGCGGTACCTTTAGGAAAAACAAAGAAGTACAAAACTTACAGTTCAACAATGACATCACAAACTTGCGTCGTAATGGACTATTTTCAATTGAAGAAATAAACTTAAACATTTTATATCTCAGCGTAGAAATGTCTTGTGAAGGTGGGAATCGGACCATTCGAATTTATTTTTCAGACTTGAAATATAGGCCTTCACATGATACTTTTTGAAATTTACTCCTATGAAAAATCTTCTGCCGGCCCGAACTCATTTCACCCCCCCCCCCCGCTTCAATACCTTCTCTGAGCGAGTATGAGCTGGTCATTGGTATAAGTTGTAACACAGTTCCTGCTGCACTTTAAAGGTGGAAATGCAGTCATTACAATCTGCATTAGTGTAGTAGTCTGGCCTTTTTCACTCTAAAAACAAGAGTGAACTCAGTCACTCTCAAATAGAGTGACACGTGTGAATTCACTCCATCCCAGCCAACATGCCCAGCTGGGCCCCAACTGGGTTTCAGCTGGGCTACTTGCTGGGCCCCAGCTGGGACCCATTCGTGTTTGTCAGGTGTTCCCACGTGGGGCCCAACTGGGCTAGCCTTTCCCAGCTGAAGCCCAGCTAAAGCCCAGCTGTGCCCCGCTTCAATAACTGAAGCCTAGCTAGGCTTCAGCTGGGCTTCAGCTGGGAAAGGATAGCCCAGTTGGGCCCCACGTGGGAACACCTGACAAACACGAATGGGCCCCAGCTGGGGCCCAGCAAGTAGCCCAGCTGAAACCCAGTTGGGGCCCAGCTGGGCATGTTGGCTGGGATTAGAGTGTTAATTCACTCAACAAAGAGTAGTGAAATTCACTCCAAGAAGAGTTAAAATTCACTCTTTAACGAGTGCCTCCAGGGATCCCTCTTTTTAAGAGTGGTCCCTAGAGGCACTCCATGAATAGTAAAAATTCGCTCTTTTGTAGTGAATTCCACTCCTCTTGGATTGGATTTTAACTGTCTTTTGGAGTGAGTATTATAACTTTTACTCTTCTAACAAGTGAAAATCCACTCTTTTTATTTTTAGTTTTCATGTTTGGCTCATGAGAGTCTGATGACGATGTCTTTCTCAGTAAATTATAAAATTTAGGAGAGTAGCTACTTTCCTCGGAATATGCAATGTGTACAAGTCCTGAAATACAGTATTATGCAATAGACACGTGGAAGCGAAATAAAAAAATCTGTTGGACGTTTGGGGTGACTGCTTTGGCACTTTAATCAAAGCGACTACTCTGCAATCTTAAAGGGCCAAACCTCTCACCCCAAACTACAATTTTGGTACCGGGGTACCGAAATTCTCAATTGGCTCACCTCTTTGATTGACAGCTAATTCAAACAATGCAGAGTACCAAAGCTTATATAACACTTATATAACACTTATATAACGCATGAACTTTACTGAGAGTGTTTTGATTGTATAAATTTAGTTTTTCTTTACTCACCTTGAAGCAATAAACTGATATTGTATCTGGATGAGGATGAATTTTAGACAATTGTGGGAGGGGTTTCAGTAAGAAGGTTAGGAGAATTGGTACTGTTTGGGGTGACAGAACTGGGCCTTTAGGGAGGAAGTGTAAGAAAACATTTAATTTCCACATGTAAAAGGGGAACCAAATCTTTACAGTGTGGTGAAATTTCAGTCAAATGGGAAATGTATTTCTCGAGATATCAGTATATGAAATCACTAAAACTTGTTTTATAAACTGACCTTAGAACACAAATCTAGGGGCTTCATTTATTGATACCTGGAGAAATGCGTGGCCGTTTGGAATGGAAATTAACCCACACTTTGAAGATTTGATCCCTCTGTCAAATGTGAAAATTAAAATTTTGCTTAAACTTCCCTTTTAGAGAGTGACTAAGTTCACTCTAATTTTTAGAGTGTGCCAAAAGTTGATGTTACATTAAAACCTTCTTTTAACTGCTTAAAGTGAACTCAAATTCAACCGAAATAGCAAAGGTTTGCTTTTTACAGAGGGTAAGAAAAATGTTATTCATACATTCAGTTTTATCCCTGAGATATTCTTTTGTCGTTATATATTAGCCTGGAGTTAAATCACTTTATGTGAAACCACCTGATGATTGCTCAAATTTTCTGATTCGTTTTGAACCGAACTAGACTATTTAAACACAAAGGCCTGCAAAACATACAAAAGCTAGCTTTATTTCGAACCGCAAACCGTTGGGAGTCGATGTCGGTGCACCTTTGCTCGGCTCCCAGTCGGACAACACCCCCGCTTTAAAAGCAAAAGAGTGAACATAATCACTCTATTATAGTGTGAAAAGTGTGAATTTACTCTGTTGCAGTGTAAATTCACTCCAAGAAGAGCCGAACAGTTGAGTGAAATCAGTGGGCGTAGCCACGGGGAGGGTTTGGGGGTTAGAGCCCCCCATGACCCAACCTTGCAATAAAAAAAACACCAAAAACAGCGGTTTTCTCCCTATCCGTAGACTTTTCCCTCATGTCATGCCCCAATCCCCCTCCCCATGACACCAAAACCCTCCCTGTGACACAATCCTGGCTACGCGCCAGAGTGAAATTCACCCCCAAAATAATCTGATAGTGCAAATTCACTCTTTAATTAACGAGTGTCTGCAATGATCACTCTTTTTTAAAGCGTGATCACTGTAGACACTCCATAAATAGTGAACCATCGCTCTTTTGAAGTGTTTTTCACTCTTTTTGGAGTGAATTTCACTCATCTTGGGGTGAATTTCATTATTCTTAGAGTGAATTAACACTCTACTGGCGTGATCTCACACTTTTCACTTTATAAGAGAGTGTAGTTACAACTACAAAAAAGTCGGTCGAAAAAAACATTTTTGAGGTTGGTCATTTTTTGGCGGAAGCCCGATCTATTCATATAGGCGTACGGGGCGGATGCAGGGGGCACTCGCCCTCCCAATTCGGGCAAAAGCAGTTGGTCCTTTCTGGGAAAACGTGATAAAGGTTGCCATTATTCGGGCAAAATTTGCTCTTGCCCTCTCGACAAAAATCATCCCCGTACGCCTGTGGATCTATACTTCAACCGAAACGTGGAAGTTTTCTTTAATTCCAAAATAAAAAAAAAACGGTGACTAAGAAAAACCATCTTTCATTGGAATTACATTTATTACTTTGTAAAAAAGAAATGGAAACTTGCAAAAAGCACGCTTTACTACCAGAGGCTACCAAAATCGAATTTGGGCTTTTCGTTAGGGCGAACAAAAGGGAGAAGTTGGTTTGTGATGATAGGTACTTGACCCAATATTTGCCTGCATTTTGTCAATTTTGTGAAATCGATTGTTGAAATTTTATACTGTAAACAAATTATGGTGTCAATCACCAAGGAGCAATCTCAGTGCTGTCTACAGTACTTCTCGTAAGGAAAGTAGCGTAGGCGACGGGATATGGTTGGAGGCGGTATTTCATTTTGATTCATCACATTAAATTTGAACTTACATAACCTGCGAATACGAGGAGGAAGTTGTATGATCCAGCTGTCACTTTTATGATGGAGTTGTGATTTCCATCTCTGAAAGTACCGAGAATGCCCGGTCTTTTCCAGGAACGAACGTGTATATAGAAAGGGCGATTTTCGGACATAGGTAGCATTGCTACTCCAATCGCCAAATTTTCGGACGGATCTGTGCCAACTGAAAGTCATATAGAGCTAAGTTTGAACAGTTTCCCCACAATTTTCAGCCCAAGTCCAAAATTCTGGGTGCGCATCACTGGGGACACAGCCTCATTTTACGCAAATGAAGTATATGCTATGTAGTGGTTAAATACTGTGCTCAATGACTAAATTAATTAGATCCCTTTTAGCTTATGTCAGTTGGAAAAATTCCCAGCTGTCTGCTCCCACCTCAGGGCTCACAACTGTGAGCATGCACAGACCAAAATTGCTCCCAGGCGAGTGACAAAGGTGACAAAGGGGGTGAAGGGGAGCCGTCACCCCGCCCTCGGGCCTTGAGCCAAATATAGGTGTATATTAGGTAGCGTCTTACCGTCACCCCTTGCCCACATCCTTCCCCAGTTAGATTGACCAATGTGCCAAGACCCAAATGCACAACCCTGGTATAGGGGGACAGCGATAAAAACAATCATATCGGAGAAACACAAAATGCATATTTTAATTCTCAAGTATACTTGAAGCGTTAATTATAATGCGACACGCAAGAACTAAAGCTCTTGTATAGTTGTCGATGCTGACAACGGAGATTTGGGCTGTACGTTGATTTTGATTTCTGTTGCAGCTAATCAGGCTGCTCAAACACATGGGATCCTTTTAAAGTTCGATGAAACTTGTAAAGCCTAGGTAGCATGTGATGCATTGCCACCCTCCCTTAAAGTTCATAAGGGGTTTTCGCCGGTCAAAGAAGGTGCTCAAATTTATAATCATAATCTTATGTCGACCAGATAGTCAAATAGTTTATAGAATGCCCATACCAGCTCATTTTCCAAAGAATGTTTTGGTTTCGCCCTTTGTCAGAGGGTCGGGTGGACTTAAGAAAAAGCAATCATTCTCAGATTCGGCGAAACCAAAACTTTGACTGCTTCCCGAAGAAGTTATTAGGTCCACTGAAGGACAATACGTGACCAGCCTCAAGGCCTTCAGACCATTTACATTATTGGTCTGTTATGCATGGCTCCATTCTAGACTGGAAGAAAAGAACAGATACTACACATGATCTTAGCCAAAAGGCCGAACGGCCCTTTGCCCTTTGCCAGAGGGTCGGGAGGACTTTAGAAAAAGTATCATTTTCAGATTTGCCACCAATAAAGAAAGTGCAGATTCTCCAGTAATCCCATAACTCTTTAAATTTCCTCACATGCAGAAACCCAGAATCCAAAGCTTTCTGCAGTACAAGCTCCATATCTACATATATTTTTTTAAAAGGGGCAAAACTTTTGGCACGATTCGCGCGCCGCAATACGTCCCTGATACAGTGGTATTCACACTTGAAAGAAAATTCGGAAAGCTTAGCTACTACTTACAAGCCCGAGGCCGGCTGTCTGAGGGGTCGCGATTTATGCTCTTATACACACCTATATCATCAGATACCTTTCACCCTGTCAGTTGAGTAGTCTGCGAAGACGGATTCTTTAGTTATTGAAGTGTCAAAATTTTATCAATGATCAATGTTGCAGCACAGTGACGTAGCTACCGGAAGGAGGGGCGATTGCTCTGACTCAAAAAAAGAAAAAAATCGGAAATTTGCCATTTGAGACACCAGTCAAATACAGTGCGGTTTTTTCAACTTTTCTTTCATAAAATTTCGAATTCTTCCTAATAGAGGCTTCATATTTGTAATTATTACTTTTAAAAAGGCAAATTTTTCCAGGCGCCCCGCGCCTTACCTGAAACCCTTTATGCAGGAAGTGGTGGCTCATACTAAAGCAGTCAGTGGTCAACTTTTCCGTTTTCCTAAAATTTTATTCAATAACGGCTTTTGATTTTTAAATATTTGTCTAAAAAGATAACAAGGTTTCGGGAGCTTTTTGAATGTGGCCGAAAATTAGCCTCAATCTTCACACCTTAGATAACATTATGTAGCAACAACGATCTTTAGTCGACATACTATATCAGATATATGCTAAAAGGAAACACAGATTCTTCGATTGTCCCTCAAATATTCGTATACCCTTACAGAAAACCCTGAATCTAAACTATTTCTTGCAATACAAGCTCCATATTTATTAATGTGTAAAGGGACCCAAATTTTCGACGTGCGCTTCGCAGTAGTGTTCAAACTCAAGACAAAAAAATCAGATTTTTTTTACTTAAAAAATGTCCTTGCTGGTAGAAAAAAAATAAAAATTTAGCATCAAAATGTACCTTTTGGTCATATGGGGTAGCGAAAGGTGCATGGTCCAAAATTGTGCCGCCCCCACTTTCATATTGCTTCTCAGGTATAAGTCTAACTAGCCCTCTTTTGAACTTGCTCTTCAAGTAGTTTTTCGTGAAGTCCCCTGAGAGGACTTCAGGCCTGTGCAGCATAGTCGGGATGGCCCACTCAACCAGCTGCTTTCTCAGAAGCCACTTTATTCAAATTTGTACCATTCATGATATAATCAGAACTAAAATTTTAGTTTTAATTCTTAGAACTAAAATGGAAAATTTTGAACTTATCAGCATTAAAAATCATTTACCAAAATTGATCAATGTTTCTATCACTCTTTTACATACTAGTATGAAGACGGTCATTACTTTTTGTGTCGTCACGTCTAGATTTAAGGTTTTAATGTAGGCCTAATAATGGACTACTTTGTGAAGATAAAGATTAAACCTGCTCGAGCCAATAGCAAGCAATCTTACAGGGGGAGTTTTGTGAGGTAATCACCGTCAGGTGTACATTTTTGGAATCTGTAAATCAAGATAAGTACACGAAGAAACATTAATTGACATAATTTACATTATGTGATCACTCATTAATTAAGAACATTGCAAGAAATACCAAGACAAAGGCTGCTTGGCTCTCTACATACAGAATTCATAAGAAATAGAAGTACTGTAGCCTTAGCTTAATTAGATGCAATTTTCTGGTTTTTGAGACAACGGAAGTACAGAAAGAAGCATTTTCATAACATAATCAAGCAGTGTCAGATGCCCACTCTGTATCTACGGAATAAACAATAAAATAGCCATTTATCAGGAGAACGGTCACTCGAAGAAAAGCAAAATGGAATTTGCTCATTAGTTATCTTAAGTCATTACCACTTTGATAACAGTTTTATTTTAACCAGAACGCTCTCTGCAAATGATTTTAAAAATGTTGTGAAAGTTTTTTTGTATCTTTATAAACTCTTTTACCGTGTATGTTGACAATTATCCCCGACAAAAAGAGGGCTATTTTAGTATTTGCTCTACTTGTTGCGTCTGCAAATTTTATTGACCGGGAGGGTGAAGTTAATCTCATTCTCAGTATGTATTTTGCAAACTTACAATCACGCTTGGTTTAAATGCATACATTATTGCTTCTAAAGCAAGAAGATAGGTTTCCGCAAAATCTATCCTTGTTGGGATGACCCTTTTCATCAGAAAAAAGTGCAGATAGTATAGTTATTGTTATTGGTATCTCTTTGAGCATTCCGTTATCTGGGAAAGGGTGCCGATAGACGATTTTGGTCCGTCAGGGGGTGGGGGCGACCTCCCCCTTGACCATATGGCAGCTCCGCCACTGACTGTACTGTTGGATAATAGGCCAATCGTATAACGAAGGCTTAGGTAGGGGATCTAGCTGATAGCCGTTGAAGTTGTTTAGCTCCGCACAAGAAAAAAAGTTCACAGAACTCATTAAGTTGATTAATTCTTCTTGATTTTTATTGATTCCATTTCTTCTTCCTTCAAAAATTATCTTTAATCAGAAGCCGGCAAAAAGGTGACAATTAAATAAGAAAAATACTATTTACAGGTGAGTTAGTGCATCGTCTTAGAGGTATGCAGCACAACTGACTAGCTGCGGGCTGCGGGGTTTCCTAGTGCGTTCGACCCACGAGGGCCATGCGAGATGACAGAACTAAAAGCTGTAACGCCATTGGATAAAAGTTGTGACGCACACCTAAAATGAATATTATAAATATGATGAAATCATATCAACCAATGAGGAGGCTGCAAGTGAGTGAAATTGCCCACACCTTGGAAATATGGGTTACAGTGTGCACGTGGAACTACGGCAATATGATATGTCACGTCCACCGGTAACACGTGACGGGAAACAGGAAGGGCCCTGGGAATCTAGAACAAAAGGAAGGGAGCGTTGCTCGTAAACAACAAGATGGCGTCTGCTAAAGGTCATGAAGAGTGCACCATACTACATAACAGTACAGGTATCTCCACAATAAAGTTTAGTAGCCGGGGAATTCGCGGGGTCGATAACATAACATAACATAACATAACATAACAGGTTAAAGGGCAAAGGAGGGCTGTAAAGGCCCCATAAGATGCCCTGTAATCCAAAAACCCCCCAAAACAAAGCAAACCACCAACACCTAAAGAGCCCAGAAAGATTAGATTCTACCACAGTCATGGAAAAACTTGTCAATATTAACCTTAAAACGGTGCACTGATGTGGAGTTAACAACCCACTCAGGCAGGCTATTCCACTCACTAACAACCCTATGAGAGAAACTGAACTTCCTAATGTCAAGTCTAGCAAACGACTTTTCAAGCTTTTTGCAATGGCCTCTAACCCGAGGATTACTCTGGACCTTTAAATAACTGCAAGCTAACAAAGGATTCCCTTCAGATAGAAATTGTATACCTGGAGCATGTCCCCCCTAATCCTTCTCAGCTCCAAAGTGGTAAGCCCAAGCAGCTTAAGCCTTTGGGAATAAGGTAGATTTTTAACCTCAGGTATGAGTCGGGTAGCTCTCTTCTGAACTTGCTCTAAAAGCAATTTGTCCTTTTCAATGATAATGTGCCCCACCGACAGTTTCCTGCTTGTCGCGGTCGGCCTGGTGTTACTGAGATATGGTATGTAAACCGTAGCAACTAAACGGCAGGTAGGGTGACTGATTGGCGGAATAGGCCTATTTAGACTCAGAGACGAAAGGAAGTACTGAATACATATTTATGACAGAGAAAATCTAACACGTTGTGATGAATCCTGTACTGAAAATTTACTGTTTCTTTATGTTAGCTTCGGTTAGTAAAATTTCGTGGAACTGGGCCTGCATGACGTGACGTGCATACTTGCATCCCGATCCTGATCCACTTGATTGGGTTCACCCAGCCGGCGATTCTCGTGGTTAAAATAGCTCTGAATCAGAAGCAGAATCCGTAGTGAAATTGGCCTCTTGTTCAACACACGTTAAGATGAAAATTTATGGTATTTTCTCTCATTAAATTAGGCACCTATAATGCACGTTTGACTCCACCAGGAGTGTTGTGCAGTATTTTTCCAGATCCAGTAATAATTTGTGAAAATGTTATTTTAGTACTAACAACTAACATCCCTAACGTTAGGCTAAACGCTAAGTTACTAGTTAGCGTAGCTTAGCCCTTGAACAGGACTCAGCATTACGTAACGTTCCTATGCTAGTATACACTTCATTTCTGGGCCCTTGCCCGGTATGCACAAACACACAGCTCATTTGCCTACTCACTGAGTAGGCATCCCTCACGCCCCCAAAAGATACCTTTTCTCACCAAACTTCCCACCGATGATCTTTGTCATCACATTCACCATCCACACAAGTCTGTTAAGGAAATAAGACCTTTAAAAGGGAAATTTTGGCAGGATAATTCAGCGAGTAACGTTAAGACTGTGCAGAGTAATTTTTCAGTCGAAGAAGTCAGTGTTTGTCTAGCCCTTGAACAGGGCTGTGTGTTAAGTTACATGGCCTAAGCTCATTACACTCCACATCACAGCCCTTGCCCCGTTAACACAGGGAATCCCATCTCTAGGCTTTCAGAACAAAATACATTTGAAACTGGCAAATATTACACACATCGAACTTATATTACCACAAAATGATGTGCAAGTGACTTTCAATCGAAAAGTTACCAATAAATCGGCTTTCATGGACAGTCTGAGGTCAAAATGCAGCAAAATGACACTTCGATTCTGGTTAGAAACTCCTTCGTTTGAATGAGCCCTCGTACAATAAGTGCTTCTACTTGAACTTGCAAATAGTCAAAAATCATTCCTAGAACGTTGTAACCATTTCACCAAATCGATAACTTTAACGATCATTCCACCTAATGAATGCAAATTTCATTTGAAAAATTCTTGTTTGTTCGTATTTGAAGCTTTTAAGTGTTTTTGCAATTGTTGAAAGGTTGACAAAATTTCTCCAAGTGTGAAAACTTTTTGAATAAGTGGAAACCCCTGGTACGACCTTTGACCCCAAAGTGGATATCACGAAGACGACGGGTCCTACTATTCCGCGCGCTGGAATCCGCTGACACCCGCT
The DNA here is from genome assembly GCA_037179385.1 of Holothuria scabra. Taxonomy (NCBI): domain Eukaryota; kingdom Metazoa; phylum Echinodermata; class Holothuroidea; order Aspidochirotida; family Holothuriidae; genus Holothuria; species Holothuria scabra. The sequence goes on from CM074197.1 coordinate 14,883,015, forward strand.
GGTACGCCCTGTCTGAAGTTCCACGCACTGCTGTTCAATTTGTACGGCAGCGCGTGCAACTCAGTTGTACGACAGCGAATGGCGTTGCGCGGAACTAGTGGAAAACTCAGGGATCCATTCTAACATGTGTAATGAATAGCAACATTTTGCGAACAAAAGTAAAAAACTTGGCACAATGGTCCTTTGTATTTTACTTCCTAATCAGAAATGATAACATGATTAATGATAGCATTTAATGAAATTAATATCAGCGTTAACTAAATTAACATCGAGCGTGTCAGCGCATGCCCGGGTACACAAGGCATACCCAGGCGTGTCAGCGCGTGGTTTAGCAAGATCGAAGACCGACTACTACGTCGTTCGAAAGCTTGCAAACATGGCGCATTGAATTAGTGTTACGTTCAATTTTTCGAGGCAAAATACACCATTATAACATCGAATCTGGGTGAATAGCTTATGCAGAAAGGTGGATGCAGTGCCAGAGGTCATCTGTGTAAAGTTTGGTGAGAAAACATAGTAATTTGTGAAGGTGAGAGATGACGACCCTGGCCAAGGTCTAAGGTTTCACGGTATACCGGTATTTCCGTAAGTACCGGTACCGGTACGGTACGGTACCACCAACCTAAAGGTACCGAAGTATCGTGGAGACTCGGTACTCAACTGTAAGGTGAAAATCTTTTCTCAAAATTATAGCATTTAAATTAGAATGATACTAAAATGTAACAAACGTTCATTTGATAAATGCCCCGTGTCTCTAAACATTATAATAAAATCAGGGGATAGTCACTTGATAATCATTTCGCACCATTTCAGTCACAAATCCCCCCTAAGAATTTCGGAAATTGCTGTTTAACTTTACTTTGGCAGAACTAGCACCATCCACACTAAAAAGGAACTTGCTTTCTATCGACATTCTGCGCAATCTCAGAACGATCCCTGCCAGCGCTAGCTTCGCCCGCGCCTTCACATTGTGTATTTAGACGGACACGATTAGTCAACTTTGCAGTGAAAATCTTTTCTCAAAAATAAAGCATTGAATTTGAATGATACTTGAATGAAACAAAAACCCATTTGATAAATGCGCCGTGTCTCTAAGGATTGCAATACAAACACGGAACATTCACTTGATAATCGTCTTGCGCTATTTCAGTCACAAATCCCCCTACGAATTTCGGAAAGTGCTGTTTAACGTTACTTTCGCAGAACTAGTACCTTCCACACTAACAGGGCCCTTGCTTTCTTTTGACATTCTGCGCGACCCCCGAATGATTGCTGCTTATCAGCAAATGCTTTCACATGGTGTATTGCGAATAGATACCATGCGTTGATTGATAAAATTCACTTTGATTACGATAGCACACAACATTATACAAGTGCGAAATTCGTTGTAAGCAGACAAAGAATCATAGCATTGCAAGCTCTAACATGAACGTTGCATCGACGATTTCTGATTTTAACACAGTGATTCAGTGGGACCGCTCCATAACGTCCACTGTCTGTGTCTGTGGGAGAAAAACTTTCGTACGAACGCAACGAACGTTCTTTCAGAAATTACTGTAACAAGGTGAAGCAATGGGACGGAACACACAGTAAATCCCGCTTAAATCATTGGCCCACGTTTTCAGTTCAACTGAGATCAACTCACTTGCTTTGTTGTATTGCTCTACGTACTGAAGAACAGTATAGTGTTATCGTACAACGGATTGCTGCGCGATGCATTCGCAAATTCAATCTTGAAGCATTTTGATTTAATTTTGATAGTGATAACTCGGCGGGAAGAAAGCTTGATGAATCAGTCTTTTGTGGAAATATTTTTGTAAAGTTCTACTTAATAACTTTTGGTTATACTTTAGGAGGGGGGTTGTTATTATTTGCAGAAATTATTTTTGCAATCTTCATTACAATCCTGAGTGCTCTTGTCATCTTGTGGGGTTAGCTCCGGTGCGGACGTGCGGCGCTGATTTATTGTGTGTCCCGAAATTATCGGACGCTGAATTTGCAGAGAGGTTATTTCTTTTTTTGTTTACCGATTGTTTAGTGTGGGTTGACTAAATGTTATAAAAAATACTGAAACGGGAGGCAGGGATTATCAGAGGACTTCACTTATGTCAATGCATGGTATTTTTACGGATATTTTGCATGTGATAAAAATCCTACTTTTTTACTCTTCTGGTACCGGTACTACGGTAATACCGGTACCATTTGTGGCGGTACCTACGGTACCAATAATCAGTGGTACCGTGAAACCCTACCAAGGTCGCTTAGTGATGGGATTCCCTGTGTTAGCGGGGCAAGGGCTGTGATGTGGAGTGTAATGAGCTTAGGCCATGTAACGTAACCCACAGCCCTGTTCAAGGGCTAGTGTTTGTCATGTGATCTCATATAAAACGGGGAAACCTACGCAGTGACTGTACAATTTCGTAATGTACAGAGAGCTTACTATATGACGTACAAGTATTGACTAGCCACGCTTACTAATTACCACAGTAAAGTTACTAATTGGTCTTCGATAGTTTGTCGAGCGGAAGTCCTTCCCATCATGCAACACAGTAGCAGACGATCAAGCTGTCAAGATGTCGATGTTGCTGGGCAGGATGGCACCACATTTTTCCTGCCTTTTGCTATGAATTCGCTGGTATTAAACATTCCAGAAGATATAAGTGGTATTTAAGAATGCTCAAAATCATTATGTTAACTCAAATCTGTTCCATGAACCATACCATCGTAATTAGTGCTCAGTTTGTTGTTTTGGCTTAAAACGTGGTTACCTTTGTACATGTAGGCCAGTGACCATAGTAAGGAGTGACTACAAGGAACGGATTATACGGTCACATTCGGTGACTAGCATAGCTAGAAGTTAGGGCCTAGGGCCTCACACCCCTAATAATTTCCCCATTGACTTACACACTAAATTAGCTCCTTTTCGAGGCTGCTGCAGCCTTGTCAAAGTTCACAGCTATGTCAAGACACCCATCACTTGATAGCTGACAAGTTTGCCCATCATGGCACTACAAAATTTCCATACCATGACCGTTTAGATTTTGAGCTAGAGGGACTTAAAGTTTTTGTAGGGTACACCCACCCCTAGCCTCTTCACAAAAACGGAAAATCTCCGCCATTTGATAGCAATTTTTTAAACATTCAAAATCACCGTCAATCTTACCAAATTTTCAACATCCACACTCTGGCAAGTACTCTTTCATATTCATGGACTTTCATCACCCAGCTGGCAGGTTATCTTGACAAAATTTGGTCAAAACCAGAGCTAAAAGGACTACTTCTTTGAGGGTGTACACTTGACGCTCTAGAACACTCCTCTAATGGAGTAGTGAGACCTTAAAAAAATGTGACATTTAGATTTGCTCTCGCAAACACTTCTGACTCATTTCTATACACATTGTCAACTCAAGTCTTGTCATATTTCAACTTTCTATCCCTCCTTTATCAACTTCAGGACCCCAACTCTATGCTGGACATATGCCCTTTTCTGTGCATTCACAGCTACACTAAGGTGTGTGAGAATCTCCACATACCTCACACTGAATAACTTGTGGCACTCATTTTCTTTCCCAACTGAGGTTTTCTGTTGTGGTAAAGCATGTTCTGTACAAAAATATAAGAAATTAATCTTCAAGAATGTCTCAGCTCAGTGTAGGCAGGGGTGATACAGATCATCTGGCCATAAGGTTACAACACCCCAAGTCTGCAAGAACAAAAAGGAAAGGGGAAATAAAAATCATTAATCTGATGGAAAAAGTTAAACTTTCTGACTTGATATCCATGTAGGTCATGTACAATTAGCATTTTTGTTACATTTTATGAAAAAAAAATCCACTATTCAGACTGTCTCAGGAGGACTAAAAGGTTAAAAAGTTGAGAAACCAATAGAGGGCGCTGTTCAAAACAGCTGTCTTGGACATATTTCCTTTGATGCTGGCCCATCCCCAGACAGCAGTTAACAGCATATCTGCAGAAGAAAAATTCTCTTACACTTATCTGAGACTAAGAAATAATTAAGTTATCATTATCTAAAACATAAATACATCAGTGACAGCGTTAAATTTATGCAGCACCATGCAGGAAGTCTGAAAAATGTGACATTGTATAAACCTTTGCTGGAATTTCTGTAGTGTAGGCCTAACAGTATAAACACCTCCTCAACAAGTCTGTATGGGTGCTGGTCAATCTTGTTAAATGGTTAATCAGATCATTCCAGCATGGCAGCTTGGCTGGGTAAGTTTGTTCCAGAATATAGATTAATAGTTTCTTGCTTTAATAAAGGTGTGATAACTAAAATTTTTAAGAATACACACAACCAATGGAAGTCTCATTTCCTCTCAGACTTTGAGGTACACTACTAGCCAAGTCTTACCTGATGCAGTGAAAGCTAGTAAATGCACCACAACATTGTATAACATGGAATACATAATGCTCACATTTGTTACCTGCTACTCTGCAGTCAGGAAATAAACTGGGTTAGGGAGAGATGCAAAATTGAGCTGGTAATGTGAACCTTAAAAGAATCCTCACAAAAGAATGTGTATTCTCATTAATTTCTCCTCTTGACAGTATTACTTTCCGGTGGCTGTATTTCAATTTTGAAGTCAATGTAATGTGTACAGCAACAGATTACTCATTTTCACATACCTAGATGCTTCAAATTACAAGTGCAACAAAGTGTATATCCCTGGCCCCACTAAGGTTTGTCAGTCACTGAGTTAGGTCTGGTTTTCACTTAGCCTACCACAAAACAGTATGGTCTCCTTTATTTAGGAATAACTAAAAAAGTTGAAATTGCCCTGAATTGCAGGCAGAAAAGAGAAGGAGAAAAAAATTGTTGACTTACATTTAAAAAGGTTGCAGGCATGGTTAAAACCCCCAAATAGTGACTTCATCTATAGACCTAGGAGCAAGCAGCCCACACTGCCATTTCATGTTTCAAAAGAAAGTTGGTCCGCTCGAGAACTCCTCCAATGCAGGCTGCCACAAAATGTTGCATTAAAAACTAGTCAGTTGGGATATGTTTCTCCTTAAACATCTGGCTGGTACCAATCAAATATAACCTGCAATTAAATAAATTCAAGTCAGCAGGAAAATTGGATAAATTGGAGGAACAACAGCATTTTAAAATTAGAAACAGAGTTAACGTTAGGTCTAACGTAGACTTAAAAAATATTGCAAGTTGGCTGTAGGGCCTGTGGAGACACTAGGAATGGGGGGGGGGGGGTATTTTGTCATGCACAGTGACAATGCATTAGATGGACATTGCTGAGGGGTCCTTAATGACCTCATATAAGTTTTAACCAGAGTCAGAGATTTGGCTACTGCATTCTCTTTCGTACATACTGCATATTACAGTACAGTGTGGTGAATGCAGTGCACAGCAACGGTAGCCTAACCTAGAGTTAGTGTATGTTTTTACCCCTCCAATACCCTTGCTACTTGTACAAATGGTACAAATAACCCCCTCCAACAGACTACATCATTGCAATTGAGTTGAAAATGTCATTACAATAGCCAGTCCTATGAACAACATCACACACTAGTTACCTGCAGCATGCCGTCTATCTAACGTTAATCGCCAAGTAGCTGTTCGTGGAACTAGCTTTGTTGCTACTGTTTACACAGGGTGCCTGGACGATAGGTAGGCTATGGCAGTGTAGAATGCCCATTGTAACATTCAGCTACTCTTAAATATTCATTTACTTTCCAAAAATATGACAAAATAGACTATGACAGGGCAATCTTTGTCACAGTCTCAATCTAGGTATCATCTTTTACCGAAAACTGTAATTTCGACCCAAAAATCACTCAAGCGCGAAATTCTGAGACGTCTCCCCAAAATCATGTTTCAGACATTAAAAAACAAGTCATTTAAGTCTAAATAAGGTGTCTTTACATCAAAAATGAAGAAAATCACCTTTTGCTCTAAAGGCCTCACACCCCCAATAATTTCCCCATTGACTTACACACTAAATTAGCTCCTTTTCGAGGCCGCTGCAGCCTTGTCAAAGTTCACAGCTATGTCAAGACACCCATCACTTGATAGCTGACAAGTTTGCCCATCATGGCACTACAAAATTTCCATACCATGACCGTTTAGATTTTGAGCTAGAGGGACTGAAAGTTTTTGTAGGGTACACCCACCCCTAACCTCTTCACAAAAACGGAAAATCTCCGCCATTTGATAGCAATTTTTTAAACATTCAAAATCACCGTCAATCTTACCCAAATTTTCAACATCCACACTCTGGCAAGTACTCTTTCATATTCATGGACTTTCATCACCCAGCTGGCAGGTTATCTTGACAAAATTTGGTCAAAACCAAAGCTAAAAGGACTACTTCTTTGAGGGTGTACACTTGACGCTCTAGAACACTCCTCTAATGGAGTAGTGAGACCCTAGGCCTAGTCCTTAGGCCTACATAACGTTAGACACAACGGTAGGCATAACATAACATAACAGGTTGAAGGGCAAAGGAGGGCCAAGGAAGGGCAAAGGAGGGCCAAGGCCCCATATGATGCCCTGAAGTCCAGGCCCTAATCATTTTGGCTAATTGAAGATCCTATGCCAGAGTGAGCGTGGATGAACACCGGCGAACTTCGCCTTCTCTTTTCGACAAGTGCTCAGAGGTAACAAGGCAGGTGTGTGCTAATCGCTCCCAATCCTGCTCCCGGGACCGCCATTTAACGTCCTCATCTGACGGACGTGAGCGTATCCCCAGTCTTTAGCCACTTTCCCAAAGGCTGGAGGGGGTGGAGTTATACTTGCTCTGCAACACTGCTCAACAGCTGAACTGAGCAAGCGGACAACTTCCTGAAACGGACAACTAAATACCCAATTTTGTAATTCACCAATTTTTTAAACCCCCTCAGCATCACTGTGAACAGCTATGCGTAACAAGCTAATTTTTAGACCCCAGCAAATTTCCAAGTGGTTCCACCGGGATTTGATCCGGGGACCTTCAGCATGCAAGGCAGTACGCTCAAACCACCGAGCCATCTCCACCCTCAAGATAAGCTAGATAAGCTCCTAGTCTAGGCTAATCAAGATAAACAAGATAAGATAAACAAGATACGCTCCTAGTCTAGGCTAATCATTTCACCCCAAGCAACTCCAACCATTCTAACCTTACTTACTCTCACTCTCACTAACACAACTTTCTCAAACTCATCCTGACCTAATCCAGATAAAATCTCAGTTTACAATGTATGCAAGACCCCAATGTGTAACCAAAACACAAAGTTGACTAACGCCAGTCGGCATTTCATGCACTCCACCATGAATATCTTATGCATGAGCAAGGAATTCTTTTTTGCGGGCCGGTTAATTCCTGTTGTATGTTACACCTAGGCCTTCTGTATTCTGTGCTATATACTTAGTTTTCATGAGTTTATCACTTTCATGAGTCAAGCACTGCCTTAAGTTCTAGCGTAAACGACAGTGTAGTGTATAAGTGCAATGTGATTAACATGACATAACATAACATAACAGGTTAAAGGGCAAGGGAGGGCTGTAAAGGCCCCATAAGATGCCCTGTAATCCAAAAAACCCCCCAAAACAAAAGCAAACCACCAACACCTAACGAGCCCAGAAAGATTAGATTCTACCACAGTCATGGAAAAAGTTGTCAATATTTACCTTAAAACAGTGAGCTGATGTGGATTTAACAACCCACTCAGGCAGGCTATTCCAGTCCTTCTTCTTCTTGCAAAGTACGGTGAAACATCCAGTTAAGGACAATAGTACACCATGTATGAGCAGTGCAGTCGGTCAAGCCCTCAGTGAATTGCTGATAAAGTCCAAGGACTTAGGGTGACAACTAACCCCCTTGAAAAAGCTGCTAGGAAGGCTATTCCAATCCCGGATTGTGTTTGGGATAAAACTGTATTTAAAGCAGTTTGTCCTAGCCTGGGGGGGTGGGGCGGTAGTGCATAGCATGCATATCACAAGTTATACGGGTTGGCTTACAAAGACCAGACAAAGGGATATTGGCATGACCGTAGATACCTTTAGCTAGGATTTGAAGCCTACAATGCCTAGGGCGATCGGATAGAGTCCTAAGACCAAGATCTTTCAAAACGGTAGACATTGAACCAACTTCACAGGAGTACTCATTGGCTATAAACCAAGCAGATCTTCTTTGCACTCCCTCTGCAGGTAGTTTATCTTGAAGTGACGCCTGATTTGGATCCCAAACGAAACAAGCATATCTAAAAAAAGGCCTAAGCAAGCCTTTGAGCCCAGTTGAGATTTTTAGTAATGGTCACCCCCAAATACTTAATAGAGTCCACCCTTGTCAGATTAGCCCCATGGAGAGTACACTTAAAAATTCTGGGATTATGCTTCTTAGTAACAGATATAACATTACACTTTGCTGGATGAAATCTCATGCCCCAGGTTTTGGCCCATTGGGCCAGATGAGTAATGTCTCTCTGCAGCTCAATGCAGTCATTTATGATTTTCAATGACTCTGTAACAGACACAATTGTCTGCAAAAAGCCTAACTTCAGAAGAAGCAGCCGCTACAATATCGTTAATGTATGACAGAAAGAGAATTGGTCCTAGTACAGATCCTTGCAAAACACCAGAAAGAACCGGAGCAGGAGCTGATTTTGTACCATTTACAACAAAAGATTGAGAACGATCAGAAAGAAAGTTATCCACCCAATTTATGACTTGCCTAGAGACCCTTAAAGGATATAACTTTGCCTTAAGAAGTTCATGGGAAACAGTGTCAAAAGCTTTCTCGAAGTCTAAAAATAAAGACGTCAACCTGTTTGTTATTATCCAAGGCCGAAGCCCAATTATTAATAACAGTCACTTTGTCAAAAGTCTTTTGGAAGTCAAGGTAAATGACATCAATACTGGAACCTGAATCGAGAGACAAAGAAACATCCTCAAGAAAGCTTAGCAAATTTGTAACACAAGACCTACTGGGAAGAAAACCATGCTGAGTTAGATTGAGTAACCCATTACAGTATCTAAAAGATGCTTTAGCAAACAGTTCTTGATCAAGGATTCCATAATTTTGCACACAGCAGTAGTTAAACTGACTGGCCTGTAATTACAAGGTGAACTCCGATCCCCCTTTTTAAAAATTTGAGTGACATTAGCAACCCGCCAGTCAGTAGTAACAAAATTTGAGTGAAGGCATTTCTGGAAAATAATTGCTATGTAACATTGTGTGTGCACAGAAAATCCTGGCGTTCAATCATGAAAATCCTTGTGTACCTTTGGCATGAGCTTTACATGCATGGAATGCACCTTTGCACCAAAACCTAACCTTAGGCCTAGGCTATGGCACCTAATGAAGACGTCCCCAGACCTAAAAGCCCGTTTTTTAGCTATCAAAACAGCCCCACTTTTTACCAGAATATCCCCATACAGGGTAACTGTAGAATACCCCACCACATGAAAACACCCCTTTTAATTGTGTGGTTACATCAAGTTCTTAAGTATTGTGGCTCCTCCGTGCATAACTCTTTCAAGTTATTTTGAGAACATCAGTTAACTCGTTGTTTCCTTCATTGATTTTTACAGTGTAATAATGTCGCTCGGAATGCTTGGAAAAATTTTCTAAGTCCGAGACATTTCCCTGGAGTGTCTGCACTGGCTTGGCCGGCAACATCCTGACTTGTACACCCTCAGGAACAGTGGGCTAACTTTTCTGAATATTCTCAATATTATTACTTAAAATTGTGAAAAATATTGTAAGTCCAACAAGATTCCCCCTTGTGGCTACGCGGACTATATCGGCTACACCTTGAAGAAAATCAGTGCTATAATTTAGTTAACTAGTGAAAATATTCTAAGTCCAAAAGACTTCCCTGATGTTGCTACTTTACGCCTGGTTGCATCCTGTGTCAGCTCCATTGTGACGCAGTAGCCAGCTACTTATTTATTGGCAGGGTATTCCATGGTTGAACCCCCCATACTATACCTCAAGTCAAAACATTCACACGGGCTTGGACTTGGATGAGCTGGTGGAAATACAGTAGTTACAGTACTAAATTTACATCATTAGACAATAGCACAAGAAACCAACTTAACCCTCCCCCCTTCCAATAAAAGAAAATAACTGAAGTAACAATGTATGGCTAGAAAGTGTTTAAAAAGTTTGTATGAACATTATAATACATGTTTTTTTCCTTTTCTTTTTGGCACTTAGGTTTTTCCATTGAATGTCCTAAGAGGAACTGATTTTTGCGGGACAAAATGGCAGAAGAAATGGAAGATGGACTGTCAACAATCAATGTTGACCAGCTCAGCAGAGATGTTAATGCCATTGTCCAGGCAGCTGCAGGAAACGATCGTCCATTTGAAGATGATATAGGCACGTCCCAGGAATGTTGTCAGGTACAGTTTGTTATCCCTTTGACAGCTCTGCTAAAAATGTGTGTGCATGCTTGGCAGCAAGGAGTTAATTATCATAGTACGTGCAACGGTAGTCAGCTTGCACTCAGGTCTTGAGTTTGAGTCCTCTGGCCAGGTCATATGGAAGACCTTTAAAACGGAACCTACTGCCCTTGTGCTTGGTGCATAAGCAGTGGAGTAGGAGAGAAAACAAGCCAGTGAGCCACAAGTGCAAAAAGACTGTGACTGGCCTGACTCAAACCAGTTGGTTAGAAACTAAGCAGTAGAACTCCATCTATCTAATGATAGTACTTATTATATTATACTAAGGGGTCTATTCTTATGTATCTGGGCAGATTTTGGTGACTTGCAACCATATTTTTATTTTTTCTTTCCTTAAAATATTTAAAGGGAAAGCATAGTCACCCAAACTTACTTTACAGCTAAATCTCACAGTGTCCTTATTACAGTATTTCTTTTCAAAGTATCTTTCCCAGTATTGTAGGATTGCTATTGCATATTCAAGGAAATTTCACATTTGAAGAGAAAAAATATGATCACATGACTCTCAAGAGCCAATCATGAAACAGGACATTCTACAATATGCACCACACTACTTTAAGTTGAATGTAAGGAATATTGACAGCAGCTCAAATTCAGATTATCTAATAAGGATATAAGTCATGATACCTGTCTTGCAAATGCAACAGTAAAATTATTTTTATACATTGGTCATTTAAAGGAAAGCAGAGTCATTCCAAGTTGAATTAGTGTCTACTTAAATGCCTAATCCTCTCACCCCAACCTGCAATTTTTGCAATTACTTTTAGTCCACAAAAGTGCTTAATTAGCTCAGCTCTTTGATTGACAGCGAGTTTAAAAAATGCAGAATAATGAAATTCATAGTACACAGCATGTTCTGTAATGTGAGTGTTTTGATTACACAATGGGTTTGTGCTGTACTCTGACCCTGAAGTACAACAAACTGAGATTGTGTCTGAATGAGGATGAATTTTAGACAGTTGTAGGAGAGGCTTAAGGAAGTAGCTTAGGGGAATTTGAATTGTTTGGCAATATAGTATTAGGCCCTTAAGTTTTATCCATATTAGGCCCTTAAGTTTTATTCACTTGAGAACCATGTGGCAGTTTTTCACCCTGAAGTCAATTGTGAAATTTACTAGGTGTAATTGCTTTAATTTTTCTTGAACATTGTAGTCTTTGAAAATATTGCAAAAAGTACTTGAAACATAAGTATAAGAAGAAATTATGAGATTAGCTGTCAGCTGTAAAGAAACTGAAATATTTTCAAGTTGATAAAACTATTCTTAGACTTTTTTATCAGTCAGTAATACAAAGTGTGCTAACTTTCAGCATCATTGGTATCTATGGACTGCTAAGTAAAGAATCTTCAGGAAAATTGGAAATGATCGTTAAGGCTGTAGGCCGTGTTATTGGCCATGAAATATGTTTAAAACCGTCTCTGAACTTTATAGTAATACGGTACGACAGAAAACAGCCAAAATATTTAAAGATACTACTCATCCTCTCTTCCCAAATTATGTTTTCCTTCGCTCAGGCAACAGGCTTCGTATGCCCAGTTCTAAAAATAACAGGTTCTGATTTTCCTCTATACCTAACTCTATTTCCCTTTTTAACTCGAAAGTTGTTCGGTAATTGTTGGTGGTTTTATACTTTTTATATTTTCAATGTTTTATTCTGTTTTTGGCCTTGTGATTGTATTATTGTGTTTTTTTGTGTGTATCTGTTTTTTGTAGTGTTTTTACTTTTGTTTTGCTGCAGGAGGCCAAATTTCCACCAGATTGTGGACGAATAAATTTATCTTATATTATTTCGAAACAATTTGGGTTCTGCTTTCACCCTCTTAATGTCAATGTTTTGTAGTATTGTAGGATTTCATTTATTTGTATTTATTGATTTTATTTCTCTTGCATAGCCAACTTCATCGGGACAAGATAACTTAAGACAGCTCCTCCTCAACACCTCATCATTTCTTCAACCTTCCAATGAGATCAACAGTCAAAGGTCACATGACTCCCCTGCTCCTGCAAGAAATCTTGGAACATCTGAAAAGCTTCTTTTGCACCAACTTAATAAAGGTGGGTAAAATTTCTCGTAAGCTTTACTGGTTTGTTTGTATTTAGATTTGAAGGGGATGTTGAAGCAAAAAGTAAGTATTTTTTTTTGTTACAGAAGAACCAATCAACACATTATGGGGAGACTTCCATTTGAAATTGCACTTGAATTTCTCAAGATATCAGAAAATAACGTCACTGGATTTGTGTTCAAAAGTGAGCTTTGGGCAGCATAGGTAATTTCCTCACATTGACAAAGAATGCTTTGTTTTCCAGACTGTTGTGTTAACCTTGCAGTTGATTGGAATAGGACCTCCTTATTGGGAATGCAAAGTCTAAAGTTCTTGTGCCTCTTATTCAATCACATTCTGATAATGTGATTGTTGAGCAGGAAATTGGCTGTAAAGTTTAAAGGGCAAGAGCAGTCACCCCAACATGAAATAGTGTAGAAGACCGTCCTGTTTCATGATTGGTTTGCAGGATTGCTTTTTGAGTCCAAAAATGTTCAAAAATCAAAATATGAAAAAGGCAAAGGTGTAAAGAAGTATTGATTTTCTTAGAAGGGTTTTTTCTGTCATATTTCTAATATCTGTTGGTTTGATTTGAACTTGTGGACGTGATCGATACATCTCCGATACAGTTGCTAATTTCTCATGCATCTACAGTACCCAAAGGAGCATGAACAAATCGTTGCTATAGGTCTACTTAACTCATTTTCGGGAGTATTGCTTGTCATCCCCAAAAAGCTCTTCACCAGAGAATTGGGAGGACTTAAGAAAAAAATGGGTAATCATAATCTGAGGGCTGTTGCGATCGGGACCATTTTTTGAAACTTTTTTTTTAATACCACGTGCAAACACTAGGTCTTACCCATGCCAATATTGGATCATTCCATCATGAAAAAGGCAGAGCAAAGTTTGTAACAACAACGGAGTAACTCTTGAAAGAAATTTAATCATACAGTTTATGTATTGCAGGTTTGTTCTTTATTTGAACATGAGGAATGTATGAAACTGCCATCAAACAACTATGGGACAAAAGTGAAGGGAAAATGCAACTGAAATTTGTAAAATTTACATACGGAATAACAACTTTGCTGGCTTGTTATGACTAACGTTTACTTATCCTACCTTGAGGATTCAAAGAGTGTCATTATATGTATCTGCAGTGAACTTGAAGTTACGCCCCTTGACTCTGCGCCAGAGAGGAAGGACTTTCAGAAAAGAGAAACTTCTTGCAGCTGAGGCGTAGGAAATGGCTTGTATATGGTGGCGCAAGACCACGCAGTAAAAAGTTCCTTTGAAATTTTTACAAAGTTTTCAGGATACGGAATATTGGTAAACATCGGCAAGTGAACTTAGCTGAATAATGCCGATCCAATATTTTACGGATGGTGGCGAATATCGGCCCGATCCGATGTCCGATCCGATTATCGGTTGAGCCCTACATGTAACAATATAAATCCTACTCAGATGTGAAATATACTTGCACTGATTTACTGCTTGGCTTACCATGAATATATACAATATCAAAGTCTTAAAATATAGTGAAAGATACTTTGAAGAGGAATAAGAGGAACATTACAAGATTAAGCTCTTTTTTTCAAAATAAGTCTGGGGAGACTGCTCTTCCCCTTTAAAGAAGAAAACAAAAGACTGTTCATTAATGTCATGATATGTTTGTGCTTTCTTCAAATTCACTCTTTGTTGCAAATGTAATAACTTTCCTGCTTATATCTGGAGAACCACACATCATATTTCAATGCAGATATTACCAAAATGCTTTTAATAAGTAGAAGTGACCTAAAACCATTCTTTAAAGGGTACATCAAGTTGCATTTCATAATTTACTGAGGGCTTTGAATGCTGCTCACAGTTTGTGAGTACACTCCATGCCAACTGAAAGTGGGGCTTTCAAGCCGTTGGATTTCAAAAATCATGGGAACCCATTTGTGGATTTTGTCATTTTTCACTATGGTTATCCATGCATGGGAAGCCACTTTTGGGTTCTGTTAGAAAATGCACGGGTGGTAACTGATTGGTGGTAACCAGTTTTTGGGTTCTGTGATTTAAACATCACGGGACCACCACGCGGTGGGGAACAATCGTTCCTGTGAAATCTGATGGCCTGGGCTTCACTTTAAGAAAGTTATTGATAAAATTGACATTTCACACTTCAACCTTTCAAGCTACAATCCTGATTAACTTGTGACGATACTTATAGACCTTATGCATATGATGTCACAGAGCGAAAAGTATGCCCTTGTTTGAGTGCAAAACAAACCAACACTGACAAATAAGGACAGCTGATTTGTCAACCAGTCGAATATGCACATTGTCTTCTACAGGTGCAATGTGAATTCTAACGCGTGTGGCCATTTGTTTTATTGTTCTGTCCAAAGAATGCCACCAGTGTGGTTTTAATGCATAAGGTCTATTAATACCAAATTTGGTCAAGTTTTACATCCAACAAATTATGCAAAAAATTGAAATTTTGTTGCTTTTTTTCTTTTTGTATAGCCCTAACTTGTAATAGGTTTTAGCTTATGTAATTTGCAAAAGTGTTTGGTCATGAACTTTAAAAAAATTAAATTAAACTGTTAATTACTCATCCATCAAACATTAATTGTATGGTTTGTATGGGAAATATCTAAATTTGACCATTTGTCATCAGTATTTCAAGAAAACTTTACATGTTTGGAAAAATTAGATGAATGTCATGAAAAAAACTATTGCACTACTTTGAAGGGGTCAAACAAAGAAGAGAAAAGTAGTTTTAATAATTTTGAAAAGGTGCTGTGTCATCAGTCAACTCCATCAATAACCTGTGGAGCAGACTCTGTAGTAGCCTATGAGAAGATGGCGCTCTCTCAGAAATCATAATACACCCAGGTCTCTACACAGTTTATCACAGAGTCTGTAAACCTTCATCCAGTTTCGATTAAGAGGAATCCGAGATTTTGAGGGACAAATTAGTAAACATGAGAAGGTCATGTGGTACATAAAACAAGTAGGAATAGTCATATTTTTGTACATACAACTGATACAATGAACGGCGAACAACCTAAGTAGCTTTTGAAGTCAGTAAAAGATCAGGAAGGGATAACAGTGACCATTTTCTTCCTGGCCACATTGAATTGGCACATTATTCAACTGTTTCTTTAAAAAAAATGCAAATTGCAAAAAACAGTGCATGTCATTTTCACAAAGATACAATGTGATTGGCCTAGCATGTGACAGCACAAGCTGCAGTCTCTCTTACTATTGGCTTGTTTGCATTTGTTTTACTTGTGATGCATTTATGCAAATGGTGTATTTAATTGTTTCAGTGTGTACCCCTTTAAGTGTACCTCAAGTCAAAATATTCAAAAATATATATTAAAGAGCATGAAAAATGAATTCTGACAGTCCAACTCCCATCTTCATACTGTAGGGCATGCCTGAGCTGAGATGTAAAATGTCTATATTTATTCCCTCAGCTTGAAAGAGTACATCATACAATAATTTGTGATGTCATTGTTTTACCACTCATATTACAATTCCTGTATTTGTTTGTTTTCTGAAACTTAGCACCTTGTACCAAACTGTGATAACAGCACTCTTACTGTTAAGGGGTGATGAAAGTAATGAAGCCCTCTCTGTGCAACATGCTATGCAAGCAAGCAGGAAGTGTTCAAGGTCATAAAAACATTTTTAATTTTTTAAAGGGAAACAAAGATGGCAATGCAAGTTGTACAAGAAGAAAGTCACAAATTATTGCGCAATGGACCAATTTGTTTTAAGTGAATAAACTTCAACATTTTATTTCTCAGATCACTTAAATGTCCTATGAACATGGGAGTTGGACTCATAAAGTTCATTTTTCATGATCTTAAATGTATATTTTTGAATTTTATGGACTTGAGGTACACTTTAAGAAAGTTTGTAAAATAATTTTTCCTTATCAAACTTCTTATGCAAATTTTGATGAATCCTGTCTTTTGTTTTTTCAAGAGCAACTGTGAAAGTGTAGACTGATAGGCTTCCATCTTCAAGAAGTTGACCAATATCTGTTATTGTACCTTTTGTTTTCATGCAGGAAGCGTATTTGTTTTACCAAGTCAGTATCCAGGAAACAGTAGTAATTCAAACTCCTATCTACAGCAACAGAATACCACTAGCCAACACCTTCAGCCAATCTTGCCAGCCACTTTGAGAACACATGACTCCACAGTTGGGTCAAATATCATTCCATCCAGGTCATCTACAACTCATATTGTGTCAGAATCACCCCAGATGGTGTCAGATGCATCTTTGACATCTCCTGAGAACAGTTCAGTGATGTCAAGTGTAACAGCTTCAAACTCAGGAACTATTGGTGGAATAAATGGGTATGAGTCAACTTCTGTATTTCTGTGTGTTTTTTTTTTTTTTTTCGTACTGTAAGTAAGGTCTTATACTTTCTACTCTTTAAGAAGTTTGACACCGAATATTTACCTTTTTGGTCTCAGCACTTTGTTTCCCATTTAAACTGATTAATTACTAGAAATAATAGATATTGAAGAGGTCTTTCAAGTGGGTTGAAATGTTAATAGACCTTATCCACTGACCACCCTTTGACATCATCCTTGTGGGCAAAACAAAGGAACACGTGTCCTCACACATAAGAATTTGTCCTGCATGTGCAGCAGAGTATGCAGGTATTCCACTGGTTGACAAATCAGCTATCTGCATTTGTCGGTGTTGTTTTGTTTTGCCGTCAAAGGAGCAAAGGAGGGCATACATTTTGCTCTGTGACATCATATGCATAAGGTCTGTTCTGAGTTAGTTAATACTGTTGAATGGGAATTTTCTAATGTTGTTCAGGAAGCAAAATTCTATAAAGAAGCAAGACTAAAGAGCCCCTTCCATACAGTGACTGACCATAGTGTCTGTCGTCAATTGTAGGACATTTTTGTTCCTTTCAGCTCAATTATAAGTATATAATTGTGGTGCAAAATTAAAGTCATGAAAAACTCATAAAATCAAACTGTGATGGCTGCATTAAAATAATAATATTTCCAGATATTTTAGTTTTGTTTAAGTAATGCTTCTAAAATAACTATCAGAACCTTCTGTCATTGTGCTAGGGGTTTAGCATAAGCAATGGAAGTAGGGAAGACACAGTTGCCGCAACTGGAAAAAAGGCTGTGGCTGATTCGACTTAAACCAATTGGTTAGAAACTGGGCTGTAAAACTTCATCTAACCTAACCTTAAATAATTATCCACAGATGTAAGAAGGAATGTATCAGGTATCAGAAAGATATTATCAATTCTATTAAACTGAAAGTTTTTAAGTTTCGAACTAGAATATGTTGAGACTCTTTATGTAACATTCAGTAACAAAACAGTAACAAGTGAAATCAATGTTTGATGAAGTGCATCTTGCGATTAATTTCATAACTCCCCAACTTTTCTCCACCCATTTTTGTCCATCTCAACATCAGCAAATTTCCTGTATTTCTGTAAATCTTGTAGATGGTTTGACATGCCAAAAAGTCCTGACTTTACTTGGCAGTTAAGGAGTACATTTTCCCTAGGAAAATCTTTTGTAATTATGTCAATGTCTCTGACAGTTCTCAAGATATACCTCTTCAAAATTTGATTGTTTCTGAAGCAACTTCTTGCTTATGCTAAAAAAATAATGTGGAGTAATAATTTGGAGTGTTGATTAGTGTTGACATTTCTTGTTTAAACCCTTTATTAATTATCTCCAAAGTACCCATCAGATAGTGTATGGTTTGGTAATTGATACTGATGATTTTCAGGGACACATATTGAAACTTTCAAAATAAAACTTTCAGGACAAACTTAGTGGAACAACCATCCTTGAAATGAAGATTGTAAAAACAAAGGATAACAAGGATAACGTTTAGCAAAATTAATAAATGGATAATTGCAAAATTTCGCAATTGTTCAACCATTAATCACAATTACCTACTAGCAACAGAGAGACTTAACACATGCTCTTAGACATGTTAAATACTAAAAATGCAAGTTAGTGATGTTAGGGGACATGGTATCCGTGAACCCCAAACAAGGTTCCTCATAGAATCTTAACTTTCACTTTTACTTGTTTTAGACACCTGTCCACAAGTTTTTTGGAATGCCCCTTTCATCTTGGACAGTTGGATACATCCATTGTTGTCATGTGGGTTGTTCCATTATTTTCAACTTCAAGGGATATTTTTTTTTATTTCGGATGGAAAAACGGTTTCGTGATTAATTGCTGGTGGCTTTGTACTAAATGTTTATTACACATGCGATCGTTTAGCAATCAATCACTGCACGGTCACAGCCCTACAACAGACTTAACATCTGTCAAATGTAAAGATTAAGGTAATGGTTTGAAGATGCCAGTGGTTATGTTAGTCACAGAATGTACTGTATTTTCAACAACGCTATGGCCAACAAGTGTCCACTAGTATTGCAACATTTCTTATTTATCATGATGAATTACTAAATGTTTGTCATATTTTGACATAAGGTGTTAAACATGTTTGCTTTACACTGATATTTTTTAAGTTACATGCTGACCTCATTTTGTGGTGAAATCTAATACTATAATTGTTTTTCTTTTTTTTCGATTAGCTCTGACATGACATTTCCTTCCAATAATCTGAATGTCGCCATCCACTTGCCAGGAATGACTCAGTCAGCTTCACAAGATCCACTCCAGAATCAATCTGTCACATCATCCAGTCAAAGGGATTCACTGCCAAATTTAAATTCTCATGGTCAACTCGATATTCAGGTACCACCCCAAAACCCTTCGCAGCTTCTAAACTCTTTAAGTTCTCATTCAGCTCAGAATCTTCTTAGCCAGATGGCACTCTTTTCCCCATGTAATCAAGATGTTGGAACGTCATCTCAGTTACAGCCCGCGCATCTACCATCGCTCCTCTCCCCACATTCTCAGTCAACCCTCCTGCCATATCTTTTAAGACACATGCAATCTCCAGGACAATCGAGCAACGGCATCATTGACCTCAGTCTCCTACCTGACCCAAATAGCAACTGTAATCAGAGTCAGGAGGTCACCCAAACATCTCGAGAAATGAGCTTTCAAGAACAGGACATGATGAGGGCTGTTCTTTCAGACAGAACTGATACTGTGTCTCTTCAGACTTACAAACAGTTGCAAAGCTCTCAAGATCCAGTGACCATTGACCTACAAGTACAGGCCAACAATACTCATGTGGAACCTGAGCAGGAGATATCCACAATAGCGCCCTCTATCATTACCAGTTCCATTCACAGCCTTTGCATGCCGACATCAGGGGTTACCACACATGCTCTCAATTCTACCAGCCTGTCTGTGGGGGTTAATTCCCAGGTAAACATCATGAATCCAGAACTGTTACAAGATGGAACTCAATTGAGTAGGATGTTAGCTTTAAAAAGTAAGTGAATATGGACTTGATTCTTTTTGGTGTCAAATTTTTGATGGGAAGGACTATCAACTAATATAAATTTGCAGTTAGTGATTTTTCCAAATTTGTAGTGTAGAGTTATTGTTTGCCAACAGTGATCAGACAAAATTCAATTGATTTCCTATCAGGCATTCCAACTGAAACTCTAAAAAAGGAAGGGGGCTTTATTACTGCGTAATAACAATTCAAAATTGATGCTGTTCTTGGCCAAAGTTACAGATTGGTTTGGGAAGGGGGGAGCAGAAGTTTCCTTCAAAAGCTTAATATAAGGTGCAGTCTAAAGGGTTAGTTAGTTAGATGGAGTTGTACGGCCGGCCCAGTTTCCAGCCTATTGGTTCAAGTCAAGCAGGCCACGGCCTTTTTTCCAGTTGTGGCTCACTGGCTTGTTTTCCCTACAGCAGTAGGTTCCATTTTTAGAGCCATTGGTATGACTCGACCTGGGAATGGAACCTGAAAATCTTAAATAAGAAACCAACATATTGACATTTCTTTTTATTTTTATGAAAATTAAGGGGGGGAGTTTACCCTCCTTCTCGGGAGGGGGGGGGGGCAAATTCCCTCACCTTGATCAAAACACTGCCTATTCTTCTACCAAAAATGTGTTAAAATATTTCATTTTCATCATTTGTATTTTGAGTATGTTACATGAAAAGGTCACCCAAGTTACAGCAATGTAGTTATTAGGCATTTTCATTTTTCGGACAGAACACACCTTCGTATGGGTTTTTTAAGAACGTGTTATTGTTCTGTTCTACATAGTGTTCCAGGTATACCACTAAGGACTTGTTGAAGGAAGTCCAATTGTTGTTAAAAGAGTTATTGTGTGTTTTGTGTGTACAAGAGACAATGGGAATTTGACAGAGAATATTAATCTTTTGTTAGAGCACCTTGTTTCCTTTTTCTGAACTGGTTGTTTATTAGAAGATAGAGACATTGAAGAGTTCAGGTTTGAAAAAACAGGTTGATTTTGTATTTAGTAGCTACTGTCGATTGAAATTGTCTGAATATTTGTCGGGTAAAAAAATTCCACACAGGTGCAAGACTGGACAGTCTCCACTACAGAATCGGTTCAGAGAGAGAAAACTAGGTACTGGAAGGAAAAGTTAGTATTCTCCATCGAATTCTGATTGCTTCTTTAATGTAACAAGTTTCCATCATCAATTCTGAAATGATAAGAAATGTTATGATGATATTTGTTTAGAGCTTAGAACTTGAAAAAATGATGGCTTGTCAGGGATTGAGCTGATTAACTTTTTTTCTTCCTCACCCTTAGATGGAAGTAGTACTATGGCACAAACTGAAGTGGATCTCCAAAGTTTAGCAATGCAACTCTCAGAAATTGGGAATGCTACAATTAGAGGGCGACATACGCAGGTGGTTTCGCAGGAGAGAAGGAACAATGTTGAAGAAGAATTTTGTAAGCAAAGCATTTTTTTTTATGTCATCTGCTGAAATCAGGTGTAGACTTGTTTAAAAGAGAAGTTCAAAACTGAATTTAAGTATGATATGTTAAAGAGGAACATAATTTTGCCACTTAGGCAGATAGTTTTCAAAATTCCATTGCTTACAGTATGGTATCAATATATATAGTACAAGTTTTATTTGTAAAGAATTGGTAGTAGATTTTAAAGAAAAACAAAAACATTGGTCATCAATTTATAAACAAATATTTTTTTTATGGACGTTTTATTTTGTGCTCTTCATCTCATCTTTTCTCAGGGTGTGTCCAGTGTGATGAGACCATGCCGCAAGTTTGCCCCCAGCACGGTGCCCCAACTATCATCCCTGACACGCCCATTCAGAAGAGAGCAAAGATGACCCTTCCTCCCTTGTTGTATTTCAAGAAGTCTAATGTTTCATCTGACTTTTTGGGTAAGTTTCATTCCTCACCCTTTACTTTCAATACTCAGATTTCAAATGTTGTTAAAACAAGGTAGAGATAATTCTCAGTTGATGTCATAGGAGCTTTTCAGGTGGGTGATTTTCAGCCATGGTTGAGTACAACCCCTGTATGTAAGGCTTGCCCTCAGACGTAGCGGTTGGTAATGCCAGTTTCAAAGTAATTGAGAACTATTATTAAATGACAACAGCTAACTTTCAAAAATGGCTTCTTACCCTTTTAGAACTTAATTATTATTTATTTTAGATGCAGGAATGAGTTTCTCCAGGTGTATCTCCTAATTCAGGGATAAAAATATTGTCCCCTGATTCTCAAGAGCCATTCGTGAAATAGGCTTTTTATTGTAATACTAATTGGTTTGACTGCATTTGTTCTTTGAAGAATAACAAAAATCATCTGAGATAGTTTGTCCTGCCTGCTTAGTGTGAGATTTTATGATCCTTAGGAAGTGGGGAGGCGAGGGGGAGGTAAGGGGGGCATTATTTGACAAACATAAACAATATTCTTACAGAATTAATTGGTGAAGTTTTTCTCAGCTCAGTTCATTTATATGGAACTGGCCACAACCTTCTTCCCAGCACCAAGCACAATGCCAGTGGGTTTGATTTTCAAGTCTTTGATATGACCTGGCAATGAGTCGAACTCCAGACCTCCAGCCTGCTAGTGGATGCCCTAACCACTTGACCATTTCAGTCATATGTATTAATAAAGCAATATTCTTTCAGAGATATGTTTAGTAAATGACTCCACCCTTAGTCAAAAACAATTATTCATCACTTCAGATGGTTCCAATTCTCCCAACCTACCTACTTGTCATGAACTAATCCTTATTCAGGCACAATCCTAGTTTATTGCTTCAGGGGAGTATTTAAGGCTTCAATGCCCTTACAAAAAAGGTGCATCAACCTGTGTCTGCAAGTGGAAAACAAAAGAAATCACCTGTATTCTTGGGTGGCAAACCTGCATTTTTGGAACCTTCTACACACAGGTTTGACGCAGGTTTGACACACCTTTCCTTGCCTTTAATATCAAGTGACAGGTTTTTTCGCAGAATTCTTTGTTAGCGCCAGTTTTAATCACCAAATGTTTTGCATGTAAAACCTGTGGCAAACCTGTGTCGACCCTGTGGCAAACCTGTGTCGACCCTGTGACAAATGGTCAACCTGCATCAATGTCATGGAAAAACACAGGTTTTCATGCAAAAACATGATAACCCCTGGAAAAAACATGTGAAAACCTGAGCCTGTGGAACTAATTGCCTCACCTTTTTTTGTAAGGATGTGTAATCAAAACACTCTCAGCACATATTTAATATGAGCTACTCTGCATTAATGCATTTGATGTCAATTAAAGAGCTGTGCCAATTTAGAAGTGCTGTATTCTACTGGTAATATTTTAGTTTGGAGTGACAAATGACTGCCTTTAAAAAATGATGTTACAGGGAATAATTTATCATTCAAATTTTGCGCAGCAGTTTTTGAGGTCTTTCACACATTGTTTGTGAAAATGCAAGGGTCATGCACACAAAAAACTTGCTACACAATTTTTCATTTGTGTAGCAACTTGGCCTGTTTGTGTAGCAAATTGGCCTGTTTGTGTATCAAATTGCAATGGGATACTAGATAAATTATTCCCTGATGTTTCAGTAAATCATTGATGGACATGCATGAACAAGGGTTTTCTCTCTTCTGTGTTTAGGCCCCTACAAAATTCCATCAGACAGTGCCTTTGAATATAAAACAAATTCTTAAACTGTTTCTTGTTTTGGTAACCAATGAAACTATATGGCATTTTTATTTAATTTGAAAATTTTATCCTTTGCCTCTATATGATTTTAATGCAAAACATATTTTAAATCAAATCCTATGGTAAGAAATGGTGCTTTTATGCTTGGTATGTTGGTGTGTAGTATTTTGGAGATTAACATGGTTAAAGAGAAAGAATAGTCCCTTTGAATCAGGTCTTTAGCCAGCGATACATCTCACTGTCAGTGAGAGGCCAAAACATTGTGTAGACAGCCACATTTATAAGGGACAGCTTTTGAGACAGGAAACAAAAAATGAGGGCGAAAAAAATATTAGCGGGGTAAAAATAAAAAAAAGGTCTAGTCACATGCTCAATTGAATAATGTATCATAAACAAAAGCAGCACATTACAACTTTTTTGTATTTGCTCAATGAGGCAGTTTTCAGTGCTACCAAACTAAATCACATTGACCTAAGTTGCTAGACTGGGTGCCGGCCTCTATATTTTGTGAGCTCAGACAGTATTGTTGAAGCCACCCGATGTTAAGTTCTCACAGGCTTCAGATGTAAGAACCCCAAATTTCTACACATTCAGAGATTGAAGATTTGATTATGTGTCCATTGTTTTTCAAATTATGCTAAAACTTTCTTTTTCAATGAAATGTGTGTAAAAGTTATATTCCCTATCAGAGAAATGTTTTGCCCTTGTGCCCGTGTCTTCGCTGATGATATTAACCACTTGGACCAACTCACAATATTTTAGGTCTGTTCTTCGTAGTGGTTCATACTTTAGTTCAGATTAGGAAAGAAGTGAAGGACATTGTTTTCTTTAGTTTTAATGTATTCATCACCATAACACTACCTGATTATACCATGAAATGAGGAGTTAATATGTTTGATGTCTCAAAATTTGCAAATAAAACATCAGGGAAAGGTTGAATCAAATGTTTTTCCACTTACCATATTTGTGTGTTACAATTTGAATTACCTGCAGGCATGTTTTTGATTCCTTGCCGTAGGCAAAAGGAATCTATGCGATGGTGATGTCGTGTGTGTGTGTGTGTGTATGTGTGTGTGCGTGTGTGTGTGTATGTGTGTGTGTATGTGACGCTTTGCTTGTAAACACGATATCTCAAGATAGGTAACTGTGACGGGTCTCATACGTGGTGTGTGGGTTGGCCATATTGAGTAGATGATCCCTATTGTTTTTCGTGGAGGTCATTTGAGGTCACTAGAGGTCAAACTGTGAAAACCTTGTAAACACGATATCTCAAGCAGAGTAAGCTTGACTGATCTCATACTTGGTGTGTGGATTGGCCATATTGAGTAGATGATCCCTATTGTTTTTGGTGGAGGTCAAAGGTCATTTGGGGTCAGGAGAGGTCAAAAGGTCAAAACCTTGTAAACACGATATCTCAAGAACGTAACATGTGACTATGCTCATATTTAGTGTGTGAGTTGTTCATATTGATTAGATGATCCCTATCGATTTTCGTGGACGTCAAAGGTCATTTGCGGTCAGGAGAGGTCAAATGGTAAATTCTTAGAAATTGCTTGTAAACACGGTATCTCAAGAAGGGTAAGTGTGACTAATCTCATATTTGGTGTGTGGGTTGGCCATATTGAGTAGATGATCCCTATTGTTTTTGGTGGAGGTCAAAGGTTATTTGGGGTCAGGAGAGGTCAAAAGGTCAAAACCTTGTAAACACGATATCTCAAGAACGTTACATGTGACTTTGCTCATATTTGGTATGTGGGTCGGTTGAATTGAGTAGATGAGCCCTATCGATTTTCGTTGAGGTCAAAGGTCATTTGAGGTCAAAAGATGTCAAAAGGTCAAAACCTTGAAAACATGATATCTGAAGAACATTGCATGTGACTATGCACATATATAGCGCGTGGGTTGGTTGTGTGAAGTAGATGATCCCTATCGATTTTTGGGGAGGTCAAAGGTCATTTGGGGTCATGACAGTTCAAAAGGTCAATACCTTGTAAACACTGCATCTCAAAAATACATGTAACTAAGCTCACCTTTAGTGTGTGGGTTGGCTGTATTTAAATGATGATCCCAATTGATTTTTGTGAGGGTCAAAGGTCATTTGGGGTCAGCAGTATCAAAGTCTGAAAAGCTTGTTTGCATTGTATTACAAGAAAGGTAATTTTTGTAGGATCCTCATACTTGGCATGTAGATGATGTATAGTGAATAAATGATCCCTATAGTTTTTGGTGGAGGTCAAATGTCACTTTGGTTCACAAGTGGTCAAAGTCTCAATATCATATTTACACAATTTCCCATGGTTGGAGTCTTGCTTACTGCAAAATTTCACACACAGTATGTGGATGTGATATCGTGAGCTGAACCGTAGTTCTACTGTAGGTGGTCAAAGGTCACCCGGAATCTCAAAGTAGGAAGCTTGGATGCCTTGCATGTATTCTTTGTGGGTACATTACGGAGCACTGTCAATTTGAAAAACATTACGGAGCACTAGCTGTCGATTTGAAAAACATGTCAAAGCACTGTCAATTTGAAAAAAAAAGGTAGGCTCAAATTTCAGTGGCAAGGAATCGCTAAGCCTTTTGGCTTTCTGGTTTGACTTTGATATACTAAAAATGGCTTGACTTCTAGGGGACTGCCCCCAACAGGAGCCCTATAAAGGCAGGCCCCTTGACCCCAGGCTGTTTTTTCTTCACGCTTTGCGCTTGTGCTGATGCCTAAGGTGCCAGCAGGAGGATGATGTGCATGGCAAAGCAAGCTGTTGGATTTCAAAAATCACGAGAGCCCATTTGTAGGTTCCATCATTTTTCACCATGGTAACCCATGGGAATCCACTTTTGGGTTCTGTTAAAAAATGCATGGGTTGTAACTGATTGGTGGTAACCAGTTTTTGGGTTCCGTGATTTCATCACCACGGGATCACCATGTAGTTTATCCTATTCCATGAATTGCTCTTGAGGATCAGTCATGTGACAAAATTTTTTTCTCACTGAATGGTGAAATTTATGGGGTGTAAATCATTGCTTTACCTTGGACTGGGAATACGTAATTTTGGAAAATATAGAAAGGGTATGTAGAGGATAAATCTGAAGATATCAGTGAGAATGAGCTGATGTTTGGAAAAAAGTTTAGGGCAGCTTTTTTTGCTCTTATAGTGGGAATGAAAGGTAATCTCAGTGAAACAGCAATTGTATGTAATAATTTGTATTCATAGCTGCAGAAGGAAATATTTTTGAGTACGTTGATAGACCCACTGTAATTAATGAGGACTGTGCGGTCAAGTGGTTAGAGCATCTTGCTTACAACTGGGATGTCCAGAGTTTGACTCATGGCTGGGTCATACCCAAGACTTTTCAAATGGAACCACTGTGATTGCTGCTCAGCATAAGCAATGGAGTAGGGAAAACAAGCCAGTGAGCCACAACTGGAAAAGAGGCTTCGACCAGCCCAACTTAAAACAATTGGTTGGAAACTGAGCTGTAAAATCTCATTTACTGTAACTAATCCTGTGTAATTCAACATGAGTTCTATGATTCCAAACATGAAACCTAATTTTGGTGGACTTAAATCATGAGGCATAATTCATCAGTTTTGATAAATATTTGCAATCTGTTGACTCTTACTTTCAGGTGTTTGGGCAAAGGATACTGTAAAGATTGGTTGTAGGTTTGGTCCAATGGAAGGCATAATTTTAAAGAGGCTGACCACAGAGGCTGATTCCCTTTCGCCATTACTTTGGAAGGTGGGCGATTTAACTTTTAATAATTCCAATTATTCGTTTATCTTAAATTTTGCATCATTAGGAAAGTTCACTCACAATGGTTGTATCTTTTCCTACTTCCTGTAAAGGCTCTAAACATTTGTTTCATATTTTCCTCAAGAATTTCAATATAAAGGGGCTTATTGAGTTGATAATGATAACTTAATGAAAGTGTTTCAGGTACTTCCACATGAAAATGCTTTTTTAATCAGCATTACTTAAATTTCACGTCCTAATGTGACAGAGGAATATAAGATTTTGACTATTGTGGAGTACTCACTCAGAAAACAGTCATTTGTATGTAGGATATGAAGATTGTCTAACAGGTTTGGAAAAATTTGTTGAATTTCATGAACCAACTCAATTACCTCTTTAACAAGAGTTTCAAATTTTTGAAAAATCTGCAAAGTTTCCAAACCTTCAATGTTTTTTTCACATTTCAGTGACAAATGGTCAAACTTGTAGAGTACCTATATCCTACATACAAGCTGATCTGCCCTGAGAGAGTAATTAACAATGTAGTTAGGCCATTCAAGTTTTGTAACCATACACTTTATCAAATTATGCACAAAACTGTCCAAGATACTAAAGTATGCAAAGTTTAATTCTTTTTTGCATTACTTGTGGATCTGCAACTTGACTAATTATGCTAATAATAAGCATTGTCTTTTTCTTGTACCTCCAAAAATCTTGAGTTGTAGTAATCAACTCATTGTATCCCTTTAAGTATTACTAATTCTGTCCATCCAACATCTGGGCATTTGCATAACCTGGGTCATAAAAACTTCAGCTGGAGTGAAAATGACCACAGTCTATCAGTGAGTGCGGTAAACTTATGCTATATCCAGAGCCTTGGGATACATGATTGTAGGCCTAAGTGGCAAAGTTTCTTGAAACCAAGGTGGAACCAATAATTTCAGAATATCAATAATGCCAAGCCAATGGGAACTGTTGTATGCCTTGGCACAAAGCATTCGCTTATAAACAGTGAGAAACTTGTTCTTATTGGGGCAAGCTTATTGTGCAAGGCTGGCTATTGCATTTGTATAGACCATCTGGTAAGGGTAACAGTGAATTCCTGCCGCGACAAGTTCCATACTGCTCTCATAACACAATCTTCATAAAAGCTGGACATTTCAATAAAAATTGACCATTATCAACAAGTTAGAAAAAAACACCACGTTGTTTACTTAGTACAGTTTTAAACAATAAGCCTGTCTGCCTACACTTTTGCTGTACTGCATGACAACACCTGTTTCACTCCTACACGTGATGTGATTGCCTCTCTGCACCAGATGTGACATTCTTTAGTCTGATAGAATATGCAATTCAAATAACATCTTGACCTTTTTATCATTGAGGCCCATATTAAAGTAATCAAACTAATTTTGTTATCAAAGGTCTTTCAAAATAGCAAAGTGAAGCACTTTATCGACGCCAAAGATGAGGATACTTCTAACTGGATGATGTATGTTAAGAGAGCTCGTAAATTAGAGGAACAGAATCTCTCGGCACATCAGACAAATGGACAGATTTATTTTACAACCAAACGAGAAATCAAGCCAGGAGAAGAGCTACTGTTCTGGTACAGCAAGGAGTATGCGACGATGTCTGGTAAGATGAGAGAGTGGAAACACAGATCAAGTTTACATATTGATTGATTTAATAATGATAGTAATCTTCAGTCTTATAATGTTCAGACTCCATCAAGAGTTCTTTTTAATAATGCATTTCACAGTTGCTGATAATCCCCACCCCTTCCCCTCTGAAAGAAATTTGGGTCAAAAAAAGGTTTTGAGAATACTCTTGAACTGATCAAGGAAAGAAAGAGATCTCAGTTCTAGGGGATATGGATTCCTAAATGTAAGGGGGAGCAGTATTCCTAAAACTACAGTCACTGAAACATTTTGTATGTGACAATGGAGTCTGCAGCTGAAATTGATAGTTTGAACAGTGTGGGCCCAACGTTAGCTTGTTGATGATCATAAATCTATACAGGTTCTAAGTGGTAGCCAGTGTAAATCTTCCTGTGATGGTATGACAGTGATACCAAAATATTGTCAAGGATGGGTCCTAGAGTGGTGGCTTGTTGGAGGCTATTTGGCCAGGAACAAGCATTACAGTGACCTGCAAGAGATTTCAATAACATAAGGAAAACTTTTTGATGACTTTTGAACTAATGAGGCCCTCTAATTGTTTCACCACCACACTTTCGGGGTTTGGCTGTTTTTTCTGTTTTCATTGTTTTTTTAATGTTTTGTGGGATGATATGGCACCAAATATCTGTTATCATCAACAATGACTTTTTTGTGAGATACCTATGTTATATCATTTAGAGGCAAGACATAGGCATGGTGGAAATCCAGGTGACACACCACTGGCCTTACAGAATATTCTACTTTGTTCTAACAGGTCATGGAAAATCATGGAATTTTACACTTGTTTTCTCCAGACCACAAAAGTCATGGAAAATGTCAACTTGCTTCAAAAGTCATTGGAAGTCTTGTCATTTCAAAGTTTGCTTGACTTGACTGACTTTGTTTTGAATGAAATTGGACCGAGTGTATGGTCAAGTGGTTAGAGTATATAAAATGCAGTCGGGTGGTCTAGGGTTTGACTCCTGACTTGGTTATACCAAAGACCTTAAAAATAGGACCTACTGCCAGAACTGAACTGGATGCTCAGCATAAGTATTGGAGTAGGGAAAACAAGTCAAAGAGTCAAATTTGAAAAAAGGCCTTGGCCGGCCTGACTTAGGGCAGTGTCATTTATCTAACTGGCAGTTATGGCCAAGTCACTTATGTATTTCCTTTGCCCACCTGCCCATACTGGCTGGTTAGAAAAATGACTCCCCCTTTTACCAGTTGGTTAAAAACTGGATGGTGAAACTCCATACAACCTAACCAAAGAAATTTTCAGCCTGGAAAAGTCATGGAATGCTTGTTGGTTTGGTTGGACTTGCAAAGTCATGAAATTAACCCCTTTACTAGGCATGGTTAAGCTGCTAAACCATAATTTACCATTACTATACACGTATGGTTTTGCTGGGAAACCATTGCACTGCTGCATCCTGGAATAGCTCATTATAAACCTGTGTTGTATAATCATGTGTTTGATATGGAATAGGGTTGAAGAGGAGATATTTTACACATATGCATCCTCTTGGGGCAAAGCAAGCACAAATACAGCCTCATCGATACAAAAACATATTATTTCGCTGAACCCGTACATATGTATGTAATATAATACACAGCTCAGCATGGCGGGATGGACCCCCTTCTGTACTGAAAGGATTAAATGTGAAAGAGGGTTTACAAATCCTGGTTCTAGCTTCCATGGTTTCTCAGCGAAGGGCACAAATATGAATTCATTCTTTGTCTCTTGTATCCAGGTGCTACCTTACTACCTGAGGACAGCTTCAAGTGTCATCTTTGTGGCAGGCAGTTTAGCTATCGTCAGGAGCTAGACGGTCACATGCGCTATAGGCACCCCAGCATGTCGGAGAGAAAATTCAAGTGTGAAGTTTGTAGTCAGGCTTTCACAACATCTACCAAGTTGAACTTACATTCTGTGAAGCATACAGGGGACAAAAGATACCCCTGTAAGATATGTCACAAATCTTTCACAGATGGCAGTAATTTAAGACGGCACACCAGAATCCACTCAGGTAAGCTTTTGTGCATTCTCTGTATAAAGGTTCCAAGAAAAATTCCAATTAAAAGGCAAAAGCAGTCCCCCAAACTTGTTTTGATGCAACAGCTAAATATCAAAATTTTCTTCTTATTTCTCTTCAAAGAATCTTCCTTAATATTTTATGACTTCAACATTTTATATGCAAGGAAAACCAAGCAGTTACTTCTAAAAAATTACACAACTGAGGAGCAAAAATGTTGTCACATGACTCGCAACAGCCAATCATGAAACAGTACAGTCTACTACACTACTTCAAGTTGGGGTGACTACTCTTGCCCTTTCAAGGGAATTCTTCACCCCCCAGACAGTTCCAAAGTTTCTTCCTCCAGCAACTATCATAATGCCATCTGTATAGACGAATCCGATTAACGCTTGTTTTTAGTGACTGTAGGCAGCCATTAGTGGGGTCCATCAGCCTAAAACTGTCTTTATTTATTGTTTACATGTATTTTAAACCCTCATATTTAGTGAACTTGGAGAATTTAAGATACCAATTAGTGTACACAACCATCCATGATAGAGGTAAGCAAGGAAATCGAAAGATTTAAAGGTAATGGACCCCAGTTATGGCCGACTGAAATCAGACCATCACTTGCTTTCCGGATTCGTGTATGCTTCATAGCCCTTCCTGTTGAGTATAGATGACCCTCAGGTGTAATCAGAACACTCACAGTACATGTATAGTATGAGCTACTACTTCAATTGTTTTGATTTAATGTGAATCAAGAGCTGTTCCAATTGAGTATTTCTGTAAAGTTTGTAGTTCTAGGTAAGTGGAAAAATGGTAACTGGTTTTAACTGGTAAAGCTGCCATCAGAGTAAACCAGTTGAAGCCAGTCACAAATTCCAGTTGCTTAACTGGAAAGTTTGCGTAGGTTTGTAATGGTAAACATAGGGGTCGCATGAAGGGTGTGTCAATTTATTTTGTTTTACATGTATCTATGAAATTTTTTTTGAATTGGAATACGTATGCAACCTTTATGCTTCCTCAGACATTCCTTACTCAAATGTAAACAATGAAACCTTCATGATAGAAATATTTGCCTTAGAAATCAGCTGTTTAGTTTTCTGGATGGTATGTAGGGAAAGTAGACCTTGAGTTTTAGATTTTCTAGGTATGCTACAAGTCACACTTTTCAGAATATTTAGGTGAGTGAAAGGTGTGCTGTTTCATTAAATTTTAAAGGGGCCCATTGAGTTGATATCGATAACTTAATGAGAGTGTTAAAGGGTCACTGCCACATGGCAATGCTTCTCCTAGTTAACATAATAAGTCATGTTTCATATCCAGTTGTTAGGGAGTTAGGTAAAAAGTTAAAACTGAATTTTGTGGTGTCCTGCCTTGTAGGAGTACAGTTGTGCATAATTTGAAAAGTGTCTGGTCACAATTATCTTAAAAACCCAATTGAACCGTTAAGTACTCACTCATGGAACAGTTATTTAAATACTAGATATGGATATACATGATTTGTGGTGTGTGATCCCACTCTCATGCATCAACATTCAAGGCCTGTGCATTGTTTATAAATCGTAAAATCAACTTTAGCTCCCAACGAAATAGGACATTCTTTGAAATCCAAATTAATAGTTTTTTTTTTTTAATTCATGAAAGATCAATTAGCTCCATGATGTTAAATAAGGAACCTGAGACTATAGACAAATCCGGACAGCAAGTGATGGTGTGATTTCAGTCAGCCATAACTGGGGTCCATCACCTTTCAACCTCTCTATTTCCTTGATTACCTGTATTATGGATGTTAATGCACTGAATTGTATCTTGATTCCCTCACTTTCATTGAATATGAAGGTTTGAAATTCGAGTAGACAATAAATGAAGACGATTTAAGGCTGATGGTCCCCACTAATGGCTGCCCTACAGTCACTGAAAAGAAGTGCTGATCGGATTCATCTATAATTTAATAGAAACAAGTGCACAGCAATGAAAACACAGTAGTCTCTTGAGTAAAATAGCATTTCGTTGCATTTTGCAATTACCTCTTAAAATAAGTTACAGCTATATACATATCAAATATACACATACAAATACAAGCCATGTAGATAAATGAAAATAGAGAGCTGTTTCAGGATTGACACCCTAGATCCATGCTGCAGGGGCTCCAAACCACATACATCCATTTGAGAGATGTGAGCACATACATACTTCTCTTTTGGTAATGGGTACCAAAAATGCTTCTTCAGTGAATTGAAAATGAAATAAAGTTCTGTCATCAATGCATCTGAATTTCAATTTGTAGCAAAATAATTTTGGTAGGTCATGATTAAATTCATTTTGTTATCATTTGTTTTGTTTATTTGGTGGAATTGCAATTGTGATGTGGACAAAGAAAATGAATCGGATGCAATTGCAATAAAATTAGTTTGGGTCTGAAAGCTTTGCTCAGTTGAAATTTAGCTGGCATGCACTGCTAAATATCAATTTTAATTTTGCCATTTATGCAGTATAAAGTATAAATTTCAAATTTAGCCATTTATGCAATGTAAAATATCAATTTCAATTTTGCCATTATGGTGTGTGATTTTGATTATTCCAAGTTGTGCTTTTCATGTACATGTATTGTAGTAACAGCACAAGAACTGCGGCCCATAACTTATTTTGAAACAACAGACTGCTCTCACTAATTCCTTGTTTTTTCTCTTCCAAATACCTTTCACTATATTTGAGAAATTACATACTGTATACACAAAATTAAGGAGTGAGTTACTCCTCATAAATTTCTCAGTCAGTGAAAAAATTATTTTCCCATGATTCTCAGGAGCTATTCATGAAATAGATTAGACTACTATACTAATTCATATTGGAATGACTAGTACTGCATTTTCCCTTTCAATTTTAATACATACTTTCACCAGATGGTGTTCTATATAAATAAGCTTACTGTAATCATGAAATCGTTTTTTAAAATTTCAGTTTGATTCTTTAAGTAAATGCCTTCATATTTGCTGTTTTCATATGTAGGTAGCATAAACTTTTAACAACCAACTGTATCAAAATTGAGTTAAAAATTGGTGTCTTGGGTTTCAGTGTTATTAAAACTCATAAATAATGCTGTGACAGGTATTGAAGAAATTTGATTGTAAACTTCATTATTTAGAAATGTGTAATTGATATTGAATTATTAAACTTTGAGACAATGCAAGAGGGCCCAGTCTGAATGCATACAGTCAGGGCAGGAAAAAATGTTTATTTCCCAGGAGGGGAGTGAAATTATTTCCCTGGAAAGAAGTTAAATTTCCCACAACTCCCCTCATGTTTTCATGTACAGAAATGGGAAATTTCCTTCTAATATCTTAAATTTCCTTCCAGATGGCAAAATTTCCTGGGAAGAAGCGTCCCAGCTTCCCAACTTTTTCCACCCATAGCATACAGTAATAACATTAAACCATGAGAATGAATTATACCATTATAATGCACAGGTTCAGAGTTAAAACTGGTTCATTCATACATAGCAATATTTTAATTTGAAAAGATAATAGAAAAGAATTACAATTATTTAACAATTTTTAGATAATCAGATTGAAACAGCACAATCCAGAGAAACATTCTTTACCAACAGTTTAGCATGGGATAATGCATGGTCACCTGATCATTATGGAACAATTGTGGTTGAGGATTCGTAGCCAGTATGAATAAATTCAAATTACAAGGACCTTCAACAGCAAATGTTCAAAATAATGGGCATGTTGACTCAATAGGTAATTCCGCGTGCTCTGATCTAGTGAACAGTACATCCCCTTTCACTTCTATCAAACCCGTTTCATAAAACTGACCCACATGTGGTAATTTTGACTGACATGTAGGTCACTAAAATATCTGAGGATTTTTAAACATATATGTACTGAATGTGACAGCTGACTCTGATTGACTCATTCAAGTAAAGCATAGTGACTGACATCAGAGGTAAAGAGACTCACTCTTAAGTTGCTTTGATGACTGACAGTGCTGGTTCTGTGACATGTATGAGTCACAATGCCGTTGTTTATGACCCAAAGTTGACTCACAGAGGCTTCAACTACTGGGGTAAGTCCTTCAATTGATAAGTGCATTATAGGAAAATTTTGAGGGAGAATTTAGTCAAAAAGTTGCTACAAAATGATTTACTCTGAAGTGAACCAAGGAAAACATAAAAATGCTGATGATGTCCATGAGAGTAGTCACAATTGATGTTTACTCTCCTGAGCCTGAAGCTGTGCTGTGGTTTTCCAGCCATTGAAACAATCCTACATGTAGTACATACCAATAGTTCACAGTCCAGTGAGAAATCTTTTTCTTATCCTGAACACCACGTTTATATTTTAAACTGGTCATTGATATTTAAAAACAGCAGTACGTAATGTTAGGCAAGTCGTTTTATGTCATTTAATATGCAAATGTTTCAAAAATGATTTAAAAAAGACACGTTAAGTTTTTGGCAGGCATGGTTAACAACTTTTAGGAGGCTAGTAGGATGTGAAATGATATAAAGCATCACACATTCTACATAAAACTTTAAAAGTTATCTTGCATGAAAGAAAAGGGTTTTGCTAATCAGCATGCAATGAGACTTTAGAGGTCCTCACTTGTCACCCCAAACTAATGTGTTTACCCCACCAGACTCTACCACTATTCTGGGTTAGCAGCACAGCTCTTTTCTTTGATTGTATTGACATCAAATTCAAAAAGTGCACAGTAGCTTGTATTATGCACATACACTGAGAGTGTCCTAATTACACATCAGGGCCATGTATGCTCTCACTGAGGTACAGAGTGCTTTCACTTATGTCACAAGCCCTGTTCCTTTCAACGGGCAAAATCTGGTATAGGAACCCATTTAGTGTAGCTAGCTGAAAAGTAGCCAAAGACCCACTTGTGACTGTTGCACAAAATTGCTGCTGATTTTTGCCAGACTGTGGGTATGGCTTACCAAATGTGATGTAAAGTGAAAGCACTCATACTGTACCTTTAAGTGTAGGATTGTGTCTGAATGAGTTCTAGACAGGTGTAGGAGTGGTCAGAAGTAAATATGGTGGGAAAATTGAAACTGTCAGGGTAACTATTGTATGCCTCTGAGGATGGCTGTTGACAATACTTTAAGAAACTACATGTTTTTCATTTTGCCATCCACCTTCCTGCATTTGTTATTCACAGCATCCTTTAAAACTTTAAGCATATGTCCATCCGTACACCCTGGAAAATTACACTCCGCACTTGCGAGGATGGCTTTAAATTTCCAATGGTCAATGAGGGCCATTTTGTGTTTTATCTCCGAACCGCAAATGGTTCTACCCCCAGAGTAATTACTCGCTGCCAGTTCCTCCGCAGTAAATGCAATGGACATCATTTTCAAAACAAAGTCTTTACCCGTCAGGCTGAGGCTGAACGCTCCATCCACCTCCTTTTTGTTCAGAGTAATTTTGTCATTCTCATCTCCAACCTGCACAGACCCATCCATATTGTCAACATAAATTGGAGTGGGCACCTTGGAAGTTTTGAGAGGTTTTCCGTTAAGCTTAGTCAAAACTTCTGTCAATTTCACCATTGTCTGTTCCATAACGTTCACCTTCTCTGTCAATGCACCTAGCGTGGAGAAGTACGCAATCTGATTTGCTTGTGAATGAGTTGAAGGCAGATCATAGTTTAAGATATTTGCGACTTGTGGAGTCTCCATGTAGTTCAAACCTTGTTGAGATGACGTTGGAGCCACTGAATGTGTGGCCTGATAGACTACCATCGGAGGAGCTGGTTGGATATGGTGGCCAGCTGGCATAGTTTGTTGCATGTTTGATGTTAATGGAGACTGCTGTGTGGGGGCAACTGGGGTCAAGAACACAGGCGGTGGTGTTGGTGAATGGGGTGACAAAAGGGCTCCTTCCTGCCTAACACGAACAGCTCCCCCCTTTGATGGCAATGTAGCTTGCGTAGGTTGTTCTTTTCTAACCAAAGCAATTGGGACTACTGCTTGAGCTGGAAGTTTCGTCTTGGATGAAGAATGCGCCACTGTGGTAGAGACCACTTTCTTTGGACAAGCTTTCTTTCGTCGCATTTCTTTACCAGATCTGGAACCATCAACAGATTTGTGACTGCGTTTTCTACCCAAGTCTGGAAAAACAAGAAAAAAACACAAAGAGTGAAAAGCTTCACAAAGATAAAAGTGACAACTCTACAAAGATGTTGGCCAAAATACCTTTGAAAGTTCAGGGGCCTGTTCCACAAAGAGTTACGCACAATCTTAAGTATGATTTACTGTTGACTTAAGTATGGGAAATCAAACTTAAGATTGTGCGTAACTCTTTGTGGAATGGGCCCCAGGTGTCCATCTTCTGTGTTTTCATGTGTTGTAAACAAGTATAAGTAGGAGTGTTGCAAGTGACAATTTCAAGATCAGCAGCATGCAAATTGTTCATGCACAAATTCAAAATGTCTTTCATGAGTAGCTTTTAGCCATTAGATATTGGTAGCACACTCAAGCTTTTATTGTCCTCATATCATTGTTATTTTATCTCTCTTGCAGTCTTGTGAGTTTCTCAAAACACCTTTTAATTTAGATGCTACCAAACTCTAATGGGTAAAATCTTGGCATGTTAGAAAAATTGTGAAAAACACTTTAGGAGCAACTTGTTCAACCATAAGAGAAATAAGTGTCTCAGGAATGATGATGAACCAGGTATTAAGAACTATCAGTTAGGGCAAAAATTCATTTGCTTGCTTGCTTTCTTCTAAAAAATACTAAACATTTAATCTTTGGGTGATTTCAGTGAGTAACAGACATTTTAGAACTATAGGTTTGGGAGAACCTTGTTATGAAGTTATTGTACCAGTGAAAATAGTAATCGAATATATAACCATGAATGTGTTTGATTTTAATTTTGGATTACCAGCCAAAGCAGGACCGGGTCTGATTGTGATATTATGGAAATAATGTTGGTATCAATCCCATGATGCACCTTCTGACCTATGGACAGTGGTGGGTCAAACATGGATGAAGGGGTGGGTCAAACATGGATGAAATGTTGTGTCAAAGCTCTCCAAATGTTGCATCAAAATCAGAACAGGTGCACCATGGTCGGAAATATCATACAGGAAATGTCTGCCACATCTAGGCAATGAGGGGTTCAATTGTATGACATAGGTGCATCAATGCATGTAAATGTTTTGATGCTCCTAAAGAACTTTGACCAACTATTCAGTGGGTGCATCATGCAATTTCTAGGTGCATGAAGACTTGAGTCTTATTAACAAATTATGCCATTGTACATATTTCATGTAAAAAAAAATCACTAAAAAAAACAATGAAGATGCAAATTTCTTTGCTACAATTTCTCAAATGTGGCTTTTTACTTTCAGGAGAAAAGAAATTCCAATGCAGTATTTGTGGAATGTCGTTCAGACAGAAGGCACACCTTGTTACTCATACCCTAATCCACACTGGAGAGAAAAAAATGAAATGTCAGTACTGTGGGAAAATGTTTGCCAGAAAATCTGACATCAAACAGCACATGGTTCTACATTCTCAGGAAAAACAGGTTTGTCATCGCTTTCTGTTTTTATTTGGTTTGTAGAAAGAGGGCAGTATTCAAATTAGTTGATCCTACATTGCATGTAAAATGAAGTGCCTAAGCAGTTAATGTATTCAACTCTATAAAAAGTTCAAAGTTTAAATTTCTTTTCAGGTAGGTTCAAGAGCAAATTTGGTTTCTCTTAAGTAGCTTCTTACGACAGGCAAGAAATAACGGCATATTCTACAACCCCTAGCCCACAGGGGGCGAAGTGCTAAAGCAAAGTACACACAAGCATTTTTGACCTCTTTAGATACTGTAAGATATCAAATGTAACATATTGAAATACTGACAAGCAATGGATCCAGGGGGTAGGGGGGCACAACAGGTGTGCCCAGCAATGCCTGTTGTGGTGTGGAAATAATGCTTTAAAATGTCTCAGATACAGTGCCATTTGAACCTCAGTATACTCCTCCAAAAACAAAAAACTCCAAAGGGGAGGGGAACCTTCCCTCCGGACAGTAAACTCAAACCTGGCACCCTCTCCATTGAACCTTCTTTAAAGCTGAGCATATATCTGCCCTCTTTGCTGGTCACAATTAACTACGATGATACAGACCCTATGTAATGACATCACACAATGATCTTTTGAATTGCCAAATAATTGATCTCGCTGCTAGCACCTAGTAGAACCTATCTGCATTTGTTCCTGTAAACTGCCATGATATGACCTAGCCCTATACATGATGTCACCCCTTTGGTCTGGGAATTATAGCATATGCTCATGTTATAGACAAATCCAAGCAGTTACTGTAGTAAGGCCGGCCATTGACAGGTTCTGTCAGCCTGAACTCATCTTAACTTTATTGTTTACATGCAATTCCTAACTCTTATATTAAGTGAAATTGAGGTAGTCAGACGGTAGTTTACAACAATCCATGATACATTAAGGCATAGAATTTAGATTGAAGCTGATGGATCCTAGTTATCCCAGATGATTAAATCAGACCATCATTTGACTGTTTGGATCCCTCTATCCTGCCTGTTGTTAGAGGTATCTTAAGGGCATCTTAAAAGGCATGTGTGGATGTGTCTTAAACTTGAAACTAACTTTGTGCATAATATCATATGCATAGGATGACAGTTTAAGTTACTGTAGATAATGGGCCTTTTGGTAAACTTTGTAAAATATTTTCAAATTTCTGCCTCAATTCATACTGATATAAAGGCAACTTGAAATTTTCTTTTTGACATCTTCTAGCAACTTCCTTCTATGATTGTGAGGGAATACTGCCATGTGGTGTCATGGAATTTGTGTCATTCCTCACAAAATCAAAAGAAAAATGGCACAACTATAGGTCTCCTAGCTTTGACTGGGTTTAATGTGACTGTGATTCATAGTTTATAACTCATAATTTCATAAGCCATTGTTTTGTTGTCATTTGGTGATCACTGATGTGGTAGTTTATACTTACATATTAAATGTGTTTGGCTGTCCTTTTGTATTCTGTATTCAGTGACCATAAAATGTTATGTACCTTAAAGGTAAAGAGCAGTCCCCCAACTTATTTTGAAGAAAAAGCTAAATAGCACAATTTATAGCACTTATTCCTCTTCAAAGTATCTTTCAGTACATTTTATGATTTAACTATTGCACACTCAAGGTAAACCAAGCAGTTATTTCCACTAAATTTCACCTTTGAAGAGAAAAAACATTGTCATGTGACTCTCAACAGCCAATCATGAAACTGGACAGTCTACTACACTATTTCAATTTGGGATGATGCTCCTGCCCTTTAAAAAGACACCAAACAATGCAGTATAAAATGAGTTAATTATTGATGTGAATTGGTAATAGCTATGTTGATATGGTAATTCAGTGTTCTCCACAGGTACAAATTTTGTCCAGGCATTTGTGTCTGAACTTGGCAGTGACAATGATGGTCTTCCTGGGTAGGGGTCCCCTCACCCTTCTGA
This sequence comes from Holothuria scabra, assembly GCA_037179385.1. Classification (NCBI taxonomy): domain Eukaryota; kingdom Metazoa; phylum Echinodermata; class Holothuroidea; order Aspidochirotida; family Holothuriidae; genus Holothuria; species Holothuria scabra. The sequence continues at coordinate 14,923,481 of CM074197.1, forward strand.
AAAAATATTGCTCACGTAAGGTTGGTTGGATTCAAAATGATGCTACATTTGGTGGGAAATTTTATTGAACGATTCAAACGTTTCCAAATGTAGTGAAAGCACTTCTCTTTGTCAGGGCGAAGCAGGTTTTGTGCGAGAGGCAACATTTAGACTAGACGTCCATGCACATCCTTCAGAGTTTGTCTGGGGGGTGCACACATAAGTGGAGTACACTGGGAAATGAATAAATTTGTAGACAGCTGTTCCTAACATGTTGCAATGGGCTACTATCCAGGAAAGTATTTGCACTACAAAAGCCCTGTTTTCTGCCTTAAAAATTCAGGCCTGAGTTGTAAAAATAATTCAGTGGACACCTTCTACTGCATAAAAACTTTCCTTTCTTCCTTTCTTTCTTTACAGTATGTGTGTTCCATTTGCACCCGGTCATTTATCCGCAGCCAGCACCTGAAAAACCACATGCTCACTCACACCAAAGAAAGGAATTTTGTTTGCTCTTTTTGCAAGAAAACGTATCAAACGTCGACCCATCTACAAAGGCATACCAAAACCTGTAGAAATAGACTTGCAACAGCAGCTGGGAAACGAGATCTTCAGGGTACTTGAGAAATAACTTGCCATAAAACCTAAGTGCAATACAAATATTTTTGGTCACAGGTACATGACCCTGTGTTTCTATTCTGATTGAAGGAAGAAAGAAGACAGGAGAAACACTAAGAGTAAAGGAAGGATTTGAGCCAAATTAATGTTTTATATGTTAAAGTGGAATTAAATCTGCACTTTTTGGTGAAACTTCCATTTAAAGTAGAAAATATTTGCGGAGATACCAGCAAAGCCAGCTACTATGATTGAGGAGAAAATTATTTTGTAAAGTTTAAAGTAAAACAAAAGACTGGTCATTAATGTGAGGGTAATACTTCATAAGTGGTTGCTCCAGGTTCACTGAGTCTTCAACTGCCTTTCGCAAACTATACATTGGATTTTAATGGAAATTTCACCAGGTGGTATGAATAAGTACCCTCTAAGATAGCAAAACTTGATTAAGTTGAGACCCATCTTTTAAGGTGTGTCTCCAAGATTTCTCTCTTCACAGTAATTATTTTTGTCAGGTCACATGTGGGGTACTTTTCCTAAATTTTGATACCAAATTTAATTTTGTACTCGTTCTATATTTACTTCATTTACCAGACAATCTGCTTGATAATTTGCTTTTGATGTATTCCATTAGAGTGTTTATTTCCAACCAATTTGCACACTTGCAGTATTGTGGAACGTCCATCCTCTTTACTGTATATTACTTTTGTCAAAGAATGTTTCCTGTCTTGGAAAACAAGTATTCTTTTGTACAACCCAGTATGATTCTCTACACAACATCTTAAATTTCCATGGGTTACCTTATAAAGTGTTCACTCAGGACCAAATGACAAACAGCTCTACAGAACTGTCACTATTTGGTGAAGGAGAAATGTTTATACCTTCTAGGATGTTGGTTAAATTTACCTCTTTTTTTTTAAAATGTTCTCACATACCCAAATTATCAAATTTATGTCATATCCTCAAACTCCTTAAATTATCAATATTTCCTGCAGCTGGAGTAACTTCCCAGATTTCCAATTTGCCAGTCATGACTTACAATGAATAATTAAACCGAAATGTTGCGTTTGTTTTGCAGAAAAATTCGTCCTCTTAAAACTAATATTTATTGACACAGGGTGATAGATTATCAAAGTTAAGGCAGTGTGGTAGCCTTATTTTCATGAAAGTTTCCCACAGAGAGAAATTCAGTTGTTTGTTGCTCAAGAATAATTTGTTCACCCAAACTTTCAACATTTCAAATGATGCAACCTCCATGGCTCTTCTTGCGCATAGTATTTTGAAGAGATGTAGCTATTGCTGGGGTTCATAATTAAGACTGAATTATTGGACAGTGCCTGAGCCATATTCTTTGTACTCTTTGTTGGAGCATTTTAAACACAATATTTCCCTTTCAGTATTTGCAAGCATATCACTTGGAAATCATAATGTACTTGTTCTTTTTGTTCGGTGTCTTAACATGATGTTCCGTTCCCACAAGCTTTCACTGCATGATGTTTACAGGGGCTGGACTCTTAAGAGTACTTACCAACAGAAGCTTTCATAAGTTTTGACTTGGTGGGTGTTAACAAAGGCAAAGTTTGTACATATTTTGACTGAGCTTCAGAGTCATACAATTGAAACCATAGCAACTTGTGCAAAGGTGTGTTGTAACCAAGGAGCTGTGCACCACCCTCTTGCCGATGTATTTAACCCACAGACTTCCTGTACATGGACAGAGCATACTGCACTGCATATTGTCGCTACCGTACGTGTGAGAGAAGGCACACCAAGATGGCTTTCTGCCATGGTTTGTGTAACAGTGTGGACTTGCTCATGTCATTTTCCAGATTTTGCAAGAAAGTTGAAATATTTTTGAAATATGGCAAGGTAAAGTCAAAATCACTTCACGTATTGCAGAAATATAATATTCTTTCCCATTCAAGTTTAACTCTTGGGTAAAATATAACAAAGTCGTCGTCAAATCAGATTATTTATAGCTTCATGGCAGCCATCTTGGTGCACCTTTTTTGTCCCACTCGGTGGAGACCATCTACGAATACAAAGTACAGGTTATATGCTCTGTCCATGTATATAAGTCTGTGATCTAGCCACAGAAAACGTTCGAGTTTTATGACTCAGTATCTAAACAATTGCTTTGAGTCAAATCAGCCACAGCTTTTTTCCAGTTGTAGCCCACTGGCTTAGTTTCCCTACTCCACTGCTTACACTTGTATGTACAACGGCACTACTAGCGGTTATGTGGTCAATATTCAAAATGTGATAGCAAAAGCTGCAACCACTCACACGATTGTCTCATGTCCAAATGGAACCTACTGCTGTTGTGCGTGATGCTTCCCATAAGCAATGGAGTAGGGAAAACCACCCAGTGAGCCGCAACTAGAAAAAAGGCTATGGCCGGCTCAACTTGAACCAATTGGTTGGAAACTGGGCCGTAAAACTCCATCTTACAACTAACTAACTCATGTCCATTTTTTAAAGTTATATTTTAGCCTATATTTTTGAAAATTGCCTAAATTGTGTGTGAATTCTGCTCAATAATAAAGGTCTAAAATGCAGTGTGCAATTACGCTGACTTAAGAAACTCCTTACACAAATGTTAGTGCATCCTGCCCCGGGTCTGTAACACTCATCTATAGTGGAATGTTAATTTCAATACACCAGTAGCTCCATTTGGATGTAGAGAAACCTTTTTAAAGACAAAGCACTATGGGTGGGATTCACTAACATTTGCATAAATTGCTTTAAAAGTTTAATCAACTGGTATACACTAAAACAACTCAAGCCATTTGTAAAGATCCACTGCAGAACTACCCAGCCTTTTTGCACTTACGACAAATCTGAAGCTATTTGTTCTAAATATTAACAATCTTCTGCCATTGTGAACATGAACTTAGAAAGGTACTTTGCATGAGTCAGTATCACTTGCAGTTAAAATGTACCGTATCCACATTCCATTTGCTTTCATATTTGTTTTTTTGAAGACTGGGATGTTTCAATATTTTTAAATCTTTTAGGAGCTCAAAAGGTTGAGCTGATTATGGACATTTTTTTCAACGTACTGTAAGTGAAGAGTACACATTTAGATAGCATATTTTGAAAATTTTCTGTGAAAATATCTTTCAGAGTCTGTACATTTCAAGGTGCTACATTTTCCCCCTACCTACACATTAGTTCATCATACTGTATCAAAGTGCATTCTTTTGCTATAGTTCCCATGCCAAATTGTGACCAAATCTATCACTGTTAAAGGGGCAATTGGAGCTTGTTTATACAATATTATCACAACTTTAATTCTGCTCTAGATTTGTGTTAACAAAAACTGAAAAATAATCTGTATTGTAATCAGTCTTATGCTGTGATTGGCCACAGCGAACTGGAGGCTGTCTCGTCTTCCAACTGTGTGGAATTGTGTTATCTGACAAATATTCAGAGATTTTCATTCAACAGTAGTTTGCATGAGATAAAAGTTTCTTCTAAGCAGGAAGACCTCTTGAATACATGTCTAAATTATATTTTCATAAAGAATCAGTTTAAAAAGGGGGAAACAAAGTTCTGGAATATAAGGTTAATGTACTCTGTCAAACTCTTGATTATGCTTTAAGACACTTTTCAGGTACTCTCCTTGTGGTTTAACAGGATGATATATCTTCTTTGTCTGGGCTTTGAAATGGATTTGTGACTTGTTTGTTCTTGCGATGAATAAAGGTCTTTGGGTGAGAACGGTGTGCCTTTCATCAAAACAGAAGGCACACCCACTGCAGAATATTGGGTGAAAAGTCTGTTCCTTCCATATTTTCATGTACAATGTTCATACAGGTCCTGAAAATCCTGGACAATCAGAGAAACCCCTTTAAGTTTCAATTTCTAAACTGGAAAATCAGGGAAAATGTGCTACTTTTTAAAAGGTTTATGTCAGGGAAGTTTAAGAAGTGGACTTATTTTTCTGATGTCCTTGATGTTTAAGTACACTATTTTTTGGAAAAAAAGACAGAAATGTGGGATCTGACTGTCTTTGAAGGCCCTGAAAATATTAGTCAATGTTCTTGAAAGTCATGGACTTTTATCATTTTGAATGTGTAGGAATTTGCAATTGAATTGCATGAAATCTCAAGTATGAAAGGCATGCACACTTTGTTGTAGCTACTGTATCTATGGGAAAGAGGATAAAGGTAGCCATCTATTTGTTGGATTTTTGTTTAAACATTTCATTCCCATCCATGTTTATGCATGAATAATTTATTTTAATAATTAAATAAAGTATCATCCTACAAGGCAAAGTCATTCAAATATTATTGTTGCTTGTGTCATTCTTTCTTTTATGATGAAATCTAATATTCTCAAAGGACAGAAACTTATATTCTCAATGGCTGAGTAAGGTTCTCAAAAAAAAAGAAAGGGTGGGCAGTTCATTGAAGTGAAAGGAGAAAAGCAAAGTTTGATAATTTTCACGATTTTGAACGGACTATTCTTTAAAGTGTGTAGGCTACTTGGTGGAATCCAACTGATTCAGCTAGGAGCATTAGTAGACTTTACATACTCAGATTCACTACCTCTTCTAATTGAGCAACATAACTGTAACTCACACATTTTATGATGAACCGTGCATTATTACAGGATAATACATGATCAGAGGTTGTTTAAAGTGGCACATTGAGTTGGTTCATGAAATTCAACATATTTTTACAAACCTGTTAAGTTTTTTTCTCATACCAATAAGAAATTGGTCAAACTTAGACAATTTACATACCCTGCATGCAAAGAAGTGTTTCATAATTGAGTATGTAACGGTTCAAGTTGGTTTTCAAAACTTCGTGACCAGACACTTTTTCAAATCATGCACAAAACTGTTACAAGTCAGGACACCAAAAAATTCAAAGTTCAACTTTTCCGTAGCTATTGGATTTGAAACTTGACTCATTATGCTACCTATCAAGCATTATCATGTGATAGTGACCCTTCAACACTCTCATGAAATTATGATATCAACTCAATGAGCCCCTTTAATATATCCAAGTGATGCATGAAGGAACAGCCGGAGTGAGTAAACCCTATGAGTGCATATTCTGCAGAGGTCCAGAATTGTTTCACCTTGTTTATTCATTCATGGCAATAGAGAAAAAGAGATGTAATTTTGCTTGTAAATAACCTTATTTAAACAGAGAAACCCTGAGTAAAATTAAATACCTCAAGATATAAGTTTGCACCAGGATAATACCTGATCATGTGACCATAATAGACCAATGTAAGTTAAGGATTATTTATTACCAAGTATGAAAAACTGGAGTTAAAATAGTGCAGGTTACATTCATTTATGTTCATGAATCAGAGACAGATTAGCCTCAAGGGATTTTTTGGGCAGAAGGAGTTTTTATTTCTTAAAGGGGCTCGATCACTGAGTAGATATAGATAACTTAATGAGGGTGTTAAAGTCAAATTTTATATCCAATGATAATGAAATGAAAAAGTGTCATGAATGGTCAGGAGTTTTTGCTAACCCAATTGAACCATTTGGTCCTCACTCATAAAACAAGTTATTTGTTTGTAGGATATGGGGGTTCTCTACGTTAGACCATTTGTCATTGGTATGTGAAGAAAACTGAGCAAGTTTGGAAAAATTTGTTGACTTTTATCAACCAACTCAATTAGCCATAAAAATGCTGCCAGAGTAAACAGAACACTGTACAGTACTGTCAAAAATGTCAGCAGCACACACTCACTGACTGTCCACTCAATTCTGTTTGATCAGATAGTTGAACATTTAGAATTTTCAACTGGATTCAACTTACTCAGTCCCACCCACTGGTAGGACTTCCTTTTGAAGTCACCTATTGTTCTTAAATCATTCTACATATCCTCTCCAAATAGTCCATATTAACATGATAAACCCTCTGTGAATGGGAGGAACTACATTCATTGAATACTTAATCATTAATGATACAGAAGAAATTCCTCTGGAAGATACAAAGAGGATCAGGGACATGATGAATGGGTCAAAGTTGGTCATCTAGTTGAGGGTTAGGGACCATCCTGGATTGACATGACTAACTTGTTATAGTTCTAATGAAGGTAACAACTAAAAAACCTAGTTGATCAATGGCTGTTAGTCAAGTAACATCAAACTTGCCATGCTGAGTCAAAAATGTGCGGATATTTTTGGCAGCGATGAAGCAGTCTCATGACACCCTAGCTGCAATTTTGTGGTCCACTGGCTTCATGCAGAAGCTGATACCTATGTGGTCAACAAATGAAGCTTCAATTGAGACAGAAAATGTCTGGAAATTAGGGTTTTTCTACTATTATGGAAAACTGACAAATGCTTCTAAAAAGGAAATAAGAAAATAAGTGAAAAAAATAAGAAAAAAATTGCCAAATTATCTGACCTGCAGAACTAAGGAAACAGAAGGCTTTTTAAAAAATTGACAATGATCATCCTATAACTTCACACACAGTAACATGTCTGAGCTAAAAATGAAACCAGAAAGAAAGACTGATACAAAAGTTTGAATATAATCAAATTTAAACAAATGATATGTTGAGTCACATAAATCAAAGGTTCTTCTATGAATATATTGTACAAAATTAAAACTGTTTCCCTGGTAACCAGGCTACAACAGATATACAACAGTTTGAAAAAAAGGAAATAATCATGAATCATAAATAAATAATACAGGAAGAAAAAAGAAAAAAATCCTTTTTTTAGAAGGATTCTGAATCCCCACATAACTTACAAGATTGTTGATAAAAACAGTATAGAGAATGATGTGAGTTTGACATCAACTTGATTTTTTGGTGTTTTAGGTTAAACCTGGTTATACTAGGGGCCTTTTTTAATAGTTGCAGGTCACTTGATTGCTTTCCCATCTCAGTTGTGTGTGCTGAGCATCAAACACATTGGCGATATATTAAAATTTTAGAGTCTTTGGTTTGACTCCATCTGGGAATAAAACCCAGGGTCTGATTCCACTAGCATCAATTTTAGCGATCATCACTAAGTTGCTCGGTAGTTAGAAATTATAGCTGGTAGCAATAGCAATGACTTTGAAAAGGACAGCCTTCACTTTTAAAGTGTAACATCTGACTATGATTAGACTAGAGTTTTGTTGCACCAATGAGCAGCCACCAGTTTTCAAACGAGCCACTGTACTATTTCAATGGAGAAATTACTCCTGAATTCTATCGAGTTGCTATCATTTTGAGAGGTTGAGAGGAAGTGACTTGAGTTGTGACTTGTTACAACACTGCCAATGAGAGTGACTGTTACACTGAGCAGAAATGTGATTGATGCACTCTGATTGGGAGAGGGATCCACTCTTACTACATATCTATAGGAGATGATTGTGCTGAAAGTAGCAAGGTTTAAAGCAAATAAATGATAAATGAAGGACCATGCATTTGAACAGGATAGTGCACAATTAATCGGGGATAAATGCAGGGGAAGCAGAGGGGGGCACCAGTGACCAACAACATTAACCTGAGAGTGAACCACTGATGCTGATGAGAACTTTTTCATTCAAACACAACAAGATTTTAATTGTGAAGATCAAAAGGAAGTAAAATTTGATTTGTGAATAATCATGTTAACCATATTTCAAGGCTAGTGTCCATAACTGTAATAGCAAGCAGTCTCACTAGCCAAGAGGTTGAAAACTACATAGCAATTCTACTAGTATGTACGTGGCTGTGAATGGAAACTTTTCAGGATACTTGATATCATGCGAGTTGCTGCACTTACAGCACGGCCAAAAGTCAAATGGAGTAGCTGCATTCATCCATTAAAATGTGCTTATCTCCTTCAAAATGAATTGAACAGTCAACTGACGGCAATGGACCAACAAAAGCTGAGGGCATAAAGCTATATGGACAGTAATTGTACTCTTTGGGGCGGGGGGTCTTTGTGTATGGTAAAATAGTGGATTAAGTGAAACCAGATGTTGTTATTGTCTAGCTTTTACACCTGAATTTAACTGCAGAACAGGTAAGAATTCTAGGAGTGTCAGTGTAATTAAGTATTCCCACCATTGCCGTAGCTATTCCAACCATCAAAAATAACCAAAAAACAGTACCTTAAAAAGGCCCAAGATGCAGCAACTTGACTTTTACTCCTTCATAACATATTCTATAAATATCCCCAATTAACAGTCCAATCTATCAGTTTTGGACATTATTGTTTGGAACCACCATTATTGGCAAGATTAAGCATTAGCATATTTAGGGCAGATTCATTCATCTAACTGGCAGTTATTGCCAAGTCACTTATGTATTTCCTTTGCCCACCTGCCCATACTGGCTGGTTAGAAAATGACTCTCCCCTTACTTCTTAAAGATTTTTTTCTAGCCATCACAACAACGTTTGGAAGAAACAGCCATGGTCACCACTTTGTTCTCCCCATACCCTTGTGAGCCCCCTGTAGGCTGGAGGTTGTAGAATATTCCCCCAGGTTTACCCACCTCAAGCATCTTAAGTGGCTGCTTTAAAATGGATTTGAACTGTATTTAAAACTGAACTTGAACCCAGTTTGAAGTATCCTTTTATCACTTAGCTACCACTTTAAAAAACATTCCTGTTTGGTATGTCATTACATCTCATTACCATAGCTTTGTTTCAATTCTAACTAACTGTAAAGGTTGTTAATAGCCAAACATTTACCATTGCCATGACAACAAGTGCATGCCAAACAATAATGTCCTTGCCATGTTCATTCTCCTTCAATCAAAACAGTGGATATGATTTCTTCCCAAAGCTGATCTATCTTGCTGCTCTATTTCAGGAATAAATATTCAAAATACTCAGTCGCTGCTAACATAAATCAAAACAATTTAAAAATGTGTCCAGATGTGTTATACAACATTTTGTGTAAGGTGGTGGTGGTGGGGGGTGTGGGGGGAGGGGGTAGGAACATGAGGTGTTAAGATTAGAGAAATATTCTATAAATATAGGTATTTGAAATGGCAGGTAACATTATAAAGGGGGTGGGGTGTTAAGTAGAGCACACATGATGACATATATTTGCAACTGTTAAAAGTTAGTGTTTACTTCTTTGGCAGTCATTTCATAGCAAGGAGTTATAGGCTTACAGCCCAAAGCATGGTTCCCCCTGTGAACTGGAGGTGTACAATATGCCCACGGTATTTCTGGTCAGTCCTAATAGGTGAGTGACTAAAGGGGAGAACTTGCACTCTAATTAAACTGTATTTGAAACCCTTAACTTAACCTGTCTAGTTAACACTACATAACACATTGATGTTGATGTGTTGCAACGGCCCCACAGCCAATTATCTAGTCCATCATGATATGTACAGTCCACTGATCCAACTATAAATCTGTTTTGTAAGTGTACATTGAAGTACTGACCAGTGATGGGCTTTATGAAGAAACCAGGAAAGGTTTACTGTTACACTCTACCTGTGGGATGCACTGGCTAGCTTGTGGCAAAGCAGGAGAGAGATCATTTACTCTCACCACAAACAATTCCAATTCTCCTAACTTCCTTACCTTTTTTTAAACCCTTCCCACACACAACTGTCTAAAACTCATCCTCATTAAGATACAATCTCAGTTCATGAGCTCAAGTACTCTGCATTTTTTGAACTTGGTGTCAATAAAAGGGCTGTACCAACTGAGAATTTCTGTGAACTGCTACAAAAATTGTAATTTGGGAAGAAAGTTGACTGCTTTTAAGTACATCACTGTGCTACATCATTGAATTCATTATGACTTAACACTTGATTAAAAATAAGGACACTGACCAGACCTCACAAAGGGGAGGTTGGGTGTGGGTGTAATAAAATCCCCCAATCTGTTCATTTATTTGTTGTAAGAAACCACTATCACTTCTAAAATAGCACTAAACCCCTGGCCTGTGAGGAACTTTTTCCAGTTGACTACATAGCCTATTAACACAACATATTTAAGCTACTGAAATGTCCAGTGATTGCAGAGTTAAATCTTTTGTTTAGATTATGAACAGGAAGCCTTTAATTACACAAAGAAGGGTTCATATGTCACTGAAAATAAATCAGTCATGTTCACAGAAACCATATTTCACTGGATTTGGTAACGGATACCCAGTTTATGATTCCAAAACCAGAGTTTGGATCTCTAAGCAGATGAGTTCGTAATGTTGGAATTAGCAAAACACATCCAAAAGTAACTGTTTATGAATCCTCTCCATCTTCGCCTACATTATGATCTCTTAGCAACATCAAATCACTGCCTGAATTATCATCATATCCCGTAAGTTCAATACTGATGTTTTCTGCTCTTTCTTCCCCACCAACCGTTGTGATTCCACGGTGCTGAGTTCTTTCATGTCTCATTGCATATGAATAGTCTTTAAAGAATTTTTTACAATGCCTGCACTGGTATGGCTTGTTAGCAGAATGGATGCGTTCGTGTCTATTCCTGTCTCCCGATTGGGCAAAACCTTTTGTGCAAATGCGGCATTTGAAGGGTTTTACTCCCGTGTGTATTCTCTCGTGTTGTTCCCGGTGACCATGGGACTTGAAGGACTTCACACAGTAAAGACAGCGATATGCCCGAGCTTCTGTGTGGGTCTTTTCGTGACATTTTTTCATATCATAATTTGGAAAAACTGACCGACAAAACCGGCATTGCATTTGCTGGTTGTCTTGCAAAATGTCTTCTTCCTGAGAAACTGTTCTTGGCATTGCCCAGCGATGTTTTGAGAGTCGAGGCAACGGTTTGGAGTAGACAGCTTGGTGGCCCCTTGACATGGCACCTGAAATTCCAAAACAGATGGGTGTCTTTTCTTTTTCTAGTCAATTCCTCTCAAATGTGAAATATTTTTTTCTAAATCTAGATTATGAGACAGGAATATACAACTACCTACATATACCACACTGCATACCATACCAGAATAAGCACAGTGTATTTGAAATTGCCCAGTTAGTTTTGTGAGGCCCTGTTATGCAAGCCAGGGCTTTATTTTCCATGATTGACAGGTGTTCAGGACACCAACATGCTGTCAACCAAACATTTTAAGTTGGTTTTCTGATGGAACAGATCACTTTTCCTTGTAAGAATCAAAAGAGCAGTTTGCTTTTATCTGACAAGACGATACTGATTTCTGATCAGATTGACTATTTACTTAATTCCCATTTGATCCTCAAATTTTCAGTCCCCAGTATATAAAAATAACATTTTTGCCTCTTGTACATTGCATTGCAGCAAGGTAAACAATACATTTACACACATACTCTACTACTACAGCATTACAGCAGCCAGCTCAACCTCTGAGATTGTAAAACACAGTTTTGTACTTTTGTAGAAGTTTGGGCAAAAATGTGCCATTTTGAATCATTATTTGGCAGTTTGACAAGTGTTAAATTTCTGTCCTGGAATGCATAAAGGTGTACTTATCAAGGAATTTCTCAACACCAAACGAAGGGATAATACTATATAATCATGACGAAATCTTTGAAATAATACGAAAATGGGGAACATCAACCCTTGGGAACATTGAACCCGGGAACAACAGGTAGGCCCCCATGGAATACAACAACCAATAGGGAACGGAATGGTAAAACGTTGGTGTTAGAAGCCTTAAGAAATCATTTATCCTACATAATAGCCTACCATGCGAGGACTGGGTGATGAAAGCTTTCTTAAAGGTAAGGAGCAGTCCCCCCAAACTTGCTTTGAAGAACTAGAAAGCCAACAGGCTTAGTGATTCCTTGCCATATAATATTTCAATAGCAAAAATGGAAACAAACATGACATGCATGAGATCCCATACAATTATCCTACTGAACTGAGATATCTTACTAGTAAGGCCAAAACTTTTTGACCTCATGTGACCGAAAAATGACCTTTCGACCCCTTAAAAACAATAGTGATCACATCACCAACACCTCCATCAACATGAGCAATTCAAAATTAAGCTTAGTACAGTATGAGTATGGAAGTACTACCTCAATGGTATGAGATCCCTCACAGTTATCCCCCTAAAAATATTATGTCTAAAGGGTTTTATCTTTTGTCACCTCAAACCTTTGATCTCCACAAGCAAGAGGAATTTCTCACACAGCTTTAACATGCCAGAAAACTGTTTTGTCTCATTGCTTGATAGAGCGGTATTTTGAAACCATTTTTATCCAAAGTTTGGTCAATGGGGACAGCTCTCCATTCTGAAGTCTCTGTGTTCCGATGCCTCTATGTTTCCAAAAGTCTGCATTGAGGTTAGTGTTTAAACAAGCCCTCATCCAAACACTCTCCTACATGCATTGGATCAAAAACTGTGTTCTCACATACCCAACACTGTGTTACCTCATGTTCCAGTAACGTGGGACCGCGGGTTAACGCAGGGTCGGTGTTTAAATTTCGATCCACCTCAAATCGCAGGGTTAAGCAGTTTTAAACATCGTGTTTGTTTTAATCAAGCAAGGTCACAGGTATTTATGGCACTGATGACAGGTATTTTCTTACATATTACTGTAATCGGTGTGTGAAATATTTGACCTAGTTACTATGGTAACGCTATCCAATCAACGAAACACTGGGTATGTGAGAACACAGACTAGAAAATACGGGGTTAGCCAGAGGTTTTGTCTGATTGTAAACACGAGTTAACACTGGGTGTTGCGGGGTATGTGAGACCAAGCCTAAAGAGACATCCGAACAGAGATGTGTAAACTTGGTGACGACAAATTTTGCTTTATGGGGGAAATGCCCCACCCATTGTTTATGGTATCCTTTGCAAATTAAAAAAAAATTGATATCTCTTTTAATCCATAATTTAACAAGACTTTTAATTTGCCTTTTGTCTACTTATACTGTAGGTACAGCATAACACACAGTACAAGTTTTCCTTGTTTGATACACAGTATACAACATTATGCTTGCTCTTATTACCTGAACTAATTTTAAATGACAGCAGCAATGCAAAATAGTCTTAATACTTTCGAAAAGTGTCATTAAGGGTAATCTTGAAGCAATGGTTCTATGCATTAAGCTTAATGATACACTTTTTTTTTGGTGGGGGGGAGTGACATGGATAAAAATGAAATGTGAGACAAGAATTCCCACTCATGATGATATTTGACATAACTATAATCCTTCACACAGGGGTTACTTTTTTGGTGCCGTTATCCAGATATACGCAGAGATGTGGCAAGTAGTATGCTGATACATTTTATGCTATCAAAAATTTAAAACAAATTTTACAATGAAACTAAAGTGATAAATAATCACTGTAGAGCATACTGAAACTGTAAAGCAGAAGCACCAGTCTAGATAGACACCAATGTTTAAATCTGTGTTCAACAAAAATCCTAATACAAACACACTATTTGTTCAATTCCACCAGCTTTTATGTAAAGGACACTATTTCTGAAGGGTGTCAAGCTACTGTATTTCTAAGATGACTTTCAGTTAAGAAACTTAATCAAGTGTACATGAACTTCTCCATCTCCTGACAATGGCTAGGCAAACAACTTTTTTTTGTGGTCAGATGAGACAAGATAATGTGGACAGTTATTTTATGCTTGATTTTACAGAGGTGTGACTTTCATGGAGGTCTGACACTTTGACCACAAATAGAGTACTAAATGCATGCAGGGAATGGCAGGAAATAGGAGTATATACAAACAATGGGCTGTCATGGTTGTTATGTAATGAGATAAAAAAAAAGCTTTCTTCAGAGGGTTTATAAGAGTCAATTAACACCACTTATACAGTAAAAAGCTTAAGTCAATTGAGTGGTATGTTTGTATGAGGTAATCCTTCAGGACACTGTTGTGGGGATAACTGGCAGCCAACTGTGAAAAATAAGGCCAGATAACTGAGACTAAATGGCAAAGAATGGGTCAGTCACAATTTGATTCACTCTATTAGGCAATGACAGTTCATGTGCGCTGAAGGGTATTTGATACCAAATGATCAGTATAAATTAGGTTCTTTTTTGTAAAGCTAATTAACTGTGGTATGTCTAATTAATCAATTCCCATTTCCAATTCATGCATGCTTGCATGCACATGTCCTCATGAGGACAGTAGGCACAAGGATTGCCAAATATTAGCACTTTTTGCCACTAAATTTAATGTTTTCTTCAGGTTTTTCTTTAAGATTATTGAAAAAGCAATGAAAGTATGTTATAAAAGAGATTCTTGTGCACCACACAGAATACTCTCTGTTCAAAGTTTACACTTATGATGAAGTTTCACATCAGTCATCTACTTAGTGTGCATAGAAGCATCTTCTAATATTTTCAGGCTATGTCCCTAAATGACCCTTATACAGACTGTTTAAACTCACATGTTCCACATCAGTTTAATGAAAATCTATTTACTTGTGGCTGCAAAATCCATGTGTTCTACCATGTGATATGCCTTTTTGTGCACCTAAGACCTTCTTCCTATGAGTCTGCATTAGTACTTTACAAGTACATTTTCAAAATTACCTCACTAAACAATTTACATAGCGAAGTTAATGAACTGTTCCAAAAAAGTTATATACCTATGCCTATTACTGTACATTACCCTCGCCAAATTATTCTTACCCTTTCACCCTAACCGCTCATGGATATTAACTTCAACAGTTATACTCTTTTGAGATGTAGTGTTTGCAAGGTTTAGATGTTTTGAACTCTGATGACCCCAAATGACCTTTGACATCCAATAAAAACAATAGGGGTCATCTTCTCAATATGGACAATCCACTTGGTAAATATGAGATTCCTGGCAGTTACCTTTGTTGACATATGGTGTTTACAAGTTTTTGAGCTTTTCATCTCTAATGACCCCAAATGACCTTTGACCTCCACCAAAAAAAATAGTGATCATCTACTTAATATGGGCAATCCACCTGCTATGTATGAGATCCCTCACATATTCCCTTCTTGAGATACAGTGTTTACAAGGTTTTGACCTTTTTTCCTCTGGTGACCCTAAATGACCTTTGACCTCCATCAAAAACAATAGGGACCATCTACTCA
This sequence comes from Holothuria scabra, assembly GCA_037179385.1. Classification (NCBI taxonomy): domain Eukaryota; kingdom Metazoa; phylum Echinodermata; class Holothuroidea; order Aspidochirotida; family Holothuriidae; genus Holothuria; species Holothuria scabra. Next base: position 14,939,026 of record CM074197.1, read on the forward strand.
ATATGGACAATCAGCATGGTAAGTATGAGATTGCTCACATTTTTCCTTCTGGAGATATCCTGTTTACAAGCAATTTCCAAGGTATTTACATTTTGACCTCTGGTGACCCCAAATGACCTTTGATCTCTACCAAAAAAAATAGGGACCATCTACTCAATGTGGACATTCTACATGCCAAGTTTGAGATCCCTGGGGGTTACCCTTCTTGAGATATCGTGTTTACAAGCAGGCGTCACACACACATACACACACACACACACACATACACACACACACACACACATACACACACACGACCACACACACACACACACACATACACACACACGACATCACCATCGCATAGATTCCTTGCCTGCCTTCGGCAAGGAATCAAAAAGCTAAATAACACAATTCTCCTCTTATTTCTCGTTAAAGTATCTGTCATTATATTTTATGACTTTGCTACTGCATATTCAAGGTAAGCAAAAGCAGTTATTTCTAGTAAATTTCACATTTGAAAAGAAAAATATGTTGTCACATGACTCCCAACAGCCAATCATGAAACAGGACAGTCTACTGCACTACTTCGATTTGGGATTACTGCTCTTGCCCTTTAAGGTTATAGGTATATGGCAGGGTTTTTCAACTGTCAGGCAGGTAGTGGGATTGAGCAGTACATAGTAAACCTTCCCCCTTTTGTGTTTCTTCATGTTGGAATCACTGGTGCTACTGATCAGGCATACAGGTTGTAAAAGGAAAAAGGGTGCCATAAGAAAAAGGTAGAATAGGCACAGGTGGAGCTGGGAAGATTCAAATGTTGGACTTCAGAGGGGTGAAGAAGAGGGTGAAATGTGTTGATATGAAGGGATGCATGACAGGGTTAATGGTGAAGATGGTAGAAATGCCTGGTTGAAATCGATTAAAATTTAAAGTCACTAAGTGTTTTCTCTTCACTGTAAGGTAGTGACAGTTAGAATGATGCACAACATATGGCACAATGTTGCAATCACTGTAATGTTTGATTTTAGAAAATTGGCCAGGTTTATTTCTTTTACTTGACCTTTATAGTAAAAATTGATTTATATCATTGATAGTACCCATTTTATGAGAATTTATTTGAAGTATTACCCTTTATTCTATTCCCAGAATGCATGGGAAACCAAACACACACATATTCAAAATTATGTCACTTTGGGATGGTGATGTACTTCCGTAGGATATAAGTTTAAGTTTAAGTTTGAGAATTCATCTCTGATTCAACTTGGGAACTGACAACTTACCACACCTTGCACAGTTTTACTACTTTGCAACATTGTACCCTTTCAAAGCATACTGAATATTCACACAATGACTTACAGTAGAATCCAAGTACAAACTTTTTTAACTTTTGTCATTTAGTTCTACAGTATGGGATCAAAATTGTATTCAAGTTGTAAATAGCATCACTACAGTATGGTTGGAGGAGCTGGGAACTGGGGAGGGGGAGGGGGGACTCACAACAGTCACACATCCTCTTTGACTTCCCATTCCATAGCCAAAAACTGTGGGGTCTACCAATTTCTTCTATGTAAAATTTGTGACATTAGATTTCTGGGCCAACTTAGAAGGATCCAAACTTAACTTTCCCCCTGCCACCACTACACTGGCGAAAAACACAATAAATAAGAAGAAATTTTGGGTCATTTCAGTCAAAAGTAGGCATCACTTACTCTGCTAGAAGTTAATTTTTGAATCATGAATACTTAAGCTAACAAAAGATACTTTTTATGCAATATCTATTAGGGAATGACCGAACAAGAAAAAGTTAAAATTTATATTCAAGAAGCAGGGTCAGTAGAGTACAACAAAGGAATCCAGTATCATTTCAAATGTCACTTGCGGGGAGGGGGGGGGGGTATGGAGACATATTCCCAATGGACATGGTAAGACCTTCCACACTGAGGAGGGACTAAGATGAGATGACCCTAAAAGCACAATAAAGTTATATCAATATTACTCACAATTAATGGTATTTTTTTAAATCATGTTTTATTCTTGTATTTTGAATCTTTACCAAAACAAAAATATCTGTGTAGCCATATTAATATAAAGATTTATTTTAGAATCCAACCCTTGATTTTTTATATGTTATCTATGAACAAACTATAGAACAGAAGTAAGACAATAACATATTCAGGAAACTGTTAATTTGCCCCAAGTCCCCCCCCCCCTTCATCGTCCCTTCAGACACCCCAACAATGGAAAAGTTCTCACCAAAGACCAAGTCCAAATTTTTTGGTGGGGCAGGGTGTTTTGAAGGGTGACTGTTAAGGACAGGAAATGCTACGGGATAAGTTACCCAAAGGGTACTTGTCCAGTTTTGGTGGCGGCTGTCCTGGGCAAAATCGTCCAAATGGGAATTGTCTCGTCACTTTTTAAAGCTTTCCTTATAACCAACTTAATGAAGAAGTGGTAATACCTTTGAAAAGTAATACCTCTAAAGTCTAAATCTGTAACAAATAAATTTTAAAGAAATTATAATCATACTGTATACCTCTAGCCTTTAAAATCTTTCAGGCAACATGATCTCAACATGAACTACATGCATATCCTTTTCTTTTGACTGCTTTAAATGAGCTTTGTTAAAAAAACCTCAACACAACTGAAACAAAAAAGAGCTTTTCTTGAAAAGAAAAGCTTTCTCAAATTACAAACCCTCCCCTACCCCCAAAAACCACCATTAGTTGAACAAGAGAGATATGATTACCGTATGTTAATTCCCTACAGCCCATGTAGTGTAAGAACACAATGAGTTTAACAGAATTTAAAATCACTGATTCTGGTCTAAGCTTCCCATGATCACTGTTCTATGATATTTAGCAAAGGAGTATTTGAATCACAAAGGCAATACTGATATTTAATATCCTTGTCAAAAAGCTGCACATACTTATCAATGATAGCCTAATAATAATTAAGGGACTTTCCCTCTGACCCTTGGAAGGTCAGTCAATGCACATTAGGAGCTTCAAACCTTTTGCCATGTACTGATCCCTCAAGGGCTCAGTACATGAAAAAGTACACCTCTCTGTCACACCCCTATGTCACACTCCTCTGTCACACAATTGGCCAAATATTTTACAAACAATGCAAGCTTTGTGTGAAATATGATTGAACCATACCACACTTATTGGGTCACTTGGAAACAATGTTTGGAGAATTTTGATACACCATTACATCACAATCCAAAAAATTGAACATATTTTTATTCACCACTGCCCTGGGGGTCTGGGGGTACATGCTGCAACTACTGAGTGCATAGCAGAGGGTAATTCTTGGGGTGACTGCATTTGCAGAAGAATGCATAAATATACTAAACAGAACCTTGACACCAGGGTTCATGAATCAGTGGGCCATGGCCTCAAGTTTAGATGTGACAAAAGTTGGCCATGTAGTGTCAGGCAAAGTTGATCAGAGTAACTAGCATATGAACTTCTACTATCTATCACAGATTTATAATACAAATTAATCTGATCCAACCGAGGGTAATTTTGGGTAAACTTGCCTCATAACATTATGCTTAAAACATTTAAAATTGGGTCTAGTATGTTATTAAAGGTTCAAAACCCTGCCTACAGCAACTTTTTTCTTGAGGAAAGCACTTTAAAATAGCACCATGGCCACAGATTTAACAAACTGAACAATCAAAAGCTGCACCAGGAATTCGATCCTGCCCCCACCCCTATGAATTCAAGTTCTAAAATGTAGAACCCTTATTGTGATTAACTGTAAATGATGTTGAAAGACATTAAACTTTACTAACCTATCATGCTGACACTATGTACGGTATGTAACACATTCATATTGGCGTGAGACTAATCCCCCATCTAACAAACTACACCAACAGTCCTTGGATCAAAGATCTAATAGCAGAACATTCACTCTCATGGAGAGAGTTAATAAATTGCCTTGTTTCTGGCAGAAACTACTTAAGCTATCTTCTTTAGAAGATAGCTTAAGTAGAAAGCTTTAGAAAATAGATTATTAGATTAAGTGAAAATATGTATACAGTATAATGAGCACATAACTTTTGACACCCATTATTTCTCTAAGATGGAATTGAAACAACTTGACAGTGACAATTTAGTGAGACAGGAAATATCTTCTGGAGAAGTTAGGTTTGGACAAATGGAGATTTACTGCCCAGTTTCCAACCAATTGGTTCAAGCCAAGCCGACCACTACCTTTTTTCCAGTTGTGGCTGACTGCATGGCTTATCTTTTGGAGAGTCACAGTATTTCAGGCAGAGTGTCTCCCTCAGCCAAGCTGAAGCAGCTCTAGCCATGCTTTATTACTATGCACAATACAACAGCAGATCAGCTCAAATCTTGCTATTATAATGTCTGTTTAGCAAAAAAGCATAGCTGAGGCAGCTGCAGCCTAGCTAAAGCAGTTACAGCCTTGATGAATCAATTGTAGGTCTAGCTGAGGCAGCTGCAGCCTAGATGAATCAACTGTAGGTCCAGCTGAGGCAGCTGCTGTCTAACTGTGACATATTTAGTGTGCAGTTTTCAAATTCTTCTCTACCATAATATTGCCCTGAGCATTGTATCCATTCACACTAAAGGTCTACATACAACACGGCCATGTATAATATTAGAAATGTTCTCCTTGAATTATTTTAGTCTGTAATAAACAAGTCTGAATCCCACCTAACTTAAGAGGGCTTCATCCATGTGTACTATTTCCACACTTTATTTTGTCCCCATCCTGGTTAATTTCAAATAGCACCTCAGAGGAGGTGATTCAGACATAAAGGTTTTGCACTCCATGATAAAAATTGAAGACACCTATTGGCTTTTGGAGTAGGATGTTCAAGAGTAAACTGATAGGGTTGGGGTTTAGATGAGATTTAAGATAGGTCTTATCCATTTGGTTTACCTCTGGCTAAACAGCATTTTTTCCAGCTTTGGCTCATTGACTTGTTTTCACTCCAATTAGCACCAAGCACAGTGGCAGTATGCATGTGCCATATTTAAAGTCTTTGGTACGACCAGGTCTGGAGCCAAACCCCAGACCTTCTAGCTGAAAGTCTGACGCTCTAACAATTTGACAATGCAGTGTGTATGGTAATAGGGGCACAAACTCTTTAGGTGGGTTTGAGGGTGAGGAAGTGACCAAAGGGTCATATTAAACCTCTTGGCTCCAAGAAACAAAACAATATCAATAATACCACCATGATTAATGGCAAAGGCACTTCTCAAAGCTTGTGAAACAAAGACATACATATTTGGTCCATATATAGATATTACTAATTTGCTGACTGAAGACTGCTTCCAATTGTTGACATAGTCTTTACTGCTACCCTTCACCCAGTCCCTCAGTTCATGTGTCCCAGTTCCACTCCTCTGCCTGCCCAGACTGAGTTACACCACTGGTTCCATGCACCATACGGATATGTCTATTCATGTTACATCTAACATTAAAAGACTTATAACAAATGTTACATTGATAAGGCTTTTCCCCAGTGTGAATTCGTTCATGACGTAATTTGCTCCCGACCAGTATTTTGCCACAAAAACGACACATAAAATGTTTTGCTGCAGAGTGAGTTTTCTCGTGTGATTTGACTTGTGCAATGGTCTGGAAGATAGCATGACAAATCTGACATCGGAATGAACCTCTAGCTGATGCAGTATTGTTTCGACTGGCCTTGGACCCTCTTGTGGCCCCAAAACGTTGAGAATTGGAAGTATACCCTTTCTGCTGATTTGCTTGCATTGACATTCTAGGACTATCAGTAACCCCTCTACTGGCCATAGGTACTGGTGCTTCATGATGTCTTGACTGGTGTTTGGTGCCATTACCTGCGAAATAAACACCAGTCAAGGCATCTTTAAATGGGAATTCTAAGGAAAAATCCAACCTTCATATGTGAAGGACAAACTTAATCTGCACAATTTGGTGAAACTTTTGCTCAAATTAGACACATTTTCCTTAAGATAACACCAAATAAAGTTACTAGATTTGTGTTCCAAAGTAAACTTAAAACAAAAGCATGTGACATCATATCCTCCCATTACCAAACAGTCTTTTGATTCTTCTTATAACTTTTCTAAGAATATTTTCCTCAACACTGCTGTGTTATCAGAATATGATTGTACTTGTGGTATAAGCATTTACTTTGCATTTTCCATCAGAAGGTCCTATCACTATATCATTTTAAGATCAACTCAACAGACTGAAAAGCAATATGGAACAAAGCATTCCTTGTCAATATGAGGAAGTGATATGTTACCTGTGTTGCCCTTAAATTCACTTTGAAACACAAGTCTATGAACTTTATTTACTGACTATCCCAAAAAATACATGTGCAATTTGAATTAAAGTTTCACCAAACTGTGAAGATTTTAGTACTTCTTTAACATATGGCAAATAAGCTTTCCTTAGAATTCCCCTTTAAACAACCCACATAAGCCCACTGATAAAAGGTAAACATTAAGAAAATAGCTAGCCTTATGTTTGTTCAATAGATCATTTGGGTGCACATTTCTATAAAAGACAGGTCATGCTTGGATAATTTTTTCTTCCCAATACCACCAGAGCTTGAAATAACCAACTGACCAACAGCCATGGCCATCTGACCCTTTCTGATGGCTGTGATCCCCCTCAGTAAATGCCCATTGAAATAACATAGACTGCAGGTCATTTTGCTCACTTCAGCCGTGCCCTTTTTCCAAGTTTATTTCAAGCCCTGAGATACATACTTCCTCCTAGGAAAAGGTCTTCGTCAGAGACTGAATTGCACACACCAAGCATGAAAATGATCACACTCTGAAAAGGGGGTAAGTTATGCCAGATCTACAAAGCATGAGAGGAGACTTCACACATAAATATGAACTTAAATATTTCTTTCACTTTAAATTCACACCGTCAGCAATTATACATTAATTACTACAAAAAGGTAAGAAACAGAAACTTTGGAAAAACAGATCTGTGCATAGAATGATACTGTAGAGTTATTTCCTGATGGGTATAGCTAGGGTTTGTAGGATATGGCCACAGTATTTCCTGCCTGTCGTAAGAGGCGACTAAAGGGACACCAAATTTGAACTTGGACTATACTTGAAAATAGATTTAAACTGTGAACCTTTTTATTGAGTTGACCGACACTATATGACACATTTGTGTTCGTGTGTCCTTAAATCTTAAACGCCCAATTCTCTCACCCCAAACGGTACCAATTCTCCTAACCTTCTTACTCAAGCTCCTCCCACCACTGTCTAAAATTAATCCTCATCCAGATACAATCTCCATTTATTGCTTTAGGGTGAGTATAGAAAAGCTCTATGCATATAATCAAAACACTTTCAGTACAGTTCATGCTGTGTAATACAAGCTTTGGTACTCTGCATTGTTTGAATTAACAGTCAGTCAAAAAACTGGGCCAATTGGGAGTTTCTGTACCCCCCTACAAGAAGTGTAGTTTGGGGTCAGAGGATTGGCCCTTTAAACTAACTACTGATGGGTATAAGTCATTCCTACCTCTGCATATTTTTGCTTCAAAGGTTTTTAAGTATCATGTTATCAGAATGCAATTGCATAAGTAGCATGCGAACTTCTCAAACTTTGCAATCCCCACTGAGAGGTCAGTCCTATCAACTGCAAGGTCAAAACAACAGACACAAAAAATAAAGGGATACAAAGCATTCCTTGTCAATGTGAGGAAGTGAAATAACCATTGCTGCCTCTCAAGTTAACTTTGAAACACAAATCTAGTAACTTCAGTTCGTGATATCTTGAGAAATTCATGTCTCACTGGAATGGAAATTTCACAAAAATGTGTAGATTTGATTTTTCTTTCAAGTGTGAAAATTAATTTTTTGCTTAAACTTCCCCTTTTAAGAAATTCCTTTACCCTTTACCCCTTGTGAAATCAGAGTTTTTAATCAAAACATACATTTTTCAGTTTCTACTTTTCTTAAATTCTTTTTGTGATTTTATTTCTGATTTTTACCATGGTTTTTTTCTGTTTCTCTGTTTTTTTCCATTTTTATTTATTTGGATGATGTTTTAAAATCTCTTTTAGCACTAATAGGAATTCCTGTAGTGGGTTTTTCATTTTATTGAGGAGGGGGGGGGGGTGTTTGTTATCGCACCACTCATGTTGCTCTTATCTCTTTCCCTTCTTATTCTTTTGTAATGACTTTTTCTTTGTCTTTTTCTGCATGAGTTTCTCAATTTCTTTGCTGGATAAAAAGGTTTTATTTACTTGATACTTATAAATAAAAATACATTTACATTTGCGAACAATATTCCAGAGAATCTAAGAGAGAATCGTGTGTACCATGCGTTTATGCCTTTTCATATTGCTACGATCATTAAAGGACTTGTAACAAATGTTACATTGGTAAGGTTTCTCTCCTGTGTGAATTCGTTCATGGCGTAATCTGCTCCCGACCAGTATTTTACCACAATAACGGCACATAAAATGTTTTGTGGCAGAGTGAGTTTTCTCGTGTGATTTGACTTGTGCCATGGTCTGGAAAAGTGCATGACAAATCTGACATTGGAATGAAGTTCTAGCAGATGGGCCACTGTTTCGATTTGTCCTAAGTCCCCCTGTTACCCCAACTCTTCCCAAATTAGAAGTATTTCCTTGCTGGGGGCTCAATCTAGGTCTATCAGGTAGTCTTCTACTGGCCATAGGTGCTTCACGATGTCTTGACTGGTGTTTGGCGCCCTCACCTGCGGAAGAAACACCAGTCAAGGCATCGTTTAGCAAACCGCAAACCACAGTGTTCACATATCACAATTATTTTCATAAGTGTATAACTTACTATACACTGTCCACTTTGAAAAAAGGGTAACTGACTGACTGATTGACTGACTGACTGACTTACTGACTGACTGACTGACTAACTGACTGACTGACTGCATGACTGACTGCATGGCTGACTGCATGACTGACTGCATGACTGACTGACTGCATGACTAACTGCATGACTGACTGACTGCATGACTGACTGACAGACTGACTGCCTGAAAACACTGACTGAATGGCCACATGTGGAAGAATTTCCTGTCTAGCACCAAATAAAAATTTTGTGTATTGAAGTTAATAAACTCAAAAATTTTCAAAATTCACATCCTTCCCTTTGGTCAATTTGCTGGGACGGCCTTACATTGCTCATGGAGGCAAACCCATTTCACTTTTACCGGGCCAGGGATTTGAACCACGACAATCCCAAATGCCAGAATTCATCATCCTGGATGCCAGGATTCAGGATTATCCTGGATGCTGGGATTAATTATTCTGAATATTAGGATTCATTATTCTGGATGCCAGGAGCCATTATCATAGGCTGGAATGCCAGGATTCACCACCCTGGATGCCAGGATTCACCACCCTGGATGCCAGGATTCATTATCCAGAATGCCAAGAGTCACCACCCTGGATGCCAGGATTAACCATTATGGATATCAAGATTCACCACCCTGGATGCCAGGATTCATCATTACATGGATACCAAGATTCATTGTTCTGGTTGTGACTGCACATGTGTGCATGCTTGTGTCTGTTAAATGAGAGTTTTTGTGCATGAGTTGTACTTAAGCATGAAATGTTCTCACCACAGACTTCCTATACATGGACAGAGGATACTACACGAAAGATTGTCACTAGCCTATGTATGAGAAAAAGTGCACCAAGATGGCCGTCTCCAATGGTTTTGTGTGAAAGTATAAACTTGCTCAAGTCAGTTCAATATTTTTGAAATATTGCAAGGTAAGGTCAAAATCACTTCACAGATTGCAGGAATATGATATTATCCCCCTTTCAAGTTAAACTTTTGCTGGAAACTTTACAGAGTCGTCATCAAATCAGACAATTTAAAGCGTCATGGCGACCATTTTGGTGCGCCTTTTTTGTCCCAGTCGGTGGCCACTACGGATAGGACGTACACATTACATGCTCTGTCCATATATGTAAGTCTGTGGTTCTCACGAAGAAAAAGAAGAGGTTCCTAGATATTCAGACATTTTTTAAATATTTGACACTCTGACTAAATCAAGCTCCAACTCCAAGCCCATACGCACAATATTGTTAATACAGGTAATCTATTTTCAAGTTAAAAAAGTAAAGGAAAGGAAAGGGTTTATAAAATGAGAAAAGCTAAATTAATGCAATTTCAAGTCTACACCAGGGTTTCAAAAAGGTGTCACAATATTCACACAAAGACCAAAAAATTCTGGCAACGCCTTGTATAATTGTCTTACAAATTAAAAGATTTTTACCTATTTGATGGATGGTTATTTCCATATTAGCTATACTGCATAGATACTGCAGTGGTAGGCAAATCGTTCCACAGCCTTAACACCACTGTTTCCTGTAAGACACCACTTAGTATGCACTCAGTATGAGAAAATTTGACTCTTTGGAAATTTCAGTTTTTGGAACTGTGCACCCATCAAATGTGGGAAAAAATTAAATCCTTTTTTTCTTTTCATTTTCTCCCACCAACATCAGTGCATCAAATTAACAAGCCATTGTGTTAAAATTGCTCCATAGCAGCTTAGCATAAACACTGCTGAACACTAAGACCAAAACTATTTAAAAGCCATAAAAATTCTACAAAAAGCAGGTTGCCAAAAATTTTTCAGAAGAGAAACAAGAAAATGAAAAGACAAAAAAATTCTTACCCCGAGGCATTGTAGCACTTCTTTGTCCACCAAGATTTCTTGCTGGCTGACTGTAAACCTGTTCACCTGGGGAAGTGACATATGTAGGAATGGTTAAGAAGAAATTACAATCATTTTGACAAGTTTAAATTTTCAATTTTATTCAATTTTGCAGATATAAAGCTAGTAAAAGAAACCTTGCGGGCTCTTTCATAATTAAGGCAAAACCCTGCCATTTCTTCTTTGATGCTTGCAGGGAACAGCCATAGATAACTAAATTTTTACAAAAAAAAGCTGGAACACTTTCTAATTTCACATCAGTCATGAAAATACTTCACAAGTATAACAGCTTACACTTGACAACACACTTTCAAACTATTCCCCCTATGCAACCTCACCACCCCATCACTAAAACTTTGAAGTCCAATATTTACCCATTACATTCAACAAACTCACTGCTCTAAAAATTGTTAGAAGCCCAGTCCGACTTAAACCAAAGTTCAGCTACAATTCTTCCAACCTACTTATGTATGCCCCTCCCACAACTGTCTAAAACTCATCCAGATGCAGACACAATATCAGTTTATTACTTCAGGATAGGTATACATGACCCAAATGTGTAATCAAAACATTCTCAGAACATGCACTCTGTGTAACCTGAGCTACAGTGCTCTGCATTTTTTTAACTTTCTGTCAATCAAAGCACTGTGCCAACTGAGAATTTTGGTGGGCTACTACAAAAATTGTGGTTTGGAGTTAGAGTTGACTGACAAAGTAAACTAGTCAAGTACGGCTGTAACTTTAAGTAAACCTAAGTTAATTACATGAATGCAGCTGTAACTTAAAATGGGGCTAACCAGCTAACTGAGGTTGTGAAAAGTAAGTCATGGGCAAGAAAAAGTGATCCCAGTTCCCCACATAAATGAACAATATTTGCATTTTTACCTCTTTAATTAACACCTTGATCAATTGAGAAGGATATTTATTATCCATGTTTAATGTTAACTAAAGTTGTCATGCCCACTGTGAGCTGGGGGTTGTAGAATATGCCCACATTATTTCCCCTGTCATAAAAGGGCATGAAAGGAAAGGACTTTAACTGTATTCAAACTATTTCAAACCAAACTTAAATCATACTTGAAACCATCTTTATCTAGTTGACACTATAACACACTCATAGACCTATTTCTAAATAGCAATTACAAAGGATTGTGGGATGGAGTTTTGGTGTTTATCATTTTTGTCAATGGCATTTTACTACGGTGAAAATTGACGCACACCCAAAACTATATCCCACAATTCATTGTAATTGCTATTTGGAAATAGGTCTATGTTGGTGTGCAATTAAATATAACTAACTCATGCAATCCATATTGAGATAATGGAACATAAATTTCTTGTGCATAGTTATGTCTTGTGTCCATTAGCCCCTTCGCCATGCATGGTTTTGCTGGGAAACCATAACACTCAGCTGGTCCTGGGATAGATCACTATAAACCTATGGTGAGTAATCTTGTTTTGAACTTTGAGTACACTTGAAAAGGAGAAACTTAACACTTATGAATCATTTGGGGCCAAATATAGCGGCATCAATACAAAAACTTTCTTCTTCGCAGAACATGTGGATACGTTATATAATACAGAGCTAAGTATGGCCCGATGGTTCCCCTACCGTAACAAAAGGGTTAAAGGTTGTAATTCCCCTTAGAGGTACTTTCAGTGACAGGTAGTGTCCTCAAGACTTGTTTCCAAGGTTCTCTTTCATACCTTGTTGGGGGTAAGAGGTCATTCTAGAGTTCACCCATCCTGACCTACTTGTTCCAGGCACTTCATTAAAGCTCCTCTCATTCCCAGCAGGTGAAGGGTTATGTGAAGTTGTCCTCTCGGCTGGTCTGTCAGATACTCCAACTGAAGTGGAAGTAAATACTAAAACTATTGTCACAACATGAAAATTGAAGTAAAGTTGTCATGTTATGTTGCTTACTGGAAGTTCACCCTCTCTAATGGATTGAACAAAATTTGAAAAGGACAAATGCAGTTCCACACCTTCATCTCCCCACCTCCCCAGCCCCTTCCTCATTTGTATTAGTTTATAACTTACACAGCTCAACATGTTTGGGAAATTTGAATGACAGGAAAATATTCTTTGAGACTTATGGGATTTATGTAACTTGGAAATGTAAAATATCATGAAAAACTTTTGAAATAGGGTAAAGAGAACAAGCACACGTTCTACCCAATTTAGCAGATGCACTCTTACATTTTTACAATTCAATATCACATAAATAGGTGTTTGACGTATTTTTTTTTCACTACACAAAAAATATATGTACCTTTTACAGTGGTGCAATGCTGTACTGTAAATATCATAATTTCCATATAGTAGCTTGCCATTCCTTGGAACAAAGTCCGACGAAAAGCAAAGTTCGAGCAACTTTGAGACCAGATCTGATTTTGGACTGAACATTGCTGTAGTGTGACCTGCCCTCAAGTGCAACAAATCAGAACTGTCCAGGTTGGAAAACCGGGTAGGAATCAACCAGAGAATATTACCTAGAGGAGTAAATGGGAGTGTGGGGATCATCCCCTAGGTATTTTCTAAGTGGGGATAATGGAGTTGTCAGGCCACAATTCTTCATATCGACAAGAATATAATTGTGACCCGACTATTGCTGGTAAACTGTTCAGGAGACCATCTTTTGTGTGATAATGTTACCACGAATTGGCAGCTTTTCATCAAGACAACCAGAAGACACTTACATATAAATACCATACCCTTGCAAAGGTGATCACAAAAAACAATCTACCTTTCTGATTGGAAATCTAAACATGGGGTCACTTCCATAATATCACAAGAAGGAGTAGAGATCATTTTTGACAAAACAAAGATAGTCACCTTTCTACACCTTTACTTGAAATTCAGGCATGAAGCCAAGGGGAGGGGGTCCAGGGGTTGCAACTCCCACCTCAAGAACCAAGCTTGAAAGAAATGGCAAAGCAAGGAACAAATATTGTTCCATTATTACATGTAGAGAACTACAAAAAGCTGATTTTTTCAAAGAGGAAGGACACCAGTCCTCCATGTCACAAACACAACACCCCTCTCTAGGTAAAATCCTGACTATGCACCTGTTTCAATAGACCAGTTGGAAGTTTCTTCAAGGAGAAGTGATACACAATAGGTCAAAGGTTAGCAGTTAACACATTTACACAAGTTTAAGCTAATGGCGGATGTATGCAGTATGGCAGTTTGCTATCTGCGGCGCTCAGATGCTTTGTCAAAAGTTGACCTGAACAGAAGGGTTACTAATGCATGCGCAAACATTAACTTGAAAACTGGTTTATTCAAAGCACAATAATATAGTTGTACCTTGAGTGGGGTAAGAAGTCTCATTTAACCAGCCACTGTCACTGGTTTGTGGGAGGTTAGGCTCTTCCAAGTCATCTAAACCTGCAACAGTATGCTTGTTCCCTAACTGAGTGGCTTCTTCAGGCACAGGAACTAAAACGAAGAAGAAAGAATATTTATCATGTCATAGTGTATTTTTCTGCCTCCGTTCATGAGCAACATCCTCTACCACCCCCTCCCCCTCACACCTTCTTGTTAGACTTATCGTCCCAATAAAAAGCGGCAGGACTTAACATTGCAATGTTTAAGAATCTCAACAAATTCATTTATGCTCACAATACAGGGTTTTCGAACTGAACGAAGGGCACACAGTTGACGGTGTTCAAGAATGAAGTGTGGAGGGTGAATAGTTTATAGAAGAAGGCTTTAAGGTCACAACAGGATACATCTGCATTGAAATCCGATGTGTAATTCTCAAGATATGAGCATGTAACGTTGTCACATTTTCAACAAAAAGTGAACTTGAAGCAAGCGCATATGACATCACATCCCCACATTAGTGCACAGTCTTTTGTTTTTCTTTAAACTTCAGGCTCGATTTTCTCCTCAACAATCACACATTATTAAATTGTGATTGCAAAAGTGGCACGAGAACTTTACAAACTTTGTATCCCCTGCAGGGAGGTCCTATTCCTATTAACACTATGGCCTGATAAAACAAAGATAAACAAAGCATTCCTTGTCAATGTGAGGAAGTGATAAAAGCTCTGCTGCCTTCTAACTCACTTTTGAACGCAAATCTACTGACTTCACTTTCCGATGTCTCGAGAAATATATGTCCGATTTGAATGAAACTTTCACCACACTGTGTAGATTCGGTTCCTCTTTCACACATTTTTGCTTAAACTTCCCCTTTAATGTTCCCTATTTTATTACCCCTTTTTTTAACAATATTTTTTATATACTTACACTGGCGTAAATAAATTCAAATTCAAATTAAAGGTTCATTCCAAACAACAGACAACCAGCAATAATCAATGATAATATTATTCACTTAATCGCTTACCATCCATTAATCTGTTTTCAGGCACTGATGCATTTTGTTCAATTGTGTTCCCTGCATCTGAAATGGAATGTTCCCCCTTTTCATATAACTCTTCCTGGGGGGTACTGACTGGTTCTCCTTTAATCTGTATGTCCATAGATATCTCTGAAAAGAAAAAAAAAAGACAACAAAACTCTACATCTTTCAAAACATGCATTTCTTTAGAAGACAAATCCACTAAAATAATTTATTACCCATCTTCCAGAGTAAGCCCTCATTACAAAGAGTACACAATCAGGTCTTGAATTTTAAATCTTCCGGCTGTGCCACAAATAACACTCCTCGGGAAATTGAAGAGTGTGGTAGGGGTACTGTTTTATTAAACTTATACCAGATTTAAATGAGTTCCCATTTTTTATTTGGGTGTGCAGAAAACTACACTCCTCAAAGTAATTTGAGGTGAGTGGAGGTGTGGGATCACACTCAATTCAAGTTTAATGTTCCACCTCCACCCAGTTAATAAAATTATTTGAAAAAAAAATTGCTGGCCTCTCCTCTGCATTAGAGTCTGCAACAGAGTCCATCTTTTTTGGATAGTTTTGAAACCTCACAAAAATGATTAACATGTCCCTGATTATTACACAGAGACTTTCTAAAATCCAGGCCTGAAATTCTGAGACATGAGAGTGTAATTGCACACCATCTCTTACCTCAAATAGCTGTAAGGAGTGTGATTTTCTACAAACCTAGGTGAAGAATGGGACCTCATATTAATCTATTCAAGTTTTAATAAAACAGCACAGCTACCACACTCCTTATTTTCCTGCAGAGTGTGATCTGTAGCACATTTGTAAAACCTAAAACTCAAGGCATGAAAACTACTGACAAGATGGTGACTACATCCTTGGGACAATACCAGTCTGCTCAGTGACACAGAAAAAAAACCTTCTCTGAGATAAGAATTTTTACTGGAAATGATCCAAACACATTTCAACTTTTAAAAAAAAACACTTATTCAATTGGTACAGAATTAATAATTATGCATGGTACCCAAGATACAATAAGTAGCTCCCTCACTTTGAATACGAAGTCAATTCATGATGTTATAAGAGATGCAGCTTACCTTCATCATTATATCTCTCTTCATCCTCCTGCAACTCTACCTCTGTGTCTTCTTGTAACTCTTGTGATGTGTTGAATTCTCCACTATCTTCTTCCCCTTCTCCATCCACAGGGCTACTGTAAGAGTACCCAGTGATGTACACAACACCTGTGATGCAGAAAACTAAATAACATCACATTCATCCACCCAAAATATTACAGAAATGTCAACCTAAACAGAGCATGTCCATGTTTGATGATACCCCAGCTTTGACATCCTGGACTGATGACACCACAGTTACACTGGATGACATCACAGCTATGACAACCTAGGTGGGGGATAACATGTCCATGCTGGATGATGTCACAGCTTTGAAAGAATGGACTGGTAACATCATGGTTACAATTGATGTCATCAAAAGATATGATGGCCTAAACTGGTCACATCCTGGTTATGATGGATGACATCACAAATATGATGGCTCAGACTAGTGACATCATGATTATACTGGATGACATCACAGCTATGACACGTGGTGACATCATACATACCCCTTGGTAAATGTCACAGCAACTGTGGTACATCACATCAAGCTGTTACTGGTAAGCACTAAACAAAGGCATACTCTTGTCCCACACAAACACCAGTAACCCCTAAACAGTCCCTCTCCCCCATAACCACACAGTTTCTAAGAATGTTGCCTGACCTTTGTTCATGTGAACTGGTGACCAAAAATGATCTAAAACTAATGCACCATGTTATGACTTGTGAATTCAAAAAAGAGCAAAATTTTTCATGGAGAAAACGGTTTCTCACTGTATCCTCAAAAACAATGCTGACCGTTGCTCCTCTCCCCCCCTCCCCCGACCCCATTTCAGGCATCAAATACTAGCCTTGGCTTTACACATAGATATCAGTTCTGGCTTCCTGACAGACTCTAACAGACAAGACTTGATAATTTAACTATCAATCCTAGATGCTAAAGAAACTTTCTTGATGGTGCTACTATTAATTGCTTCTCACCACAGCTATCATACTATTTCATATGCATTTAATCTCTTACTCAAGTCTTACATTACCAAGGACAGAATGTTCATGCTAGCAGAAACTCAATTTAATAATTTTACCATGAATAAGGGTATGTGTTTTACCATTTCATTAGTTCTGTGCACTACAGAACCTTTCCCAGCTATCTGAGTGATGCTACTAGATAGTGCTTTCTGCTATTATGTGCCCCCACCACGGCTATAACCCCATTTCTTAGGCATCAAATATTTCATCGCTTCTCATAGCACCAAGGCTTTACACTGCCAACCAAGAAATGTACATACTACCAGAAGTAAATTTAATACTTCATACTGACCATTTTCTCCAAGCTAATTCCCTACCTATCAGTTCATTGTTAAAACTTGCAATAGAATATCTATCATGCATTCACTTTTCCTGTGATCACTCACTCCTACTCTCTCCTCTCCCATCCTCCTCTCCTATCCTCCTCTCCTATCCCCCTCCCCTATCCCCCTTCCCCTACCCACTTCCCCTTTTGCAAATACAAGCATTCACCTGATCCTTGTACACTAAATGAAACACTTTCTCTTGGCATCAGTTTCAGGTCCAAACTCTGTTGAAATATGGTGCCCTGTACTAGAGTACAGAGAAGCTGCTGTGAGTCTTTGGTCTTCAATACCACTTGAGAATACTTGCTTGTTTTTTCTGGACCAGGAGAAAAAAATGAAAAATCAGCAAAGGTAAACATTATTTCTATAAAGAAATTTTTATACTCTACCCGAGTCTAATCAATATTGTCAACATAGCCAAGTTGCAGCATGTGCAGTCATTTTTGATGTTATACATTTATCACAATAGACTTTATACCTATGATGCCACAGAGCAAAGTATGCCCTCCTTTGGGGGGCATAACAAACCAACACCAACAAATGTCTACAGTCAAAGACATGCATAGTCTGCTGCAGAGGCAGTGAGAATTCTGCATGTTTGGCTATGTGTCCCATTGTTTTGAGGCCAAGGATTATGTCAGTGTTTCATCAATGCAACACAATAACATACACCACATACAACAGAATGAAAACAGATTAGTTAGAGTTTTACAGCCCAGTTTCCAACCAACTGGTTCAAGTTAAGCTAGCCACAGCCTTTTTTCCATTGTGGATTTTTCCCTACTCCATTGCTTATGCTGAGCACCAAGCACAATGGCAAAAGGTTATGTTTTTAAAGTCCTCAGTATGACCCAGCCAGGACTAGAACTCCTAACCCCCTGGCTGCAAGTCTGATGCTCTAACCACTTGACCATTGACCTATTTCCAAATAGCAATTACAATGAATTGTGGGACACAGTAAAATGTCATTGACAAAAAAGACAAACACCAAAACTCTATCCCACAATCCTTTGTAATTGCTATTTGGAAATAGGTCTATGCAGTTGGTCTCAAAGCGACAGAACAATGAGTCTAATAATAAAAGAACTGCTTACATATGGTTCATACAGTACCATACACAGAGGGACAAAAGTAAGAGTGCTATCACACCTTGGCACAAGGTGCAGTAATGTTTGGAAAAACAAAGAAATACAAAGATAGCAACTTGAGTAGTATAACAATGACATCAGAAATTATTGTGCAATATGCCATTTTCACTTGGGTGAGTAAACTTCAGCATTTTATATTTGATAGAATGTCCTGTGAAGATGGGAGTTGAACTTTTAGAATTTATTTTTCATAGTCTTTAATACATATTTTTCATTTTTTGATTTTAGATACACTTTAATATTGCCCAACAGTAGATACCTTTCAAACAAGTAGGCCTATAAGCTGCAAAGTGCAAGGAAACCAAGCTCAAAAAGCAAATAAGGATGTAGCTTAAAAAGTAACAAAACAACATTAAGAGGCCTCAGCCAGAACATCTTAGCTAAAGCAAAAACACAAAAACGACTCAAACATAAAATACAACACGCTTACCGCCTATTTACACAAACAAGGCTACAAAGGTGAGCAAAAGCTGGCAATGAAAATCCCACAGGGAATTTACAAACTAATTAAATGATTTTGTGGATGATACTGTCCAAACCACTTTACTTCTCTCCAAATCATTGAAAAGGATCCCCCCAAAACATGAAAAATATGAGAGCAATCCAAAAGTGTGAAACTAACATTCTCCTGGAAATGAAGCATGGGTGTGTGAGCAGCAGGACTGTCCCAATTGAGAACAGTGCCACCAACTCAAAAAATTGCCAGCTAACATTCTGCAGTACATGGGAAAATCCATTTCTGAAACATGTGAGGAAAGTAATGGCAAAGTAGATGAAAAATGGGGGAAAATTTTAGAAGCAAAATGAAATTCATCTTACCATCTGTTTCAGGTCGACTCTCCAGGGCAGCTAACGACAAGTGAACCTCTTCTTCCAAGGTACAAGAGTACATCTGACCTGGTTCTATTGCTAGACCTTTATAACAAAATAGATACATACAAAAGATAAAATTTCCAAAAGAAAAAAAAAATATGGAAAAATTTACAGCCATTTGAAACTTTAACAAGTAGGATTTGAAATGCATTCAAAGTTTCATGTATTGCAACCTGGCAGGAATTAATTCTTAGCCCCCACTACCTTTTTTTTTTTTAACCCTTTTTTTTTTTTGACTGATCAGCCAGTATTGCCTAAAAATGTCCCGCCTTTCAATAAATACAGTATAATCTCGACACTTGGGAGTTTTCGCTTTATTCCTACCCTGCTTTGAAAACAGGACCAAAGAGGCATGAGAGTTTTTTTGTTTTCCTTATTTTCCCTTTTTGTGTTTCTTCTCCTGGTTAAGGGATGCAAGAGGAAAGAGCGAGGTTACTTTAACAGACAGGTTCTAAACAGGAGCAGAAAATTCTTTTATTGATATATGTCATTACAAGGTCCGTTGACACCCTTTGGTATTGTTACACAATCTACATACATGGGAACTCCACAAAGTATACTGTATAATTACTCCCTAAAATATGAACTTCTTATCCAAACTACTCTATTGCCATACATGGCAAAGTTAACACTGACAAGCTCATTAGAAGAAACCGATTGTTCTGAGCTGGTTCAGAAAAGGTTTTGTTGTTTAATTTTACACTGAAGGAATTTGGACTTCATGGCATCACATGGGCCAAGGGCCAATTGTCTCACCCCAAACTACAACTCTTGAAAGGGTTAACAGAAATTCTCAACTGGCTCAGGTCTTTGATTGACAGATAATTCAAACAACACAGAGTACCAAAGCATATATTGCACAACATGAACTGTACTGAAAGTGTTTTGATTATACACATTGAGCAGAAAACTCACCCTTCAGAGTGAGTATTGTGTCTGGATTGTGTCTCGATGAGGATGAATTTCAGACAATTGAGGGAGGGGCTTAAGTAAGAGGGTTAGGAGAATTGGTACTGTTTGGGATGAGAGAATTGGGCCTTTAAGTTGAAATATGGTTTCAAATGTGGTTGAAGTTTGGTTTCAAATACTGTTCAAGAACAGTGCAAGTCCTTTCCCCAGTCACCCTTTATGACAGGGGCAAAGTACCATGGGCAAATCCTACAACCCCAGCTTAGAGGTAAGAACTTAAGTGTAGGGAATGTGCATGAAAGAATTAATCCTTTAATCCTCCTTTGCCCTTTTACCTGTTTTTGTCTTATATCACTGGCAAGAAATGCAGCCCTACTGTAAAGTAACACACTGAAACAAATGTTGTCTTTCACATAAATTCACAGCAAGAAGGAAAAGTGACAATCTTACCCCAAATCATGATTCCAGACTCCGCTCCAGTTGAACATATAATGAAATGAGAATGCAGGAGTGTGTAATAAAGTAGCCTGACTGATCTTTTTTTTACCCACACTTTACCAGTAGATGACCAGAAATGGGATGACAAACTGCAAAGAAGCATAAAAAAGTATAGCAACAAGATACTGCAGAGATTATTTGTGAATGACAAGATGTGCTTATTGTGCTTTTACAAAGAACAACTATTTATACTGCTAATTATGGCCTCTCCTAATCACAATATTCAATCGTTATTGTTGCCGTCACCTGAACCCATCAGTACAGTTTGCAAAGTCAACAAGATATGTCAACGATGGTCGTACCATGCAGCAAGTGGTTTCCAATACATGAATATATATCTTTGTACATCTCACATGGCATTCTAGCCCAGGAAACAAACAGTCAAGAACGTCAAGAACTCGCAAGACAGTCCAAAGGTTCGTTTGATGGAAAACTCTGACACAAGCCCTGCCTCTAACCTGCAAAGTGGGCATTCATTTTTGCTATTAAATGCAGTGTTGCGCAACATTATTACACTATTTATGGAGTGACAGGAATATATTCCATACCTACTGCGAAGGTTAGCCAATACTGTAGCGATGTTGGGACAGCAAACATAGTTCTGTAGGTACCTACACATAGTTCTGTAGGTATATACCCAGGCCTATGCATTGTATACAAGCGTGAGCAGTTGAATGTGCTGTGAGACAAGATTTACTACATTTGTAGTTAATGGTAACTTAGCTAAATTATTTGTTAATTTGTGTGGTTCTCTAACTAAGAATACTTCAGCGGTTTGAAATGCAGGTTTTTCAGAGGGTTGGGCAGGTCAGCGGGTTTGGGTGTTCAAATGCAGGTCAAACCTTCCATATGCAAGTCACTTGGGAGGTATGCCTAGGCTAGAGGTCTTTTGTGTTTAGTGACGGCACAATTGCGCGGGGAACAACAGTAAAAGATGACCATAGATTTCACTAAAAACTGCCAAAGTGTGTGCATGGAAAAACAGGCAGTTTGTCTGCAAGGGGAATGCAGGCCAAACTTTTCAGTCTGGTGGGTGTACAATTGTGTTACGGAACACCTGTGATGTAAAACTAACATTGATCTTAAGGTGACCAATGATGCTAAAGTTAGAGCTGTGATAATTACATATGATATGTGTTGGCTATATGCTCCACCCTCATTTGAAACCAAAATTAGGCTAGTGCTATCTGCTCCCTGACATAAGGGGGTATGAACAAGTCAGGGTTACACCCATACCCTCAATGTAAGGGTTTCCCTGAGTAACACTCAATTTCTTGTAAAATGTAGCCTAGGCAAGGGCATAGCCTAACGTTAGGCTTCTTAAACTCAGCACTAGCAAGTATAGTTGTGGGACTACGAACGCCGATCGTAATTTTTGCAAAGCTGATATACAGAATGAGATAAATCTAAACCCTTTCCTGTTTCCATTTTCAAAATGTGTAGTAACTGATGGATATATTGCTACCAACAGTTTCTATACTCTGATCCAGAAATTAGTGAGAGAAAGCTTAATTTGACTCGAAATTTTCATCCATGTCAGTCATGAATTGCCCCCAGTAGTGGCATATTTGCCATATGGCTCAATCCATAAACTAGGGGTCCAATAGTGTGACATAAGGTCAAAATTCAAAAATCATTTTATCTGATTGAAATTTACACTCATGATAGAGTATCCACAGCAGTTATAAAAAATACAAATATTTTTGCATTAGGCATTATGTATGCAAGAGGAGACTCATTCAAACATAAACTTGGCCAGTAAATTGACCAACATAACGGGGACACCAAAGCAGTCTTTAACCTTCTCCCACAAGAATGATGAAAATCTGAAATGGTTGAAAATTCCTATTTGGATGTGTTTTAGTACCCATTGTGACAAGAACATGGTATAAGTTTGAAAAAATACTCCAAAAATTAGAAAAGTCCATTTCAACTTTCATTTTTCTCAAAAATTTTAAGTTGCCAAAATGTCTACATATTTACATATTTTTGTACGATATTGACTGATTTTTACCAATTAATGATGTTTAAGTATTCAAATTTTCCTCTTTGACACCCTAAGATTGTTAGACTTAACATTTGAAATCTTATTTATTGTCCCTTCATGGACATAAGTAATATTAGCAAGATATTACACTCCATTATATCTGTCGTGTGTAACAGGGACACCAAGATTTGGTGTCCCCATAACACCTAACATTCAAAGTGCCAGTTTGATTTTTAAATGTTAAGTTCAGCTGGTAACTTTCAAATACAACAAAAACCACTGTTTGCAGTTACAGTATACTGTAAGATAGAATAATAGGATCCATTTTCATCAATTTTTTGTTTGCTTATGGCGAACATAACTCTGACAGGAAGGGGGACACCAAAAAAAATCAAATGTTCATTAGGAATGAATACAAGATTCTCAAACCATGGGATTAGCTTTTCTGGTAATATTCTGGGACCTTCTATTCATGTACCTTTGTTCACCCAAAAATTAATTAGTTTCTGCGATTGGTGAAACATCAAACTTTACCAGCATAACTCACTAAGGGGGACACCAAAATTACGTCCATATTGAATTTTACCTAGGAAACCTTTTGTTTTGATTTTTTCTTTCCAAATGAGCTACTGTCTAAAAGAGTTTGGCATATTTTTTGTATCAAGAAAACTATGGCCACCTGAGAATGATCATATTTGTAGAAATGATGGAATATACATTAAAAAACCAACATAACTGGGGGGACACCAAAAAGTTATGTCCGCCAGGTTGTTTTCAATAGTATCATTTGGAAAATTGGGTGGAGCGCTAATGCTCATATTTTTATGAATGCTGACTTTTGGTAATACCCTTACCATGACACATGAGCAAAGTAATTCAGTCTGTGATAAGTATGTTTTTCTCATTATTCAAATTTGTATATTTGTATGTCACAGCCATTATGCAAAAATGAGGGGGGACACCAAAGCAAAGAAGTCTATTTTCTAAAAAATACTTAACTTTGGATATTCAGTTTATATATCATAAGATGGCCAAGTTGGTAAAGGATAATAAAATACCTGAGGCACTGGTTTGATGTATTCCCTGTTTTTGAAATATAGCATTATATTGGCAAAGTCAGTAAAAACCCCACTGGACCCCTAGATTATGGATTGAGCCATATATGAAGTATGCGGCTATTTTCACTGACTTTGTACAGTTGCGTACAGATACTGTCAGAAAACAAGTTGTTGTCCTACCGGATCTTGAGGTGTAGCGCCAGACGAAAAAGATTTAGAGAGTTCCAGTTGATTTGAAATGATTTAATTCATTGATTGAGTTCCAAAAAAAGATCAAGTTTAATTTTTTTGGCCGGCCTAATATTAATCAAATATCTACAGGCTACTCAAGTGCTCCTTGTTTGAAGTCTGATGTACGAGTGTCCAGCTCACAGGCTCGGTCTTGGAAACCTCGTGCGAGATCCGAACACCTGCAGTCCCCTGATTGGTCAAAAGTTATGATGCACCAATAATGAGTGTAATGATAAATGACCAATGAGGAGGCTGCAAAGGGGGAAATTGGCCACACCTTGAAAGTATGGGATACAGTGGGCACTTGGAACTAGGGCGATGTAATATGTCACATCCACCGGTAACACGTGACAGGAAACAGGAAGGGCCCTGGGAATCCAGAACAAAAGGAAGGGAGAGTTGCTTGTAAACAACAAGATGGCGTCTGCTTAAGGTCATGGAGAGTGCACCATACTACATAACAATACCTACGTAGCAAGCTAGTCCTTGCCCCCTATCAAAAGGGAACTACAGACGCGTTAAGCAACTGAGAATGCTCTGCTGGAGAGGTGTTTGTGAGTCTGCCATACAGTAAAGTGCAAAACTTGTTTCACTTGTTGACCTAACCTGCCTAAGAAAGATGGAAAGTTTGGTCAAGTCACTAACAAAGTAAAATTACCAAATAACATAGGTTTTGCACTCATCACACTGTACTCAAGTAACTTCATTGTATTAAGTAGTACTTCAGGGCCAGTGTACACTGTAGCAAGGTAATTTTTGTTGTTTTGGGGGAGTATGTTTTAAATTTTGAAATATACACGTAAAGGTAGGATGTAACAGTTAGTAAGAAAAATCTTGAAGACTGATCATATTATTGTTATTTGTTTGCATGTAGCCTAACTGGTTACAGTTAGTTTCCGCCCTCAATACTTTCCGCCCCTCAAAAACAATGTTTTCCGCCTCTTTTATTTTTAGCAGAAAACATCTTTTTGGGAGGTGTAAAGTAATGGAATGGAATGTCATATCAGTGGTACTTTTGTCAAATGAAGATTCCACCAACTTTTCCCTAAATTTTCAAACATCATTGATGTCTTTCACTATGCAATGCGACACCCATTACTGCCATGTTGATATCTTTCCAAGCAACCATTCTCACTGTACACTTTAGTATACTTATTCGTACTTATGTACAGGTATTCCGTATTCAGTGCTGTGAACAATTGTTCACACAATCAGCATATGACATATGACAAGTGGACTACTTACGTAAAACGTAAAAAATAAGAGTCTGTGACTTGACTTGCAGTTTAGAAAAAAAGTTCACAATACAATTCATTCTTTTTGATGAGGATGCTGAAAAAGGTTTAGGCCTAGGCCTATCCACAAATTGCAACGTTGTCCTGTACTTGGATTTGATATTTTTGACACATGTAAGTTCAAACATTACTTTGAGCCCCAAGATTTATAGGGGTGGAAAGTAACCAGCAGAAACTATCCAGGGCAGAAACTAACGGACCCCAGCCTAACTCAAAGCAGGCCAAGTCGTTCCCAAACCAACTCATCCCCAACCAACTCGTCCCCAAGCCAACTTGTCCCCAAGACAAGTCATCCCCAAGCCAAGTCATCCCCAAGCCATGTCCTCCCCAAGCCAACTCGTCCCCAAACCAACTCATCCTCAAGCCAAGTCGTCCCCAAACCAACTCGTCCCCAATATGAAAAATGGTGTGATTTTTATGGTGCAAGAAATGGGAATATATTACCAACTAAACATATATTATCAAAACTGAAATATTTATGTGACAAAACACGAAATTTATTTAGTAGCATCAAACATTGGGCCTATATTTGTAAAACAAATTTGCAATAAAAAACACAGTTGTAGAAAGAGTACTTTCTTAACAAGATATATATTTGCAATTAAAATATATTCCCAACAAAAATATATGTTTGCTCTAAAATATATATTTAGAAGAATATTTTTTTCCAACACTTGAAATATATTGTATGTTTACACCAAAATATATTTGCAAGAAAATATATCTTTCTTGAAAAAGTTAACCATGTTTGCCACACAATTATTTTGCAACAAAAATATTCTTCCAACCAGAAGTTTATTTTCAACAAAAAGAAATAAGTTTGCAGTATAAATGTATTTGCAAGAAACATTATTTTTGCCAAAACATTTATTTGCAAGACTAATTATATTTGCCAAACTAAATATATGTCCCCATCAGTTGTGTTTAAAATATATGTTAATATGTTATCAAACTCCAAAAATATATAATTGGTTATGATGGGTATACAAATTGCGACAAGTAAAGTTATCATGCTATATTTTAAACCACTTGTCCAGTGTCATTCTCTATGTATGCATAAATCACGGCTTCAAAATTGAAAAATTTATGTGTTCCGAAATTTCCCTTTTAAAGTCTAGCAAAAGGTTTCTTGAAATGAGGTAATTTTACTTTCCACTAATTTTAATTAATTAATTAAGTATCTGGGGGTGACTATCACTAAGAATCTCAGCTGGGACAAACATATCCAACTTGTTTGTAATAAGGGAAATAAGATCTTAGGCCTATTACATAGGAACCTCTCATTTTGTTCCAAAGATGTCAAATTGGGGGCCTATGGTAAAATGCCCAGTACCCAACCGCTTAAGGATTTACTATTCCAGTTTCCACAGTTTTAACCAAAACATAATATTACCATCACTATCTTTTCTAGCTTTACTTCTCCTTTCTATTTCATGTGAAAATTAAAATTTATTTCCAAGGACTGGTATGAAGAAGGCCACTAGAACCTCAGACTCCAACAGCCCAGAATTCAACCTAGTATGACCAGTAATCAATTCATCAACCCAGAACCCGACCACAGTATTAGTTATTGTCAGTTTATAAGCCTGATTTTATTGGCAATTACTTTAAAAACAAAGTCTGAGATATTTTATCTAAATTAAATAGCATTGTCCAATATCAATAGAAAATTAAGGAGTGAATGAAGGAATTAACTTTGGGCGGTCGGATACTGGCTATCAAAATTTTTTTAGCCCACAATTCAACCACAACTGTGTCATACATATGTACGGTCAAATACTGGGCCCAACTTTTGAAAGTGGAGCCCAATATTCAACCTCCCCCAGATCTGAAAACATAGCATTTAAATTGAAATTTTACTAGTCTGTGACTGGTTTGGCTAACCTGACTTCTCAGTTAAAACAAATATTGAAGAAAGCAAGATCTTCTATTGGGCAAAAATTAAGAGTTTTTATAACAGGATATCCTTAAAGTATTTTTAAGGAAAGTGGCTTTTATGAACTTTATCCCGCCATATACAACAATGACTAAAATAAAGTTTCAATTTTATTTAATTGGGCTGGTTTGTTTTCATCAATTGGAAGTACAGGGTTACTTTCAAAGATTAGATGTGAATATATCAAAAATTCTATTATGGGATAGGAGAGACTTGTAAATAACCAAAAGCGGTCGGGTTCCGGGGGGCGGTCGAGTATTGGGTATTTTACCCTATAAAGGTTTACTAAGGCCCTTGTTGGAGTATGCTTGTTCCGTCTGGGATCCACATCAGATTTCACTCCAAGATAGATTGGAGGGAGTACAAAAAAGATCTGCCAGGTTTATAGCCAGCGAGTACTCCCGAGAAATTGGCTCTATGACCGCACTCCTCAAAGATCTAGGTCTAGATACTTTGTCTGACCGCCGGAGACGTTGCAGACTTATATTTATAATTTTTGCCAAAGGTATTTATGGTCAAGCTAACATCCCTCTGTCTATAATCTTTGTAAAACCTACGCGTTGTGCTCGTAACATGCATGCTTTGCACTTTCGCCCCCCCACCTGCTAGGACTAATTGTTTTAAGTACAGTTTTGTCCCTAATACTATTCGGGGTTGGAATAAACCTCCCAGAGAGTCTTATTGCGGGGGCCACAAGTCACCCAAAGCCAGTGGATTTCATTACGAACTCTTTGAGGGCCTGACTGATCACACCATCACACGGCACGTACGCGGTGTATAAATGTCCTTTTGGATGTCTCACCGTCTTGAAGAAGAAGAAAAAGAAGAAGCAGTTTTATGTTAGGCCTAAGTCCTAACGTTTAACATTACTCATGAGGCCTAGCCTAGGCCTTTAAACTTAGGCCTAACTGTTAGAGTTAACTAACTGTTAGGCCTAGGCCTAACGTTAGTTAGAATTGCAATACATTAGGCTAATGGTAAGGCAACAAGCTTTTGCTTAGACAGGTCGGAAAATATCTCTAGCCTAGGCTAGGCTAATTCAAGACAAGCGTTTAGCTAAATAACAACGCTATAAATGTTTTTGATAAAAATGATAAGGATCGCGCAAAATTATTACCAGAAGCAGCCTTTGTCCCTAACGTGAGATTTGTTGTACCCGTGTGAAGAAGTGCGAAAAGAGCATAAGCTAGAGCATGAGATAATAGGAATCCTGCTCTCTATGGAAAAAAAAAAAAAAAAAAAAAAAAAGAGTTTCTTAAAGGAGGGCGCTATTACAAATTACAAGAATGGCAAACATTATTACACGTCTCAAAATGGCAGCCTCCTTAGTGAACATCAAACAGATATTTCTTCGACTGCAAATATGTCTCGTTCTAAGTTTTATTGTAATCCATGTAGTTGAGTGTGAGAGGAAATTACGGCAGGTCCATATTGTAAGCTAAATTTTTATTAATTGATTTCTAAGTTAGTAATGCGCTCCTTCCATTTGTCTAACCTGGGCGTACAGTACAGGCTACAAGCTTACCGTGCTCAACAGTTACTGTACGTACTACTACTACTAGGCCTAGCCTAGGCCTGGAGTTACTAGGGGTCCGTTAGTCTCCGCCCACGGTAGTGTCAATAAGTAGGCTAGACTAGAGGCAAACTTACAAGTCTTTATACATTCTGGGAGAATAGGGTTATCAGTTTTTGTCAATATTCAAGGACATCATAGCCATTGAAAAGGTCATTCATCGAAAAATAAAAAACAAAGAGCTGCCCCCCCAATAGCTAAAACTTGACAAAATAGCCTAACCTTAGGCCTAGGCCTAAACTAAAGTGCTTTAATTTTGATTAAAAAAGGTAAAGAGCAGTCCCCCCAAACTTAATTTGAAGAAAAAGCTAAATAACACAATTTCCATCTTATTTCTCTTCAGAGTATCTTTCATTACATTTTACGACTTAACTAGCATATTCAAGATAAATCAAGCAGTTATTTCTGGTAAATTTCACATTTGAAGAGAAAAAACATTGTCACATGACTCCCAACAGCTAATCATAAAACTGGACAGTCTACTACACTTCTTCAATTTGGGATGACTGCACCTGCCAAAACATGTTAACATCTTTGTCAAATTATTAGACATGACAAAATACAATTCGTTACCTGTGACATTATATCCGTTTGGGAGTTTTCTCTTGTTTGTGGAGGTCAAAGGTTATTTGGGGTCCCAAAAGGTCAAAACCTTGTAGACATGATATTTGTAGAAGGATAAATGTGAGGGATCTCATAGGCTTACTTCGATTGTGAATTATTCATATTTAGCATGTTGATGGCTAATGCAGTAGGGTAGGTGACCCCTATTGCTTTTTAAAAGTGGAAGTTCATTTGGGTTACAAGATTTCAAAAGACTTTGCTGACATGATATTTCCAGTAGGATATCTGTATATATAAGATCTCATGCTTGTCATGTGGGCGATTCATGTTTGTTACAATATCTTATGGCAAGGAATCACTAAGCCTTTTGGCTTTCTGGTTTTATTCTAACTGGATGGTCAATAAATTTCACTGTTCTCTCATTAAAGTAGCTACAGTAATTAGATCACTGAACCAGTGGTCAGATAATTGAAGGTGGCAATTTTTGCCAACAAACTATAGTAGCTATGACATATTTCAGCCAAGGACAAATATTTCCCCATGAATTGTCAAATAAAAGTTTGAACTGCATTATGTTTCTTCTCCTTTTCTCCAGCTATTTAGGCATGGA
Source organism: Holothuria scabra (assembly GCA_037179385.1). Taxonomy (NCBI): domain Eukaryota; kingdom Metazoa; phylum Echinodermata; class Holothuroidea; order Aspidochirotida; family Holothuriidae; genus Holothuria; species Holothuria scabra. The sequence goes on from CM074197.1 coordinate 14,969,239, forward strand.
AATCGCTCACCAATAGCGATATATGAAAAAGATAAAATTACAGAGGAGATGTGGCCACAAGGACTTGGCCAATTAACTGATGTAAGTTTTTATCCAAAGTTGAAAGTTTTTAGAGTGTAAACAGGCCTTGATTTTCAGAAAAATTTATGGTCGTCCTTTAATTGGGCAACCATTATACGTTCATAGTTTTCCCTCAAGGAAATTTGGTTACTCTGAACTATTTTTCTCAGGACTTCAAAACATTGAGTGTGTTCATGTATTGCTGATGTCTTAAAGAATAAAGAGATGTGGTATTTAAGAGACAATGCACTGAAATCTGAAGTATGGAAAAAGTTGACAAATAAAGTCTTCAATGAAAAAGAAGCAAGCTGTTTTTCAATTTTTACTTAAAAGAATGGTTTTGCATTGGAGAACAATGGCTGTCAATTGGACAACCACCTATAACTTTTGGTTGTCTGTATGGAATTTCAGTATGTCCCAGACAACTGGAAAACCATATAATTGAGCCCTGATAAAGTGTAAGTCTCATGTCATCAATTTCAATAGGATTACTGCTAGTGCTCATACTGAATGTTTTGAAGAGCCCAGTGACCACAAGTAGTCCACTGGGCAAGTTAATGAGATCTCCATTTGGAGAGAATCATTAGAGCCTGTTCAGTGTGCTGCTTGTTGACACAGGGCTTTTCAGAACATCCAGCTATGCTCCCTAACTGTTTACTGAATGTATAGATCTGATGTGGATGTTTCATTGTATATGCACCATCATCTGTTTTTTTCTTTTTCACAGAAAGGTATGGAGCAACATTATATGTTAGGAAAGTGGCTTCGTCATAGGTATGTGGAGCAGAATAAACTTTTAAGCCCAACATACAAAAGGTCAGAAATTTACATTAGGAGCACAGCATATGACAGAACTATTATGTCTGCTCAGAGCTGCCTGGCTGGTTTATATGAAGTTAATGCTTCAGATCCCATTTACGGTCTGAAATGGCATCCGATACCAGTGTGGACAGTGAAGAAAGAAACAGATTACGTATGTTGTAATAAGCCTTTTTCTTTTAATTTTTGCTTTGCATATTTTATAAACAATATCAGGATAGAGTGTTTGCTACATGAATGACTCTAGTTAAAGTCTTCAGTTTAACCCAGCTGGGACTTGAACTCTTGACCTTCAGACTGCAAATCAGATGTTCTAACCACTTGCCATGCAGTCAGAACTACAGATTCCCCTCCAGATGCACAAATTTCCTTGGAGGGAGCCTCCCATTGTCCCAACTTTTTCAACCCATGAGTGATGTAGGAGTGATATGATCACAAACTATTGGGTAATAGAATTTCCAGTTCGATAAGAAATCCTCTACATTCGATATCTTATCATGGGAGTGCATGGTCAAGGGAGTAGAGCATATCTGACTTGCTGCCTGGGGGTCTGGAATTCGAGCCCTGGCTGGGTCAAACCAAAGACTTTAAAAATGGAACCTACTACTATTGTGCTTGGTGCTCAGCTTAAAAAATGGGGTAGGGAAGACAAGGCAGTGGGCCACAACTGGAAAAAGGGCTGACATAAACAAATATGGTTAGAAATTGTGCTGCAACATCTCATCTGACTAACTCTTTTCACCAGATTATCCTGTAAATGAATGAGTAGTGACCAACATAATTCATTGCAAAACTTTTTATTATGACAGTGTGATGTGCTGCATTTACCAACATTATGTACAGTATGTTATTTTTGGTTTCGATGATAAGAGAAACCTATGCAATCATGATGGCGTGTGTATGTATGTGTGTGCGTGTGTGTGTGTGTATGTGTGTGTGTGTTTGTGACACTTTGCTTGTTAGAAAGATATCTCAAGATAGGAATGTCTGACAGTTTTCAAAATTGATACATGGATGCGCCATATTGAGAGGAAGAACCCTATTGTTTTTGGCAGAGGTCAAAGGTCATCTGGGGTCACCAGGGGTCAATTTCTGAAAACTTTGTTAGCACGATATCTCAAGATAGGAAACTTAGATAGATTTCATATGTGATAAGTGGATGCCTTATGGTCAGAAGGTGGTCCCTATTGTTTTTTACAGAGGTCAAAGGTCATCTGGGGTCACCGTGGGTCAAAGTCTGAAAATCTTGTTAGCACAAAATCTCAAGATAGGAAACTTGGGTAGATTTCATATATGGTATGTGGATGCGTTATGGTCAGAAAATGGTCCCTATTGTTTTTGGTGGAGGTCAAAGATCATCTGGGGTAACAGGGGGCCAATAACCAAAATTCTTGTTTACACAATATCTCAAGACAGGAAACTTGGATTAATTTCAAACTTGATATGTTGATGCGTTATGATGTAAGGAAGAATCCTATTGATTTTGGCGGAGGTCAAAGGTCATTTGGGGTCACAGGGGGTCAAACCTCGAAATCCTTGTTTACACGATATCTCATGGTAGAAAACTTCGATTAATTTCAAACTTGATATGTTGATGCATTATGATGTAAGGAAGAACCCTATTGATTTTGGTGGAGGTCAAAGGTCATTTGGGGTCACGTGGGGTCAAACCCCGAAATCCTTGTTTACATGATATCTAATGGAAGAAAACTTGGATCAATTTCAAACTTGATATGTTGATGCGTTATGATGTAAGGAAGAACCCTATTGATTTTGGTGGAGGTCAAAGGTCATTTGGGGTCACATGAGGTCAAACCCCGAAATCCTGGTTTACATTATATCTCAAGGCTGGAAACTTTGATTCACTTCAAACTTGATACGTTGATGCGTTATGATGTAAGAAAGAACCCGATATATTTTCGTGGAAGTCAAAGGTCATTTGAGGTCACGTGGGGTCAAACCCTGAAATCCTTGTTTCCACTATATCTCAAGGTAGGAAACTTTGATTCATTTCAAACTTGATATGTTGATGTGTTATGATGTAAGGAAAAACCTAATAAAACTTGGTGGAGATCAAAGGTCATTTAGGGTCACATGGGGTCAAACCCCGAACTCCATGTTTACACTATATCTCAAGGTAGGAAACTTGGATTAACTTCAAACTTGATAAGTTGATGCGTTATGATGTAAGGAAGAACCCTATTGATTTTGGTGGCGTTCAAAGGTCATTTGGGGTCATAGGGGGTCAAACTCAGAAAAACTTGTTTAGGATAGCTCAAGGTACGAAAGGTGGATGGATTTCAAAATTAGTATGTGAATGAATTATGGTGAGAAGATGGTCTGTATCAGGTTTTTTTTTTGTGGAGGTGAAAGGACATCTGGGGTCATGATCAGTCAAACTTTGCAAAACTTGTCAAAATGGGATATCTTAAGGTAGGAAACTTGGATGGATCTCCTAATTAGTATATGGATGTAATGGTGAGTTGAAAGTACTGTACCTGTTGTTTTTGGTGGAGGTCAATGGACATCTGGTATCACCTGGTGTCAAACTCTGAAAACCTTGTTTGCAGAATATCTTAAGGCACAGTATGAAATTTGGCTTTTTGAATATAGAAATGTTTTGGTTAAAAGAAAAACCAGTTACTTACAGGTGGAGACAAAGGTTATTTTGGGTCACCAGTTGTTACAAGAAATGTAGCATTTTATTGAAAAGAGCATGTATGTATCATCGAAACCTCAATGCATTTTTGCATTCTGGTTTTTTGTAGCCCTCAGTGTTAGCACAAGGCTTCAACACTAAGGAGAAACATGCCTCCCTTCAAAATAATTTTAGGAGTCATTTTCAATTTAAAGAAGTGAAAGACCTGCATTGACAATAATAACCTGCACACACTGGCAATAAGAGGTTGTTTAGAAATTTCCTAGAAATTTTGACTTTGCAGGATTTCAGAAGCCATGTAAGAGAATTTTCATGACAAAATATTTGTCTTCAGTAAAATCTGTTCTGGCTACCACAGTTTGTAATGAAGAAATTTTACTTCCCAATTCAAGTAACAGACTAGTGGTTCATTACTCCAAGTAGCCCCTTCAATGGGTAGCAGCTTTGATTACTATTCTGGCAAAACAGAATCCCCAAATCTTAGCGATTTTAATAACACCTAACAAATTCTGAAATAAGTGCTGGCAAAAAGGGAATCAAATTTCTCATGATATATAGAAGGGTTGGATCCTCTCAGTTTAATCTGAGATAAAATGCAATGAAATGACAACCGTCAGGACAGTTTTCAAGTGAATGTGCATGTAACTGGTATTGATAACAGTTCTTGACAAACAAGGCATTGGATGAATTTTTCCAAACGTTGCGCATTTGTGCACCTTAAGGTGAGCACTGGTTATCTTCTAAACAGCTTCTTACAAATACTAATGTTCAGTTTGATACAACTGCCTCATTCAGTGTTCTACACATTTATGCTGTAAAGCATTTTCTGTCTTTATTGTAACAGTTTCTTAATCCAGGTGGTACACCATGTCCTCGGCTGAAAGAGTTGGGAAAAAAGAGAGCTAAGTCTGAGGAAGTTCTTAATTATGTCAAACAGAATAAGGTGAGACTATGCTTTTCCCCTGAGAGCCATTATTCTACTTCAAAACTGGTTAAATCAGAATTTGCAGTTTTGCAGTTTCTGCTGGCTTGGTTCAAGTTAGTAAAAGCAGTGGCATTTATTTCCTTGGCTGGAAGGTGGGGGGTGGGGGGGGGGAGGATATGGGAGGTGGATGATTGATTGCTGTCAATTGTTCTTCATTCTGAAGTGACTATTTACACTAACACATTCAAAATCAAGTACAGTAAGAAGTAAGTTGAAAAAAATTACCAGCGGGGAAGATTTTTTGCAGTTTTCCCTCATGAATAAAGGAGTTTGGTAAATGAAAGTTGCAAAAACAAATGTTAATGTGAACCATACATTGCCTATCCCTCTCATTACATTTAAAAAAATTGCATATTTAGCTCATGTTAATGCATGAATAAGGACAAATCAGGAGTTACCTTGTAAAAGTTTGAATTTTTGGTGAATTTTGATGGGAATTGTGGCTGTTGATAAGTGAAGGTTTTCAATGCGTTTCTCATCAAATACCCAGTTTTGTCATTCTCAAGTCACCAGACTATCAGCATAAAATAAATTTCCTAGAGTTCTGACCATGATTGCTGAATGGTTAACAGCTTTTTTAACTGGTCTAATTACAAGGTCTAACAAAAAGCTTTACACAGGGCACCTGCAGGCATTGAGAACCTGTAAAAGTCATAATTCATGAAATTCATGGAAATTGTGTGAAGTCATGGAAAAGTCTCTGAAAATTTTATTAAGTGACATTGTTCCATTCTCACTTTTGATATCAAAGTTTTTCTTTCATAAATATCAAAACTTATTATTGTCTTCAGCTCAAATTTTATGTAATTATTTGTAAAATTTTGAGAGGGAGATCATGGAAATTCATTTCCTTTATATGATTTATTTTTGTTTTTACAACAATGTGTCGTACATGTGAAAAAGATCATAATTTGCATCATAACAGCCAAAAATGTTGTGAAAAGGGTAGTGTTTTAAAAACCCTTGAGGGCTTGTCTAAAACACACTCCCCAGAAAGAAATAAATCAAAATAAGTGCTTTAAGTATAATTTTGCAAAAGTTTCAAAAAAGTACACTTATGTCTAACTTAATTACAGTACCAGTCCAACCCCCCCTTCTTCTTACCTCCCCAATTACCTCAAGCCTTTCCTATCTCAGGAAGTTACTAGAGGATACTTAGTAATGGTTTATCATGTAAAATACTTCATTTTGTGTGGAAAAAGTCATGAGCGTTCATTTCTCAGAAAATGCAGGTATACTTCTAATAGTGTAGATTGTCCTACAGAATTCGGTTCACTAGACTGAATATTCACTATCTAGATCAAAGGTTCACTAGGTCAAAAGTTCTCTAGGTCAAAGGTACATTAGGTCAAAGGTTCACTAGAGTAAAGGCTCACTAGATCAAAGGTTCACTAGATCAAAGGTTCTCTAGATCAAAGGTTCACTAGATCAAAAGTTCTCTAGGTCAAGGGTACATTAGATCAAAGGTTCACTAGAGTAAAGGCTCACTAGATCAAAGGTTTACTAGATCAAAGGTTCTCTAGATCAAAGGTTCACTAAATGAAAGGTTCACTAGATCAAAGGTTCACTAGATCAAAGGTTCACTACTGTAGATCTAAGGTTCACTAGATCAAAGGTTCTTCAGATCAAAGGTTTACTAGATCAAAGGTTCTCTAGATCAAAGGTTAACTAGATCAAAGGTTCACTAGATCAAAGGTTCACTAGATCTTAGGTTCACTAGATCAAAGGTTCACTAGATCTTAGGTTCACTATATCAAAGGTTCTTTAAATCAAAGGTTCACTAGATCAAAGGTTCACTAGATCAAAGGTTCACTAGACTGAAGGTTCAATAGTTGGAGTCTTACTAGATCCACAGTTTATCAGATCAAGTGTTTACTGAGTCAAAGATTCAGAGGTTTGCTAGGCCAAAGGTTGGTTTGTTGAATGTTTACTCAAATATGAAGCAGACTTTTAAAATGGTGAACCTTCAACCTAGCAAAACCTCTTTAATGTTAAAATCTTCATTCTAGTAAACTGTCAACCTTGTGAACTTTCCATGAAATAAACCCTCTCTATTACCAAAATGTTTGATCTAGTGAGCCCTACATCTAGTGAAATCCCACTTTCCTACACACCAAATAGGTCAGGAAGGGAGTTTATATATCCTTGTAAAGATGCTTTCCTATATATTATGGTGAACACTTTTAAACCCAATATTAAAGCAATGATAAGCATGATGTCATTTGTTGAATAAACAAACAGAAGAACAAAGCCAGTCCTTTTGATTTTCATAATTATTACTTGGTGATTCTTGTCATGTTCAATCTCTTGTCAGATACAGCGGCATGCATGCAACAAGTGCTCATTTTAGAATGACACATTCATACACAATTAGCAATGAGATACTTCATAGTGACATTACACCATAATAAGTATCTTGATATATAACATGCAGAATTGCAGAAAAGCTGCCTGTCCCTAGGAAAATAGAAAAATTCAAGTTTATATCTCTGTTCTTAATTGTTGACAGTCATATATTCAAATATAGGACATTCTGAGCCATGTAAAGGCTGGCATTTATTCGTTCTTTATGGGGCTAGAACTACACCAACCACATCTGTCATTAGATTCCCTTCTATTTGATAGAATTTATATGAATATTATTTAAATTGAACTAAACATTTCTTTTGAACAGACAATTGAATTTGTTGACGGACATTTTGTTGAAATGTATTATCATTTTATTCCGTTGCAGACATTTTTTGATAAAATTCAAAAAGCAACAGGCTTATCACCAGAAAGTTTGTTTGGTAATTATACAAGGGTAGGAGATACCATTATTATGGAGGTAATTTTTTTCTTTCTTTTATCTCCCTATAGACGAATCTGGACAGATTGTGATGGTCTGATTTTAGTCAGCCATTACTGGGGTCCATCACCTTCAATCTTTAAATTTCCTTCCTTACCATTTCCATTGATGGTTGTACACTGAGTTGTATCTTGATTTTCTCAACTTCACTGAATGTGAGGATTTGAAATTCACGTAGACAATAAATGAAGACCATTAAAGGCTGATGGACCCCACTAATGGCTGCCTACAGTCACTAAAAACAAGCGCTAATCGGATTCGTCTATAGAGGCTTTTCATATGATGTCATAATACTCCCCAGCAGCCATGTAGGAGGACATGACACTATACAGTAGACCACACTCGATATGCCTACTTGTTAAGTGTATCTACACTACGTATTATCATAGTGTACACCGTGCAGTGCGTTCTGCACAAAACCACGTGTATTTGGCATGATTGTCCTGCAGCATGGCAAATCCATGATGTAATTGCAAAGCCTCTATATTGACATTACGTAAAGTAGCCCTTAGTAAAACTGCCTACAACTAAACAGCCTAAAAGCCGACTTTTGAATGATTATTCAGGTTTTTAATTAATGGATAACACCCACAGTTTATGGCCAATCCAATGCTTACTGGGTTTTATCATATTTTTACTGACTTAAAGGCAGTGTTTCCTCTAAGAAATTAACCATTTGGTCAAAATGACCAGTTTGGAAAATTTTGACTCAGTAGAATTGTTAGCGGCATGGAACTGGGGGGGCCACACGCATAAGGATTTGCCCTGCACATGTAGTGGACTGTGTGTGTATTCAAATGGTTGACAAATCAGCTGTCTGTATTTTTCTGCATTGGTTCGTTTTGCCCCCAAAGGAGGGCGTACTTTCCTCTCTGTGACATCTAATCCCCAAGGTCTTCATCAATTGTAAAGAATTGTGGGATAGACTTGGTGTGTGCATTAGTGGCTCGCTATAGGGGCACTGGGGGGCAAGTGTCCCCCAAACATTTCCAAAGCATGGTCTTCAATTTTCCAGAAATAATGGTATTCGATATGACATGAATTAAAAGTAGCCTTTTTCTTAATCTGGGCAAAGTATCCCAACCTTCTCTCTAAATCAGTACTGTTACTGGTGCTGGTAGTGCTACCAGCGCTTCAGTGTGGCCGGTTCAAGTTTGCAGGCTCATTCGACCACTGGTCATATGAGTTAATATGATTCGCAAAGTCGTGATTTCAATTTAATTCCAACGGTGTGCAGCTCCTTGATACAAAAAAGTCCAGAACAAATTTATGTTGGATATTTTGAAGAGGAACATATTCTAGGCATAGCCTATTGGGGAAATTTTACTCATTTCCCATGTTTGGTTCTCGAGATATTAGAATTGAAGTTGACATATTTTCTACAAAGAGTGAACTTGCAACAAGTAGACATGATGTCATGTATTCACATTGATGGAAATGTTTAGTTGTTTTTCTCTAAAGTTTAACACCATATTTATACAGTTTTACTGTGATATGTTGTAACCATAAGTGCATCCCGAGCAATGGAAGTTTTAAACCTTAATTTGCCTTTAGGGCAATATAGCATCCCTAATCAATTCAAGATTAAACAGCAAGATCAAAAATAAATAAAAAACAAAACAAAACATTGACCATCAATATGAATACATGACACAGCACCTGCTTGGTTCAAGTTTACCTTTTGTAGAAAATGTGTCAACTTCAATTGCTAATATCTCGAGAACCGAACATGAGAAATCATGAAAACTTCACCAGAGTGCTTAGAATACTTTGGTCTTTAACATATTAAACAAAAATTTGGTTCTGGTCTATTTGTTTTAATCGAGATTTTACTTTGTGACAAAGAAAATGATAAAATGTCACATCGTCCTGTAAAGGAGCCAGTACATTCTATCTGGTAATTTTCTGATCATTTTTCAATTTGATATTCTTTTTAATAAAATAAAGATTGTATTGCAAAGGAAAGCGCAAAATAACGACTGCTTAAATTCTACCTTCAAGCCTGGCAAATGCAATTTCCGGCTATCTGAGAGGTCGCGATTTTTCAAAATTTTTTGTATGATCCGCGCCAACTGATGGTGATGCTCTGCTTAAATAGTCTTTCTGACAGTCAGTCACCACTTCTCATGCCCCTTCCCACCCCCCCAAAAAATTATTTTGCATGACATCCCCTGATACTATTTGAGATGTCTTGGTCTCAAGTTGAGTGTGCCCCCCCAAACAAATCTCCTTATATCCGCCCTTGGGTGTGTGTATCTTTTTTGGTAACAGTGAAACATAACCGGCCCATCTGATAATGGACTAGTCAGGCCCATTGCAAGATAGAGCATTGAAGAGTGGGGATAAAGCCTCAGGGGGGACATTTTTCATGGCCAGACATACAGTACCAATACTTATTAAGACTTTAAGACAATCATAATTTTTGTTCTGTTGGGAAAGCAAAGTGAGCTTGTCCCTTGTTTGTTCATGTCTCCTTGGTTACATTTATAAACTCTTTGTACTGCACTCTGAGGTCTCTAATTGAAGTTTTGCTACTGTTACCCCTCCCCTACCCTAACCTATCCCGTTACCCCTCCCCTTCTATGGTCTAGCCATCTGCTATCCATTTATAACTTAAGCTTTCCATCTTTGTGCATATTTTCCCCAGAGGTTAGATGGGCGTACAAGCAACAGTTGGGCCCAGGATACTGAAACATTCAGTAAACTTGAGCAGATAGTGGATTATGGACATCAAATTTGGTTTCAAAATCCAACTGAAGAAGAAACAAGGTTAAAATCTGGTAAGATTTGTCTTGGACAGTAGCCTTTGTATTTATTAGTTTTACTTTTTTAGGGGAGGGGGTGGTTCGGGGAGGGGGGTAGAAGGCAGGAAATCATTTCACAGGCATAGAAATCATTTTCATAGACACAAAAAAGGAACAGAGATGAGACTGGCCGAAAACGAACTTAACTGTATTGCGACCAAATTAAAACTCTCTTCAACTCATAGAAAACTTATCACAACTAACTTGTCATTACGTAACATAAAATTATATGCAAATGAATCGACGACGGAAACTACATAACATTCAAATGATAAAGGCCATGATCTAAATACTGAATATTCATACATAAACTTTTTTGCATTCTGTTTACCTCTTACAGTAGCTATCATATTACAAAAAAGTGGTCCACTCACTCCCTACATGTATTTCATGTGCACATGAGGGGTTTCCAATCATTAGCTTTTGGTGGCTCCTTCAGCTTTCTTTTTCCCAATATCAGTGTTACTTTACCCCTCTTGCTTCTTTTGCAAAATCCCTGAGCCCAGAAATTAATCTCTCCTTTAAATGCACCATGCTGATTGAACTATATGTGTCTTTTTTTAGTGTGTTTTTTTAAACATGCCTATAAGTGTAAAAACAGAGATTGCTATGGACAGGCTATTAGTGCAGCCTAAGACAACTGCATGGTAGGTAATAAGACAACAGAAAGTCAGCCCAAGTGCATGATTGCAATTTTAGAGAAAGTGAACTGTTGGGTGAACTAACAAAGAGAGGAATCTGCCCTGACAGGCAGGGATTCTGCCAGAAACTAAGAATGGTTGGGGGGGTATATTATTGTCAAATCCCCAGTCAAAATTGATGGTGCCCTTGGGCAACTGTTACAGGCAGGTTCAGGGGGGAAAGAAGCTTGCTTCAAGGCCACTTTACAGTGCAATCTGAAGGGGTTTAAAGGCTATTTATTTAAGTTCAGACATTGCTACAAAGGTGTCCTCTTCTTAGTGAGATACTAACATACTGATATGTTTTTTATTTTTATAGATATGAAAAGGGGGTATTTTACCCTCCTAAGAAGGGGGACAAATTCCCTCTTACCCCCCCCCCCCTTTGATGGAAACACTGTTATGTATTTAGAAGTTACCTAACTCTAATGGGGGAAAACCTAGGATGAGATAGAAGTGAATTAGGTGTGAGTCACCCATAGATGAATTTTTTTAAGCAAACCCATAATATTCAAATGTAAAAGAGGAACTCATTCTTGGAAGTATTTTTGAAAATGCAATTCAGTTTGGATTTAGATCTCAGGATATCTGCCAATGATGTTAGCTCAACATGAGCTTCAGACAAACAGGTGCTGTACCTTCTCACAATGTTAGGCAACATTGTAATTACTATGCTCTTTTAAGCTGTGAACACACAAACTGGTTTTGTGAGCTAATAGAATTGTGTTCTGTTGGTCTGTGTGAACACTTCATTTGACAATTCAGCAACAGAATCGGCAGGCAACAAAAGTCTGCAAGTGCAAACTCTGATTGGCCTAGTATTAAATCGTGTTGCTAGGCTGTAGGAACGTTACATTAGTAAGGTCTGCCAAAAACTTGGTTTACCTGCATGTTAACTTCACACTTTGTGCATAGTCTATTTTTGAAGATGGGGAGTGTCAGGGCTCGATTTTCGTGGTTGTCCGATTGTCCGGGACAACTAAAATTCCATATGGACAACCAAAAGTTGAAAGGTGGTTGTCCGATGGACAACCATTTTTCTCTCACAATGAACTATTCTCATGCAGTTTGGTTTTATCTGATGGAAGAAGTATATACTGCTGACTGATCAACTCTTTAAACTTTTTCCATCATACAAGTGTTTTTGTCTTGCAAAAATCATATCTATATTATTCTTTGAGACCAATTATACATAAACACAGTTAATGTTTTGTACTGTAATATTTTGGACAACCAAATTTTCTTTAGGACAACTAAAAATACTGAATTGGTTGCCCGAAGGACAACCATAAATTTTTCTGAAAATCGAGGCCTGAGTGTATATGTATCCTGATAGGCAAACCATGGAAGTGATAAAAATTTTACAGGCTAAACCACTTCCTTCCACCACTTTTGCAATATGAAATGGGTGACCATGGCAGTTTTACCCAACATCTTCGTTTTCTTTATCTCTTCCCAAAGCTCATGCCAACACTGCCAAAATTTTTAGCAGCAGACTTTTATTTTCATTGTAATCTTCATCCAGGTCATAATCACTTTCTTCATTGAACATAGCCATGGTTCACCATGGCAGACAGTACTATCTGGACGATAAATTGGACAGTGTACCCACTACTGTACTCTACAGCAGGATCATGCAACAAAGTTAGTCGGCCTATATCGGCCTACTCAAGAACAAAATCGGTGTGAATGACCTCAGCTTTAGTCAGTTGAATGTCCTTAAAAATAAACTTTTTACACCTCCTGTGCATTCATATTTTGACAATATGGGAAAATGGATGTTGATAGAAATTCCCAGAATTGTGGCTATTCTCTAGGTTTTTTATGCTTTTTAAATCAAATACCCAATTTTCTCATTTTAATGTCTCCAGACTTTAAAAATTATCCCTCAAAAATATTATATGATCTCTGTTTTGCAGGATTACTAATTAAGGAAATTTATCACAGCTTTCAAGATATTGTGACCGATTCCAAACATCACAATGCTCATATATTTTCAGGGGTAAGTATTCATGATGACACTTTCCTTCTTACTTTTTGAAATATCCCCCTTCTCTGCTTGATTACATCTTATCACCTGATGAAGGAAGTGAATCACTCTACATAAACTCTTGACAAATTTAAGTTTCACATCTAATTGATTGACTGATCTAACAGGCCACTCAAGTGTGTGTCTGATTTGACGATGACTCTGTTATATTTTAAACAAAAGTTAAACTTGAATGGGAAGCAGTATCATATTCCTGCAACACCTGAAGTGATTTTGACCTTACCTTGCCATACTTCAAAAATATTTCCAACTTTTTTGCAAAATCTTGGAATTGACTTGAGCAAGTCCAGACTTTTACACAAAATCATAGCAGACGGCTATCTTGGTGCGCTTTTCGTGTGTATGTGTGTGTGTGTGCGTATGTGACACTTTGGCTTGTAAACATAATATCTCAAGAAGGGTAAGTGTGACTAACCTCATATTTGGTGTGTGGGTTGGTCATATTGAGTAGATGATCCCTATTGTTTTTGGTGGACATCAAAGGTCATTTGGGGTCACGAGAGGTCAAAAGGTCAAAACCTTGTAAACGTGATATCTCGAGAACGGTACATGTGACTATGCTCATGTTTGGTGTGTGGGTTGATCATATTGAGTATATGATCTGTATCGATTTTCGTGGAGGTCAAAGGTCATCTGGGGTCACGAGAGGTCAATAGGTAAATTCCTTAGAAATTGCTTGTAAACACGGTATTTCAAGAAGAGTAAGTGTTACTAAACTCATATTTGGTGTGTGCATTGGCCATATTGAGTAGATGATGCCTATTGTTTTTGGTGGAGATCAAAGGTCATTTGGGGTCACGAGAGGTCAAAAGGTCAAAACTTCTTAAACACGATATCTGGAGAATGGTACAGGTGACTATGCTCATATGTGGTGTGTGGGTTGGCCATGTTGAGTAGATGATCTGTATAGTTTTTGGTGGAGGTCAAAGGTCATTTGGGGTCACGAAAGGTCAAAAGGTCAAAACTTCTTAAACACGATATCTCAAGAACGGTACATGTGACTATGCTCATATTTGGTGTGTGGGTTGGCCATATCGAGTAGATGATCCCTATTGTTTTTGGTGGAGGTCAAAGTTCATTTGGGGTCATGAGAGGTCAAAAGGTCAAAACTTCTTAAACATGATATCTCGAGAACGGTACATGTGACTATGCTCATATTTAGTGTGTAGGTTGGCCATATTAAGTAGATGATCTGTATAGTTTTTGGTGGAGGTCAAAGGTCATTTGGGGTCACGAGAGGTCAAAAGGTCAAAACTTCTTAAACACGATATCTCAAGAACGGTACATGTGACTATGCTCATATTTAGTGTGTGGGTTGGCTATATTGAGTAGATGATCCCTATTGTTTTTGGTGGAGGTCAAAGTTCATTTGGGGTCATGAGAGGTCAAAAGGTCAAAACTTCTTAAACATGATATCTCCAGAATGGTACATGTGAGTATGCTCATATTTAGTGTGTGGGTTGGCCATATTGAGTAGATGATCCGTATAGTTTTTGGTGGAGGTCAAAGGTCATTTGGGGTCACGAGAGGTCAAAAGGTCAAAACTTCTTAAACAAGATATCTCGAGAACTGTACATGTGTCTATGCTCATATGTAGTGTGTGGGTTGGCCATATTGAGTAGATGATCCGTATAGTTTTTGGTGGAGGTCAAAGGTCATTTGGGGTCACGAGAGGTCAAAAGGTCAAAACTTCTTAAACATGATATCTCGAGAACTGTACATGTATCTATGCTCATATGTAGTGTGTGGGTTGGCCATATTGAGTAGATGATCCGTATAGTTTTTGGTGGAGGTCAAAGGTCATTTGGGGTCACGAGAGGTCAAAAGGTCAAAACTTCTTAAACACGATATCTCGAGAACTGTACATGTGTCTATGCTCATATGTAGTGTGTGGGTTGGCCATATTGAGTAGATGATCCATATAGTTTTTGGTGGAGGTCATAGGTCATTTGGGGTCAAGAGAGGTCAAAAGGTCAAAACTTCTTAAACACGATATCTCGAGAACTGTACATGTGTCTATGCTCATATGTAGTGTGTGGGTTGGCCATATTGAGTAGATGATCCATATAGTTTTTGGTGGAGGTCAAAGGTCATTTGGGGTCACGAGAGGTCAAAAGGTCAAAACTTCTTAAACACGATATCTCGAGAACTGTACATGTGTCTATGCTCATATTTAGTGTGTGGGTTGGCCATATTGAGTAGATGATCCATATAGTTTTTGGTGGAGGTCATAGGTCATTTGGGGTCACGAGAGGTCAAAAGGTCAAAACTTCTTAAACATGATATCTCCAGAATGGTACATGTGAGTATGCTCATTTTTGGTGTGTGGGTTGGTCATATTGAGTAGATGATCCCAATCCCTTTTCGTGGAGGTCAAAGGACATTTGGGGTCAAGAGAGGTCAATAGGTAAATTCCTTAGAAATTGCTTTTAAACACGGTATCTCAAGAAGAGTAAGTATGACTTATCTCATATTCGGTGTGTGCATTGGCCATATTGAGTAGATGGTCCCTATTGTTTTGGTGGAGGTCAAAGGTCATTTGGGGTCAAGAGAGGTCAAAAGGTCAAACTTCTTAAGCTTGATATCTCAAGAACGGTACATGTGACTATGCTCATATTTAGTGTGTGGATTGTTCATATTGAGTAGATGATCCCTATTGATTTTCCCAAAGGTCAAAGTTCATTTGAAGTCAGCATGTTCAAAGCCTGACAAGCTTTCCTGCACAGTCTTCCAAGAAAGGTCACTTGTAGGGTGCTGTAACTTGTCATGTAGATGGCACATAGTGAATACATGGTCCCAGTTTTTGGTGGAGGTCAAATGTCATTTGGGTTCACAACAGGCAAGGGGGATCTCAATGTAGGAAGATTGGATGTCTTGCATACATACTTTGTGGGCACATTATGGAGCCCTGTTAATTGAAAAACATTGTTAAGCAATGTCAATGTGAAAAAAGGCCTTACATTTCAGCGGCAAGGAATCACTAAGCCTTTTGGCTTTCTGGTTCTCACACGTTCAATAGCGACAATCTACAGTGCAGTATGCTCTGTCCATGTGTTGAAGTCTGTGATATTAACCCTTTGTTCCAGCTCTTCATTTTCCCTCTATTAACCGATTGTCAACCAGAATATAGAAACAGTGAAGAGGTTTTGCAGGTTAGAAGAAACAGAAGTTTTGTGTTAGTTACTGTTGGGAATCACAGTATATTTATGAATATTTGTTGTGTAAAAAAATCAACACAGATGTAAGACTAGGCATCCTCCACTACACTGTAACCAATCACAACATTAGACTGTGGTCATGGATCATTTCTTGTTAGTTTTTATTAAATGGGGTGTGGAATTAAGGTTGTGAAAGAAGACTAAAAAACAACTCTGGTTGCTGTTTTAAAAGACATGGAAGGCCATTCAATTTGTTTATTTATTTTTTTTTTGAAAAGGGGTTTTACTTAGTCTGAGTTTATTATGGTTTTATATCTTGTCCTTAAAACCTTTAAAAACTGAAAGTACACTCCTTTTGATAAATATTTTATGTATTTATACTAGAATAAATAAATTCAATTCAAAGCCCTTTAATTCTCATTGGTCAAAGGTCATGGAAAGATAGAAAGGATATTATTAAACAAAAGTGTAAAACCCTGTTTATGAACAGCTGATGGATGATGCTGTGCATGCTGTTTCTATAGATGAATCTGAATAGTCAAGTGACGGTCTGATTTAGTTGGTCTGATTTAATCGGTCATTCCTGGGGTTCATCTGCTTTAATCTTCAAAATTCTTTCATGATCAGTGTCATGGATGATTGTACACTAAAATGTCCCTTGATTCCCTTAATTTCACTAAATGTGAAGGTATCGAATTTCATAAAGACAACAACATTAGGACAATAAAATGCTGGTGGACCCCACTTATGGCCTCCGTTACCACACCTGGCTGCTCAAATTCCTCTGTTACAGGTTAGAAATAAATATGTACGATTGAGACAGTTGGCCCTATCACCTATCAGTCTGGTGTCAAACTGAATATGTGATGTCTATGCGACTGCTTTTACGGCAAGTCAAATGCAGTGAACCCTGAGAAAGCTCCATGTACCATGCATCAAGCAGGATTTGAACCTGCACACTTGTAAAAAGACATCGGAATATTAAAACCATTTTAGCCATGTTCCCTTTTGATAGAGCTCGGTTCAAACTCTAGTGAGAATGCTTGCTGATCAACAGCACTCCAGATCGAATCAGATTTTCAGCCCATGCACTGGGGTAGATCGGAATGGACTGCTCCAGATCAACATTTGTAATGTGAACCCAGTTGGTAGATCAAATGACCCAGGATCTCTGGTGATTGTGCAGTACAATTTGCACAGTCAGTCATTACATAACATTCCAGCTTTTAAAAAGGATGACTTTTCTCACTTGATCATTGTGCTCATATGGTACAGTGATCTAATGTGCTCACTTTACCCTTTTGATACTGAAGGGGGTCTTTTCTGCTTTATTGAGCTATAGATTATATTATGTATACTCTGTACATTAGCACAGATTCCACAAATTCCATGGTCAAGTGGTTACAACAACCGACTTGCAGTCAGGACGTCAGGAGTGCGAGTCCTGGCTGGGTCATATCAAAGACTTTTAAAATGGAACCTTCTGCCATTGTGCTTGGTGCTCAGCATGTGCAGTGGAATAGGGAAAACAAGCCAGTGAGCCACAGCTGGAAGAAAGGCTGTGGCTGGCACGACTTGAACCAGTTGGTTGGAAACTGGACTGTAAAACTCTGTCTAACTAACTCCACAAATATTGAGTTTTTGTATAGAGACTGTCATATTTGCTAAGTTTCCACCCAAGAAGGTGCACTGATTGCTGATTGATAATGCTTTACTTGCTGTTTCTATAGATGAATCTGAATAGGCAAGTGACAGTCTGATTTAGTTGGTCTGATTTAGTCGGTCATTACTCGGGTTCATCTGCTTTAATCTTCAAAATTCTTTAATGATCAGTATCATGGATGATTTTACACTAAAATGTCCCTTGATTCCCATAATTTCACTGAATGTGAGGGTTTAGAATTTCATAAAGACAACAAAATTAAGATAATTAAAGGCTGGTGGACCCTACCTCCGTCACCACACCTGGCTGCTCAGATTCCTCTATTACAGGTTAGAAATGAATAGTTTTCACCCAAGAAGGTGCACATATGTAAATTCACCTTCTCTGTAAGCTTATTCTGTGTCCAAAACACGACTACATGCCTTAGGTTTATAATTAGTCATTTCAGGGCGTAGTAATACAATGGCCTTGCCACGAAGCCAAAGATATAGTAATGGAAAATTTTGGTTTCGTAGTGTAACAAAGGGGTTGAATGTAGACACTGCCCTGGATCAAAATACAGTTATTAGACAGCCATGAGACAAACCATGATCCTTTGCTCTCAGTGTAATGAGAACACACTCTCCACCATTCAATGTGCCTCCTATATTTACTTTTTCTGTTTGTTTTTGACTCATTTCAGCACGACACCACTCTGGCCCCATTCCTTGCTGCGATTGGTCAGTTCGATAACAAACGGCCTACCACTGCCTCGTGTGTATTGTTAGAACTTTATGAAGAAACAAATGAGAAAGGGGAGAAAAAGTAAGTTGATGCATATCAGGACTGTTTACAGTTAGAGGTAACGGATAATTTACAAATAATATAGGTATTTTTGTTTCACAAATGGTTGATGGACATGTCAACATTTAAACTTGAAGCATGATATTATAGTTTCACATTGTTGACCAATGTTTTGTTTTTCTTCATAATTTACCATCAATTTAATGTAGCCAAACACTGGTATATTGATATGGTAAGTGCATCCTGAGAAATGTTACTTAAAGGCAAAGTTACATGCCTCAGGGGCAACTTAGTTAGCATCCCAAATCAATTTAAGGTCAAGTTAATAGGATGAAAAAAATGAAATGCAAAACATTAGCCCACAATGTGAATCCATGACATCACACCTGCTTGCCTCAAGTTCACATTTTTAATTGCTAATGTGTGTTGAGAACTGAACATGGGAAATGAATGAAACTTTCTCCAGAATGATTAGAATATATTCCTCTTTAAATTTGGCTCTGGACTTTTGTTTCAAATCTATAGTAACAATGATTATATTATGAGCAAATAATTTTAACTATAATAAACCAAAGTGAATGATTTGAACATTGATACTGATGTTTACAAATTTGAAGCTGGGTAAAAAATAGCGGTCCCTAAAATTTTCGGTTGCAATCTAGGGGATACTAATTTCATTTTCTTCCCTACAGACAAATTCAAACAGTGAAGGCAGCCATAAGTCAAGTCTATCGACCTTAAATCGCCTTAAATTTATTGGCAATATGCAATTCTAAAACCTCATATGAAGTCAAATTGAGAGAATCCAGGGGTGTTTTGTTGTACAATCATTCATTATACAGCCTGGTAATCAAAGGATTTGGAAGATTGAAACTGATTGACCCAGTTATGTCTCACCAAATCAGACAATCACTTGACTGTTCGGATAAATTTGTCTATACAACAGCTCTTGAATGAGGTAATAAGTGGCCCTTACTTGAAGTCATTAGGAGATTGTTGCATTTCCTGTTTATCTGATCTGAAAATCATGCCCTAGCCGGCAGCTCCTAACTGCTGGCTTTCTGCATCAACCATGAATCATTTTGTGAGCACCCAACTATTTTGTAGTAGATCCATGATGTGAGACAAGCAGTAGGCCAGTTAATTAATAAATTGTGACAGTTCTTCAGCTGACTGTTAACAATATGTTGGTTTCCAAGTTAATGCGCTTAGGCTGTGCAAACAGGTAAGGGCAGAGTAATTTATTTATAAACTGGCATTTATTCCCAAGTCACATATATTTCCTGCACATACCCAACTGCCCATCCTGGCCGGTTACATAAATGAGTCTCCCCTAAGATGGAACAAAGTATGAAACAGTAAGAGGGAGTGTGTTTTCTCTTGAGTACCAGCAGGCAATCGTATCCAGATCTGACACTGTGCAGGGGACCAATTTTAAAGTGGGAAACAATCCTGTTTCCTAGATAAGATCCTGAGAGCTTGATCGTGTCTTTGGGAAGATCAGACTGTTTGCAGGTGATCAAGAAAACAAGTGGGAACACAACAGGGGATCAAGGTGACCCAAGATCAAGGATGTTCTGTACTTCAATCCGGAACCTTGCTCCCCTCTTGAGGCATATAAACTTGTGTAAACAAACATGACCTGCATACATAATTTCAATGTTGCAACATCCTGTCACTTGGACAAAAGGAGGCAATCAAATGGGAACACTCTTGCAGTTGGTCACAAAATTTTCCAGTTAATTGATCTTGGGGCAATCAGCATTGGGGGATCAAGTGGGAACAGGACCTCAGGTTCAGAATTTTATTTCAGCGCTTTTTGGCAAAAATGTGCTATCAGGTACACAGTTTTTTAAGGGTAGGAACATCTCATAATGTGACCCATTCTTTGTCTTTCAGGTATTTTGTAGAGATGTATTTTCGTAGATGGCGAAATGAAACCGATGATAAGCCACCTAAAATGCAGATACAGAATTGCAGTAATATTATCTGTCCTCTTGAGGAATTTAACAATTTGGTGAAAAATTTGATGCCAGAAGATATAGAAAAAGAATGTAATTATAAACCCAATACACCTAGTACATCTTTAGGTAAGTTGTAATATGGAACCTAGACAAATTGGTAAAATGTTTTCACACATTGCATCATGGGAATGAGTTAAAGGTGAAGTGAAAGTCTATTTCTGCTGCACTTGTGACCTCAGAGAAGAAATGCAGTCTCCCAAGTGTGGATTAGGGCATCATGAATGGCTGTTGAGACTCATGTGACAATGTTTTCTCACTAAATTTTGAATTTTTCTAGGAGAAACTGATTTGTTATCCTTGAATATGCAAAAGTCCTGATATATCATTGAAGATACTTGAAGGAGAAATAAGAAGAATTTTGTGAGCTTTAGCTGTTGTTTCAAAGCAAATTTGAGGGACTACTAATTATGCCAATTATGTGTTGTTTTGGACTTACATATTTTCAGCTTTATGAGATGCAAACAAATTACCTGCAGGAATAGTATACATTCACCAAGCTGATTAGTTAAGTCATGTGCACACAACTGTAGCATAGCCAGGATTGTGTCATGGAGAGGAGGGGGTTTGGTGTCATCGGGGATCGGGGACATGACATGAGGGATTAGTCTAAGGATATAGAGAAAAAATGCCATTTTAGGTGTGGTTTGCATTGCAAGGTTGGGTCAAGGGGGGCTTCTAACAACCCCGGAAACCACCCCCGTAGCTATGCCACTGACACACAAATGAAGCAGTTGCCACGGTAAGTATGACCTGGAGACTTGGCTGGAGACTTAGTTCTTTTGATTTGTCTAACCATGGGACTGGAGCAGCTAATGTTAGCACTGGGTTAGGTTTTGAAATATGTAGGTAGGAAGGGTTTACAATATATATAATCAGAGCTTGATGGACCATTTAACCCAGACTTGCAATCCAAGGATTAGTGGTCCAAGTCCAGCAGGGTCTATTATGCTGTTTTCTTTTGGTTAGAATGTTTTGTTTTAATCAATTTGATCCACACACAACTTTCAATCAATTTGATCCACACACAACTTAATCCTCTCAGGACCACGCACTAACACGCTACCGTTATCTCTGGACCAGTGTCTTTGTACAGTGTGATACTGAATATGGGAATGCGTTTTCAGTCTTTGTTTTCTCTAAAAAATAACCTTCCCATAAAAATGTGGGGAACACAAGTTTTGTTCAAAATTCAAATTTTTCATTTGGTTCCAAAAATATGGTGAATTTATACCTGTTTTAAACTTTGGGGACAGACACAAGGCTTGACAAAAGATCCTTCACAGAAATGGCTATCTTGTTTGTAGACCACATGTTTTGCCTATTAATTGGGGTCCATTTTAGCCTCAGAAAATGATATCTTGCAAAACTTCAATAGCAAAAAAAACTACATACACTGCATACCATTCATTATTTGATAGGTCTAATTATTCCACGTGCTTTGATGGCGTTTTGCCAGTGTTGCCGTTTGGTGACAGTGGTAACAAAAAGGTTAATTGGTTATTTGTAAGGTAACTTATAATTGGTGGTTCTGGAAAGGGATTGTCCCTAGAATAGGTTACGATTGATAAGGGGTAATATTTGTGAAGCATTTTGATGGCTTGGTGATGAAGCACTAAATAAAACCAAATAGTTAAACATAGCTGCAAGGTTCTTCATTTTGCATCCAAAAGAATATTACCACACTGTAGTCGTTAAAAAACATGATTATTTCAACAAGTTTCATATAACAGCCTCTTTGGAAATTTTAGACATCATTCCCTTTCAAATCTATTTCCGATTTTTTTTTAAAACATTATTTTGTAAAGAAGTTCTGTTTTTTTTATTTCAGGTAAATTTATCATCTTTATGTTAGTATTTAGTTGCATTATTCTGGTTCTTGCCATCATCATCTGCCTGGTCAAAGGGTCAAAAGGTCGCGTCCGTTTATGGACAAAGAAGAAGCGATTTGAACCAATCAATTTCCAGCTACTGGGAAATCCAGGAAGTGATTCTGAAGAAGGAGAAGCCTTTGATCCCTGAGAGTCAACGAAATTAGTGCAATGTTTGTGATCTGTGATGTCCTCTGAAAATTTCATTAGACATAATCAATTACCTGTAACTGCCGCCATTGGAGGTTGTGCATTAATTTCACAAAAATGATGACAGATCCAGACCATGTGAACCTGCTGAACTGCAAACTACAGGTAAAGGCCAATGACAAGGCTTCTGTTTTTGATTCCATATCACTCATTCTATCTCGATATCTGCGCAGTCTCTTTTGTAAGAGAACTTGTTTAAAGTGGCAATCAGAGTTTGTTGTTTAAAATTTTTTACATCTTTACTTGTGCACCACATTGTAGTATTAACTTAAATGTAACAAATATGATCTGTGATCTCAATTTAACACTGTGATTGGTTACAGTGCAGTGGAGGCTTCCTACTTTGCATCTGTGGGGAATTTTGTTACCCGACAAATATTCAGATGTATCCATTCAGTAGTAGTTAACACAAATTAACATTTCTTCTTACCTAAAAGATCACTTCACTGTCACTATTTATATCCTGTTAAATGATTAGAAGGAAAAAACAGAGAAAAAGCCTATTTCTTGAGTAACATCAGCTAAAACATCCTATTCAATTCTAGCAGCATGTGTCCTCATGGAGTGCTGAGATAGGAAAATCTTTGTGCATTATGTAGGACTGCATTGAGAAACTTGCAGTGCATTTGTGATGCACCTACACTGCTATAGAACAAAGAATGGTGTCACATGCAAGACATTTGTAGGTTCCTAACCTTATGACCGACTGATTTGGACTGGATTATGAAGAAAAGCTGCTTTGCTCTTAGTCAAGAGCACTTACAGGTCTGGGTCAGTTTGACATCTTTCAACTAAGAGATTACTAGTTATATACATTTTGTACAGTCATTACAACTCTATTTTTTATACAAGCTATTAAACTTGCTCTTCTCTTGATTGTTGTGAAACTGGAGTTAGTTACAGTACTATTCTAGTATTACCTCCAACCTACTTTATAACACTCATGTTGGTACATGCTAGACAAATTTAATTATTTAACTATGTTTACAGTGTCATTGCCATGTTGGCATAATTCATTTTTATGTATAATTTTTCTAATATTTCAAATTAAGAGCTTTTTTTTTAATAATTACTTAAAAACAAAGTCACTAATCTATACAATCTAGCATAGCATGTCCAATGTCTCCTTCAGATTGCTTGCTACAGCTGCCTTGCTGTGATGTGAGGCATTGATGTGAGCAAGATACTGCCAAATTTTCTTGACAAGTAAAAAATGGTTGTTAATGCGGGGATGAACTTTTAATGTCCTTCAGAAGTAGATGCTGAATGGGGGACCACACAGCTTCCTTCCAAAGTGTTACAGGAAACACCCCCCTCCCCAAGAAAATTTCCACCCTGGACAGCCAGGCATATTTCCTCTTCCCTGGTAAAATTTGATATTTTTAGGTAGCAGCTTATGCTGTCAAAAGTAGCAAAATATAATGTTTTTAAAAGACACAACAGTAAGGCTACAGGTTCATTTACATTTCCCTCTGTCAAATTTTGAATTTATGCCCAGTATTTCTAATTTCCAAAGTAATTTGGCTTCTCAAAATGCTATATTTTACAAAGCTTACTACTTTGCTGAAAGACTGTGTTTACTACATCTTACTGAAATCAAAATATGTATGGCTTTTAATTTGATATTTACTGTGCCCATGTGTCGGTTTTTTAACGGAAACGCAGTCATCCCAATTCGATTTAGTCTAGTTATTCTGTGGCTCTCAGAAATCATGTGACTTTTTTTACCAAATTGTGACATTATGTAGAGTAACTCATTGCTTTACCTACTTGGATAGGTAAAATATAAATTTGTAAGTATAATGAAAGGTACTTACAAGAGAAACAGGAACAAATTAGTGGGAATTAGCTATTATTTGAAAATGAACTTGGGGCAACTGCTCTTGCTCTTTAGAGTATTTCAAATTAAGTGGAAAGGACAATTATTGCTCCGATTAAAGAAGTTGTTTTCAGAAGCAAAAATGAGAAGTAGTTTTTCTTTACATCATAAACTTGCACATTCTGTCCTGCCAGTTTTATGGGCGATAGATTTAAAACAGTAGCAGCTTATGCCCACCGCAACCAAGAGCTTTCTTCTATAGTTAAAATGAATTCATCAGAATGTTGCCAAACTTAAATAGCCATAGTTTTTCAGATATTTTAGTGCAAGTTTTTGGGTGAGGTGATTTGGAAAAATCTTTTACATCTCATTTGTTGTTTCCTTTAAAGAGAGAGACATTTCTAACATTATTTTATCTTACTAGGTGCTAAAGTTTTAAATGAAAAAGTTGTTGTAATGGGGGCTATGTCAATGTTCCCAAGGTTCCCTATTCCTGATGTTCAATGTTTCCGAATCTTAGGGCAGTGTTGTAATCGAGTCCCTAGATTAGTGACTCGAGTCACCAGTTTTCACACTTTTATTTGACTCGAGTCGAGTCATTGACTCGAGTCACTGTACTATTTCAATGGAGAAATTACTCCTGAATTCTATCCAGTCACTATCATTTTTAGAGGAAGTGACTCGAGTTGTGACTTCTTACAACACTGTCTTAGGGACACGAGCACTTCTGGGAATATCAAACCATGGTAATAACAAACCTTGTAATCATTACCACCTCTGAAACCATAGAGATATATGAAAACCAGGAACACCAAACCTTGCGAACATTTTACCCCGGGAACAGTGGGTAGATTCCATTTACTAATGTGTAATATTTGCCAAAATGATGGTCAGTAACATTCTATGCAGGAAAGAGAGAATGCTATAGGGGGGGGGGAGTGGGGGTGAGGAGGGGATGAGGAGGGGGATGTATGCCTTAAAAAATATTAAGGGAACTATTGGTTTTAAGAGGTATCTCTTGTTGCATATACATTGCACCTCAAAAGGGTACATATTTTTCCCTTACTGATATTCCCAGCTTGTAATGGATTTAATTTTGTGCAAATTCAGAAGTTGAAAAATAATTGGGAAAAGTTCAGAAAAAGCACAATTCTGTTCACCAGGGGCAAACATTTAAGAAGGGGCAAGGGAGTTGAGGACAGCTGCAACATATATTAACACTTGTAATCCTATGGCAATGTCCTTGAGCCCGATTGAGATAGACAACACTGATTGACAACCAATGTTTTGTGAAAATGAAATTGATCTTTTATAGTATGTAATATTTCAATGTTTGGATTATTTTGATGTTGTGTCATTTTTTGTTCTATATCTTAAGAGGTTGATGATAATTTAGCTAAGTTTCTGGGAAATTCACCTTTCTGAAATGAAATATGGTTAGTTACTATTTTAAATTAGTCAATGTCTTTCTTCTAAATTCAGAATTAAAATTAGGTGAAGAAACATTATGTTTGATTATTATGTAAATATGGTAAAATTTGGTTTATACACTTTTGCATATGCACATGAGCATGCATGTAAATTAACGCTGAAGTAAATTTCACAGCTGATAAGAGAAAATTTTATCCTGTGAAGTCTGCAAAGTTTACATCTTGAAAACTGTTGTACCAGGTATAATGATGTCTGCACTTGAATTTAATGAATGTTGATTGTTGCCATGAAGGTGCTTTTACCAGCAGTAACCACTTTCAAGGTATTTCTCACAAATTGCACTTTTGTAATTGTTAAAATTATTCTAGTATGTTCTGCATAATGAGCAAATGTTTTTGCATGGACTTCTCAAGTCTAAGCAGAATGAAAGTCATCATTAGCATTGCAAATTGTTGTGTTGAAGTAGGGAAGAGGCTGTTGAATGTAGCACAAACTTGTACAAACAATGGAAGAGCAAAGATTAAGAATTAAAACAACAAATATAAATCTTTGGATGATCTAGTTCATTGAGCTCTATGAACATTTTGTTTGAGGAGACACATATGAGGAGCAAGATAACAAATAGATTTTTGTGAAGTAAAATTACTGACTATCTTCATATGTCTTTGGGATTATTAAATTGTAATGTTTCTCTGGGATTGTGAAAAAATCAGTTCTGATAATTTTCTCTCTTGAATTGTTGATTTCATTTGGTAAACCGAGAAATTTTTATGTTTCTGTGAGTTCATCATATTTTTAGATATTTGCAGTAAAGTTGGCAGTATGAACTTAATTAGACATACCATGCTGTACATGTTGTTGTCTTCCTGTCGTGCTGTTGTGGACAAATGATGGGGCAGTTGACTAGTTAGATGGGATTTAACAACTCACCAACAGGAATGTGTTACATAGTGTCAATTAGATTAAAAGGTCAAGTTAAAGTACAGTTTCAAATGTGGTTCAAGTTTGGTTTCAAATACTGTTCAAGAACAGTGCAAGTCCTTCCCCCAGTCGCCCTTTATGACAGGGGCAAAGTACCATGGGCAAATCCTACAACCCCAGCTTAGAGGTAAGAACTTTAGGGCAGGGAATGTGCATGGAATTGTGTCCAAATAAGGATTAGTAGGGATGCTTTTGTATGTAATCTTGATGTAGTGTCACTTGTAAAATATGAGTGGAGAATGTCACATGTATAAGATGGTTTATGTGGAAGACAGATTTTAATTCAATTTTCAGTCTGAAATACTTATAGCAGGCAGGGGGATGGGTAATGCAAATTGCTATCATCTATTGTCCTCCATTTTTTAAGTGTAGTGATTAAAGGGGCAATCAGAGTTTGAAAGTAAATATGTTTGTCCCAGCATTTTGTTTTACCTTTTTCAACTGGTTATTTACCAGAAACAACAGACATTGAAGAGGTCTTTCAAGTGAGAAGAAGCATTAATTTTGTCTTAATTACTGTTGGACAGCAATTTGGTAATTTTGTTCGGATAAAAAAATTCCACTCAGATGCAAGACTAGACAGCTGTCATCCTTACATTGACCAATCACAATGTCAGACCATGATGACATCATTTGTGCTTAGATTTAATTCAATGCATGATTGTTGTGCAGGATTAAAGTTGTGGAAGACTTGCAAAAACAAACTCTGATTGTCCCTTTAATGAGTAAAGTTTTGTTACTTGAGAAGAATTAACAAGGAATTTTGACAACAAATTATTCTCTCCTCACACTTATCCATGCTACAGTTATAAATATAGTATTTCTATTAGAAAAAGGTGTCTTCAAATATAGGATTGTGATGATTTGTTTTGAAAAGAGATTACTGCATGCATTTCATAGCTCTGTGAATCTTGAAAAGTCTTCAAGTCTTTCTGTTTTCCATATTAAAGGGATAATATGATGGTAATTGATTTAATTTGTGTAAACAGTTACTTTTTAGAAAAATGTTATGGTCTGTTTTTTTTTTTTCCTTTTTTTTAAGCAGGCCAACCCTCAACCCTTGCATTGGTTTGCTTATCCAAATCCCTGTTTAAAAGATTAATTGCCTGCTTTGTGGGCCATAATATTAGTTAAGAGCTTAAGGAAAGGTACTTTCCAAGGGGGATGGAAGAGCCTTAATTTTGGCCAGGTGGATCAAGTAGTTTGGGACATGAAGGATGGAACTACATATCCCATCTTAGCATCAAGGAGGGTTGAAAGAATATTCAGTCATTCTGTATAGTTTATGAGATGAAATGTATATTGGTACTTTGATCTCCTTATATAGAAGATGTCCTCCTTTGACATAGCTCTTTCCCAGCTTATCCCCACCCCCACTCTACCCCTGTGGAACATGGAATGTAAATTAGTCCTGTAGAGGTGAACAATCACAAAATTTTGCCATCATCAACAATTTGTGACTTTGTGCCTCCTAGGCTTAATCTAAAGTATCTGCACCACGGGGCTGTGCACACACGCAGAGACAGCGGCATCAGCTTTCCAGTAAACACATTCCACAGGCTTATTTTAACCCTTTACCATTGTTTGGGTCTTTTTGGACCCAGACAGAGAGCGTGGCTGTCACCCATCTTTACTATTTCATGCGGAGCTCGAAACTGTGAGTAGCTACCCCAAAATTCAGCCACAACAACGAGAGAGACAATAGTTTAAGGCCACGGGGTCAATAGCCTACGGGAGCTGATGCAGGGGGTGCTATGTCAGTCCACTTTTCCACCCACCCCTGAGGTGTACAAATATGCCCCGATTGAAGCACAACGGTAAAGGGTTAACAGCCTCACTAATTGTTAACAATATGCTGCATTCTCATGAGTTGGACCATAGGGTGTTGCCCACCACAAAATAACATTCTCAGAATATTTTATTGTTCTCATACTGGTATGGTTACAACGCCATGAAGAGTATCCAACTTGTAGCTGAGAGGTCTTTAGTTCATATCCTGGCTGGATTGTACCAAAGAAATCAATAATGATGAAACCTGCTGTCACTATGCTCGGTGCTCCGCATAAGCAGTAGAGTAGGGAAATGAATGCAGTAAACCACAACAGGAAAAAGCAAAACTGGTTAAAAACTGAACAGTAAAACCTCATCTAGCTATCTAACTAGCTAAAAGTAACTAACTAAAAGAAACTAACTAAAACTAACTAACGAAAAGTAACTACCTAACGTAACTAACTAAAAGTAACTAACTTAAAGTAACTAACTAAAAGTAACCAACTAAAAGTTACCAACTAAAAGTAACCAACTAAAAGTAACTCACTAAAACTAACTAACTAAAAGTAACTACCTAACGTAACTAACTAAAAGTAACTTACTAAAAGTTACTAACTGAAAGTATCTAACTAAAAGTAACTAACTAAAAGTAACTAACTAAAAGAAACTAACTAAAACTAACTAACGAAAAGTAACTACCTAACGTAACTAACTAAAAGTAACTAACTGAAAGTAACTAACTAAAAGTAACTAACTAAAAGTAACTAACTAAAAGTTACTAACTGAAAGTAACTAACTAAAAGTTACTAACTGAAAGTAACTAACTAAAAGTAACTAACTAAAAGTAACTAACTAAAAGTAACTAACTAAAAGTCTTCAAGACTGAAGGTCCAGTGAGTCCAAATGTCAAATAAGGTGCTTTTGAAATGCTTGGAAACAGACAAGAATGTGACAGTCCCCATCAGAAGCCAGCACAGATGAAAACACGAAGAAAAAACTATCTACATTGACAATATACTAGACACAATATACAACACTACAATACACTATTTTTAAATCTGAAATATGTTTCTACAAGTTTGATTGGGATGTATCTGATTTGTGTTTTTGGTATAGCTATTGTCATATTGCCTTTTCTTTCAATCTATTCTGTGCTGAATACTTTCATATAAGACTTATAGAAGTATTATTGAGAAACATCAAAATGATTTATGCTGCCATTTTATTATTTTACAATAGATTATGTATTTTAATAAAATCTGGCAGGAACTCCTATCTTGAACCTGTGGAAATCTTACACAATAGGGATTTTTTGTTCTTATTTTCTACATTATTCCTTTTTAATGACTTGGTATGTGCAAATGAGAAACATTTGAAAAAATGAGGAAAGCATAAAGTTCATTTGCCTTTTCCAAATGGAAGCTTCTTAAACAGGTTTTGTTGCTATCATCAACATAGGAGTGAGGACAAAAACTTTGATCAAAATGGCTTTAGAAAATGACAAAAAATGACCACTTGTGTTAACTAGTGAAGTCCTTATTCTTCAAGCAAATTGTATCTTTCATGTTTTAGGATCATGATGTTTGAGACACATAGGAGACCTTAATGAGTGATGATAAACACCTGAGTGAGATTCAAGCCCATAGCATATGAATGATGTGGAAATCTCACGAAGGCAATCACCCCTCCTCCCCTGCACGCTGCAGCCATCCAGGTGTTATGCTATAGTTTCACACGACTGAAATGGAAGAATCCTTTGGGAAGGAAGTCCTAACCTCTTCTTTCCCCTTTTCATCCACTCTACCTCCAATGTTTTAAAAGTTAATAAAAATTGTGGAGGTCACCGGTCATTCTAAGTCCATTTTGCCAGTGAATGTCAAGAACATGATTTCAAATGCAAAATCTTCCCCATTCGAGTAGGCACGGATTGTACAGGTTTGGTTTTGAAATTATGATTAAAAGCCAGGCTAATTCTCTCATCCCAAACACTTTCAATTTGCCTATCCTATTTGCTTAAGCTCCTCCCACAACTGTCTAGAACTCATCCTGGTCAAGACAATTTCAGCGTATTGCTTCAGGGTGAGTAGTCTATGCAAGACCCCAATGTGTAATCAAAACACTCTCAGTACAGGGTTAAGCTGTGTAAGATGAGCTACAGAGTACTCTGCAAGTTTTGAACTTGCTGTCATTCAAAGATCAATTTCTGTAGACTTCTAAAAAAATTGTAGTTCGGGATGAGATTTGACTGCTAGTAAGCTGTAATTGTTAGACCTTTTCGTTTCAATGTCATTTTCAGTATTACAAGACAACGTTCTCCTCTGAAGCATGTATACCTTGTTATCAGATCTGAAAGATACTGTCCCATGGGTTTCCGCTTCCTCATTAACTGCTCTTTAAGTTGGTCAGGTTTCAGGTCAGGAACGAACAGTTACAGCTTCCGGGTCGTAATATTTCATGGAATCCAGGATGCAGGATGAAAAAAATATCTCGTGGGTCGTGATCGCGAAATCATCATCAAGAAGTGATCAGAGCTTATACTGCATTCCCTCTTGATAGAAGCCTCCATAAATTTGTCCAAATATCTGTGCACCAGCTTCATTGAACTAAGAGTATTTCTGTTCGGAATAGGATCGTTCCTCCCTTATTCCAAGAATTAAGGACCTAAATATCGGGAATATTTGATGAAATAAAAAAAAAAGAAGAAAACTTAGGATTTTAATATTGAACGATATTATTTTTAATTTCTTGAATCGTAATTCATAGCAGATGTAAGCAAAATATTGGCAGAGTTTCTGAATGATTTTTTTTCTTGTCCCCTTCAAGAGTTTCCCTAAAAAAACAATAACCCAAATTTGCAGATTTCCTTCCATAACTAGAATTTTAAACTTTTATTATTATTATTGTTGTTATTATTATTATTGTTGTTGTTATTATTATTATTATTGTTGTTGTTGTTTTTGTTATTGTTATTATTATTATTATTATTATTATTATTATTATTATTATTATTATTATTATTATTTTTTTGCGTTGGACAAGCTTAATTGCTTACGTTCACTTGGCTTGTCACCGTCCACCTCAGGGTTTCAGGCAGGTTATTTCAACCTCCCCTCTTCTGTTTGGAGCTTGTCGGGCGTGTCCGACAAATTGGAGCCATGGTGCGTGATGCGTGTGTTTGTTAAGTTCCAGGCTTTTGAAATTTCCACCCCACTCCACCCCACCCTTATGAGAAGTCCTAATAATGTCATTAGCATCAAAACTCAGTCGCATAACACAATTAGTACTGCACGTACTTGGTAACAATCTGCAACCCTGCAATGCAAGCTACATATAAAATAGCATAGTCGGGGTTTTATCTCTCTAGCCTTAGACTTTGTCTTCAAGTCGTGCCCAAACCCCCACCCCCATCACCAGAACCCTCCCCATGATACAATCCTGGTTATACGCGCCTGTGTCACGGAATAAAGCTAGACGAAAAGGGGGCAAAAAAAAGTTTCAGTGTGTGACTTTCGACGTCTGCCGCGTCTTTCTCATATATCAACCCTAGTCGGCCCTACTGTCTCATTACTTGTACCTAGACATTTGAAACTATTCTTAAATTTAGGCTAAAAACCAGCTAACCATTTTCCATTCTTCACTTCAAGTTGTCGGCAAAAATATCAGATCCCATCCTTATTTATACTTACCTTTATTTATACTTACCTTACTTATAGTATTTTATTGTGGGGTAATGCCTTGCCAACATATACAGACAAGCTTTTTATTCTTCAAAAGAGGGCTGTACGAACTATATCAAAAGCTTCACCATACACTCATTCTCTTCCACTTTTTCACCATTATAATATTCTAACTCTAAAGGACCACTACAATTACCAGTTAGGCGTTCTTTTGTATAGGCACAACAGCGGTCAACTCCCTCCTGATTTCCATTCCTTTTTCAACCTTAATAGTTGTCATCACAACTATCCAACAAGAAGAAGAGATAATCTTCTCCAGCCATATACTAGGACAATGTTTGCGCACTCTCACGTGAGAAGTAGCGGGGTATCTCTCTGGAACTCTCTTGACATTAGCATAAGAAATGCCCCTAACCTTAATCTATTCAAGAAGTACTTAAAGAAATCCTTCTTGTTATTGTATGTGGATAATTAATTTTATCTGGCCAAAAAAAAAAATAAATAAATAATCAAATAAATAAATAATTAAAAATCTGGCTAAAAGTAAGCATCAAACTAGCAGCAATTCTTTGTATACAATCATGTAAATGTTATAGGAGTCATATTCGTATTTATATATTCTAGTTGTGTAAGCAATTAAGAACATCTCAGTTATTAGGGCCAGACTAGAAAAGCTTGCAAGCTTCATCTGGTTCCTTTTCTACTGTCTTCATACTCACGTTTTTTGTAAATATTATTTCGTATTGTATCATAATAATAATGATAATGAATGTACGTTTGCATGTAGTACAGTTGAAAAAAATAAACAATAAACAATAAACAATAAACAATTATATTTTGTCCTTCCCCATTCCTCAGTTTTCACTGTCCTTTTCAGTGGCGAAGCCACGGGGGAGGGAGGTTTGGGGGTCAGAACCCCCCCCCCCCGCGTGACCCAACCTTGCAATGCATAAAACACCTAAAATAGCGGTTTTTCAATCTATCCTTAGACTTTTCCCTCATGAAGAGCCCTAAGTCCCCCTCCCCTATGATCCCAAGCCCCTCCCCCCCCCCCCCATCACACCAATTCCCCTCCCTTATGACATCCTGGCTACGCGCCTGGTCCTTTTACTTTCCCCTTTTTTCTTTTTAATCTCATTTTCTTTATCCTTGTTTTCCTTGCCCGTTTTGTTTACGGTCGTCCGACTTTAGCTCGATTCTTGCCAGGAGGAGCAGTTTGCTCTGACTTCCCCTTGGTTACACTTTTGGCTGAGCTGACAAATGAGATGGCGAAACAAACGTGTGGGCCATCCTACGTCCTATTCAGAACTTTTGGTACAAAAAGGATCAATCATTATTTAGTGTACAAACTTTTCGACATGCTATTTTTCGAAGTAGCTAGGCCTCCTATCTACTATTCTCACCCGCTAAACCTTAAAGGGTCAAACCTCTCACCAGTTGGAACGGGGGTACCGAAATTCTCAATTGGCTAAGTTCTTTGATTGACAGCTAATTCAAACAATGCAGAGTACCAAAGCTTATATTGCACAGCATGAATGATACTGGGAATGTTTTCGTTTTATAAATTGAGTTTTTCTATACTCACCTTGAAGTAATAAACTGAGATTGTATCTGTATGAGGATGAATTTCAGACAATTGTGGGAGGGGCTTTAGTGAGAAGGTTAGGAGAATTGGTACTGTTTGGGGTTAGAGAACTGGGCCTTTAAGGGAGATCTTGGTGGTGGGCAAGGGGAAGGTGCACACAAGCGCCAAGTTGATTTTAGGGGACGGTAAGCGATGCAACTTTTCCGGGAAGCCATTTTCAGTCTTCGGGAAACTTTTGAATTCCAAGAAAATTGAGAAATTTAGAGTGGCATATTAAGGAGAATTGAAGACTAGAATAGAAGTATCAGAATAGAAATTTATTTGACCGAAACAAGGGGACTCAGTTGCGCTGCAGCTCAATTCAAACATTAAAATCACAGGGCGTGAGTTTGAGGAATGGTCATAAGATTAAGACAGTGAGACAAAAGGACTGAAAAATCTATAACCAATTCCATAAAATATTTCAAATGCGGAGGTTTATTTCCTACTAATGCATTAGAAAAATTACTGCATTTGGAACGAAGGAAGAAGAACGACTATTAGTAACAGTGTTGGGGACTTTTTAAGACCCGGAATAGCCTGGGATAACGCAATTAGTGCACAATTTAAGGAATGACTGCCATCCTTCATGTAGTCACTAGTAATCAACTCGGCTTGACCATAACTTCATTCAGTTTCAACATTAGTCACAAACGCCAATGAATGATCCACCTAGCCTCTCTGATAGTTTAATCGAATATCAAAATCATGTACTTCGTAGTATTCCAGCCCAACATACTCATACCAAACAATAACGCCAAACACCCACTACACTATGAAGTATGAAGATTTTTTTTATCATTAAAATAATTTAGTTCACGCGAGCAATACATCCTACAAATAACCCTTTTACAATAATGTCAAAGGTCTGGCTTGTGGGCTTTCCAAAATTTTCTAAACTTGGGAAAATGTTATTTATTTTTGCACATATTCGCCGCAAGGCAAGTAGGGTGGAACCCATAGTACGCATATGATATCCCAAACAGTTCCTTTTATCGGGACCATTGAATAACTGCATGCAAGTGGTTAGAGAATCCAACTTCAGTGTATAGCCGGGAGGTTGGGAGTTCGAGTCCTGACCTGGTCATACTGAATACTTAGTTATAGGCCCAGTTCTCTCACCCCAAACAGGACCAATTCTCCTAACCTTCTTACAGAAGCCCCTCCCACGTCTGTCTGAAATTCATCCTCATCCAGATACAATCTCAGTTTATTGCTTCATCGTCAGTACAGAGAAACTCAATTTTTATTATCAAAACACTCTCAGTACCGTTCAAGCTGTGTAATATAAGCTTTGGTACTCTTCATCGTTTGAATTAACTGTGAATCAAAGAGCTGAGCCAGTTGAGAATTTCGGTACCCCCGTACCAAAATTGTAGTTTGGGGTGAGAGGTTTGGCCCTTTAAAAACGGAACCTATACTGCCATTGTGCTTGGTGCTCAGCATAGGCAATTGAGAAGGGAAAACGCAAGCCAGTGAGCCACAACTAGAATCAAAACTGAATCGTGAAACGTTTCCCCGAAAGGATAATTACACTAAAGCATATTCCGGAGACAAAATTCATTAACTTCATAAACTTTAGGCGGCGATAGCAAAATAATAAGCATATAGCGTTCGGAAGATACAAATTTATAAAGTAGTGCAATCTTTTCTTTTGATTCCGTCATGAGAAATCTGTGATGTCATCGCGGCACATTAATTTGACAATGCATTCAATTTATTCAATTTATTTTCGACAAGTCCTCTTTTTACTACTTAGAACTGGCGTCTGGGGGATTTGAAGAATGTCCATAAGGTCCTGATTTCATGTGTTTCCCACATGATCCATACTTCTGATTTGCGGTTCAACTAATTTGAGAGATTTATTCATATAGTATTTCAATTTTGAATACGTAATGTACCGATGGACAAATACTGCACCATTTTGCACATTGTTCCTTTGGTAGTATGTATGTCTCTTGTAAAATCTCTACAAAAACGAAAAATATTTTGATATTTTTCATGCTCCCCAAAAAGGGAACATCCTAAAACTTAGGCCTATATTAAAGTTTTGCCAAACATAGCACCATTTTGCATCTAGGAAATCTAACGCAAAGAAAGTTTCTCAGAGGGAGACACAACTACTTTTGGTTTTCCTGTTAAGGGTAAGGTACTGCCTTAGGTAAGCTGAAATCCATTCAAATTTTGCCGCATTTGCGGCTGGGTACATCCAGTTTAAAACACGTGGGACGTGTCGTTTCCGGGCATCTGGAGGAGTTTTAAAGCCCAAAATTTTCTTGTGCGCTCCGTCCCAAACTGGTGGTGGCGCTCCGTTTAGATTCAAATATTGCCGCGGCATTTGCGATCTACGTCCTTCTGAAGTTTACAATTTTTCCCAAGGGAAACTGATGGTGGCGCTCCGCTTAGATAGTCTTGCCGTGTCTGACCTTCGGAGGTACCAGCCCCCCCCACTTGTTACCTAGCCCCCCCCCCCCCTAACCAAAAAAAAAAAAAAAAATCCCAGTCCTGGCTACGCCACTGGCTGAGGTATTTTTTGACAAAAATAACCAATCTTTAAAATGAGATATCATGAGTTAGGAAAGTAAAATTGTGACGGGGTTTGTTCGGAGAACACGGTATGGACTTTTTTTTTAAAAAAAAACCTAGGTGAAAAACCACCAGAAGACCTTAAAGTTCAATAACTCCAGTGTGCTAATTCTTATGCCTTTTTTTCTGCAGGCTTTTTCTTGGTTTCCATACGTTCTAAATCTCACTTATTTGAAACTCAATAGATACCTATTACGTAACTCAATGCCCCCAAACAGGTACAAACATTCCAAAGAAGGTAAAATATTTCTCTCGTCATAAGTTGCTGTTCCTCAAAGTTGAAACTGCGAAGTAAAAGTTTAGTTAGCATAAAGTGTCTTAAAGGCTAAAAGCTGCCGATGGCTCTTGAGGGTGTGTTGTCATTTATGGTAAACATCCAATTCTATCATTTCCAGAGCTCGGGAAAGTTTACTCAACTGATTTATAATCGAGCACTGTATTGCATTTCGCGGCGCACGAAGCACGTCGCAAATTTTGCTTTTTTAAATATTGTAAAATGAAAAAAGGGGGTTTCTGGGACCCGGGAGGTGTGGGGGCAAAGCATGCTTCCTCACCTTCATTTTCCACTAGGAGCTGTTGCCCCCTCCCCCTATGATTTTACTAGTCTTTTGCCAAACCTCCATCTAACTTTTGCCAAATCATTTTGAAAGGTATGATAGTTTCAGCCACCCTGTTTGAACTAACTTGCCGTGGTACGTAGCCTACAGCAATTTATGGGGCAAAAAATTGGAATAAAAAACTGCAAGAGCGTCCTCAATTTCAAGCCCACATCAATCTATGTACCGACTGGATCTGAGAGCAGCTGTGAAGGAGGAAAGTCAGGTCACCATCCCCCACCCGAGAAAATATTGGGATATCTCTTGTTGCGTCCTTTCTGTCAGATTATTATCACTTGAAGATGTTAAGGGAAAAACTACCGAATGTGGTCGTTATCTACTAAAGTAAGTTTAATCCTTGTACTGAGCATTGAACTTCAAGAGGCCACAGTGTTACTGTTACTGAAGCGAATGTAACACTAACTTAGCAGTAAGCTAACCATATGCATGAGGCACAATGCTTTTTTGCAGCAATGTGCAGTAAGTTTAAGACTGCCTACGTTACACTACATAGGCCTAGGCCTAGCTTGGCCTAACGCTAGATCTGCACAGTACCTACACGGTTGTGTTACACAGTTACATAGGACTAAACTAATAATACTAGCCAAAACGTTCGGTTTATTGGCCTAGTACTAGCCTAGTTCATACTGTTACTTTTGTAGCCCTTACATTAGGCCAGGCTTAATGTATCCAACTTCCAAGACTTAGCCCAGCCCCATACTGGAAAGTAGGGCCTTTCACAGAAAGACCTTTGGCATACAGAAATGTACGCCAACAAATCTGGTGTACGGCGTAGCCGGCTGCTTCAGGAAAATTACAACAGTTGGCATACAATTGCAACAATTGGTTTGGCGTATAATTCCATACACCTTCACCTTGGCATGATTCTTTGGTGTATGGCAAATGTTCCTTCCGGTGTGGGCCCAGCCTACCTAGCGCCTTACATCAAGTTTTAACAGTGAACATGTGTAATGCACTGCTACATTAGGCCTTAGTAGCTACACTGAGTAGTATGCAAACAATATGCTTCATATAGTATCAGTAAGTGAAGGGCAGAGACACAATTGTGGGGGAGATGCTCTGGCTCTCCAACTGTTAGTTCAGTCATCATAACGATTCCCACTTTCTTAAAATATTTTGGCCTTAGGCTTATGCCTGACTCATTACCGAAGGTAGGCTAAGCCAAACTCTATTTCTTTCTTACATGTTTTAGACTATGAACCAACTGAAATGGTGGGATAGTCAAAAAAGCAAGCCGTTGGATTTCAAAAATCATGGGAACCCATTTAAAGGTTCTATCATTTTCCACCATGGTGACCCATGGGAACCCACTTTTGGGTTCTGTTAAAAAAATACATGGGTGGGAACTGATTGGTGGTAACCAGTTTTGGGGTTGTGTGATTTCATCACCACGGGACCACCACGCGATGGGGAACAATCATTCCCATGAAATCTGACCGGCTTGAAAAGTCTGATTTAGAGTACCCTCTTAACCCTTTACCGTTGTGCTCCAATCAGGGCATATTTGCGCGCCTCGGGAGTAGGCAGAAAAGCGGACGTAGACCACCTCGCATCGGCTTCCGTAGGCCATTGACCCTGTGACCTTAAACTATTGTCTCTCTCGTTGTTGTGGCCGAATTTTCGGGTAGCTACTCGCAGTTTCGAGCTCTGCGTGAAACAGTAAAGATGGGTGACAGCCGAGCTCTCCGCATGGGTCCAAAAGGACCCAAACAACGGTAAAGGGTTAAGATTAGCCTGTGGAGTGTGTTTACTGCAAAGCTGATGCCACTGTCTCTGCGTGTGTGCACGTAACCCTTTAGCCGAGTGGTGCAGATATTTTGGATTAACCCTTTACCGTTGTGCTCCGATCGGGGCATATTTGCGCGCCTCTGGAGTGGGCAGAAAAGCGGACGTAGCCCCCCCCCGGCATCGGCTTCCGTAGGCCATTGACCCTGTGAACTTAAACTATTGTCTCTGTCGTTGTTGTGGCCAAATTTTCGGGTAGCTACTCTCAGTTTCGAGCTCCATGTGAAACAGTAAAGATGGGTGACAGGCGAGCTCTCCGCATGGGTCCAAAAGGACCCAAACAACGGTAAAGGGTTAAAGCTTTTGGTGAGGGGTTAAATAATAATATTGGGTTTTGAAATATCATTTTGGTCAAATTTTGATAAGTTGACATTGAAGACCAATTTATAGGCCTCATATGCCAGCTCTCCAACACTCATGCATGCACAGCCAAATCAGATGCGTAGCCTGATGAGAATAGTTGAACCATTTTATCAGTTTTTAAAGGGTTCCAGGACTTTTTTCAAGCACTATAAACTCAGGACTTCAAACAATCAATTCAAAAAGGGCACGCTTCAGTGTGGTCCTTCTGTGAGGAATCTGACCACCATCCTAGGCTGTCAATGCAGTCATGCAGTCAGTGTCTGAACCATCTTTTTAGATACTGACTAAAACTATGAACCATTAGGTTCCTTGGAAAACCTAACAATTAACATGGACAGCCGTCCTATTGGTGGCAGTTGCCTTTGCTGTCTTCATGCTGTGATGGTCAGGGGAGAGGTACATAAAGATTTGAGCCAGACAGTGTTAGACTGCTTCTGGACCCATTTTTTCCTGGCCAAGAGCTACTTTATCTCCTTGGCCTCACAGGAGATTATCCTTCCAGAACCTGAGGATCGTCTGGTCAGTTCTGTAGGACATTAAGGTGCTCCCTCTTTAGGACCAACAGTTTTTGCTCCTCTGGTTGTCTCTTTTTGTTACTGGGATTACCTCATTCATCGTCTCCTACAACTGTGACCAAGGTACACCTGATGAGCTGTTACCCATCCTAAAGTTACCAAATTTCTCAACCCATTGTCATACTGTAACCCCCTTATTTCCAGTGACCCACCAGGGATTCTGCCAGAAACACAAAAAAGGAGGGAATTTAAAAAAGAAATCAAGATAATGCCATTTTTGGTTCCTTGCGGTAGCAAAGGAACCTATGTAGTCAGGTTGGCGTGTGTGTGTGTGTATGTGTGTGTGTGTGTGTGTGTGTGTGTGACACTTGCTTCGGTACGCTCTAACTCAACAAGGGAAGGTTGGATAGAACTTGGATTTGGTACATAGATTCGTCATAGGGAGAAGGTGTGCCCTATCGTTTTTGGTGGAGTTCAAAGGTCATTTGGGGTCACCAGAGGTCAAAATCTAAAAATCTTCTCAACAGGATATTTCTAGTTAGGAAACTTGGATAGATGTCAGACTTGGTGCGTGGATGTGTTATGGTGTAAGGATGAAATTGGATATGTTCGGTGAAGGTCAAGGGGTCATCTGAGGTCACCAGGGGTCGAACACTGAAAAACGTTTTAACACAGTATTTTAAGGTAGAAAGGACAGATTTCAAATCAATCTGTGTTTGGTTAAGGTCAAAGGTCATCAAGGTCACTGGAGGTCAACTGCTGGAAATGTTATTTAGAAAATCTTGTAAGCTAGATAAAGATAGTTTCAATAGATTTTTTATCTCACCTGGTTTTTCATGCTTACGCACTCAAACACCTTAGAAATTTGTCCTTTTTGTTCGTTCAGTAATGATTCCTTCGGGTTGTACACATATTTTGGATCATTCAAAGTTTTAAGAGGGCAACAACTGAAATCTGTAGATTTCACTGAGCACAGGTCACTCTGCATTAAACTGGTCTCTCTGCCAGTGGAAGCAATGCATGGATTCTACAATATGTCTCTTTAATACTGCTGTGCTCTGTGGGGTAACCTTATCCTCATTCTATTATCACACTTCATTAATCACTTACTTTCTGCTTGACTGCTGAATAAACCCTGTTTTCTGTGTAGAGGTAGCAAACAGGACAAGTGGTAGATTGTTTTAAAGTAACAGCAAGTTTTATTTGAGAGCAGGTAAAAATAACTTGTGAGCGAAATACAAGGGGTGTTTTTCATTCTCTGACCACATTGTGTATCATTTTTTGGTGATAATATCAAATTTGATTACAAGCATAAATACATATGGAAAATGAGGTAGTGTTTTTGAAGGATCACCAAGCATCACAAAACTTGAATGTCAGTAAGGCCACAGAAATTTAATCTTTGATTTCATGTAAAATTAGTACTAAAATACCCCTTGTGAAGATATTACAAACATTGAGTATGAACTTTTGTTTAGCTCTATTTCAGAGACTGGCTGTACAGTTCTCATAATATCTAGCAAGGAACCACAGTGTCCATTGGGCTCTTGTTTTTATTTGAAAATGAAAAAGGGGGGAGGTTTTACCCAGCTTCTTTTGGACACTTTTGAATGGGGGGGGGAGGGGGAGGATACAAATTCCCCCTTTTTCCTCCTCAACCAGAAACACTGCCCACATTTCATGCATTGATCAACAACAATTCAACACTCAAACACTTTTTACTTTACTAACCTTTTGTATAAATATCTGCAGTCTCCTTATGTATACCCATTCTCCAGGCTACTGGAAACCTTCCAAGGAATAGGTCAGATGTGGAGTTAGGACTTGCATGTTGCTTCTTGCAACTTGTGAGTTTTAGGTGAATATTACAAATCACAAGATTTTGCTGTTACCATACTGTACCTGTACTCCTAAAACAGGCTTCCTCAAAATGAGCGGCGCATGCCACAAGTTGCGTGTCATGTGTGTTTAGAGTGGCGTAAAAGTTACTGGGAGAATGTTGAAAAATTCAACTTTTCCATAACTTTTTTGACAAGAGTTGTTCTGTCTCAAAAATAGGTACTGTAAATAAATCTTCACATACTGACAAGGATATAATAACGTCTTATTTGTTCTCACAAGCAAGTAAAACCACCGTTACGTTCATTTCAGTCAGTGCTATTATGTTGATTCACCGTTTACCAATGAATCAACAAACATTGAACAGTTTGTGAAAAGTTTTGGCTAGAAAAATTGAACAAATTTTGCACCATTTTGCATGTTAGCCCATTCTGAAATGCAAAAATTTTCAAAAGGAGAGGGGGACACCCTCTCCCCTGATATCCCTCCCCCAGGACGGCAAACAGTGGCGCACAGTATCAGTAACATTTAGCAGTGTGGTGCTTTAGGAGATTTAATTGAAGAAGCCTGTCCTAAAACAATGGGGTGAAAAGGCAACTGCAAGATGTTATGCAGCATGTGCTGCCATGGCTAGAACTTAGATGCCCTTTTGTCTCCATTTTACCCTTACAGAGTTTTAATTATATCTCAGTATTTAAGCTGGGAATGACAGATTGGGTGAGGATGGGCCAGTTTTTGGGTTAGGTCAGGATTGGTTGATCTGAAAAAATGGTCATTTTCAAATTGAAATATGCTTATGACATGGTTATGATACCAGTGAGCACTGTGTAACCACATCTATAAAAGTTTGTGGATGATGTTCTCTCACTTAGACTTATGCTTTTTATACTGTACCTAATATTAGATCTGAGTTTATGGGTTGACTACTGTGGTGGACATTGCAGAGATACTTTCTCCACCAAATAGGTATAAGATTTAGGGCTCGATTTTCATGGTTGTCCGATTGTCCGGGACAACTAAAATTCCATACCAACCAAAAGTTGAAAGTTGGTTGTCCAATGGCTAACCATTTTTCTCTTAACCCAATTAATTATATTCAAGCAGCTTGCTTTAATCTGATTGATTAAAGAAGTTTACTGCTGACTGATCAACTCTTTCAACTGTTTCCATCATACAGTTTCAAACTTCAAGTGTTATTGTCCTGCAAAAATCATATCTTTTTATTCTTCAAAACCAATTATACATAAATACAATTACTCTTTTGTACTGTAATTTTGTGCAAAGTGTTTCGGACAACCAACTTTTTGTTAGGACGACTAAAAATGCTGAAATGGTTGCCTGAAGGACAACCATAAATTGTTTCTGAAAATCGAGGCCTGAGATTGCAGGAGTACAACTGTCTGCAATGTGCTTAACTAGAATTTCAATCACATGCATTATTAGTTCTTTATTGGAGAATTTGTATAAATGCAACATCAATTCCTTGATGATGTGAATTTGCTGATTCCAAACTTTGGGGAAATTTTTTCCCCGAATACTGCAGTTTTTATTGAAGCACATACTGTATGGTAGCAGTTTTTACAACACTTGCCATACATTACAACACTTCCCTGCAATAAGGAAACAGAACAGGTTACAACCACAATTTTGAATTTTTTATGCAATACTTTTATTTAAGGCTTGGTACCAATTAGTTTGCTTTCTCAGAGTTCCTGACCTCCAGCTTTAACCAGAAAATTTCTGAAAGTCATGCTTACTGCAGTTCCTGTCTTTCTTTTGTATGAAGTTTTTCTCCTGCCCAAACTGTACAGCATTAATGTGCTTTTTCTTCCACAAAAGCTTTCTTACTTCATTTTTGGTCAACTTGTATGTACTGTATGGGTGTATCATATATCATTTTGAATAATGTCAGTATTGTCAGAATGCTGATTTAATCAGGGATTTTGTTTAAATTTTGATCCAACTCACATAAGCTGTGTTCCCATTTGATCCAGGGAGGTGGATCTTGATCTACCGAGGTGGATCAAACACTAATGGGAACGCAGATCAACAACACTCACTCAAGATCAAGATCCACTGATTTTGATC
Source organism: Holothuria scabra (assembly GCA_037179385.1). Taxonomy (NCBI): domain Eukaryota; kingdom Metazoa; phylum Echinodermata; class Holothuroidea; order Aspidochirotida; family Holothuriidae; genus Holothuria; species Holothuria scabra. Next base: position 15,012,945 of record CM074197.1, read on the forward strand.
GACCGTTCGGGGTAGATCAGATCCACCGCGCTGGATCAAAGTTTGTAATGGGAACACATCGGTAGATCAAGTGACCCTGGATCTCCGGTTACACTCATGTATGTTTTTGTGGTACATCGATATGAAATGCATGGCAGGCCGACTTGTAAACATTGGTGACCTTTTCGCGCTTGCGCAATGTGTTCATAAAACACGTTTGATCTACCGCGCTCACTCAAATAGGAATGCGGATCTCGATCAAGGTAACTGATGTTGATCCACCTTGGTAGACAAAGGTCCACCTCCCTGGATCAAATGGGAACACGGCTATAGCAGGGAGGTGTGTTTTATTTAGTATGTTTGTGGTAATTAATCATGGTTACCGATGTTTAGGTTCTGATGACCCATAATCTTTAACTTAATATTGGGATTGGTATGTGAAATATTTGACCTTGTTACAATGGTAGCACAACCCAATAAACCTTCCTCAGGGTTAGTGAGAACACACATACTTATCATGGGGTTTTGCCTTATTGTAAACACAGGTAACACTGAGTGTTGTGGGGTAGCTGGATTTCATGAAACCAACTCTTTCTTGCTTCCTACTTTTTACCAGCCGGTGGCAAAGTTACCTAAGCTCAGTTATTTATTGTCCTAGAGGCCAGAAACAATCTCCATTAATATGTGGAATTTCAAAGTATCTTCCACAATATTTTAGGACTTCCATGATGCGTACTCAACGTAAACCAAACAGTTACTCATTGTGAATTTCATATTTTTTTTGAGTGAGAAGATATGGTACATGATGGCATTATTTGTCATAGAACATTAAGGCCTATATCATTCAAACCTCAATGAATATTTTTATTCTGGTTGAAGAAAAAATATTGGCTCGCAAGAGGATGACAGTCTACTACACTACTTCAAGTTGGAGAGACTACTCTGGCTCTTTAATTAATAGGTCTCCCTCCTCTCTCTCCCCATTCTTATAGTGATGTATAGATAATGATAGTAATTAAATTGGTTTCATAAATTTAAGTGTTGCACCGGGTACCCAGGTACCCAACCGACGTTCTTGCTACCCGGGTAGCGTTTTTCTATGATTTCTTTTTGATCTTCGCAAAATAACATGGTTATTGCAAGTAAAAAATGTATTAACCCACATCTCATTCACAATTATTTGAAATGGGGTTGCTTAACTTGTTTGTGTCCGCAACATGCTTTTGTTAAATTGCTCTTTTCCAGGAACAATTCCCGCAATGTGTGTTTCTAACATCCGCTCCTATACCATTTCACGAAACAGCATACTGTAGGCCTACGTACTATACTGTGCATAGCCTAGCCTAGCCTAGCCTGTGGGGCGGATGAAAGAAGTTGCAAGGTTTACGATCGGGTACCTGACGGGAAATACTGTTCGTGTACCCTGGTACAAATTTCCTACCCGGTGCAAACACTGATAAATTTACTGCCTCAATAAAGCTTTGGAAGTTCATTTGTCCCTTCCCTCATGTGGGATTGCTAGAAGACAAATTTGTCCATCTTGCAAAACTTCCTGTAACTGCGGGGAAAGTCCTAGACTCAGCAGCAGTATTCAACAGAAATCACAAGACAGTGACTCATGGTTGAAAAGAGGGTCATGTATGCACTCCAGTAAAATGTCAAGTATACAGTTAGGTTCAGTGTACTGTCCATGAAAGTTACGTCAGAGATCTTGATGATCACCACATCATTCTATCGTACTATATGGTATACCAAGTGTTGTTTTCTTTCTGAATTGTAGAAAAGTATGGCCAAGTCAGTACTCTTTAAGATTTATGTCAATGTTTGATGTATATTGTATACATGTATATAAGTCTCTTTAACCTCCTCTGGAGGTGTCACAGAGAATGAAATAAACAAACAAACAGTACTAGCTTTTGCTTTTTAGGTAACTATGTTGACAGCTAAGATAATTAGGAAATGTTCAGTGATTTACTTGAATCCATAGTTTCTCAAGCCAAAATCAAGGGAATCAACAACTAATGAAATTTTCTGTGGCTATCCCATCTGCTTCAGCACCTTCCCCTACCTCCCTGCCTACACACATATACATGAAAATAAATTGTACTGTGAGGTGCCATCACTTTCATCACTTTTATTTATCAGACTGAAACATTCTTTTTTACCCCGGGGAGGGGGGGGGGTCATATTGACGTTTAGCCTATACTGTACATATGGCACTTTAAAGGGCAAGAGCACTCACCCTAAACTTGCTTTGAACCAATGTAGCTTTATTCTCATAACTCTTTTCATTTTTCTTGAAAGTGTGTTTGGTAATATTTTAAGACTTATTTATTGCATTTTATATTCAAGGTAAACCAAGCAGTAACTCCTATTGAGTTTCCAATTTGGGGAGAAGAAATATTGTCACATGACTCTCAAGAACCAATCATGAAAAAGGACAGTCTACTTCATGTTGGAGTGACTGTATTTCCCCTCTAATCTCCCCAGGAAGTAAGGACAGGCTGGTCAGTTCTACAGTGCATGGTACAATCATGGAACTACCTTGGAGGCAGTACTTATATGGTACAATGGTTGATATTGTATGGCTTATCAACAAAGTGTTGACTGTTCAAACACTTAGGGGCAAGGTTTAATAGCCATTTCCTCTTTTGACCCCACAATTGAATGCCTTGGAGTAAAATTTCATTTTTCATTTATATATCTTTTGTTTTGACCAACAAAGGAAGGGCAAACGAAGACAAGTCTTCCTAAGGTTGAGGACTGATTTGTCAGGAAAAGACACTAAGGTTATTGTGTGAGTTGACACATGGTACTTTCCACATGGTCCATCAATTGCCCTGCAGAACTGGGGCTCAGTGGTCTGTTAATCCAGGAAGTGAATTACTACTCATTCTCAGTGACCTTCAGTAGCCTCAAGCTTTGTAGCCTAATTCATAAATTTATGAAGGCCCTATAATTGTAATGTATGACACATATAAATCTAACCGTATCATGAAATGATAGTACTGTACAGTAATTGAAAATTGGTTTGGTCCAGAAGTGCATTTCTAGAGTTTTATTTTAAACAATATTTTATCACAGACAGTATGTGTTTATATTTTTGGTTTCATGCCTTGGCATGGGATAATGAAAGAATGTGTAATAGGTAGCTTGACATAAAAAATATAGACCTTTATTTATTTTCTACATTAAAGGGCCATTCCTCTCACCCCAAACTACCTGTACACTTCTTGTAAGGGAGTACAGAAACTCTCCATTGGCCCAGCTTTTTGATTGACTGTGAATTCAAACAATGCAGACTACCAAAGCTTATATTACACAGCGTGAATTGTACTGAGAGTGTTTTGATTATATGGAGCTTTTCTTTACTGACCCTGAAAAAATAAACGGAGATTGTGACTGTATAAGGATGAATTTCAGGCAATTGTGGGAGGAGCTTAAGAAAGAAGGTTAGGAGAATTGGTACTGATTGGGGTGAGAGCTGGGCCTTAAACAATATGCAAACCAGGTGCAGCGCCCAGTTTGAATAACCTTGCGAGGACCCCTTAACCCTAACATCCATGTATCTAGGAAGCAAGACCCCACCCAACTCTCTCCCATTCAGTATGTTATACTTCCCATTACCAACTCTATACCAACCACCCAAGATTCACTTACATTAGCATACAAATGTCTTAAGTCTGCCCATTAAAATGTTTTTGGACCATCTGACGTACGTTTTAGTACCAAACTGAATTAGAAAGGAAAATGCAGTCATCTCAAATTGAAATCATGTGAAAACAGTGTTGTAAAATAATTGTAACTTCAAATGCAAAATTTTAACTTTTTTAGAATGCATGCTAGCCATTAAGTCTGACTTCAGTGCAACTACAATATTTAGTTTTCTGAGCTATTAAAACCCATATAATTTCCTGTTATTATATACTGGAATTGATCAGTAAAATTGCACAGGAAGGGGGTGGCAAAACTTGTAAGTCAACTCTTGCATACACCCCATTGATTTTTACAGGCCTGTGAAGGCCTATGTTATGTGAACTTTCAAAAAAAAAGAGCTTTGTCCTCCTGGGCCCCTCCAGTAGAGTTTAAAGTGTACCTCAAGTCAAAAAATTTAAAAATATATATTAAAGACCATGATAATTACATTCTAACAGTCCAACTCCCATCTTCATAGGACGTTCCTGAGCTGAGATATAAAATGTTGAAGTTTATTCACTCAAATTAAAATGGTACATTGCGCAGTAATTTGTGATGTCATTCTTGTACTACTCAAATTACAATCTTTGTATTTCATTGTTTTTCTGAATGTTATTGCACCTTGTACCAAGGTGTGATAGCACTCTTACTCTTATGAGGTGATGTAATTAATTAAGCCCTCCTTGTGCAACATGCTATGCAAGCAAACAGGAAGTGTCCAAGGTCATAAAAACATTTTAAATTTTAAAGGAAAAACAAAGAATGTTATGTGAGATGTACAAGAAGAAAGTCACAAATTATTGCGCAATCAACCAATTTGTTTTAGGTGAATAAACTTCAACATTTTATATCTCAGCTCAGGAATGTCATATGAAGATGGGAGTTGGACTGTTCAAATTCATTTTTCATGCTCTTCAATATATATTTTTGAATTTTTTGACTTGAGGTACACTTTAAAGAGAAAAATTTCGTTTGAAATGCTCCAACATAGCATTAAAAGTAAAAAGCTCTAGAGAGTCATTTTCAAATTATTCCATCTCAACAATAAACCCCAGCAGTAGCTTTATCTCCTCAAAATATTATGCCCAAGAAGAGTTATGGAAGTTGCATCTTTTGAAATGTTGAAAGTTTGGATCATGAACAAATTATTCTTCAGCAACAAACACCTAAATTTCTATCTGAGGGAAATTTATTTCTTGAAAAGAATGCTACTATACTGCCTTATTTTTAATTATTTATCACTCTTTGCCAATAAAAAATTTGTTTTAAAAGGATGAAATTTCCTTGCAAAACAAACACAATATTTCCCTTAAACACTTGTGCACTTGCTGTGCACAGTTGTTCCAGATTGTTAGCAACATATTTGAAAATGACAATGTTGGCAAGTATGTGCTACTTAAGAGTGAAACGATGTGAATGATGAGTGCCAGGTACAGTAGAATTTAAAAGGATATTTCATAAGATTCAATACATATTTCCAAGTAAGATTGGGTAATGGTAGTTCCTTTACTTTGAACTGTGTTGAGTATTATATATCACCATTTTCCTGCACCATAGTGACCAATGCCTGTAGGCTGTGTCAGGTATGTTAGTTGCAATTTATAAACCTATGGATGCAGATTAACCCTTTTCTGGTCAGATTACGGGTCGCTTTTGCTACAGACAGAAAGCGGGGCTGTCACCCATCTTTACTGTTTCACATGGAGCTTGAAACTGGGAGTAGCTACTGTACCTGAAAATTCGGCCACAACAACGAGAGAGACAATAGTTTCAGGTCACGGGGTCAATAGCCTATGGAAGCTGATGCGGGGGGTGCTATGTCCGCTTTTCCACTCACTCCCAAGGCACGCAAATGTGCCCCGATTGGACCCGGACGCCAAAGGGTTAAAGGGCAAGAGCAGTCATTCCAAATTGAAGTAGTGTAGTAGACTGTCCAAGTGTCCAGTTTCATGGTTGGCTGTTGGGAGTCATTTGACAATACAATAGTTTTCCATTCAAATGTGAAATTTACTAGAGATAACATCTTGGTTTATCTCGAATATGCAATAGTAGAGTTATAAAATGTAATGGAAGATGTTTTGAAGAGAAATAAGACGAAAATAGTGCTACTTAGCTTTTTCTTCAAAGTAAATTTGGAGGGACCTTTAAAAAAAGAAATGATGAAATAACAGAGTACATGTGTAGTTTCCATGCATAAGGTAAAAGGAAAATTTGAAATATTCTTTTTAATATATGAAAAACAGATTTATATGCCTGTGTGTCTGACTTAAAATACTGCACTGTATGACATAAAATCCTCCACTCTTCATTTCACTTATATTGTGAAATGAAACCAAATATGAATAAATACTTTACACACCTGTTAATTGTTTAAGAAGGATGCAAAACTTATTTTTAAAACTTATGATTCCTGAATTAAAAACAACTTTGGACTTTGAATAATGCTTTCAAGTTTCAAGGATGACAGAAACTGGAAGTTGGGCAATTTCCGTTGATGTAAAACTAGTGGGTGGAAAATTTTAATTTAAAATGAACACCACACTCTTCCATGGGAGCTGTATTTTTTTCATCCCAATGAAATGTCAGATCTGTGTTAAAACAGAAAACTTTGTTAACAGTTGCTGACTTCTTCTGTAGAGAAAGGAACAAGAAAAGATAATAAAAGAAATCAGTGTCATTACTCATTTTAGGTGAGAACATTGATGCCATTAATTGTTAGCAATTTAAGAAATCTGCTACTGTATCTTGGGGAGGGAGAGGCATGGAGAAAGGGCTAAGAGGGGGTAAGAGGGGGTAAGAGGGGATAAGAGGGTAGAACAAAGAGGGTAAGAGATAGAAATGGGAGAGGTACAGGGTATGCTGTAATTGAGAGGGTATAAAAGGTACTGCAGGTTTCCCTTGTGTCAAATTAACTGCATTCATGTCACAGACATGACCCCATGCTACATCTAAATTGCATTATTCTCATGCTCTTTGAGCTGATAAGAGAAGTTTTGACACAGTACTACCTGTCCTGCCATCTTGAAGAACATTGCACGCTTTCTCTTGCTTTAAAAGCTGTTACATCGGAAGTTACTGAACTGGTCTCTGTTAAAGTTTTTCACTGAGTTCTCCGACAGATTTCACGCTAAGTGCCATACTGTTTTTTAACTAGCTCAGACCTTGTTTCTAGCTCCTCATGAGGTTTGGGTAGTGCCTATCAGGTTCGATGTTTTTCACACTCTGTGGGCCTGTTGTTAGTAGCTTAGGCCTCCTGGCCATAAGTAGGTCGTTGCCATACTCCCCACCTTCCTGGTAGGGAGAACACAATTCAGATTTACTCATTATATCACGTTGAAAATTCTTGAATCTTTAGGATAGCAAGCTGTTAAACTTTAAAGCAAGAGGGGTTCCCCAAACTTCTTTTGAAGCATTATCTAAATTTCACAATTTTTTTTACTTCACAGTATCTTTGATAATGTTTTATGACTTGAGCAATGCTTGTTCAAGGTAAACCAAGCACTTACTGCTAAAATTTCACAAATATTATCATGTGACACTAAAGAGCCAATCATGAAACAAGATAGTCTACTATACTACTTCAGTTGGAGTGGCTGCATTTACCCTTTAAATTAATTGATGGAACAAATCAAGAAGCTATCATTTAGTCCACATTCTTAAAGGGCCAATCCTCTCACCCCAAACTATATAGGCTATCATGCAGTACACCTACAGTACAATAGTAGTACCAGTATTTAGTGTCATATACAGTAAATTTGTTTTCAATGAAATGGATCTGCAAATAATGGATACGTGTAGTGTGGTATTGTGATAGTGCCAATTATATCACAGTGTTGCACAAACTCACTTCCAGTGGTAAAGTACGTTGAACTTCAGTTACAAAGTGAGTGATCAGACTCCATAGTGGCAGAAAGCCAAGAGTTATAACCGCCTTTGTCAAATGTTGTAAACTTAGGATGGTACGTCCGGTACATACAGCGAAGATTCACCCAACTGTCTCGCCACACTTCAGTCTTACTGTAAATATTGAAAGTCTTCGTATTGTATATTGTTTTAGAAAATCTATTTACGTAGGCCTCTTGTTTGGATTCTGTCCAAAAATTTTTTTCCTTTTGTTCTTTTGTAGCATACAACTCCGGTTCTGCACTAGCGTTGGCTGCCTAATGTTTCGAAATCATTGGACTGATAATGAATGATAATGAATAGGATAAAAAATGAAAAATTGTCTTTTCTTGGAAGTGTCATTGAAATAAGAAAGTCTCTCCATCTGCCTTAATGCCGCTGTACTTTATGTGCAAATTAGGAGATTATTAAAATAGCATTATTAAGTTCTTTCAAGTAAGCACCTTCAAATGGTGTTGCATTATTTTGAATTCATCATCATTTCTTATAATCTTGTCTGGTAAGGACAAGCATGAAGTATGATCATTTTAAAGTGCATTTTGCTGTAGTTGCCCCAAACTTTTTTTGGAATTCATGATAGCTAAATATCACAATTTATAGCCTAAATTATAGAGGTGGGACATTCAATCAGTTTGTCAAATTTGGTCAGATTTTTCAAACCTGTGAAATACTCTTCACATACTAATTACAAGTGGTCAAACTTATAAGAAGGCAATTCCAAAGGCACTTTAAAAAAAATGTGTCATGTGTGGGTGTGAGTTATTAACATAACAATATGGCCTTTAAAAATTCATAACCAGGCCTTTTGAAATAATGCAGAAAACTATTTCATCAGGAGCCATAGAAACATGGAAAGTTTTGTGTGTAACTTTGGGATGTGGAACTTGATACTTAACATTGTCAGGTATGATGTGCCAGTTCCTTCCAACACTTCGACTATGTTATGGATATACAGGCTTGAAATAATGGACTGCCATTGCCATCTGTTCCTTTCTTACGCCCGCAATGCCCTTCAGTAAATGTCCAGTAAAATAGCATGCTAAGCCAACAGCTATTTTGTTCATTTTGGCCATGCCCTTTTGAAAGCCTATTTCGAGTATCTTTAACGATATTTGTCGAGGACTATAAATATTGAAGGTAAAGCAAGGTATTTAACAGGTCTATGCCTCATAAAGTCACAATTTTATCAATGAAGAAAGTCACATGATGTATGCATGATTTTCTAGAGCCATTCATAAAATAAACTTCTGTAGATGGCTACACAAATGCACATTGTGGCAAAAGCATAAATTTGCTCTTTAAAAAAGCTTACTAAAATACATTACATGATACTGCAATTCATGCAGTAGTAATGTATAGTGCTTGTATGGAAATAAGAACAGTTTGTATACCATTCTTAGAGGAAACAAGCCTTTTCAGCCTCAGCCACCCCCATCCCCTTTCCCTAATCCTACCCACCAGCCAATTCCCCCAGAAAAGTAGCTCATAAATTGGAAAATGTATAAGGTCAAACTTGCAAAATATCACTGTGACTTTGGCAATGTGCTGAATATCCTCAGAAACATGATTATAACCCATTGTTTTGTTCAATATTACACAATAGTGGCGATGTTCCTTTTCAAGTTAATACTACTCTTAATCTTCTTGTTTTTTTTTTTTACAAAAGAAAATTAAAGGTCCAATTCTCTCACCCCAAATGGTACCAATTCTCCTAACCTTCTAACTTAAGCCCCTCCTACGATTGTCTGAAATTCATCCTCACCCAGACACAATCTCAGTTGATTGCTTCAGGGTGAGTATAAAAAAGCTCAATGTGTATGGGCAAAAACTCAGTACAATTCATTGTGTAATCGTGTAATATTTAAGCTTTGGTACCCTGCGTTGTTTGAATTAACCGTCAGTCAAAGAGAGCCAATTGAGAATTTTGGTTAACCCCTACCAGGGCTTCCTCCAGAAACACAAAAAAGGGGGGGGGGATTTATTACTGCTAAACCCCCAATTCCAAATTGATGCTGTCCTAGGCTAAAGTTATGAGTGGGTTCAGGGGGACAAAAGCTTGCTTCAACCTAGGCCCCTATAAGGTGCAATTTGAAGGTTTTAAAGGCCACTTATTTGTGTAAGTTCAAACATTGCTGCAAAAGGGTCGTCTTTTTAAGTAAGAAACCAAGATATTGACAATTTTCTGATTTTTATGGAAATGAAAAGGGGGGGGGGGGATTTTACCCACCTTCTTCTGGAAATGGCCCAAAGGGGGACAAATCCCCCCCCCCTTTCCCCCCTCTGACAGAAACCCTGCCTACCAAAATTGTAGTTTGGGGTGAGAGGATTGTTCCTATAAACAACTTCGAGTTCAAAAATGTTTTTCACTTTACAGTACCTATAATTCTTCATAATCTGGTACAAGTGCAATTTGTTCAGTACATAAATGACCATTTTGGCAATGTTGTTTCTGGTCATTTAGACTCTGTTATAACTCTGAATAGGCTTTTGTTTGAATTGTCCTTTTTATGTAATTCCTTTATAGTAATCGAAATCTTACAATAACGCTATGAATTGTTTGAACTGTGTATATTAAAATTGGAATCAATACTTGGTTGTACAAATTAAACTTCCCTCTGACTCTGTGTATAGGGAAATGAAGTTAACGTCATTAAACCAAAAATAGACAAAATGGGGAAGTGCGTAAAGCACCAAATGATAGTAAGGGAAATTTTTCAGTCGTTAAGTGTTATTAAGCATAATTCAAGTTTGCTCTCAGTTTCAAATTGAACTTGATCAAAAGCAGTTGTGGTACTGAAGGTCTCTTATTATAAAAACTCAAAAGTTTGAAGCCAATTTCTTTTATTCTGCACAGAATGATTTATTGAGCCTGCAATATTTAAGAAATATATTTGGAACCTAAACTAAACTTTTAAAGACTTTGTATCCAGGTTTTGTACAGCTTCACCATAAGTATCTTATGATCTGTGCAAAGTGGTTTTTCTGACTGTGCTGGGACTCTTTGGATTGTTTCCTCAGCTACTGAAAGTAATACTTGCATACTGTTTGATATTCACACAGTGACTTGTCTTTGCCAGCTAGTGTTGGTCTGAGATGAAGTGGCAGCTATAAAAGTTGAATATTCTATAATTTGAAGACAATTGGGGAAGTAGTCTTTGCCACCTTAGAAAATTTTTTATTCCGTTCAAGGCGACAACTGTATGCAACACTTCTACATACTGGTTTCTGTAAAAATGCAAAAACAGTCTAAACAGGAATGAAGTGATTGTGGTCAGTAAGCAATTATTTCAACACAGATCCTGGAAAAAAGGTCTGTTTACTTTTCTTTAGTTGTGTTCTATAGTTCACAAACTTATACTACATCCTGGTTCTGGCATTTAAAACTTCTGTTCCAGTTTACTATTAAGTGAACTTTTGTAAGTTAATTCAACCTACTCTAAGACAACAGTTTAACATAAAACCTGCTTCCATATAAACCCACATGCTATCTTGAAACAATCCTCCTTGACTTCTTAGCAGCCTAACTTCAAGGTTTTCTGTGTGTCCATAGTACAAGTATATAGCACACAGTAAATTACATTGACCTTTGCCAGGGAAGATTGAGCGGGTAGATTTGTGTAGCTTTGATTTGGAAGGACAAAGGAATTTGGAACAAAGAGCAGAGGGGACAAAAGATGTCCAGTGTTGGCAGCAGGATTTTGCGGGGGTTGTGCTATGGATGTTGCCATCTCCTGGTGCACCATGCCCAAACTGGTACCCCTGTCTTTGGCTGCACCATCTGCACTGCACTCTTATACACTTGGAATGGTGTCAATGTGCCTGTGGTAAGTAGAACTAGTGGTTGGAGTTAATTCTGAAGTACTGTAGAAAGGCCTTCTGTTGTATGTTATATTGCACAGTCAATATGTAGATACACTAGATATGATATGCTGCTTGAGATTTTTTTGTCTAATTATTGCATATAACATAGATCTAAAATGGAAGGGTAGACAGAGTGGAGTTTACAGAGATTTTTTCCTTCTTTTCCTGCATAATGAATTTAGAAGGATGACTCTAAAGGCAGCAATGAAGTTTTTTTCATAGTAATAGCATAGTGCTGTATAACTATTGCAAGTGAACAATTGCAAAGACTGAACTTGGTCCATAATGTATTGTGTTATTTGAACAAGTGTCGTTCAGAAATTTACTGTATGTATTATTTGGTAATTTTAATGAACCATGAATCTATCCTGTCATAGTTTCCTTTCCGAGGATACATACAGTAGTTGTTTATGGTTCATCAGTTTTCATTCCTGGCTATGAAGTAAAGAAAAACAGTCAAGCGTAATAACTGGAGGTGGAAATAACAGTATGTTATACATTTCTTGTTTCAACTGGATAAAAAATTGAAGTAAAGTAACCAGAAATGGTCAGGTCACATACGTAGCAAATAATGAAAACTATGTACTTTATGAGAAGACACTGATGTACAATATTTTATTGCTGCAACCTTAGTAATAAAACTGCTGGTCATTGAGCTTGATGGAGTTAATGTAGACATAAACTTGACCTACATTTTCTGAAAGTACAAAACCCCTCATGGTTGTAAAGTAGATGTGTGTGCAGCGAGCTGTTATTTGGATGGAGATAGTTAAAGGCAGTAAACTTTCAACCAAAACCACGATTTTTGTATCTAGTCTGCAGCAGAATATCTACTGTACATTGGCACAGCTCTTTGATTGACAGCAAGTTAAAAAAATGCAAAGTACATTGTAACCCACACAATATGTACTGCACTAATGTAGACATAAACTTGACCTACATTTTCTGAAAGTACAAAACCCCTCATGGTTGGAAAGTAGATGTGTGTGCAGCGAGCTGTTATTTGGATGGAGATAGTTAAAGGCAGTAAACTCAACTCTCAACCAAAACTACAATTTTGTATCTAGTCTGCAGAATTGTCTACTGTACATACATAATTGGCACAGCTCTTTGATTGACAGCAAGTTAAAAAAAATGCAAAGTACATTGTAACCCACAAAACTTGTACTGTACTTAGAGTTTTTGATTAGATATTGAGGTCTTGTCTACTTACCCTGAAATCTTGAAGAAATGAACTGAGAATGGATGTGCAATACCGATACAGTGCATTATTTAGCTTTTTGTCCCCTCATTGGGAATGTTCTTTGATACATTGGTAGGCTTACAGTATTTTGTCCAAAAAATTTAAAGATATTTGAACATTTATGAATAAAGTTCGGAACAAGTTTGAAGCAATGTTTAGTTGCATAAATTACTTGTTGCATTTGTGACATTATTTGCCTGATCAGTAAAGGCTTGCAATAGATATTGTCACCCAGACTACACTACACATTGTTAGACTGTGAAAAAAAAAGTAAAAAAAAACATAATTTGCTACATATAGGCCTACCAAATTCAGTGGGCAAAGAATACCTACATGTCTCATTAGGAGTGGCAAAACAAAAACAAATTATGAAAGATGAGCTTTAGCTTGTTAATTTTTAGTTGATTATAAGGTATGAAGATAGGTTTAAAGGCCCACAGCTGTCATCCCAAACAGTACAAATTCTCCTGACCTTCTTACAGTACTTATGCCCCCCCCCCCCCCCACACACACACACACACAATTGTGTTAAATTCATCCTCATCCAGACACAATCTCAAGTTAATTGCTTCAGGGTTAGTATATAAAAGCTCAATGTGTATCAAAACCTTCTCAATACAGTTCATGTTATGTAATATAAATACGCTTTGGTACTCTGCATTGTTTGAACTTGCTGCCAATCAAAGAGCTGAGCCAATGGAGAATTTGTGTGGACTACTACAACAATCGTAGTTTGGAGTGAGAGGGCAATCCCTTTAACACGAGGGCCTGTAGCTCCTTGATTTGAGAGTCACTCACAATAAAACATGGTGAAGTGTGTAATAAGAGAACTGCTCTGCATTTTTTGAACTTTTTGTCAATCAAACTTATGTGCAGTACCAATTGAGAATTGCTTTAGACTATTGCAAAAATAGTATTTTGTGGTGAGGGATGACTGCCTTTGAATTTGTGTAAATTGTAGGATACAAGGAACCTTATTGTTGCAATTCTTTTGTAAAATTATAGTTGGGAGATGTAACAATTTGCATTCTGTTTGATAATGGTACAGTAGGTGTAGGTAGCAGTCTAATTTTGCACAAATTTCAAATGGTATTCACATGTTGTTTTGTTGTACAATTCTGTCATTGGATGGATATTGTATAAAAGAGCTGTTGATTTATCCCAGAGTTCACATGAAGGAGTGCATGGTAGAAGGAATGAAATAGTTGTGAATCTATTGACTACTGTGATAATTGCAAGGAATGTACCCTTCTGTTGTTAACACATGTTAGGTAACTTAGGTTACTCATACAAATAGTAACTTTCCAATTATGACTTAAAGGGCCAGTCTTCTCACCCCAAACTACACTTCTAGTATAGGGTTACAGAAACTCTCAATTGGCTCAGCTTTTTGATTGACTGCTAATTCAAACAATGCAGAGTAACAAAGGTTATATTACACAGCATGAACTGTTTTGAGAGTGTTTTGATTATACACATTGAGTTTTTGTGTATTCACCCAGAAGCAATTAACTGAGATTGTGTCTGGATGAGGGTGAATTTCACACAATTGTGGGAGGGGCTTAATTAAGAAGGTAAGGAGAATTGGTACTGTTTGGGGTGAGAGAATTGGGCCTTTAAGGTGCACCCCCTGGGCATTTTGTGCTAGCCATGCTGTATGTTATAGGTGGCTTATCTAGACTAGTTAAGTAATAAACAACTTCATTAATTTGTTCACAGACAATGCATCTTCGGAATGGGTCAAAGGTGAAGTTTCGCCTTGGCCTTCGCAGTAGTTGCCTGCTAGTGCAATTAACATCTTTAATTTGCATGCATGCCTAATACCCATGCAGTCAATGTACATGTGAGTGCTGTAGAAAAACACACTTTGCTGAGCAAGTGCACATAGGTGAGAAATGGTTGTTATGGTGTGCATTTGAACCTGCGATTCAGCAGGAGGTGCTGAATTTCCCAACTGGCCTTTTGTTTATAGTAGAGGGTGGACCCATAGCCAGACAAGGTCAGGTGGGGTGAAGCTTTTAAGGGAGAGTAAAGAAAATTACAATAAGAGCTATGGTAATTTTGTTCCTTTATTGGTGCAAACATTTCTTTTAGAGGAGTGTGTCTCACCCTTCCCCCTGGCTGTATGGGTTTGGCTGTGGGCCACACAGCCAAGACCACCCAGCAGAGTTTCCACGTGACCTCCAGCTGTGATAATGCCTTGGTGGAACTGGTTTCTGGATGGTTTTTGCCCCATGCTGTTGCAAGTTTGTGCTTGGTATGCCTCTATGCAGTATGCCCAGGTGACACCTTATCTGCATTTCTAAGGACCTGGGAGACATCCCTATGTTCTGACATCTCTATGTTCCAACGTTTATATGTTTTGACATTAATAAACTTGGTACCGAAGAAGTTTACTTTAGCGCCGACAAAAATAGACTTTGGCGTCAACAATACTGTGGGGCAGACAATGTCCCAATAATGTACTTAGGCGCCAATCAAAATGTACTTTGGTGCTGGTTGAAATGTTCTTTTGGCGTCGATGAAAATATACTTTGGCATGGACAAAGTGTACTTGGTGCCGGAACAAAGAGATGTATCCAAAATCTTGCTGTACCGAGTGGTGTGTGGGCTAATAAATAATTTAAGATGTTTCAAGAACATAGTTGTACATAGCTGTACTGTAGCAGTTCCTTTAAAACTCAAAATTTCTGTTCTTATTTACTCTTTCATTGTTTTTTTTTTATGATGGAAGAGAATGCGAGTGACTCTCACTGGTCTGGTTAAAAGAGTTCCTGATTCTTCCAAAATCCCTGGGACTCAGAGCCATAAGTTGGTTTTTCTGTCCCTGGCCCTTGATGCAGTGCTTAGTTGTGATTCTGAATATTCAGGTTACAGTAGCTTGGACAAGTTCACCAATTCTCCTGTGAATAGGCTGTGATATCTGATACATGGTAAAGTGATTAGAGCAATCCACTTGCAGTTGGAAGGCCTCAGGTTTTACTCCTGGTCAGGTCCTGCTAAAGACTAAAAAATGGAACTTACTGCCATTGTACTTGGTGCTCATGATAAGCAATGGAGTAGGGAAAACAGTTAAGCTAGATCCACAACTGATTAGAAGCTGAACTGTAAAATTTCATATAAATCCAAATTCAACCTATGAACTTAATATTTACTTGTTCTCATTGCCTTGCACTTCCAACCTTCATGTTTACCATTCTCCCACCAAGAAACTTCAGTCAAAACTTCAGCAGAATAATGGCAGTCTTGTATAATTTTCTTGGCATTCTTTCCAGAAAATCAAATCCTGGAAGATTTTGAAAAGTGAATGTAGTTAGCACCCACCAGTAGGTAAAGTCCTTCAGTCTCTTGATCCTATTTTTATAGCCAAATCTACCAATCCCTGCATTCCTTAGAGCCATTCTTTATAATCACATGACTGTGGAAGGAAGATGATCATTAGATCATACACTGAGCAGAAAAGATTATTGTACACTGGGTCTGTCCCAGTAGGTCTACAATATACTGCATGGAAGTTTAACCACTTGTAGGCTGCATTGTTTACCTCAGGGGCTCACTTCCACTCTGTGTTCATTTCAAAGGTTGACCTCCACATTCTTGGCATAGCAAAGGGTTCTGTCATTGTATTGGTATTGACTGGGTCATGTGACTGTGGGAAAAGGTTGCTTAGTGCAATCTAAAATGCAAGTTGCACTAGGGAGCTGGTTGCACCACTGGTCTGAGATCATCTTACTTCCCATTAGATGCAATTCATACACCCTGATGGAAACAATTGTGACTTGTCTATGGTTCCTTGTATAATCTCCAGCTTACCTCACCTATTCCACACTGGGACTGTCCAGCAGCAGCAAAATGAACACTGGAAACTGTAACTTGTGGGTCATTCCTTGAAAGCATTCATTGCTTCACATAACTCCCAAGTGACCTGCATTTTGCAGGTTTGAACACCCTAACCGGCTGACCCACCCAGTCCTTTATAAACCCCCATTTCAGATCTCCATAGTATTCTTAGCTAGAGAACCACAGAAATTAACATATAATTCAGCCCACCAATAACTACAAATTCAGTAAATCATGTCTTACACTCACATCACATTAAACTGCTTGTGCTGCTATACAGTGCATAGGCCTAGGTACGAACAACATCGGTTAACCTTCGCAGCAGGTATGGAATATATTCCTGTCACTGCCTAAATAGTGTAAGTAAGTCGTGCAATGCCACGTTCAATAGCAAAAATGAATGCCTATTTTGTGGGTGAGAGGCGGGGCTTGTCTCAGAGTTTCCGATCAAACAAACCTTCTGGACTGTCTTGACAGTTCTTGACATTCTTGATTGTGTGTTTTCATGGCTAGAACGCCATGAGAGATGTACGAAGATGGAATCACTTGCAGCATGGAATGACCGTTGGTGACGTATTGAGCTGATGTTTTCAAACTGTATCAGTACCTCAGTACCTCACCAAAATTTATGGCAACAATAACGATTGAATATTGTGATTAGGAGAGGTTTTAAGAAATGCGCCTTTGTGAGTATAGCTGTATAATATTATTTTGTCAAATCTCTCAGTACAATATTTTTCTACCTATAGTAGTAACCTCTATGGTGGCCTATTTTTGGAAATTGACTGTAAATGGCCTGCACGCCCTTCGTAACCAAGAAGAAACCACCCCATGAAGGAGGTACTGTAACTAACCAGTACAAACACATACATGTACCAGATAGTAAAAAATGTTTTTTCTCTTGATATTCTTTGAGGTGTGCAAATGTGTCCTCAGCTTTATGCTAATGTAAAAACAGCTTAACCTTTAAAGGCCCAGTTCTCTCACCCCATACAGTACCAATTCTCCTAACCTTCGCACTTAAGCCCCTCCCACAATTGTGTGAAATTCATCCTTATCCAGTCACAATCTCAGTTTATTGCGTCAGGGTGAGTATAGAAAAACTCAATTTGTATAATCAAAACACTCTCAGTACCGTTCATGCTGTGTAATATAAGCGTTGGCAATCTGCATTGTTTGAATTAGCTGTCAATCAAAGAGCTGAGCCAATCGAGAATTTTGGTACCCAAGTACCAAAATTGTTGTTTGGGGGGAGAGGTTTGGCCCTTTAAGATATCTTACTTCCATGCTTCTAGCATTAGCTGCAGGTCAGGAGACTCATAAGAACTGGCACTGTACCAAACTGGCATCTTACTACTGTAATAATGCTGTATATATATACAGTAGTCAATGGTAACTAGTGATGAGATTTTCCCCATCCCTCAAATACTGTTTGTGATCCTGTTCATCATATCTGCAGACCTACTCGTTCCCTGAAAAAATCATCAGTCGGTTTGTACAGTAAGGTGCACTCAATTGCCTGTAATTGTTCGGTGTATGCCACATCTCAATTTATTACAGAGTTAAGAAGTTAAAAAGAGTTGAACAGCTCCATCTACCCAGAATTACCCTGACCTTCTTTTGGTCGCATCTCACACAGATCCTATGAGTAACTGCAGCTAAACTGTACTTGTTTCATTTCCAAATGAATAGGTGATCTTTGGCTTTGCTTAATTATTTTCATGTTTTTCTTTTATTTCATTCCATTATTTTTTGTTATCTTTTTTTATGAGGGAGTTATTCAGGAAATGGCAATTTGTAGATTTTTTTTTGGAGTTTAATGTCCAATAGCCCTTCTTAAGGTATGAGTGGCCACAAAGTGTCAAACAGTCCCTCCCCCCCCCCCCCTTCCTGTCATGTTAGGTGCTCAGCATAAGCAATGGAGTATGGAAAAGAAGCCAGCCTGAGCCACAACTGGAAAAAAGGCTGTGGCTGGCTCGACTTGAACCAAGTGGTTGGAAACTGGGCCGTAAAACTCCACCTATCCTTACCTAACCCTCTCCCTTCCCTTCCATCTCATTCACTAACTGTTGGTTTGGAGGGTACCAGTGGCACCCTTGGCCGTTAAAACTCAAACAATTTTGCCAATTCTTCCTTTACCTGTTTCTCAAATGGACTCTTCCACTCACCACAGATCATATTCAGTAGTATATTAGACTACCAGTCAGAAGTGAGTTTGCATCTCAAAAAAATTGAAAGACCTACAGTACGTAAGTACAGTAGCTGAATCAGTGAAATTTATTTGGGTCCAAACTTACATGTGTCATCCCCCACTTCGGCTGTGCCCCAATTTTGACGTGTTTTACTGCCTTCAGGGGATCCAATTAAATGTGCATTGTTGTTAAATGCGTGGATTTGTTTCCGTTGGTGATTGAAGTCTCTGCTATATTTAGAGGGCATACACATCATCAAATGCCAGTAATGAGTATTAGCAATGTAACAGAAATTTGCCACATCCGATATTATATTCGGACTGGCATTTGCAGAATCTGTAAACTATCTCAGCAATGCTCGACAGACAGACCTGCTGATCTTAAAGGGGCATATTGATTTGATAATTAAAGGTTAAACAACAGTAGACCATTTATTAGATTTGGATAATGATCAATCACCACTCGGTTAATGCATCCAGTGATTGGGTTTAAAAGAAAAGTCCAAAAGCTTAATACCAAAACTATTTCAGGATGTTGAAAATATTTTGAAACAATTACCTCCTCCAGCCCTCCAGCAGCATTAGGTTCAAAATATTTTGACCTCAGAGAAAACTAAAAGAAAGCTTTGAATTATTTTAGAGTTGGTCGATTAGGCCTACATAATGTTAGCATTTAGTGCGGTATTGCTGCCATTACGAATGAAGTGTAATGTAGCATATTTTTTGTTAGCTTTGCATTCTAATGAGCCAAATACCTCACAGAACAACTACCTTATATTGTGATAGTGGTGGGTTTTCGTAAAAGAAGACAGTTAAAACAGTGTACTCTTTTAGTTTTAGTACCTTCTTACAAGTATATTCAGTAGGCCTAACTTAGGCTCCTGTACCCCTACATAAAGTCACATTGGAAGCAACTCACCAAAGTAATCCTCACAAACATGGATATTGCTGTAATTTGTGCCGAAAAAATGAAGCCATGCCCTGTATATTGCTGGTTCCTTATGAGGATGTGGCACTGTGAATAACTCCTTTCAGGTGATTCTAAAGGATTATTTGAACATACCTCAGAGAGCTTTGTGAGCCAAGTGGCAGATGCGACTTGCAACAAGGGAGAGGAGGTCACCTTACTTCATTTTCTATTTTGGGCACATTGTGTACCATCAAGCTTGGAGTAATACAGTAATAGACTCCAGGCTGAAAAGTATATACCCTAAACTGTTATTCGCGATTGAGATGCATGCACAGTGCCACTTTCCCATAACAGAGAATGATTTCAGTCAACAAATCTACACTTGCGCAGCTGAACTCAAATTAGAATATGGCGTGATGTGCTGTCCTCTCCATATCCCCATGTGGCACCCAGGCATGCTTCCAGTGCTAATGCAGCACCCACACAGACTATTATACAAAAGTCCATGAACATAGTTTACAAACCAAAGTGAATCCATGACAACAGAGAAAAAGCCTTGTGAATATTAATGAGGCCGACTCGTTCGTTTTGAAGTACAAAATTGGCGACATTTTTCGCCTTTTTTCAAGTCTGCAAGGCAGATTTTCCTTCAGAAAAAGATTGGAACTTAATGTCTGAGTTCTTTCAAACATGCTGTGCCCCTGCCAAGTGGCATTAGACTATTCTTTTAACCCCAGAAGTGCATTATCCTGGTCTAATGCACAGGTCCTGAGTTGTTCACCCTTGTTCATTAGTACACATTTTGATTTAAATAGATGGAAAAGAATCGAGATTTCGTTTTTGAATAATCTTATTTAAACAGCCTGACTGTGAGCAAAGATGGAAAAGTCCAAATGAGATGATCACAGATAGAGCATGGATCACCCGACTCTACAGATATTTAGAAGCTTCGTAATTATATGTCATGGATCCTGCAATGCTGGAGGACAATTATGCTAAATACACATGTATGCCCTTGTTCTACTGTAAACTCATTGCACAGTGTGGGCTGTGATGTACCTGGTGTGTGCCCATTCAACTAACATATGTATTGGGTGTGCTCTACAACGTGGTATTAAACATTTACCCCAACATGGCCGCTGGGGGGACGGAAGGCTATTATGATGTGGAAAGCCTCTATAGAAGTTGAGTATTACCAAATTTACATGAATGAACAATATAAGGAAGGTATTGAAGGGTAGGCTATTTCTATAAATTTGAAATGTCTATAAAATTTGAAGTTTTGTGTATACCCACTTGATATGGTTGTGTAAATAATTTGAAAAAGTGGCTTGTCACAAATTTATGAAAAACAAACTAAATTGTTAATTTTTCAATATCGACATACATTTATTTGTTCTGTGCATGTACCATGGAGATTATAACTAAGTTTGATTATTTGTCAATGAGTATGTGAAGGAAGCTTAACAGGCCTTGATTATCAGAAAAATTTATGGTTGTCCTTCTGGCAACCGTTTCACTAGTTTTGGTAGTCCATAAGCAAATTTGGTTGTCCAAATATTTTTTCGCACAATTACAAAACAGTCATTGTGTTCATGTACTATTGGTTTTGGAGAATAAAACTTGGAAGTCTGAAACATGGTATGATGGAAAAAGTTGAGATCTGTTGGCTGTATACTTCTTCAATCCAAGAGAAAACTGGTTGTCCATCGGACAACCAACCCTTAACTTTTGGTTGTCCGTATGAACTTTTAGTTGTCCCGGACAATTAGACAACCATGAAAATCGAGCCCTGCTTAATAACTGGTTTGGAAAAATATGGGTGAATTTTTTTAATCAACTCAGTGTGTTGCTTTAAGGGCATACCACTGCTCCACTGGATAATAGAGAACACTCCAGAGTTTGATAAGGGACAGGAAGCCACATTTAATTAAGAAGATTTACTAATGAGGTTGGAGTAAAAGCCAAGCTCCGGCTCATCACAACCAACTTTTTGCAACCAGGAATTTACAAACTGTGTGGTTGGGGTGAAGGGAAATTATGTGGCGCCACTATGGCCACTGTGAAGTTGATTTCAGAGGACTCTGCTTTTAGTCTATTGGCTTTAAAATAAATTGGAAAAGATGCAATTATAGGTAAATAAAATTTAAGTCTGAGTTATGCTTGGGGACTTTAGTGTTGGAACAAACTTTATTCTTAAAATAGTGTTTGCTAGAGTCTGGAGAAAAGAAGTGGTTGTATTCCTGCATCTAAATATGAATTGATTGAAGGGGTATGAATGTAATATTCATCCAACAAAATGACCATTTGCTGCTTGAAGCAGATTTAAAGGGGTGATCAGAGTTTTTTTCGCCATTTTTTTTTTCGCAACACATTTTTCTGCACCACATTCAAACATTGAGTTAAAACTAACAAAAAGGGATATGTCATCATGGTGTTGTAAGATGAGATGTAACGAAACACCAACACAAACATGTTATATCAGTCAACTAAAAAGTTCAAAGTTAAATTTATTTTCAAGTATGGCTCAAGTTCAAATTGGGTTTCCCTGTATTTGCCTCTTATGACAGGCGTGAAATATTGTGATCTTATTCTGTAACCCCCAGCCCATGGGGGGGGGGGGGAGAATCATCATGGTGTAACATTGTGATTGGTCACTGTTTGGTGAAGGCTGTCTACTGTAGTCTTGCATCTATGGGCAATTCTTTTAGCCCCAAAATATAATGGGTTCAGTCGCAAGTTATAAACAAAAAAATTAACAACTTTAGACCTCTTCGGTCACACAATATTCTAGTGCATAATTGTTTTTTGTTAGGAAAATTAAATTACTTCATGGAACCAAAGGTTAAAGGCCAAAACCTCTCACCCCAAACTGTTCCAATTCTCTTAACCTACAGTACTTCTCAAGGGTTGGTATACTAGCTTAACTCTGATGTGTAATGATAACTCTCTCACTTCATTACATACTGTTAATTATGAGGTACAATATTCTGCATTTTTGACTTGCTGTCAATCACAGAGTTTTGCCAATTCAGAATTTCTGTGGACAACTACTTTACAAAATTGTAGTTTGGGGTGATAGTTGACTTCCTTTAATAGCCTTTGTCAAACTCTGACTGCCCCTTTAAATGTAGGTCCACACCCAACTCTACTTTTCCTCCCACTCAGCTTGAAAGCATGATTTAGATCAATGCATCACATAAGTTTATCACCAGAATTGACTAATGTTCATGCAGTTTTACAAAGGTGGCAGTCTCGTGGCATAATTTTGCTAGAAGCTACTACCTTTTTGAAAAGATGAAACTGACAAACAAGGGCTTTTTGTTGGCAGAAATCAAACTACTGTAAAATTTTTACTGATATTTTTTGTGTTTTTTAAAGGTCAGACTGGCAAATTTTTCAGATTGTATGTATTGCGTAGGTAGGAATCATTGGGAATGCACTTTTCATGATAGTATTATAAATTATTCGTGAAAGCTAGCATATAGCCCTAGTGTACATCAAGTGCACATCATACAATGACGAAGAGGATGAAGATTTATGCACTTAATTTTCACTGCCATGTTGTCGTAGGTGTTTGTATATATTTGTCTGTCTGTTACAAGAGCTGAGCACAATGTAGATAGATTTGTATATTGTTGTATTTACAGTAGGTGTGCTGCTCAATATGCTGACAACACATATGTGAAAGGTAAATTTTAATTGTATGCTAAAATGTGATGTAAGGGCCAGGTGTATTTAAAGGGCAAGAGCATTCACCCCAAACTTGCTTTAAAACAAAAACTAAATCTCACAATTTTCCTCTTATTTCTATTTACAGTATCTTTTACACTTTTTAAGGACTTCAATATTTTATATTTAAGGTAAACCAAGCTGTTACAGTACTTTGAGTAAATTTCACAATTGAGGAGAAAAAATATTGTCACATGACTTGCAAGAGCCAATCATGAAAATGGGACAGTCTACTACACTACTGCAAGTTTGGGTGACTGCTCTTGCCCCTTTAAAGGTGAAGAGCAGTCACCCCAAACTTATTTAAAGGCATATTTTCATCATCCCAAACTGTTCCAATTCTCCCAACCTACTTACTTCTAGCCCCTCCCACATTTATCGAAAACTCATCTTTATCCAGACACAATCCTAGTGTATTGCTTCATGGCTTGTCCCAGTGGCCATACAAGTCCATAATGTGTAATCAAGACACTCTCAGTATCCATGTTGTGTAATTTAGCTATGATGCATTGTTTGAATGTGATGCCAATCAAAGAGCTGTTCCAATTGAGAGTTTTGATGTATGTATATGAAACTGTAGTTTAGGGTGACGAATGACTGCCTTTAAATGTAAAGCAACAACTAAATCTCACTGTATTCATTTTATTTCCATTCAAAGCAGCTTTCGTTACATTTTAGGACTCCAGTATTACATACTGAAGGTACTGTAAACCAAGCAGTTTCTTGTATATTTCACACGGGAGAAACAGAATGTTGTCACATGACTTGCAAGGGCCAATCATGAAACCGGACAGTCCTCGTACACTACTTCAAGTTGGGGTGGCCTTGGTCCCTCACGGTAGTGGGCATGTGCAATTTGAGAAAAGCTTTGTGCTTTTACATGGAATGCAACACCATGCGGTTTGTAAGCATTGTCAAGGTTCTTCAAAGGGGAAGAAATTTCCCTTTCCCGATGTGTGAAAGATGATGTAATAAAAGAGGAAATGGCTGCAGTAAAACTTTCACGTGAACCTGTTACATATTAATTTACCAGGGAGCATGGTGTTTTAAAACTTTTAGAAAAAAAATCTCCATTCACTTTTACCACAAACATGCGTAACTTTGAAGTACAGTAAGAACAGCTGTTGCGGTTCACTTTGATTGAAAAGGGCATTCAGCCTGTGCTGTTCTACAGATATTTAATTCCTGTAGTGTGGTAATGAATGAAGCACACCCACCTCATACCTGGCAGTGATTGGTTCTGCATACCAGCATTTTGTACCAATCACAAGGTAAGCACTCTACTAATACTAAACCAGTTTGGACTTGCTTGCTCAGACATGCTGTACTGTCAAGACAAGGTCACACAAAGGTTCATCATATCACAAGGTTTAGGACAGTTGCAGAGGTTTCCTGGAAAATTGCACAATGCAAGTAAGCCCATACATTATTTGAAAATAACTCTGATGAAACGACCCTTAATACTGACTCAAAATTTGAGTGGAATTTAGTGGAAGGAGGAGGGGTTTGTTCTATTCACTTAGTGATAAGCTACTGGTTGGTATAGACTTGTGAAAATGGGAAATTTAAGCTAGACAGGGATAATTTTACTATAAAATCAGCTTACAGAAGAATTGGTGAGAGATGAAAGTAATTACAGGAAATTTAGCAGGAGCAACAGGTTGGACTTTGCCACAAAAGGTTATATGTTAGATTTTATTTTCATGATATTGTATTGTAAAAGTTGAAACAATTGTAAAAGCCTTGTAAAGATTTCAAGTTGATGAATTGATGAAATGAAATTTACTTGTAGTCCCTGTGACTGTACTGTAACTTGTTGTCTATCTTGACGGGTTTATCTGAAAAGCATTGGTTCATTGTGAATCACTCATGCTCGTACTGTAATTCTTATGAGTCTGATAGAGGAGAATAATAATAGTCCATGTTATAAACTTAGACCTTGGAGTGATTAGCAGATCTATAATTTGAGATTAGTTGGATGAGCTTAAAGGCTGGGTAGACTCATTTTGTGACTTTGGACTGGACAAGTAGATCAATAAAATTAATAACATATGTAAAGGTAAGGCCTTGGTGCAACTGGATTGAAGGCCCTTTAATACAATTTAACTAGAGTGGAATGGGGCTGCAATGACAACAAGTTGCTCTTTTTGGTTTATAGAGCTTTATAAAACCGATGGGACCAAGAGTCATGGCTATTGGGCCTTTACTGGCTATGGTACCCTCAAAAATGTCCTGTAATAAAGTAGACTTATAGTCAAATTGTTCATTTTGGCTGTGTCTTTTAATAATCTATTTGTAACCCTGGGTTTTGTATGAAAGACACTGCAAATTAAGATTTACACCTATCACACAGTGTTTTCAGTGGGTTTGTCTATGATAAACCACAATTTTAGCCAGGACAGGAACTCATGATGAAAATCCTATGCATGGTATGCATCACTGACTGAGGGGGTGTTTGAAAGGTATTTCAGTTTACCAATTTGATTAGAGGCATGGTGTTTGAATGTGGACATGAGGAATGTTTTCCTACCCACAAGTTTTTTGAATGATTTGATTTGTTTTGGTTGTCCTGGTGATATCCATCAGGTTACAGCATATTCTAGTCTTGGCATTGATATAACCTCAACATCCTGATCAAGTTTGCAAATTGGCAAATGTTGGCAAGTGGTGATGTTTTCAGGTATTGCGAAGATTCATTTTGTGGCTAGGTTTAGCTCATTGCAGTCATTGATTTGAATCAGAATATAAGTCTCCAGATATGGTGTATGCTACTGAAGGACAGGTGAGTGAATTGATCTTGTTTTTAGGTCAAAAGATTTTATGTTGCTTCTTACTCAGAGCCTCCTTATAGTTACATGTGACTTGGTGAATATGGGGTGGCTTCACATGATGTCACAGTTGGTAAAACACGCCCACTGCCGGGCAAATATCAACAGTGTTTAGTGCACCAGTCCCACACATCAGTCGTCAGCTGCTCCACAGCTAGCTACACTAAATGCATTCTACACTCAATTTTGCATGTTGAAAGGAGCGGGTTCGTGATGTCAGTGAACGCCCTCTACAGTATGTGGAGGATTCAAGCAAGTCAAGTCAACTTGTGCAACTGTATTTTGGAGGGCTAACAAGTACACACGAACTCAAAGTTGTGTGCTTAAGCAGTGTTTGTAGGTGTGAGCATGTTGCTAAAAGATGATGGGATATTTAAGGCCCTATTTTCTGCCCCCAAACAGTATCAATTCTCCTAACCTACATACTTAAGCCCCTCCCATAATAATCTAAAATCCATCCTCATCCAGACAAAATTTCAGTTTATTGCTTCACGGCAAGTATCTAGAAAAGCTCAAAACACTCTCAGTACATTCTTGCTATGTAAGATTAGCTTTGGTACTTTGCATTGTACCAACCTGTCAATCAAGGAACTGAGCCAATTGAGAATTTCGGTATCGGTAAGCCCCTACAAGAATTGTGGTTTGGGGGGGGTGTTTGGTACTGGTACTTTAAAGTAGCATTCAGAGTTCATTTTGAAGTTTTCCATGACTTTATTGCTGCACCACAGTCATGTATTCATGTACAGTGGGACAAAAAATGATCTGTTATCATGGTCTAACATTGTGATTGGTCCCTGTGGATGAAGCTATCTAGTCTTGCATTTATGTGGAACTTTATTAACGTAACAAAATTACAAATGTTCTTTTCAAGAGTAATTTACACAGACTTAAATTCCCTTTTCACTTGAAAGACCTCTTCAATGTTTATTGATTTCGATTAACACTCAGTGAAAAAAGGAAAATTGAAGTGCTAGACAAAAGGTTAATAGTTGCCGTCAAATTCTGCTGTACACCTTTTACAGTTTAACTGTGGGACAGGGCAGACTTAATTTTTATGAATGAAGTTCTGAGAGGCTAGAGGCTAGATGCGGATCCAACTGATCTGTCCATTGGTGGATCGCCGGCCTGGGGGAGGGGTATAAGGGGAGGGGTGTCCCCTTCCCTTTCTCGAAAATTTTTGAATTTTAGAAGTGTCTACACGCAAAATGGTGACACTTTTTGGGCAAATCAGTCAACACAATGTCATTAGGTCACCGCCAAAAAATTCAGTACAGTACTAAATATTTTGCGGTAATGTAGAAAAATATTGTATTGAGAGATTTTCCAAAATAATATTATGCAGATACTCACAAATGCGCAATGACTAAAACCTCTTCTAATCACAATATTTCAAAGTTATTTTTGGGGTAAATTTTGGTGCAGTACCGGCACAGTTTTCAAACGTCAACTCCATGTGTAACCGGCGGTCTTCGTATACATCTCTCATATGGCATTATAGCCATGAAAACATATAGGCCTAGCCGGCCAAGAACTGTCAAGACGGTTAAGACCATTCGGGGACTCTGAAACAAGCCCCGCCTATAACCCGCAAAGAGGTTAGGCTATTTATTTTCGCTGTTGAACGCGGCGTTGAACGATGTTATAACACTATTTAGTCAGTAGCAGGAATATGTTCCATGCCTGCTGCGAAGGTTAGCCGATAACGCTGTTGCGGCAGCCAGCTTACGGTACATACCTGTATCTAGGCCTATATGCATTGTATAGCAGCGCGAGCAATTGAATGTGCTGTGAGATAAGATTTACTGAATTTGTAGTCATCGGTAAGCTGAATTATTTGCTAATTTTTGTGGTTTTCTAAGTAAGAATACTTCGGAGATTTGGAATGCTGGTTTTTCAGAGGGTTGGGTGGGTCAGCGGGTTTGGGTGTCCAAATGCGGGTCAATCCCGCGAAATGCGGGTCACTTGGGAGGTATGAGTTTCCTTGAAGTTTGGGTGATAGATGTTCTCTAGGTGGGTGAGCTAGCCTAACTGCTGTGTATAGAAGAATCCAAACAGCTAGTGAAACAGGTCATTTGTAGTGTCCTTCAGCCTTCAGTCAGCTTAAATTTATCATCATATACACGAATCCGGACAGCAAGTGATGGTCTGATTTCAGTCGGCCATATCTGGGGTCCATCACCTTTAAATCTTTCGATTTCCTTGCTTTCCTCTATCATGGATGGTTGTACACTAATTTGCATCTTAAATTCTCTAAGGTAAGTAAATATGAGGGTTTGAAATTCATGTACTGTAAACAAGTAATAAAGACGGTTTTAGGCTGATGGACCCTACTAATGGCAGCCCACAGTCACTAAAAACAAGAGCTAATCGGATTCGTCTACAATATGAAACCCTCATATTCTGTGCAATTTAGGAAATCAAGGAGTACTGTATTTTAGTGTGCAATCTTCCTGGATGCAGTAAAGCAAAGAATTGGAAGATTAAAGCTGATGGACCCCAGTTATATCCATCTTTAATCAGACCATCACTTGGCTGTTTGGACTAGTCTATAGCACAGGTGGCATTACAGTGATTTTCAGAGGTGTTAGTGGTCAAAAGATGTGAGGAAGCTGCTGCCTTCCAAAAGAATGCCAAAATGTATGTGTCTGACCTGAAAAACATATTTAGATACTATACATTGTAAAGGAATACTTCAAAATGTTTTAAAACTGTTAATTTCTGCATTGTTGCTCTTTTATTTTACTTCCATAAC
Source organism: Holothuria scabra (assembly GCA_037179385.1). Taxonomy (NCBI): domain Eukaryota; kingdom Metazoa; phylum Echinodermata; class Holothuroidea; order Aspidochirotida; family Holothuriidae; genus Holothuria; species Holothuria scabra. The sequence continues at coordinate 15,041,880 of CM074197.1, forward strand.
TTCCACCATGTTCAATTTTATAAACTGGCGTAAGGCTTCAATTTGTGTCCTGTTTTAAATATATGCCACTGTTGAACTATTATCAGTGTTTACTGAAAAATTGTTCCTTGAAAATAGGTTAGCTGAACAGTGAAGTTGATTCAATAACAAGTGGAAAATAAAAAAAGTAGGAAGTTCCTTTCTGGAAAAATTTATCATGTGAAAGAAATTTTGGCCACTGGAGCCTGGCTTATTTGGTGTACAAAACATACATGTTGATATTTGGTGGAAATTTGACTTGCTCTAGGAGAAATAAATATTTTTCCAGCCCCTCATTATTTCATTTAGGGTGAACAATTATCATTAATCATGTGTTTTTACCATACCTTTAACAACTGACTGAGTCAGGAAATTCCCCTCTTGTTATTTCTTGTCATCCAATGAAAATCTGTAGAACTGTGCTGCACAATTCCTCCAGCAGTAGAGCTCATCAATAAATGTCAAAGGACATTGCTCATCGTCGGCAGGTCATTGCCCAGTCTCAATGAGACACTATTGATTATGACGGCAGCAGCAGCATCTCTCTCCTCTATTGCAAGCTTTTTGTGTGCATTAGTTGCTCCTTCTACTCAGCATCAACCGTTGATGTACACCCTTTGCACAGACTGTGTAGAAAAGGGAACTTGGAGAGAGTTCTGCAAATGAGGAATATTGCTGGCAAATGTCCAGATCATCATCTCTAAATATTCTGTCAGTATAATACCTCTTGTTTTCCTTGTCATCGGTGTTATGAGAGGGAGAGGCTGCTGCAGTGCTGCTCTACTGTAGGAGATTACAAAACATGTGTTCAGGACTTGGCCCATAGATGAAGGAAGGATGTTTCTAATTGCTAACTTCATCTGTCAGATGGAGAAACGCACCAAGCTGCCAATGACGGCTGGCTATGCACAGTATGATCAGGTATGTCTGCTGTAAGCATCTGCTAATAGTGAGTTTAGTATAGGCCTATTACCTAAAATGGTGGATATCCTGTTAGAGCACAGGTGTGCATTTTTCTGTATGGATCAGATATTTGTATAAGTTATAATGTAACACAATTCATCCCTGCATGTTTGGGATTCAAGAAGAAACGCAATGTAGAAGTGAAGCACAGGTATCCCCAGTCTGATTTAGTGTCATGCTGCAATCTTAGGGGTTATGTCAATGTTCCTAAGGTTTATGTCAAATGTTTGGAAGGTTCACTGTTCTGGAGGTTCAATGTTCCTGAATCTTGGAAACATCAGCACCTCTGGTAACACCGAACTTTGGGAATAAAGAACCTTGGAATCATTTCCAAACCATCGACATACAAGGAAATGGAGAACGTCAAACCTTGGGAACATAATTGAAACACAGGACATCAGGCAGACCCCCAATCTTACTGCATGAACAGTATGAATTTAATACTATGTTGCTCCTTTAAACTATGGGACAATATTTTTGTCACAGTATATTGATAAATTCATTACTAGCATTACAGTTCCATGGTTTATCTTAAAATGCCTTACATTTATGCTTTAATAGATCATAATGAATTATTCATGAACAGAAATTTATTTCAGGGAACTTATCAGTAGGATGAGCTGTAAGTCTAATATTTAAATAAATTTATGAAGGCATCGACCTGCTCTATTTTGTTGATTAAATTTTGCAGATGTTGTTCCAGTACTTGCTGCAATTTTACAATACCCTAACATCACATGGGCAAATAAAATTGGAGGAAATCATAAATGCTCGTTCTGTGTGTTTACCATGAGTTAGTAGTTTCACTCCTGAAGTAAATGTGCACTGCTGAAGATGTCTCTTACTGTAGCTTTGAATACTATATAAACAATGGCTCAAAGTTTAACTTAAATTCACATCTCAGACATAGGCTAACCCCTTGCTACGTCTAAATTGCATTTACTTGCTCACAGCATGCTACGTGGAGAAGTTCTAGCACCCCCCCTCACTTTGCCCCAATTGACCCGAAGATCACCCCCATAACTCTTCCACACACGTCTAGGCTGCTCAGGAGCTTTCGTGAGTCTAGATACCCCAGCTTTTTCCAGCATCTTTCCATGCGGAACATTAGCGAAGTGACACGCCAGGAAGGGGGGGGCGGATTTAAAATGATTGGGGTAGTTTGAAGTTAGGGAAAAATTTTGAAGAGTGGAATTAACTTGTGATTAAGTTGTGATGGTCTTAAAGGTTTCTTTCAGTTCGTTAGCCAGGATTTAATGACTCGCCAATGCAAATGTGTCTCTCCGTCAGATTTAATTTGATACAAACTGACTTTAATGTTCAAAAACTAAAGAGTACAGGATAATTAAAACACTGGCAGTGTTTCCTATACAATCTGTCATGACTTCAATCTTGTAAGGCAGAGATCATTTTAACAATTATAAGCAGGAAGCAGAGGCTTGTCTCTTAACCACAACTTCCTCATTTCTTGTCATGTGAACATTTTGTATGTGTGACAAGTACAGTACCTTCTGTACTAAGCAGCTAACACTGGATCATTTTGACAATGTTATGGTGGATACCCACAGTGTGTAAATCTAAAGGGCCAATCCTCTCAATTAACTACACTTCTTGTAGGGGGTAGCAGAAAGTTTCAATTGGCTCAGCTTTTTTCATTGACTGCTAATTTAAGCAATGCAGAGTACCAAAGCTTGTATTGCACAGCATGAACTGTACTGAGAGTGTTTCGATTATACACATTGAGCTTTTCTATACTCACCCTGAAGCAATATAAATTGAGGTTGTGTCTGGATAAGGGTGAATTTCAGACAATGGTGGGAGGGGCTTAAGTAAGAAGGTTAGGAGAATTAATACTGTTTTGGGGTGAGGGAATTGGGCCTTTAAAGAGGCCTCAAATACTTAAAAAGTTGCATCTTGGTATGTTACAAATGAATCTGACTGTTACATCATTGCCATGGACAATTCATGGGAATTTAAGCAAAAGAAGAGACTAATGTTTCCTTGGTATACTCGTTGTGAGATGAGACAACCGTACTGTAGGTTATGGCTACCACATTACAGAAAGATGTTCTAATTACCACCTGTAATATGCATATGGATGAAGTGGTAGATCTTCTCTCCCTGTTGATATCAAATCTGACATTGTATTACCCATGAACATAATACAATTTCGTAACCACTTCAGCCCAGGAGAGTACCTGTTCAGTACTGGGAGAGGGCATTGGAAAAAAACCTTTATTTTCCTGGAAGTTTAAATTTCCTGCAATTTTCACACTAAGGTACAAGCCAAATTTTACTCCAAAAGCTCAAATTTCCCTTCAGATACAATGGCTTCCAAGCAATGTGGTTCCAAATCTCTGTTTTTCCCCAGCCATGGCCCATTCCTTGTTAACTGTGGGAGGGACTAGAGTAAGAAGGTTGGGAGAATTGGAATTACCTGGGGTGATGAATTTTCATTTTCTTTAAATCCCATAGATTTCAAGACAGCATGAAACTTTTGCCAAGTTTAGTTCTGCATGCATTCTAACAACATATGGCAATGAAAAGTCTCTAGATATTTTGTCACATAAAACTGTCTCTAATCGATTAGCGATACCAATTGATATTTTATCATTTTAGAACATAATTGAAAAATCACATGTTATGACTAATTGTGGCAGTTATCATATTGATACTTAAATTAACATTTGACTTAAATATCCTGCCATATGGTGTCATGTCATATCAACTGAATGAACTTTATGGATGGGTTATACCAAAGACATAAAAAATGAAACCAACAGTACTGTCATTGTGCTTGCAGCCGTTCACCTTTAGCAATGAAGTTAGGAAAAGGAGCTACAGTAGTGAACCACAACTGGGAAAAACTGGGCCTTTCTGAGTTCTGACTTAAAGGCCCAAGTCTCTCACCCCAATCAGTACATTTCTCCTAACTTCCTTACTGAAGCAAGCTGCCACAATTGTCTGAAATTCATCGATCCTCATCCAGACACAATCTCAGTTGATTGCTTCAGAGTAAGTATGAAAAGCTCATTATGTATAATCAAAACACTCTCAGTGCAGTTCATGCAGTGTAATATCAGCTTTGGTACTTCGCATTGTTTGAATTAGCTGTTAATCAAGGAGCTGAGCCATTTGAGAATATCTCTAAACCCCTACAAGAGTTGTAGTTTGGGGTGAGAGGATTGACCCTTTAAATCAATTGGTTTATAGAAAGTCAGCTGTAAAATTTTATTTATCTAGCTAATTAACTAACCAGTGGATGGAGGGGAGGAGTTTTTCACTACAAGCATAACACTAAGACTTTCAAGTATGCCTGTGAGTAAAGCTCCAACCTGTAGATAGTGCTATTAAAGCATTTTACTAGCTGCTCACAAGCAGTTCTACACTCTGCAGTACATACATTGTACAGTAATGCATACTATCCCTGTACATCTGTGTAATGATTGCCACTAGCATTTTTCATGTGAAGTAAAAGCTAGCACCGAGTTTACTTGGATGTTGGGTTACCAGTGTATACCATCAACTTCCAGTAAGTAGTATACATGTACTTGTTTTGTCATGATACCTTATAGCAGAACATGGACATTGACCCTGGTATCAGTATTTCCATATTGGATGTTTCCCACATATTCAAGATACTGCAATTTTATCAACCATGCAATATTTCAACATCATGGAATCTTGCAGTTGAATTGATTTCGAGATCATATCACAAATTTTTGGTTCATTAATTAGGGTTTTTCTTAACACATGGAACAAAAGGGTTTAGGAATGTACAATTGCTTCACAACAGCTCCTACCGTGTTGCACTCAGTTTGCATTTGCAACTGCATACACTAGGCGGTAGGTAGCAAGTTTGCAATTCAGCCAATAAGGGATGAGCTGTCTGTAAAGGAGCATGAGCATGACATTCATCAGGGGCCCGTTCCACAAAGAGTTACGCACGATCTTAAGTATGATTTACTGTTGGCTTAAGTATGGTGAATCAAACTTAAGATTGTGCATAACTCTTTGTGGAACCGCCCCCAGGTCTAAAACACTCATTGATGCATCTAGCCAGAGCAGGCAAAGTCTTTCTGTTCAGCTCATCGCTATGAAAAACCAACGTCCACGGGTGTTGGAGCCAAAACCATTTCAAATCGCGTAGAAATCCAATGCAAATTTCATTTCCATAGCTGTATGTGGATTGGTTGAAGCAAGGCTATCAAATGTTCATTTAAAAGAGAAACACTGCTACCATTGTACAACAGTACACAGCAGTCAATGTAATTGGATACTGGTATATTGTACGTTACCGTGCAAGACACAGTACAGTGACGTATTACTACGTAACAACCTTTACAGCACACAGTCACGAGAGAAGACAGTGCGATATTTTTCAACCAAAGATTTGTTTGTCATCTTTTAAACCAACTCTTTGATGTAAAGTTGTCATTCTTTGTAAGAGCCTGCCTATGATCAAGACTTCCATCTGAATTAGGAGCTTTAACAGACGCAATAAGCCTTTATTTTTGTTGGGTGTAAACGACTCTCTGGTCAACATAGCATTGCAAAAAATCAGAGTTATTGAGCAACTCCTACTTCTGGAAAAGACCGGTTGTGGTTTGTGCTCAGGAATGTTAAGGCCATCAAGTTTTGGGCGCTCATTGAAAGAAATTTTTAACTATCTCCGGCAGGTTGCAAGGGGCTGCAGCTTAAGTAGGGGGCTGCAGCCACAGAGGCGCTATGCAGGCTATGATGCATCTGGAGTTTATACCATATTGAAATCATGTCGTATTTATTCTGGGTTGGGCTTGACCTCTGTTGACAGCTAGTACATGAAAACAAAGAAATGGGCCTTGTTGGTTTTATGGAGCAAATGTTTTACAGCATAGATGAATTATGTACCTGATTTGTAAATTACACTTCCTGTTCCAGGAAGCATGAATGGGTCGTTAGGTAGGGTTGGGCTTTACTCTGTACTGGTCATGCCAGTATTATTCATCGTACTGTAACAGGAATGGCAAATGCTTAGACGCACTGTAAGTAGGGCTTCATAGCGTGGATGGTGAGCCCAGGGAGCTCAAATTGGGAATTTTGAAATTTGTTTTGTAAAATGTTCTCTATATACATGTAAAAATGATCCAGTCTAGGATCCAGCAAGTTCATATGACTCCTGGATTGCTTTCTGCCCACATTTTACATGTAAATTTATTAGTACTTACACCAGAATTTGATATTTCTTTCCATTAATTCTCTTCTTTTCTGTGAAACAATTAAAAACTGACATCTGTTTATTTCACTCTTCAACTATTACTGTTACTAAACAGTCTATCAGCTTGACATCAATTGATCAATCTACTTCACCCCTCTGCTTACCTCTTATCACACTTGTTACCCCACCTACTTGCAACTGTAGTAGAGCCCTTGTAAACAAATAGCACAGTCGAGGTTGAAGCTGCATGCGTTGGGTAGACAGCCTCTCATGTCCTCAAACCTACACAGTGTACCACCCAAACTTCAAGGAATAATTTAGTGTTCAAAATTTGCATAGCAATTTTAGTGTTCAAAATTTGCATAGCAGTTTTGAGTTTTTTCTGCTTCTCTTTCACAAAATCATTAAAATCCCTAGTGCTGTGCACAAAATCTGCTATACAATTTTGTATTTGTGTAGCATTTTGTCCATTTTGTGTAGCAAATTGTGATGCGATACCAGATAAATTATTCCCTGACTTTGGATGCAACATTGGAACTGTAGTACTTGAAGCAAAGCAAATTACAGATCTGCTAGTTAACTGGTCCACTGGAAGGTGCTTTCATCCGGCACGCAACTGACTTTTTTGGCAGAGCAACCAATTTAATTGGCAAGGGTGTATGCCAAGTGGGAAAAGGGCTGCAGTTCCCAGAGAAAACCCATTGTACATCAAGTGGGATTTGAACCCATGCACATGTGAAACACATCAATTGGTACAAATCAGCTGGAATAGACCACTGTGCCACTCTATGACCCACATGGTCTACTGTACCTGTCTATCTCCCTTAAAACTATTATTGGACAGTCTGAAAAATAATCACTGGCAAGGAATAGATCTCCTGATGAGCCATCACTGCCAGGAATTTTTTTTTTTTTAAGAGAAATCCTGTGTTTAAATTTTGAGTTTACACCCTCTCCCCCAGTGATGCAATACAAGGAGGACAAACAGATAGGCCAACGTTGGTCTGCAGTGCTTAAACTACTGCATGTCGTGTGCAAGAGAATTTATACAAATTGTGTAGCAAGGGGTAACAGAAAAGTGCCCATGACTTCACCTACAGCAACAGTTATGGTGGGGGGGGGGGCTTATATTTATGATATCCAGAGCAGTGGATATGTTACAAATAGATTTAAGACAGCTACATAGTAAAATTTTATTTCAATCAAGTTGATTGCTTTAATGGGCATACAGTTGAGAGCTTGTACTTAAGTACAGAGAAGTGTACTGTAACAGCTATATGAAACAGGTATTGACATTCCACAGGATTGTGGAACTCAATCCGTAGGTGAAGGTATATATGTGGGAACAGACTTGTACAGGGTATGTACTGTATAGATCAAGTAGCTCCCGTGATCAAATACAATTTTGTATTTTATGACAGCTTTATGTGGACTGTGAATAAGGATGCCCAGATATTTGCAGTACATTTTGCAATTTATTGTCGCATTACTGGTATACCTGTACCATACTCTTAAATGGGAATTCTTAGACACATCTGGAAGATACCGGTCATGGCACTCACCTTGCTCTGTATATTTACTTTCTTCATTCTAACTGACTTCTTTTCAGAACTGCAATGGAAAGTTTATGGTCCCTGCTATTTTCCTTACCTATTCGGCTACCACCTTAAATTTGATGGTTGTCAATGTTGACAATTAGTCGATTGATTTCAAGTACTGCACCTGTACAGTTTATGTGTGCTGATCCTTATAGTTTGGGCTGAGCCCACCAAATAGTGATTAGTAGCATTACTCCAGGGCTATAGTGAAGTTACTGCTGTTTTCAGTGTGAGTATTTTGGCCAGCTTTACAATTCTTCCTTACAGTGCTGTATTTTAAGATACTTTACACTTCAGTGAACAATCTGTCCCATAGTCTCTGAACTGACTGCCCTGGTCAAGTGGTTTGGGTCTCCCACTTGTAACCAGGAGGTTGGGAGTTCGACTCCTTGCCAAGTCATACAGAAGACATATAAAGGTCAAGAGCAGTCCCCCCCAAACTTATTGTGAAGCAGTTAACAGCTAAATTGCAATTGTCTTTTTATCTCTCTTCAGATTATCTTTCGTCATATTTTTAGACTTCATTGTAGCATATCCAGGGTAAACCAAGCAGTAAATTTCACATTTGAAGGGAAGCAATGTTGTCACATGACTCTAAACAGCCAATCATGAAACAGGACAGTCTACTAAACTACCTCAAGCTGGGGTGACTGCTCTTGCCCTTTAAAAATGGAACATACTGTACTGCCATTGTGCTTGGTGCTCAGCACAAGCAGTGGAGATGGGGAAACAAGCTGTAAATTTAAACTTCACAACTCAGAAAAATCTTGTACTGTTTATAGGCTAGTACTGAGCAGTATGAAAATAATATGCCCACACAGGGAGTATTTTGTAGTTAGTCACTTTTTCAAGTTTCTTCAGTCAAATTAATTTACTCCCTTTTACTTTACATGCATAGGTCTGCGAACAATTTGTATCATCTTTTATGAAAGGGTAGAGGGATAGATGGCACCTCTCCCACTATAGTACACTTGGGAGATGTAGGGATTTATCAATTCCTTTCTTCATCTTAGAATGCTTGGATAAAAATAAGTTTTGCTTATGTTGTCTGGTACTGTAGTTGCAAAGATGCTGTAGAATTAATGGGTGGGAAAAGTTTGGAAGTTGGGACTCTCCTTCCTGGAAAATTCAGGGACGTGGAAGGAAATTTTGGCAATTGGAGATGGAGAAAATTTCTTTTTTGTACATGGAAATATAAGAAGAATTGTGGAAAATTTAAATTTTAATCCTTTCCTGGGAAATAATTTTTACTCTTTTTCTGCAAAATTAACAAATGTATGTTGCAGACATATACTCACCCCTTGCTTCATTTAAATTGCATTATTCTTGCATGCTGTTCAGCTCTGCTCGGAGGAGACTTCATCGGGAAAGAGTTTTGGGGTGATTATTTTGGTCGTATATTTAAGTGCACTTCCATTTTGAGTTATATGAAAAAGTACTGTTCTGTCAGATTTTGCTTCTGATGTGATTGTCGAGGTTCGTGCTTGATTTTTAGTCAAAGATAGTATTCTCGGATGCTGATACTGGTTGGAATAAAGTACTCTTTGTGCCTGTTCAAAATGTCCTGGTGAAACCCTGATTGTTCATCAGCCTTGGTTGTTTAGAGCAAAAGATTTCCCCATGTTTTAAAATTGGCACCAATTTTATGTTTTTCACATTCTGTCAAATTTTAGTTACAGAGTATCAAGCTACACTTTGCAACTGTTTTTCTGATTTTCTTTGGGTATTTGCCATCCACCCTTGAGAATTATGATGAGAAGGAAGCAAGTTGTCACAGTAGTAATTATTCAGAATGAGTTTTAAAAATGAAGAGAAACTGTATCTAGCCAGGGTGAGACAGCAGTGCTATCTATTTTTGGGCATGTGATTGAAACATGAGACAAACAGGTGCTGTTGCCATGGTGATCAGATTCCACTTTTATCAGTGGTTGCAGTACCTCAAAAGTAATTTATAAAGGTTAAAGGTCTTACGTATACATACATTGATTCTAATGAAAATGCTTTGCAATTTTGACAAACTGAAAAAACTCCATGGTTTTATATCTTTATTACTATCAATTGTCTAAAAAAGTATGATTTTAACATGATTCTAGATTTTGTCTTGTATAGTTGGAAGGCCTCCGCAAAAATTTTATAATGAAAAACAGAATTTTATCTATACCAGGGTTGTGTTTTAAAAGGTATTTTCAAACACATTTCTTTTTTTAATCTCAGATCAAATTTATGGACAAATAATGCACACATTGAACATTTATCTGATAATCTTGCATGGCATTTGAATTTCTTGTAAATTTATTCAAAGTGAAAAAATATACTGGAAATAATTGACCTTTAAGGCTGTGTGTTTGGAAGTTCTGCTTTTAGGGGAGAAAAATTTTTCAAAAGTATGTGAGTGGTAGATCTGTATTGTGGTATCAGGGAAAGATGGGTAAGGAAATACAAGAAGGTAGCTGTTGTAACCTAAGCAAAATGTCATTCAACCGTTGATGTACCGACTTTAAAATCTACAAATTAGTATGATAACTAATTCTTTGTGGGAAAGAGGTGTGGGTAAACTACCACACTGCACATGCACTGACTGCATGGTCAAGTGGACAGAGCACCTTTCAGCCAGGTCTGGACCCCGGGTGGGATCACCAGTGCTACCACTGACAGTATGTATCTATATGGTTTTAGAACCCACCTCATAGCATCCTACTGTACATGCTATATGTACACACATTTCTTCTGTTACTATTTAACCATATAACAGTACAAGGTACAGTTACCATCTTAGTAAATATTGCTCAATATAGTATTTTGTGATAAATTATTCACCCAGCATATCTGCTATGGTAAATATGTTGTAGCCTTCATTTCCTTTTTTTTTTAGAGTGTGTGATTCATTCCTTTGATAATTCAGTCAATGAAATTTATCTCTCAAGTACTTCCTGTATAACACCTGTTCATTCAAGTCACCTTGGTTTATCTTTAGACCATGTGCACATTTTGAAATATCATGAGCGTGCCCCCTTGAACTGTAGGAAGTATGCATTTGTCAAATAAATTACATATTTCATATTTACAGAACCCACACAAAGTGTATTAGAGAGCTTTAGCTTCTAGCATACAACACTATGGTAGTACTGGAGTAGTTATGCTAACATTCGACGCACATCAGCCATGCAGCTCTCTGTGTGGACTTACTACAGAACTCAGCACTGTTTGCATTTCTTCATAGCAATAATTCTGCTCCATTCCGACTCAACTTGCTTTCTGTATTGTACGTGGCCTCCAATGATGCAACAGCACATACTGTACAGCTAGAGTGATTAAGATGAGAGCCGAATGGGTTGCATTGAGACTGTGTGTGATTCTAATTTTAGAACCAGTGAGGCTCTAATTACCGGATTAGAATGCGTGGGTGTTCGGATAGAATGCATGTTAAGTTTTGTGTGAAACACATCCGTGATCACCATGTGGAATATGCAAGCTTATTTCCATCCATCTCCTGGATTGTGGGTTGTGAAATTTTCAGCAGAGAGTTTAGTGCTCAGAGCAACAGGGATGCTGGGGACTTTTTGAAAGCATTGATTTATATGTTTGCATCTGTGGGAAAATAGTTGAATGTACTCTTTTCATTTTTGAAAAAAAGGGTGTTTCAAAACAGTGTTGCGATGAAATTATGACACTGGTCTGATGCAAATGATGACTTCAAATTTTTAAATCGTAGCTATCAATACTAGCGGGCTGTCACTAAAGTAGCACAATGAAGGTGTCATTTTTGCACCAAATGCCTAGTTTTTGTTTGTGTGTGTTTTTTTTTAAAAAGTAATTTCTAGAAAGTTCTATGACACAGCAGAGCTGCCAAAATTGAGGTCTTGAAATCAGGAAGATGTGCGTCATAGATCAGGAAGATTTTGGGATTTGTGTGTATTTCAATGGGGGAAATTGTGTCCTGCGATCAGGAAGATCTTATATTTTGAATGTTTGGAGGTGAAATTTCCAGTAAGTCTTCTGCAGAATCAGGAAGACTTGGCAGCTCTGATGTCACTGGAAATTCTTTCTTATTTAACAGGTATTCTGTAGTCTAGGCCAATTATTCAAAAAGAATTTATAGAAGCAAATATATGTTGTCCATTTGTCGTTTAGATTTTATTCAATGCAGGATGTACTTTTTGGAGTAAGAAATTTTTTCCTTTAATGGTTGGTTGTATGATTTGTCTAAAGGTTCTGATATACTGTAACCAATAGACTCATTTGAACCTTTGTCATTGGTTGGCACAGATTTGCACAGGAACATATGCCTGCACGTTCGGTTTTGTGCATTCAGTGGTCTCTCAATGGCATGCAGAATGTAGATGAATTAGAATCTGCATTTCATTGTGACAAAATGTAAGCGCACGTCATCAACTTTGTCACCAAACATCCTTGGCATCATACAGCACATGCAGTAAAAAGAATAGCTTGTTCTTACTGTATCACTTTTTACATACTGTATGTCAAATGGGTCTTTTGTGTTAAACCAATTGTGAATTAAAAAATAAAAATTTCGTGTTACAGCCTTGCAGGTATAGTTGTATAGTTACTCCAAAATGTAATACACAAGTAGAGACTTGGGTTTCCCAGGTACGTGCAGTTAATTCCCTGGTATTGCAAAATAATTTTTTTTTTACTGGTGTGTAAAATGAGAAGCACTCACTAGATGACTTTTCTCAGTCAAGGACTGAAATTGTTGCATTTAAAGGATAACTTTTACAATCTTTCAGTCATAAACCTTTAACTACACAGGTTACTGATAAAATGAAGTTTAAATAGCCATCTTTAAATGAACCCTGACCAGTCAAAGGCAAGGTTAGAGTAGGAAGTTACATATGCAATGTGTCTGTCATGCAGTATAGTTGAGGATTCAGGAATATTTAAATGAAGTTACTTAAATATTATTCCTGAAAACTTAAATATTATTCCTGAAAGATTTTCTCTTACACATAATACAGGAATCAATTTTAATAACTTTTCCATGACTTTTCCAGGAACAAATAAACAATTTCCATGACATTCTTCTTGACTTCCATCAATAAAATTTCATGAAATTTGAGGCAAGGAAAACAATAATTTTGATATTACTAGTGACAATATACATTTTGATTTTACAAGTGAGATGGAAAGATGTCACTTTTTGAAAATTTCCATGACTTTTCCATAATTTTTTTGAACAACAAAACTTTTTAAGTCCTTGGGAATATTTCTCCAAATTTATAGCTTTCCAATATTTTTCTGGTTCTGATGGAGTACTTCTCACAAATTTCTGCAAAAAGACCCTAAGGAACCCTGATAACACACTCACAGTTCAAAATTAAGATATCAAATGTGAAAGATAAAGGTGATTATAATGGTGCTATGCAATCTTTCCTTTGTTCTTAAACTGTATGTTATCAGGTTTATCTGCCATTTTGTTTTTCTACAAAAACTTATTGATCCAGGTCAGCACTTTTTGATGAGCACTAATTATCACTTTTCTTTTCCAGTGAAATTGAGACCAATAATTCTAAAATTATCATCTAACAACAACTTGCTTCTAAAATAGGGTTTCTTGTCAGATTACACTGCGAAAGTAGAACTAAAACGCGGTTCCAAGAAGTCCCAATAGGGTTAGAGGGAAGGTCAAAAGGGTGCATGAGTGTGTAATTATGCTGATGTACAGCATCATGCATGTCCCAGGTCCATACCTTATCTAGCACGTTTGAGATTGGGGATTAACATGTTACGTATACTAGTGAATACCTACAAAGACTAGCTTACCTTATTGTTTGAGCCCTTGCATAATTTAGGCAGGGGAGTAGGACCACAAATCATCAGTCACCTCACATAACCGTGAAAAGTGCTATTCATTTGCACGGCTAAGAATTTTATAAACCCTGCACTGTCACGAATACCAAGTTTTACTATGAAGTGTTGCATTGCATTTGCCCTGTTATAAAGATTATGAGTTTGTCAGAAGTACTGTTAAAGGTCAGAGTGATACTCCAACTTAAAGGGCAAGAGCAGTTGTCCCAACTCGAAGAAGTGTACTGTAGTAGACTGTCTTGTTGGTTTCGATGATAAGAGAAACCAATGCAATCATGATGGCGTGCGTGTGTATGTATGTATGTGTGTGTGTGTGCGTGTGTGTGTATGTGTGTGTGTTTGTGACACTTTGCTCGTTAACACGATACCTCAAGATAGGAATGTGTGACACTTTTCAAACTTGGTACATAGATGCGCCATATTGAGAGGAAGAACCCTATTGTTTTTGGTGGAGGTCAAGGGTCACCTGGGGTCATCAGGGGTCAAAGTCTGAAAACCTTGTTAACACAATATCTCAAGATAGGAAGCTTGGATAGATTTCATATTTGCTATGTGGATGTGTTATAGTCAGTACATGGTCCCTGTTGTTTTTGGGGTAGTTCAAAGGTCATCTGGGGTCACCAGGGGTCAATGCCTGAAAATCTCGTTAACACGATATCTCAAGTTAGAAAGCTTGAATAAATTTCATATTTAGTATGTGGATGTGATATGGTCAGGAGATGGTCCCTATTGTTTTTGGTGGAGGTCAAAGGTCATCTGGGGTCCCCAGGGGTCGAAGTATGACAACCTTGTTCAGGTAATATCTCAAGGTAGGAAACTTGGATAGATTTCATATTTGGTATGTGGATGCATTATAGTCAGTAAATTGTTCCTATTGTTTTTGGCAGAGGTCAAAGGTCATCTGGGGTTACCAGGGGTCAAAGTCTGAAAATCTTGTTAACACAATATCTCAAGATAGGAAACTTGGATAGATTTCATATGTGGTATGTGGATGTGTTATAGTCAATAGATGCTTCATATTGTTTTTGGGGTAGGTCAAAGGTCATCTGGGGTCACCAGGGGTCAACATCTGAAAATCTCCTTAACACAATATCTCAAGGTAGAAAGCTTGAATAGATGTCATATGAAGTATGTGGATGTGTTGTGGTCAGGAGGTGGTCCCTATTGTTTTTGGTGGAGGTCAAAGGTCATCTGGGGTCATCAGGGATCAAAGTATGAAAACCTTGTTAATGCTTTATCTCAAGGTAGGAAACTTGGATAGATTTCATATTTGGTATGTGGATGCGTCATAGTCAGTCAATGCTCCCTATTGCTTTTGGTGGAGATCAAAGGTCATCTAGGGTCACCAGGGGTCAAAGTCTGAAAACCTTGTTTATGTGATATCTCAGGTTAAGTAGCTTTGATAGATTTCATATTTGTTACGTGGATGGGTTATGGTCAGGAAATGGTGCGTAATGTTTTTGATGGAGGTCAAAGGTCATCTGAGTTCACTGCTGGTCCAAGTCTGAAAATCCTGCTTATGCAATTTCTCAAGGTAGGAAACTTGGATAGATTTCATATTTGGGTATGTGGATGCATTGTGGTTAGAAGACTGTCCCCATAGTTTTTGGCAGAGATGAAAGGTCATCTAGGGTCTCCAGGGGTCAAAGCCTGGAAACCTTTTTAAATGTGATCTTTCAAGATAGCTGTTTGTCCATTTGTCTGTCTGTCTGTTTGTCATTCTAGCTATGTATGGCTTTTATGGAGGTCAAAAGGTCATCTGGAATGACAAAATTATTTTTTGAACATGCTAGTATAACATTTGAATGAGAAGATAATGGTGCATGATGGCACTCTTTGAAACGGAACATTTATGTATCATCGAAACCTCAATGCATTTTTGCATTCTGGTTTTATGATTGGCTGTTGAGAGTCATGTCACAACAATTTTTCTCCTCAAATGTAAAATTTACTAGAAGTTACAGCTTGGTTTACCTTGAACATGAAATATTGAAGTCTGAAAATTTGATGGGAGAAACTTTGAGGAGAAATAGGAGGCAAAATTGTGAGATTTACTTGTAGCTTCAAAATAAGTTTGGGACGACTACTCTTGACCTTTAAATTCCTCGCTATATCCCCGATCCCTACAAATTGTTACAATTAAATTATGTTCAAAATCTATCATAGCATTGGGGGTCTTGCGTGATATCATATATGAAGACCTCCAGTATATGATGAGATTCATTAACAAACTGTGCCTTGTATTTCAGTTCAGTATTCAGGTTTTCAAGATCAAAAGAAATTCCATTTTCAAAATGGATTTTACATCCCAAAATGGACAGCTGTAAATGTACTATATCACACATATCCTCTGTAATTTTGAGCAAATGCTGAAAATTTCAGTGGTACTGTAAATGCTAGTGGAGTATGGGAGAATTGAAATATTTAACTTTTACACCACAAAAATGGACAGGGGTTGTATTCCATGATATGATTGGAAAAACATGGATTTTGGAAATCCCATTTTGCAATTGGAACTTGTTTCAAGTCTAAATGTGGCCATTACAGTTGTATGTTCATGAATTATTTCCTTTAACTTGAATTTTATCTTCATACTAAAGAAATTGTACCTTTCTTACTGTACTGTATGACCTTTGGAATTTGCCTGTATCATTTACAAAAGTTGTACTGTTAGTGGTCCATTCAATGGATATTGATCAGGACATAGCTCTGCTAGGGAGTAAAATGTAGTAAAATGACTTCATGTGCTAACTTCATTTCGATTGGTACAGTATGCAGTATAGAATTTATAGAAAGTTAGAAATGGCAGTTGAACATGCATCATGGTGTACATAACAAAACTTGAGATGCTCTATAGTTATATAAACTGACCTGCATGGCCAAGTGGTCAGAACATCCAACTAACAACCGTGAGGTCTGGAGTTCAGTTGGTGACCTGGTCATTCTGAAGACTTTCACAATGGAACCTTCTGCCATTGTGCGTGGTGCTCAGCATAAGCAATGGAGTGGGGTTAACAAGCCCCGCACCAGTGGAAATAAGACGGTGGCAGCATGCAGCTGGGCTTAAACCAGTTGGTTGGAAATTGAGCCATAAAACCTCATCTTACCATGATGAAATGTTCCTTCTTAACTTTTTGTTACATCTGCTTTTTCTGCCTCATTACCTCTTACCCCTTCATGGAGGAAAGAGAGCTCACTACATGCACACTTTATAAAGTCACATTTCACATCCGATTAATTGATTGACAGTAACAGGTATGTTACAATACAAACAAGTTATGTAACATTTTAGGTAAGCGAGCAGGCCAGTCAAACATGTCTCTACTGCTTTTCACACATTGTGAACACAATGAGAGCATAGCTCATTTGAGGGCACAGATCATGTAACAAACTCAAATACCAGTTACACCCCACACTGCCTTTGATCTACTGGGGTGTCTTTGTTGCTTCTTCTAGAAGCAACGACGCTGCAAGCTAACTATCCACTGATTCATCAACTCGATAATACACAAAAGTCATGGTTAGTTAATACTTGGAGATGAAGGATATGTCATGTTCAGGTGATCTATTGACAGAACCCTGAAATTGTGACAGTGCCATCATATCTGCAACATAAATATGATCTCTGTACTTGCATTGAACCTGGGGATATTGTTCAATGTGCTGGTATGGAATGGATTATAAAGTATTAATTGTATGACAAGGATACATTGTCTACTAAATATATGAAAGACTAAAAACTGCCATCCAGATACTGTACTTTTGCATCTACTGTAGACATGCACATATAGTACCTGTACTATAAGTTGTGTACAGTAGGTGCCTTGTACTGCATACCATTGCAATGGTAGGTAACATTACTCTAGCTACCTGCACTTATACATGCAGATTGTCCCACTGCAAAATATTATGTGTGAAATAATCATGTATGCTTCCGTATCACTCTGAAGTCAAAGTGCTCTATGTTTAAAGGGAAAATTGCAGTCACTTCTCAAAACATTTCTGTACCTAGTATACTAATTCAAGAATGAATTCTTTGTAATATGACAATACATTTTAATAGTACACTCTAAGCTTAGTTGAGAAAATTCATGCAAAATAAGTCCCATTTTAAGTTTTAAGGAGAATTGTAAAGGCTTGATTAGGATTATAATACTGTAAAAGTGTGCCCTATTTTATGTTTAGCTGATGAGAATCATGTGACAACATTTTTGTTATGATGTTATTGAATTGTGAATTTTAGAAGTAGTGATTAGTTCTATGAAGAAAAGCAGTAAAAAAAAATTGTCATTTAGTTATTGATTTCAAATTAAGTTTGGGGTGAATATTGAATGTTAGATTAGTGTTAGCTACATCATAAAAGATCTGTACAGTACGTGTAAGGTAAACAGTTCATGTTGCAGAAATATACAGTACTTACCCTCTGCTACATCTAAATTGCATTATTCCCGGCTAACCAGAGAAGTTGTGACACAGCGCCCCCTATTCTGTCATTTTGGAGTACACGCTTGTCCTCATTCTCTCCCATGATAAGGCTTTGCTGCACATTTGTATTCAGCAAACCCATAGCTAGAAAGAGAGGGTGCAGAGACTTGCAGTTTCCATGTCTCCATGCTGCTCTTCCCCTCCCCCCAACCCCTGCCCCTGCAGGGGCGGGACAGGGGGGAGGGGAATCAAAGAGCTCTGCATGAAGAAGACTACTGATCCTGGCTTGATGATCTCTAAAAATGGAACCTTCTGCCATTGTGCTTTGGAAAAAAGGCAGCCATCGGAGCAACATTGTGCTTGGTGCTTAGTATAAGCAGTGGAGTAGGGAAAACAAGCCAGTGAGTCACAACTGGAAAAGGGACAGTGGCTGGCACAACTTTTAACCATTTGGTTAAAAACTGAGCCATCTCATATAACTACAACTGTTAATTGTTAACTAACTGTAAAACTTGCGGTAAAATCTAACAATTAAACGAACTTAAAGTGAAGTTTGATAATGATTCTATGGCATCACTATGCATGCATGAAGGAATTACGTTGATGTTACACCAACGAAGTCAGAAGACACAATGAGACTCTAGTGAGTAGCAGTGTTAGCGCTGGGACTTGAAATTTGGGGGGGAAATTCCCCCCTTCTGAAAAATTTAGGGGGGGATTTTCATTTTTAGGGGGGGGGGAGTCTTTAAGTTCTGAGAAGTTAAGTCGAGTCTGCAATCTGCATTTACCAATAAAGAGATTAATGAAGTACATTTTTTAACATTGCCAATAACTGATAGGCCTATGACTAAACAAGATTTCAACAAAGTTAGATGTAGCCTATCAGTTGGCCTGGCTTCTTTGCATGTGGCGCAGAATATTTCTCCTTTCTCGTACCATAACCACAGCCAAATTTTCAGCCAATTTAACTGAAACTTGTCAGCTTTTTTCGTCTTAGTTTTACTACTTTTGTTAGCAGACCTAGGCTTAACATTAGGACCCGTACTAGTACTGTATTACTACTGTAGTAGTAGTATTAGGCCTAACTTACTAGTAGTATTACTATTTACGTTATTATCGCTACCCTGTAGCCGTTTGAAAAATAATCCAACTTTACTTGGAGGCCATTTCACACTTCACAACAGTCTAAACACGACCGATGTTTGCACACAGAGCGATTAGTTTCAGTACACACACTGCACAGAGCTAGCTGCCACTGCTGCGCGATCGTACGCAAGGCCTACAGCCCTGCACTATAGGTAGCGCTAGTACATGCATACCCAGTCCATGCAGTATGGGTGTAAGGGTGTACTGTGTAGAGCTCCGTTTTACACAAACGTTTAGACAAACGGTGACTCCTCGATTTTCGAGTTTTTATTCGTATAACGGACAAGTAAATAAGTTGTGCTTTGATTATAACCCTATCGCTTATGCAAGAAAAACGATGCGGGAATTTCCCGCAGACAAATATTTTTCTTGCGGGATTATTGATTCTGTTGCGGGAATCCCGCAATCGCGCAGCTTAGCGCGAACACTGGTGAGTAGTCAGAGCGCTTTCTCACATATTTCCTGCATGCAATGCATTGTGGTGAGATAGAATTGTAGTTTGGGGTTGTCAAATGACAGTCTGTCCTCGTCTGGCTCTAGGAGCCCCAACTGAAAGAAAAAGGCAATGGCGGGCTCGGCTTAAACCAGTTAGAAACTGGGCTGTAAAACTTCATCCAATTTAAACCTATCTTGCCTAGCTATGTACATGCTTTGGGGGCCAGATGTTCTCCAGCTTGTGATCTACAGTTAACACCTGCCCAATATTTTACAGTCCTGCACACTATGTAAAAGTCAGGACTACAATACACAATTGTATAAGAGTGCACAGTTGGATTCACTATAAAGGAGATATGTTATGTTGTATTGTTAAGTCAATAAAACTTGTATTGCTTGTGATAGTAGGATCCCTGACTGTATAAGTACAATGCTGGGATAGCATCCATGAAGAATTGTGCATTAGTTTATATTTTGTTTCCTTCAAACCTTTGTACAGTTTTTGTTGGCATGTGTACACTAGTAATATTATGATTTGAAGTACATACTTGCAGACTTATTGTAATTAGTATGCTGTTGCTATAGTACTGTACTGCATGTGCTTTGGGAGACGAGAATTCTCCAGTCAATTTGCTTATCAGGATGCACTGCAGATGTTGGCACTGAATGTTCATGACTTCAATGTATCTGTACAGCTAGGGGACTACTACAGACACATTTAACCATGTAGAACTTTAATGCACCCATCCTCTCATTGGAGGACAGAAGTATGGAGTGACTCAGAAACAGATTCAGATACGTCTCCCACTCTCCCAGTCCTGCAAGGTATTAACTAACCAGGTTTGGAAAAATATTGATTTCCCACAATTCTCCCTGTATTTTCATGTACAGAAGAGGGAAATTTCCCTCTCATTGCAAAAATTCCCTTCCAGGTGCTCAGATTTTCTGGAAAGGAGCCTCCCAGCATCCCAACTGTTTCCCAGCCATGGTACTACTGAGATTTGTCCTACCATTTGTGATTTGTCCACAGAAGTAGCAGGCTTCAACAAATTCGTCTTTAATTACTTGTCCATCGGGCTAGGGATTCCCAAAGTCTACTTGTCCGCATGAATATGCACCGAGTCCATATCTATTTATATCTAGTACTAGCCATTGAATTCCTACAGTATGTGAAGAAGACTTCTGTGCTGCTTGCCTGGCGGGCTGCAATATTGAGCAGTTCGCTTGTCCGAGTCATATTTTACTTGTCCCGGAATGTCGGGCAGGGGATTTGTCGAACCCTGAGAAGTAGACAAAAGTGATCGGATAGTTTTGCCCTAATGCAGCAACACATGCACAGAGTTAGTCTTCCAACCCCCACCCCTTAATTAATGTCGTCCTGGACAAAATATACCCTAAATTTCAAGAACTTAAACAATAAATGGTGGACCATGGAACTGTTCCCTCTATTTATGTCCAGGATTGTTAGAAGTCAAGCTTAACTTAAGCTCTAACAGCTAGGCTGAGGCATATACAGTGTCTCTGGGACAGCTGCATCCAACGTGGGCTTTTGAAAAATTTGGCTGCTGGACAGCCTGGACCAATGGGGACCATGTGTTTCATCTAATGGTAGAGCATTCCTCGGCCTCTCACATGGAAGGCCTGCCTTCGATTCCCAGGTTGAGTAATACCAAAGATGAAATGGAATATAATGCCGTTGTGGGTGATGCTCTGCATAATCAATGGAGTAGGGAAAACTACTCAGTGAGCCATGTGGAAAAATGGCCGTGGCCGGCTCGACTTGAACCAATAAAAATGGTTGGAGATTAGGTCGTTTAAATCTAACTATTGAACTCACCAACCAAATACAGTATTGTGGTGATATTGTCCAACTGCAAGCTTCAAAGACTGGTGGGCAGATAAGAAATTCACAACTACAGTAACAGATATTCATGCAGACAATTTCTGTAGATTTTTAGGGACTAGAAAGTCTATAATTTTTCACTCATATAACTGACTGGAAAATCTTGTAGCTTCTTCTGGTTTGTGTTTTTTCTTTTGATATGGAGGTCAATTATTTATCTGTAATTCTTTTTATGTTAATAAGTGTATGTATTTCAATTGAAAAAAATAAGCTCAATGAAACAAAAGAAGAAGAGCTAATAATAATGTCCCAGCCAAATATTGTGCTGTCCTTTAGCTCTTAACATAAGCCTTAAACCTTGTAAATCAATAAAATTGTGTAATTAATTTTAGTAGTGTACCAACACATTCAAGTTGACATGGTCAAGTGAACACATGTTTCATCCTTCTAATATTGTTAAGCCTGCCCCTATGTATTTGACAATTGACCATTTGGTTAAATTTCTTTCGGTCAAGGGCTCCAGGCTTTTCATTCCCCCAATGACAAACCACATATCTTTATTGTTATGATTTTTTTAGTTATTACTTTATGTGGTCAAGGTAGTTCAGTGGCTACATAACAAATGATGTACATATATAAATATGTTTTATATTTTCAAATACTTACTGTGTTATAGCAAACCATATGTCCAGGTGCCAGAAGGCAAACCTAAGCTTAGGCAATTATTTCTTGTTTTACAACCAGACCTTGACATCTAAAACCAGATGATACCTTTTGAATTAAGTGTTAAAAAGGTCACTGCACTTGGTTGGACTGTCAAGAATTAATTTGCAAACTCTTTGCTGTTTTAATGAGTGGTATTGAGGACAACTTTCAATAATCTTCTGAGGAAAGGAAAATGTTTTAGTAAAAATTGCTTTTTAGAGTATTGGTTAGGATTGTGTTTTAAGTAAAATCTTGATCATGTTCTAAAAGTGTCACATGGGGTTAAATTGAGAATGATTGTGGCCCTAATGCATAATGTTATAGACCTTGTCTAACAATTGCAGACAGATGATTTATTGATGCATGAGATATCTGTGAAAGTGACTTGTACAGTACTACTGTATGGGTGGGAAGTTTACACTGCACGGTACATGCAGTGGTGGTCATTGTACGTGCCTTCAGAATGATGATGCACATAATATAAATACAGATTGTACATGTCTATATCACAAAATAATGCCCACCACCACCACACCCCCCCCCCACTCCCCCCTCCTCTTTAGCTTAGCTATGGTTCACATTGTTCAATTCAAGCTCAGGAACAGATTGTTCAGTTGTCACACATGATGTTTATAAAGTTCACATTGCACCTGGATATATGGCACTCTGTCTTTATAGACCTGACTTACAGTATTCAAAGGAATGAAACCAGTTGGAAGAGGAGAACTGAAAAGACATACATGTACTTCCTCTTTTGTGTCTACAGAAAGAATGACATTGTGTTCCAACTTTATCTCCTCTGTAACTATGTCCATAAAATGATATGAGCTTTATGAGCTTAACAGTATTTCAATCTTAACATACAGTAGCCTATGGATGGGGCATGCCTTGAGTTTTGAGGCATGCGAGTGCATTTCCACGAACACTGCCCTCAAATCACTGTGAGGAGTATGTTTTCACACACCTAGATGAAGAAAGGGAGCTTGTACGAATCTGTTTAAGTAGTAAAACAGCACGCATACCACACTCCTCAATTTTCTTGGGAGTGTGGTTTGTAGCACACCTTGAAAATCTTAAATTCAAAGCCTGATTGGGGTTTAAAGTTCACCCTATGTAGACTGTTTACTTCCAGTATGCTTAATGAATCTGTTTTATTTACAGTTTAACAAGCATTGGGTAGGAGAACTAGATTCCTAAATGTCTGACACAGTACCAATAAATAGGATGCAAATTATGAAAAATGAAAGCAAGTATTTAAATCCTGTTTTGTCTTTTTTCTTTTCAGATGAATGGGGGCCTGACCACAAAGGACTACATAGAGGATTATTGTATCTACAGAATACGGCAGGATACAAGAAATATACCCAACTATGAGCATGTGAGGGATGACCCATATAATGCTGTAGCCGCCAGGATAAGAGAAATAGGTACAGTAATCACTAGCTTAAACTTTTTAACCTTGATTTACTGCTTCTTATCCCACCTATAACTACTATTTGACAGTATCATCTACTGTAGAATGAATACTGGTGATGAAAAACAGCCTCAGTAGAGCGGTGCCACCTCCTACAGCAAACCTTCCTTACTCATCCTTGTTTCATTGCCTGTGGAATAATGGTCAACATTGGCTCTTATTTTCTGCTGTCTCTTGTATGACCTTTTTGGTCTTAGAGGGGTACGTTCCCTTAACATCGACATCCACTTGGATAAGTAGGGCTAGTAGGTTTACAAAACAAGGTAGGTTCTGTGTAAACCTACAGTACTTTGCTTCTGCTAGTACCTCCCCTATAACGTATTGGACATTCCCATTGCATCTGCTGCGGAATGATCATCAGCAATGAAACATAACAGGATGGCTCTGCACCACCTTCTAACTTGCCTAGGTCTTTTTCATGGCCAGTGGAATGGTCAGCATTATTGTGTTTCTGGCTCTTATTTTCTGTGCTCACCAAACAAGGTTGGTTTTGGGTAAATCTAGTATGCTCCTACTCTACCTTGCCTATAACCACTGTTGGACATTCCATCTATCACAGAATGATCACTGGCGGTGAAACCTTTACACTGACCTGGTGGCGACATGCCATATCCTTACTGCAACCTGTTGTAACAATTTAAAAAGTAGGATTTCAAAAACCATCAGAACCTTTATGGGTTCCACCATTTTTCACCATGTAAACCATTGGGAACCCTCTTTAAGATTTTGTTGAAAAAACTTAAAACAGCTACTGTATGCATGGTAGCTGATTAGTGGTTACTAATTTTGGGCTTCTCTGTGATTTTATTGGTACAGTATAGGGCCACCATGGGGATGAATTGTTTGTACGAAATCCCTTACGCCTGTAACTCTGTCTTTATGGATTTTTCAAACTTGTAGTGGCAGGGCAGTATCATCACTAAACCACAAAATTAGTGAAGTGTCCTTGCTTTAAAGTATGTGTCTTGGTGCTCTGTACAAACTTCTGCAGTTTTTCCAATTCTTACCTTTCAGAATGTGGGAGTTCAAAGAATAAATCATTCATAGTTCTTTCAGACGTCTCTACATGTGAATATACTATGAGTACAGGTGAAGTGGGGTCCCTGTTACCTACTGCAAGGTTTTAGCCAGACAATTTAGTAATCAGATATTTATGTGGCTAGAACGAGCAATGTTAGGCATGACAACTACTGCAGTACTCCATCAGTTCCTCACAACTCATTAAACGTCAAAAATAAGTCCCCTCACTCATCATCTGGTTAGTTGAGCTGCTGCAGCATTGGTGCTTCATGTAAAATGTTTTTCCTATAGTTCCACATGAATGTCAAAGGTCATACATTCTGTAAAAGAATTGTTCTGATGTTATATGAGGAAACAAGAAAAAAGTAGGCCTATTTAGGAAAGTTATGAGAGAAAAACAACAAACAGAAGGAAACAGAAAAAACCAGCAAGGTGAAATTGTAAGTATTTGAACATTTACAATTAACATGGGTTGTGTTATTTGATACCATAATCATTTCAGATTATTTTAAATGAAAGTGGAATGTACCGAAAATTTGTAATCACTCCCTGTCTTTTAAGTTTTCAATTTTTTTTAGTTGTTACTAAATACAACCAGAGTTTAAGATATCATGTGATAAGTCTTTTTGAAACTTTAACTATTACAGGTAGGATTGATATTGTTTTATAACAGTTCATTGATGACATCACACATACTTATTTAAAGTGATGGCACATTTGTTCTGCTCTCAAACCTGCCAAGTCCAGCCATCAAACTTGCCTTGTTGCTATCCAGGGGTTGATTTTTCTACATCACAGGGTTTATAAACTTTTCATCTTTAAAGTTTCTCAGAATATTCTTTGTTTTGTTTTTTGTTTTCTGCAGGTACCCAAATAGAAACAAGAAACCCTGACTTTTTTGCTCGTGTCTGTGACCAGCTAAATGTTAACCCCAATACAGCATACGCCCAATTTAAGGATCTGGCTGATGAATTATTTAAAGACTCACAGAATGGACACCCAGGTATGGCTAACTATCATGGCATGTCATCATCTATTTCCCTCCTTCTTACTTCCCCTTTAACAGTCAGGGAATAATTTATCTGGTATTGCACCACATTTTGCTGGACAAATTGCTACACATCAGCAAAACTATGTGCCAGATTTGTGAATAACATATATACAGGTTTTTAATGACTTTGTGATGGAGTGGCCTAGAAATAGCAAAATTGCTATGCAAATTTTGAACACCTAATCATTCCCTGTAATTTCTATTGGACACTCCATGTATTACAGAATGATCACTGACAGTAAAGTTCTTACCAGGTGGCACTATGATCACCTGTATGTAGAACAACCCTTATTTTCCCCTCGTTTTATTGCCAGTGGTACGCATGGGTGGAAAAATTGGAAAGCTGGAGGAAATGTTGGCATTTGGAAGGAAATTTCTCTTTTTTCTGTGCATGAAAATAAATGGCCTTTTGGCCAGTTATTAGTGTGATAGGAACACTTTAGGGAGAGCAAAGCATATGCCCCCTCATTCTTCACTTGCCACAAAGATTTGGAAGTTGCATGTTTCTGAGTGCAAAACTGAAAACAGCATAAGCTGCAATTCATATAAATACCCTTTCTGGTTTTTGTCTTTTGTAACACTTGTCATGGAATATGTCCAACTGATATGTCCAACTGTCAATAAATGGCTACCTGTAGCTTCATCAGTAAAATCCCTTCTTGAACTCTAGATTATTTTCTCCATCCAGTTTAGCATGGTGTCTAACGTTATTTGATCACTCCTCTTCAAACAAGACCTTGGCTTATGATTTTGTTTCTTCTGTTCTTCTTGTTGGTTAAAGGGCAGGAGCAGTCATCCCAAATTGAAGAAGTGTAGTAGACTGGTCCTGTTTCATGATTGGCTGTTGGGAGTCATGTGACAATGTTTTTTCTCTCTAAATGTGAAATTTACTAGAAATAGGCCTAACTGCTTGATTTACCTTGAATATGCAATAGTAAAGTAATAAAATGTAATGAAAGATACTCCAAAGAGAAATAAGATGGAAATTGTGATATTTAGCTTTTTCGTTTGGGGGGACTGCTCTTTACCTTTAATAATTTGGTGCAAATTCAGTGCTTTTGATGTGTTACACAGACACTACTGCGCAGGTGCTGATGCAACAGCCCCCCTGTGGGCTGGGGGCTGTACAATATGCCCACAGTATTCCCTGCCTACAGTAAGAGGCGAGTAATCGGGAGGACTTGCACCATATTTGAACTATGTGACACTATATAACACATTCGTTTTGGTGTGTGGTTAATTAAAGGGCAAGAGCAGTCATCCCAAATTGATGTAGTGTAGTAGACCGTCCAGTTTCACGATTGGCCATTTGGAGTCATGTGACAATGTTTCTTCTCTTCAAATGTGAAATTTACTGGAAGCAACTGCTTGGTTTACCTTCAGTATGCAATAGTAAAGTCATAAAATGTAATGAAAGGTACTTTGAAGTGAGATAAGATGAAAATTGTGTTATTTAGCTTTTTCTTGAAAATAAGTTTTTGGGGGACTGCTCTTTACCTTTAAATCTGGTTTTACTGATGCAACAGAACATTAAAAGGAAATATTGCTATTGAAATGCACCAACATTACATACAAAAAGTTTCTCTAGATGCTATCACACCAATCAGTCTCAACAATAAATGCCAGCAAAAGCTTTATCACCTTAAAACATTTGCAGAAGAATTGTTACTGATGTTGCATCATTTGAATTTCTGAAAGTTTGAGTGAATATATTGTTGAGCAACAGAAAACTTAATCTTTATCTGAGGATAACTAATTTCTGGAAAAGAAGAATACTATGTGTCCCTGTTTTGAATAATCTATCATTCTGTATCAATGACTATTGCTTTTAAAAAATACCAATTATTTTATAAAAAACAAATGCAGTTATTTCTCTTTGATGTTAGACTCTTTTTCAATAAATTCTAATGACTCCATGGTCAAGTGGGTGGGGCATCCGACTTGAGTTAGACTCTTGGCCCGGTCGTACAGATTACTTAAAGAAATGGAACCTACTGCCATTGTGCTTGGTGTCCAGAACAAGCAATATAGTAGGGAAAACAAACCAGTGAGCCACAACTGGGAAAATGCTTTGACTAGTCCAACTGAAACCAGTTGGTGAGAAACTGAGCCGTTAACCCTCATGTTCAATAGTTCAATGAAATTTTTTATCTCAACCGCACTTGAAATTTTTCTACATGTCACTTTCAGTAATCTTCCCTTGACATAAATTTCTCTGAATTTTTTTTCATACTCAACAAAAGGCATAACATAGATTAAGGTACTGAAAGTATGGATTATTAAATCTCATTAATTTTTTAGTTTAAGTTGACAAAGCAGGCAGGAGGCAGCCTAATTCATGATAAATGTGGGTTTACATATTGTTTACATCCCTTACTCAGAATAAGCAAGGATAAAAAGTCACAAAAAAGAGATATATATGCAAAATTCTTCTGTGTATGCATTCTCAGAGATGAGTCATAAAATTTCAGAATTAATTTGGAATAAATGTTTAAATAATATTTGTGAAAAGTAGGTTGAAGTCTGACCTTGTCTTTGAGGGGTTTAGTGTTAGGTTTAGCTGTAAGATTAAACTTGTTGTGCTATACTGTGATTCAGTGATTCAGAGTGTTCAGACGTAAAGATAGTATCTTTTGAGGAATAAGTCAAAAAGTAGCAGATACATACAATTGGTGCACTGAATTTGAAATTTATTCCCAAGTTAAGATAGGCTTTTTAAGGAAATGTTCTCTTCAGGTTACAAAACAAGTAGGACGACAATCATGTATTTGATTGTGGCACATTTGCAAGGAGGTGGAGCGCTCCAAAAAATTGGAGGTTAAAACCATGAATGACACAAAATGGTGCTGCTGTATGTGAGTGGTTGTTTTTTTTCACAAAATTTGGGGGAATTTTTGTAGAGGGCAGAATGGCAGATGTATTTTTTGGAGGACAGGAACCTTTTTGGGGCTGTCATTTTCAATCAAAGGGTGAGCCACCCCTGTTAAACATCCTGTTGAAAACTGTACTGTGAGAGTCTACTTTCCCTAAAGGGGATAGCACAATTATACCTTGGTCAATTCTTTTGGGTCCTTCTGTAATTGAGAAAAAATACAGATCTACAGTATCAAATACACCTCCCAGACAATTAAGCTACAGATGGCAACTTCCTGGGTTGATATTATTAATCATTTTATCCAAACTCCCCTCTGTGTGTGAGCTGTCTGTGATGCTTTGGATGACATTAATCTGCATTTAAGGCATTTTATAATGGTAATGACAATGATTGTGATAACTCAAGCGGTGAAGGAGCTCTATGAAGCTACTTGACCACCAATGGCATTTGGAGTACAAATTCACATCATGTGGCTGAACAATTCAACTATTTATGTCAAATTTGTATCTTTTGAAATACCATTTCAAATGGGAAAACTGAATTACTCTTAGATAAGAACCTCCTTTACTTCGGCCTGTGCAAAATCAAACTTGAACTTCCTGACTGTTCCTAAACTGCATGGATTCAAATGTCACAGTGCAGACAAAAAATGGACTACAAAAGTATTCAGTTGTATGCTTGTATTATTTGCATGATTAGGCAAGTGCGGACACCCCTTCAAGATTTCCCAATGGTGTTCAAGGAAAAATTTAAAATATGTTGTTCTGTAGTCCTACAGTCAATGTTAATTTACCACTTGCACTATGATATTTTATGACATTAGATGTTCTGGTCGCTGGCTTTAAAGAGGTTACAGTATGTGATGCAGGGTTGTGCCGACCTTCTTTCATGCTATTGCACAAGTACATGAGTGTAGTACCCAATGGACTGTCTTGTGTTACTGTAAGTACCCACATGACTGTCAGTGTTTCCAGCAGAAGGGAAAAAACTCTTTGCCCCCTCCCCCCCCCCCCCTTATTTCCAAAAGTTTCCAAAAGGAGGTGGGCAAAATCCTCCCTTTGCATTTCCATAAAAAATTAAAAAATTGACAATATCTTTGTTCCTTTTTCAAAGAGAGGACACTTTATTAGCAATGTTTGAATTAAACTTACACAAATAAAAGGCCTTTAAAACCCTTCAAATTTCATCTTACAGAGGCCTTGAAAGCTTGAAGCAAGCTTTTGTCTCTGTGAACCCACTTGTAACTTTAACCTAGGACAGAATCAATTTGGACTTGGGGTTTAGCTATAATCAATCCCCTCCTTTTTGTATTTCTGTTCGAATCCCCGACTGTATGTGGTACTGTATGTACAGTACGAGAAGCCCAACATTGTTAACTTGTGTTTAAATATTGCTTTATATTCATTGGAGTTTCCATACACCTACAGAAGTAGTAGGTTGTATCTTTCCTTGCCATCCTCAAAATTTTGAAGTTGCATTGGAATGAGAATTAAGCTGTCCTCAGTACTTTCGAAAGTGTGACATGTATATATATTTAAATATTATTTTGTAATCAACCATTTTGCAGTCAATAAGTTGACCAGTGACATTTCAAGCATTGAGTTTGTTAGGTTTTCTACTTAAAAAAAGATTCATCAGGCATGTGTTGATTCTCTTGTGCAGAATTTCTCTCATAAAAGGTTCTGCCTTTGGGATAAATTGCATCAGTAGATTCTATTTATAGCTTTCAAGAGACTTGGCAGAGCGTATTACAGGCTTTACCACCAGTCGGTAGGGTTAAACCAATAACACAACCCACGGGTTCCAGACGCAAAAGAAGTGATTGTAAAAGAAATGAAATTAGATTGACATTCAGCAGCCACGAGTAGGAAAGGTTCATATCCTATTGTGATCTAAAAAATTTAATTACGAGAATTTACAGGCTGTCATGCTGAGATGATTCGGCCGACCCCATTGAAAAAAGAGCTTCATATATACTAAATGAGACCATTTCAGTGGGTTTAGATATTATTACAGGAAGCCTGTATAAAGGATAAAGGCTTAGGAAGAAATCATCGGGAAGATTTGTGTCTAGAACCTTAAATGTTAGTAGTGTAATGTCTATAGAAGTAAATGTATTCCCTGTTTGGGGACAGAATGTGGTTTAAAGGGTGTGGGTTAATTTGTTAATGGGGGGGGGGGGGGCGGGAGGGGGGTGGGGTTGCTCTGCAGTTGTGAGAGGAAGATTCAAGAGAGGAAGGTTGGGAGGAAGAAACAAATGTTGGTATTTGTCATGAGCTTGGAGATTATGTGGCTCTTGATCATTTCTTGTGATCAGATTCAAAACCTTTTGAAGACAAAGCATGAGCCCAGCATACTTTCATGTGAAAATGCCAGCAGAATTTCTCAAGTACTGGATACATAGGCGGTATGCATATGATGGCAGGGCATGAAGTTTCCTCGTCTTGGGATAATGCCTGTCATTGCAGGTTTTGCCAAAAATAGTAGACAGCTGATTTGCCAACCACTTGGATTTGTGGGTAATTTTACTGCACACTTGGGTTAAAGTCTCCTGTGTGGGGGCCACATGTGTCATTCTCCAAAATGAAGTTGACATGACGTCAGCGCCAGTACTGTAGACGTATGTATTCTTTATGAATTTGGACACCATCATTTATGGTACTACAGTAGATGACTATTTGCAGTTAATATTCTGTCGTCAGTTTGAATTTATTATTAAAATACTGTAGTCACAGTGTCCTGAGATTAAAGGGCAAGAGCAGTCCCCCCAAAATGAAGTAGTGTTGTACAGTAGACCTTACGATTTCATGATTGGCTCTTGAGAGTCATGTGACAATATTTTTTCTCTTCAAATGTGAAATTTACCAGGAGTTACAGCTTGCTTTACCTACAGTAGAATATGCAATATTGAAGTCCTAAATTATTAGAGCAGATAATGTGAAGAGGAAAAAGATTGAAATTGTGAAATTTATTTGCTGCTTCAAGACGACTGCGACAACTGCCTTTGCCGTTTAAAGTGAACCATACATTGAGTGGAGAGTGGAAGTTAGTTGGGA
Source organism: Holothuria scabra (assembly GCA_037179385.1). NCBI lineage: Eukaryota > Metazoa > Echinodermata > Holothuroidea > Aspidochirotida > Holothuriidae > Holothuria > Holothuria scabra. The sequence goes on from CM074197.1 coordinate 15,073,512, forward strand.
GTGGAAGGTGTCAGTTTGGTGGGTGTTGGAATGGGATTGGGTGGGGGTTGGGTGTGATAGAGGAGAGACCTGTTTCTTCTTTTATGGTGACTGCATATTGCTCATCAGTAAATGTTTTACAATACGATTAACTGAAGTTCGGTTGCATACTGCTTGCATGGCATTATCTAAGGTAAATTAGTTTTCTTTCCAGGTGTATCATGGGGGAGAATTGCAGCTCTTATTGCCTTCAGTGGGAGGTTGGCCTTACACTGTGCAACACACGACATGGAGGATATGGTCCCTAGTGTCATAGGGTGGACGGCCAGGTATCTAGACAACAATCTCAACAACTGGATGGGAGAACATGAGGGATGGGTAAGTATTTTGTCGAGTTTGACCTCACCAAATTGATTTCAGACTCTGGTGAGAGCAACCTAGGAAAAAACAAGTTCAACTCGACAGGAAATTTTTCTTCAGATATTTTAAGTTTGCATCGTTATCCAATTTGTAAATGATATAAGATGCCTCACCGCATCCACTCCTTGTCAATGTGGAGTGATGGGACTTAAAAGGGAAAGATCCTCATGTCCTACCATTTTTTCTCTGTTGATGTCATTCTGGAGAGACCAAGTTCAAGTGCAGGTAAATCATGTTCATCTCTAAAAGGTGTTCAAGTTTCTTTAGGCTCAAAATCAATTGGATGAAACAGTGCAAATCAAACTACCTGAGGCATGACTTTGGGATCATTATGATTTCATGCCTCCAGTTGTAAGTCAAGATGCTTCCTCCCCCCCTCCCCCCCCCCCCCCCCCACCTTCTCAAAATATGAACTACATTGTGAAGAATTGACTTGTTTTATCTTTCGTTGCTTAAACTTTGGTCGCAAAGTCTTTTTTTTTTCTCTCATTTTTTTCATTTGCCTTACATGTGAAAGGTATCAGAGCTTCATCATATTATAAACACCACTAGTTTACTGTATATTAGGAAACTTTGCCTCAATATACCCTCTACTACCCTGCTTGCTTCATACCAACATAATTGCTAGCCATTTTGCACGCTGTTTTGTATCAGCCATTTTCCATTTTATCGCCTGTCATCTCTGGGGAACCTGGAACAAAATTGTGGAAGGAATCTTTCTCTTCATTTGCATGATTTTGCTTAAAAGAAGAAGAATGCATGTATGGCAGATAGAGGGCACTCTCCATCTCTTGAAAAATTTGAAAACAGCTTAACAAAATTCTTTTAGGACAAATTTGTTCACTTTACAGATTCTTCATTTTGCCTTGCTACTATACATCTGTTCTGAATTGATGGTGCAAAACCCTCTGAGTGCTGTGACAGATTCAGAATTTGTCCGGGAGGGGTGTGTAGCCCTGCTGCACTCGCCCTGGATCATCCACCGAGAAAGGGTTTTATGCTCCTTGTCCTCTTTCATCCCTAAGCTGTTCTTAAATATGACTAGTATCAGAATACAAATGGGGAGCAATATTCTTCCCCAGATTTGTTCCAGGGGCCCTTTTCATCTGTACTGACTATAGATCTCTGTGTGCAGCCAGTCCTTGCAACATACATTTAGAGTTATAGTTTGCACTCGATCAATAGTCACATTGATTAATACTTGTTAGTTAGCTTTTATTAACTGTTTGCACACTGTTGGGGTTGGAACTTACCGTAACCAACAGTAATACATATGGTATATAGCTGAATTTGATTATTTTTGTGTAACAAAATAGAGCGCAAGGTGTGTGATGAATGCCAACAAGAATTTTGTACCTGGTGAAACTGGTTCTTGCAAAGAACGTTTTTCAGAACAGCTGATTGTTGCTGATAGTTCATCTTGACTCTGGGATGACGTCAATGCAATATTTGTTAATAAGCTGTGTGCAGTGCGTATGTCCCAAAATGAAACTTGATGCCAGTAGTGGTATGTTCTTTGCTTTTTAATGGCGAATCATTCATCCCTTTGGGTCTGGTTCCTTTTGCAAAATCTGGTCAGGTTACAATTACACTAGCCAAACATTCTTGAAAGTAAAACTTTTATGACCAGCTTTGAGTTTCACCCTCTTTTAATTTGGGTTAATTTGTGAATGTGTGTTTGGGCGTCATGATACCATCTAGGGTAGCATTTCATCGGTAGGGTTTAATAGTTTCTCCTCATCTTTCAATCTCTCTATTGGGCATCATTCGTCGCATTCTCCTTTCCTCTGTTTCAATATCAGGACGGGTTCATGGACTTTTTCGATAAGGACAAAGCCAGAGAACGTGTCCAGGACACCATGTCTTCGCTGGTGACATCTGTTTGTAAATATGCTGCCTTTGGTGCTGGCTTGGCAGCGATTGCATGTTTACTAAGAAGGTAAAACTAACTTCTTACAGCCACCCTCTTAACACTAACATTCTAGCGCCAGCACCAGCGTGCACAACCAACGTTTGAGTGCGGTGCGTCGTAAATGGCGCAGACTTTGACATTCATTACACTAGAAATAAAAGGAGTGTTTTTCAGAGCCCTTTCGAACAAGGAATTGTGAATTTTTGAGATAAAGAGGAGTGATAGATGAACTACTACTGTAGACTGATGAATACGTTTTCTGCTGGAGAAGTTAATCTGTGCCAAAGAAGTTTGATCGTAGACATATGCTCAACAGGGAAGCATTTTATGCAGCTGTCTGTACTCATTCCATGAAAGACTACATTCATCAAAAGGGTTTCCTCTTGCACAGCACATCGACAAACTAAAGACCAAAATTGTACATTTCCATCCAGTGCAAATAATGCCGTGTCATGATAGTGCGTACGGTTTGTTAGTGTAGGCAGTGACTTTTGTGGAATGTAAGTTTTATAAGAAACACCATTGAAGTGTTGGGGTTGGGAAGGGGACAAAAGAGATATTATTCTGCCTATTGTGACGATAAAGTTATGGTGTAAAACAAAGAGAGGTTTAAGTTATGATATGGTTAAAATTTGAGGCAGACAGAATTATTGATATGGGTGTTGGGATGGAGTTGGGCTGGGGAAAGGGGGAAGAGACATGACCTGGAACCTTGCAACATCAATGCAAAATTTGGTACCATGTTTGCCAGTTCATGTGGGGTAGTCTGCTGCCCTCTAGCACAAAGAGAGCATAAGCAGATCACAGCTATGCGAAGGGCACCCCATCTGTTGCCATAGCAGAGGGCTTGTAAATGTTTTACACAGAAAACTAGTCTTAGCAGTTGAAATTTGCAGCATCAGAGAATCAGCATGTAAAAAGAAAAACTATTTTTTCAGTGTCCACCATACTAATGAACTCTACTACATCAGTTTTGTGTTTCTCGTCATGTCTTTGCTTGTAAGTTGTATGGTTTTGGGTGGACCTGAAACGAGGTGGATGTTATCATTATCTAGAGAAAAACTAAAAACACTTGGACACATGTGTCAGTGAAAGGTAAAATATTTTTCCCTGTTCATTCTACGCAATGAATATGCAACAGGATGGTGTAAGAACTCTTTTGAAGGATTGACCTAAAAGGAATAAACTTTATATCAAAGAAAAGCAAGGTGTTTAGAAAAAAATGGGAGATGTATTGTTCTTAAAGAATATTTTTAAATACAGCTCAGTTCCTGCAAGGGAGTAAAACTTGAAAGAAAAAACTATCCTCGTTGAAAACAAAAATGAGTTTCATAGACAATTTTACATCACTGAAACATCACCAACAAAAAGATCAAATCTGACTTGAAGTTGCAGTTATTTATGACTAACTGCCTTAATAAATTGTAGCATAGTTAAGCTTAGACTCAATGATTATAAATATACCCTGAATCTCTTGTGTAAACAGCAAATGATTTTCCTCTGCCAATTTCATTTTTTTCATATTTTGTATTGTATTGTATTTAAAAGCCGTAGTATCAAAAGTCAATTGAATTTAACGTAACTCAGTTCTAAATGATGAAAATAGAAAAATATTTAACATTTTTGGTGCATTTAGTATGCGCTATTTTGAAAACAAAGACTGAACAGTTTTGTTTTCCTTTAACGAGCATCATAATAACTTTTCATGTGACTCCTTATGTTTTGTCTTTGTTTATTTTTTGCAAGGAAATCTTGCACATGTTAGAGCTTTTTGATTATCTTTTGAAATTAGAAAGGTTTTGAGGTGAATGAGAAGTTTGCACCCCTGGGAAACCAGGGAGGTATAAGAATATTACTTTGCTAATGAGAATATAGAGCGCTTTCACATGATGTCACAATTGGTAAGCTGCACCCACTGCCAGGCAAAAGTCAGGACTGCTTTTGTTCAACAGTCACATGTGGGTCATCAGCTTCTTCTCAGCCAATTACTGTACACTAGCTGGCCTACTACACTCGTTTTTACCCTCCAAAAGGGGTGGGGCATATGATGTCAGTGAAAGCACTTTATACTGTGTAAGTTTAAAGCTTTATTTACTTGGACCTCTTTTGTACAAGGAGAGGCTGACCAAAAGGTCCAAAAATGAGCACTGTACACTGAAAGAAAATGTTGTTGAAACAAACAGAATATGTTCTACAAATCTATTAAAAGGAAGGTTAAGGGTTCCAGGAAATTCAAATGTGTCAACAATAGCTTGAAAGTTGGACCAGATGGTTTCTCAGCATGAATTCTCCGTCCCAAGTTAATGACCTCCTATACTTGGGAACATGGTACAATAAAATTATATGCCTGTCGCATCTTCTGAAATGTTATGGATAGAATTGTATTATTTAAATTAAATTAACTCTGAAGTCTTCTTCTCCCCTACATCAGAGGGTTGTTAGTATTCAGTTTCAATGGATGAAGCTTCTAGGGAAATTTTCGAGCAGTAACGTTACTGTAGATGTGTGAGGTTGCGATGGTACAGTGATAGCCTGTAATTCCAATAAGTCAGCTCAGTGATATTTAAAACAGGGGAAGAGTGCACAAAAAGTATCATACAGTGGGCTTAAGAAGCAAGCTTTATGTGCAAAGAGAACTTTTTATGCATGTAATGTATGGCCTAGTCTACCAAATTGATAATGGACAATAGAGGTCCAGGTTCTGTAAGCTTTACTTTACTCTACAGTATGTGTGACAGGAGTATAACAGTGAAAACTGTAAGGGAAACCTGTGTATGTTAAAAATTTATTTGTTTTATGTTAAATGGAAAGTTATTATTCACCTTGAATATAATTTAAGTATATGTAATGGCAATTAATGAGGTGGTACATGTTTATTCTTTATTTGCCTGACTTTCCAAAAGTAAAGGCACAAAGAATCTATGTCTCCTACCAGACATAGTCTTGTTGCAAATGTTTAACTGTTTTGCCTACCTCATTAACAAAAACTGAACTACATCAATGTGTTATAAGCTTAATCCTATTACATCACAGTTGAGAATTTCTGTCACCCTCAAGAAGTCTTCAGTCAGCCTGCTAAATGTTGTAGCAGACTATGCTGTTAAAATGCAAAGTGCTGATGATTTGCCTGAGAGGAATAATGGCCAGCTGGGTTTGGGGGACCTTTATTGAAAAGGGCTTTTTTAGAGAATACAGGTACATGTGTGCATGTTCTAGTCTACATGATTGATCGGAAACTTAAATATTGTTGGCATAGTCACTTTCCTGCTCATCCCATAAACCTGTTGAAAATTATTCTGGAAAAAACAAACAATTTCCCTGAAATTTCTGGTCATGAAACATGTAAATCAGTGTGAGACATATACTTTGCATTACTTTGTCTTAGAAGCATTTTCACTTTCTCACTTTCTTACAAGATGCTCAAAAGCCATTTCAATACTATAGTTGCAGTTTCAAAAACTAATTTAGTGCTATCAAAACTGCTTCTGTGCTGAATTCTCTTCCAGTGGACTTTGTTACACTGCTTGACTCTGCACTGTACAGTAAGTGTATTGTACATGTAGTCCAGTACTAGCCTATATTTGGGTTAACTTTTCATTATTTCAAATGCATTGCTTGCGATTATTTATAAGCAACTTGAGATTGTAGTGATGAGTTGACCCCTCAACAAATGGTCAGCAGTTTCTTTGCTAGTTTTGCTTTTAGACTGCAAAATTCAAGTGAAATAGTGAGCTTAAATACATGATGGATGCAGGCATTTTCCATGGTAATTGCTTTTATGACTTCACATTTACAAAGATAATGGGTGTGGTTGTGGCAGTTATACAAAGTACACCACAGCAATAGACAATAGACAATGGAATGGACAAGGTTGAAAACATCTTTTTGACACCATGTCAAAACAGTAGTCTGCAGCTGCCCCGGCAGGTCTGCAGCTACCACAGTCATGCTTTGTCATGTTATATGCACATTACAGTACGGTAGCATTATTAAAGGTCCAATTCTCTCACCCCAAATAGTACCAATTCTCCTAACCATTTTTACTTATGCCCCTCCCATAATTGTATAAAATTCATCCTCATCCAGACACAATCTCAGTTTATTGCTTAAGGGTGAGTAAAGAAAAGCTCAATGTGAATAATCAAAACACTCTCTCAGTACAGTTCATGTTGTGTAATATAAGCTTTGGTATAATGTTGCATTGTTTGAATAAGAAGTCAAACAAAGAGCTGAGCCAATTGAGAGTTTCTGTTACCCCATACAAGAAGTGTAGTTTGGGGGTGAGAGGATTGACCCTTTAAAGATACTCTGGTATTGTAATGTTCATAGCAACAAAGAATGGCTGCTGGCTTGGCTGAGTGAGCTGCAGCTTGGCTGAGTGAGCTGCAGCTTGGCTGAGGGCTCTGCTCTCTCGGCACTTAATTAGTAATTACAGTCAATGTAGAGTGCTTTTACGTTACGTCACAATTGGTAAGCCATGCTCACTGCCAGGCAAAAATCAACAGTGTTTAAATGCAACAACCACATGTGGGTCATCAGCTAGACTAGATTTTGCCTTTCAAAAGGGGTGCAAGTGAAAGCACTCTATAGCAAGACATGATGGAAATAATTTATAACAAACTCAATTGAAGTTAACTTGTACATGCAGTAGACCATAGTTTGTGGTCTGAATATTGCCTTTTTTGCCATCGATGGGAAGAATTCATGTTTACATGTATTGTATGATAAATTCAGTTTGGAAAGGACTGTACAATATCATGATTTCAGTGGCATAGCAAAGGGGCTGGTTTTGGAGGTTAAACACTCCCCACCCCATGACCCAACCTTGCAATGCAAAAAACACCTAAAATGGAGGTTTTTACCCCCCCCATACAGTACCCTGGCTACGCTACTGCATGATTTTAACAAGGCAGCAGATAGGCATTGTTCCTGTGAAGAGTTATCATTTACTGCAGGAGTGAAGGAATTTTTGTTGTACATTCTAGGAAGGAGACTGTGATGGAAAAAGTATCTGAGAGTTATTTCACAATGACTGTATTATAGTTACTGCACAACTGAGAGGTTTTTTAGAGCGCTGAAGGTTAACTGGCATTTATAACAATTCAGAAAGTTGATTGTATATTACTGAATTTTTAGTATGACAGTGTGTAACAATTGTAGGCTGTAACAGAATGTCCAGAGTGAACTGCATGTAGGTTATATGACCAAGTAACCATTAATTGGATATAGTGAACAAAATTTTCATGTTTTACTTTGTGCAGTGAAATTGGATGGTAGGTTCCTGGAGGGTTGCTTTTTGTGTTCTTCTGTACATTATGCTGGCATACTGTAGGAGACACCATAATACTAATATTGTGTTATTGTACTGTACAGAGTATAACTTAGATATCGTGCATTTGTTTTAGTTTATAAGTATACTGCAGGTGATGAAATGAGATAGCAGGTACTTGAAATGCAGAACCTTATGGTAACAAAAGATAAACCATACCAGCAAAATATTTTGAGTATTCCAATTCCTAAATTAATTCACATTGAGCTTAAAGTTCATGGGCCTACAGTAAATGAAGTTTTGCAAGTCTCCTTCATGCTGCTAGAATTCAGTATTAAAGAGACTGCAGCCAAAATTCCATGACACAAAGGCCCTTTTTCGGGTTTCATGGCTTCTTGATGAGTGTGCACTATGTGCTGTACACCCCCATATCAATCTACTCTGCCCCTCTTGTACCTTGTATCCCACCAACCCATGAATAGAGCCTGGTTAACTACAGTAATAGCACAGTGGAGATGGGAGACCTCCTTTACTCGACAGGCGACCTCCTTTCCTCCTCAACCTGCTTTCCATGAAAACCTTCAAACGGAACTGTAGGTATCAGTTTTTCCTCCCAGCTTTTTCTTCCTTTTGGATCCTTCAAAGGACATTTCTTTTTATCTAATCAGATATCTAATCAGGCTGTTTCTGAAGCCAGCCTTTGTGTTTGATGACTATACCTGTTTCTTTAGATGGTTTTTGAGATGCTGTTTATTAGTTTAAAGGTATCACTCTCCTTTAGTGAAGGAACTGTTAATGAATGTGTTGTTTGTTAATACAAGCTTACAGTAGTATTTACTTGATATGGGCATTGTTTAAAATCTGATTGTAAGAAAGAAAAATGTAGATTTTACTTTGCTGAGGTCATATAAACATTAATTATGAAATATTTCTGTGGGGTGGAGCAGTTGTTGCATACTTCAAATTTCTCATCAATTTGTGAATACATACTCAGACATTTTGGTTCAAAGCAAATGTCTCTACTTCTTACTTTTTAACAAAAAGAATAAAAAAAAAATGATTGCAAATAGTCAGAATAAAATCCAACAACTGAAAGTTACAGTTTGCATTATGATGCAACATTTCATTTTTTGAGCAACAAGTTTTTATTTATATAGTTTTGAAGGTCAATTTTTGGCGGTATGGTGATATATAATAGAGTGAACAGTACAGATTGTCAAACAGTATACTCTAAAGAGCTTATTAAAACCTACAGTGCATACCAGAGATGGAGCCAAATTGCGTCTGGAAACACAACCCACCAACCTTCTTACCTGACACAAAAAATTCTGGTAAATTTTATCCTGTTACCAAGAAAAAAAAAAGAGAGACTTGACTACTTCTGTGGTACATAAATGATTATTTTGAAAGAAATTGTGTACCAAGCTATGAAATAGTTAGATGTTTAAGTTAGTCTAACAGTTTGCAATTGTTCCAACTGATTACAAGATGTCCTAATTTGGTGAGCAAGTATCAACTTGCAGCTGATAAAATACTACATTTTACCAGAGACTTATAAAATGCAGGAAGAGCATAAGAAAGCTTGTATGTAGTTCTCAGTGGATTTGCTACTGGTTATCTTTCCTTGTGTCCCAATTTTCATGGGAATCATGCTTAGTGTATGCAAAACACATATAAAGCTTTGACCAGGCAAAGTTTCAACGACATTTTTTTCTTTTGGGGGAGGGGGAAGGCAAGTGATATTGAATAAATAAAGTACTTTTGAACATATGTGTCTCTACCACTACTAGCTTTCCAACATTTGGAACAAAATTGAAGGAGTTAAAGCCCCCTCACTACCTATCCTTGTCCACCCAACCCATAGTGCCATGCCTGACTTGGACCTTAGCTGCTATCATTCTGTATTAATTATGGGCTGTTTCTGAACAGGTTACTGTATATCATCAGTCTCATTACTTGGTCTTGGTGTAAAGAAAAAAAGTAGCCTGGTATATGATTGGTTGGGATGTGGGAAGTGGTAGCATACAGGCAGCAATCACATGTACAGTATATGAAATGTTATGCTTCTGATTTCAGTTTAGTTCAGGGCTTTGAAGTTTTTTTGAAAAAAAAAAAAACCCTAAAAAAAACAAAAAAAAAATCACCTGAATTTAAAGACAGTGGGGCTTTCTAAAGAAGGCAAACAATAATATGTACATTAAAAGATTAGATGGGAAAATTTATTCAGTTCAGGTTAGACACAAGGGGAGGGACATCAGAGACCCCCCATAGAGGGTTATCGTTGGTGTTATGGTGTTGCTTACCTCTCTATTTTGCCATCCAGGCATCCATTTTACAACAATTGTTTCTAAGGTGCTGTTGTGCAACATATGTGTTACACAATGACTGCTCATGGTCATGTTTCAACCAGTATGCCAAATTGAAACCCTCTGGTGTCCAATGTACATGACTTCTATATATCCTGCTTGTTGAGCAAAGAAACGATTTTTGTAACCAGAAGATTGGGACAAAGTCCTTACACTGAGAATTTAAACAAGTTAGACCAAATTTTGGAAATAATGAAAATTTGCAGTTTCCTGGCCCACTTTCATTTTCTCATATCCAGATCTGGCCCAGAGTTTGGTGATCAGCAGATGTGGGTTTGGTGAACTCTTTGTGGCCGTTAGTAGTAAACCCCTGTCATCCTGGAAATGTTAAGTAGCCTCTAATGCTAAATAAGAAACAGCTTTTTGGGGGATTTCTATTTCATTGAGGATGTGATGAAAAACAGGACATAGGAATAAGGTTGACAATCAAATGAAAAAAAAGTATTGTGGATGTTTACAGTGTCTGTTTTGAACCTGTGAATGTGATGTCTAAAGGAATGTCAGACTGGGGCAGTAAAGGCACTGTAGACGCTCACTCTTAATGATGTTTATGCTAGGGACAAACGTGCAATAAACTTAAATTTCTAACTTTGTGGTTACTTAAGTTTTTACGTATAAATTTGTTGGTCAATAATACTTTACAATTTTGTTTATTATTGTTAACTTGAAGTTTTGAAACAAATCAATACTGCATTATTACCAGGTGGTTTGTCAAATATTGTATGGTAGCATGTAAAGTGAACAAAATTTTGCAGTTGTGTGTTAAAAAGTGTATTAAACCAGCCTTATATGTGAGTGTAGCTGGAGATTACTGGAAACTGTACATAGAGCTGTTATTTTTCTCCAGTTAAATACATTTGCAGAAGATATCCTGAATGTCAGGAAAGTTGTATATTTTAGCCAATCAAAGTGGAAGTTTCAGATAGATGTCTGATGAATATTCATGATTTATTTATAAGCATTGTCCTGTAATACCTGTGCAGAGAAAAGCTGGTTGATATCAATATTTTATTAATAAGCTTTATTGTCCACCACTAAAACTTTGTTAACAATGTGGAGTAATGATTATTCAAAAGCTTTGGCCTGACAATTGACAATGCAAGTGGACCAGCTTATGAATATTCATGGCCTTAAAGGACAATGTAAAGCTGAACAACTGTAGAGTTAGTGAGAATTACTTTGTAAGGTGTTTCAATTTCATAGAGTGGCTACTGTACAAGAAAGTATGCATTATTGCTGTGTTCATATGAACACATTTGTTGCAAATTGAATGGATTAACAAAATAAATACTGTTAAAATTATTCTGAAATAATTTGCCTTTTGTTTTTAATTTTTTGTCCATATGTGACTTTGTCATTGTCATTGTGATTTATGGAAGCTTTGCTTCCATAAATCTTTTGTGGGAAAAACACTGCCAGTAACAAACATTGAATTATGTTCAAAATAACTTTTCAATAAGGATGTTGCAGTTTGAGAAATCTCAGGAGTGAGGTCCTTCCAATTCAAAAAAAGCAGTACACAGTATGCTCTTAAAATGCTGTGCAGAAGAATTGTTGCATATATTTTCCTTTACTCAGCATGCATGGTTATACCCTAATGCCAGTGGCGGCATTACATGGGTGGGGAATTTTGACCTACCCATTCCAAAAGTTTGGTCACTTAGGAATTGGGTGAACCAAAAAAATAATAACACTGTGTTACTTCACCCTTGATTTACATGGGAATTTGGGTCAACTTGAGGTCCATGTTTAAATTTGGATTCACCTCAGATCAAAGAGTACTGCAGTCTTTTTTTTTGTTTTAAGCAAGATCACTGGTATTCATTGCGCTGATGACAGGTATTTTCTAACATTTTACAGCAACTGATATGTGAAATATTTGACCTCGTTACTAAATTAGCACTACCCAATCAACCAAACTTGAACTACGTGAGAACACGACAGGAAAACGTGGCGTTAAGCTGGGCCCTTTTTTTTTGCCGTAATGTCAACACATGTTAACACCCAGTGTTGCTGGGCACAGTACGTGAGAGCTAAGAGTCGATCCATTGTAACAAAAGATTCAAGCACAGTGTCCAGGAATTTAGGCAATTTTCAAAAAGGAAAGGAAGATTTTTCATCCTTAAAATTTAGGGCGATTTTGTGGGGGGTGGTATTGCACTCTAATTTATGAATTGCGGGATTTTAGTTTATCAAGGATAACTCATTCTTAAGTGTTAAATTCATTGAGGTTAACAATACAACGCTTGTAGTCCTGTCTCATTGGTTTCCTCTCTCATTAGTGCTTTGTCTCATTGGTTCATTCTCTTACCTTAAAGGTAAAGAGCAGTCCCCCCAACTTGAAGTAGTGTAGTAGACTGTCCTGTTTCATGATTGGCTCATGAAGGCCATGTGACAATATATTTTGTCCTCAAATGTGAAATTTACTTGGAGTTACTTCTTTGTTTACCTTGATATGTCCAATATTGAATTCCTAAAATATTACAAAAGATACTTTGAAGGAAAATAAAAAAGTTTTGATATTTAGCTGTTGCTTTACAGTAAGTTTGGGATGACTGCTCTTGCCCTTTAATGCTACCACCTAACCTTAAACTTAACGAACCCTTTAAACCCTAATCCTAATTCTTAACTCTAACACCGAGAAGGGGGACTATTAGTATAATGATATGAATAATAAAAGGGGCACTCTTAGCTGATGAACTAATAGGATTAATCTGGCTAATTGGGGAACCAATGAGACAGTAAAATAAAGGACCCTGAGATATTAGCTATACATGTAGAACCTGGGTAGGTTATTTGGGCAGTTTCACCCAAAGTTTTGATGCCCCTATTGGTCACTTCTATAATGTTACCAACACCCTCCGAGGAATCAGTCAAGTGTCCCCTATTCACAAGCTTTGCCCTTTGAAGCAAGTGAAGCAGTCGGTTGGAAACTGGGTTGTAAAAAATCCATGGGTCCAACTAACTTGAAGCAAGTGACTCTTGGCCTAGGTATCCTTCTATCAACAAAGTCATTGGTCTCCTATGGTTTTGCAGTAACTTGGATCCACCCACTTTAAACAAGCCAGTGGGCTACATCTGAGAAAAAGACCATGGCCGGCTAAACTTGAACCAGTTGGCTGGAAACTGAGCCGTAAGACTCAATCTAACCTAACCTACTCCCTTCAAGCATGTAACAATGATATTTACTAAGCCTTTGCTCATATCAGCTGCAACTTCGCACCTGGCAAACAGAAATAGTGTACATAAAGGTAGAATGAAAACCTTCCTATGAAATATTCAGCCATTTAGAAATACTAATTTGGATGAACGGAGACTGCATGTGCATTTGTCAGCAACTTTTTCATATCATCTTGTAACAAGTGTTTATCATTTTAAGTTACTTACATATGTATGAATCGGGGCTTGCTGTGCAATTTCCTCTGCTTTCCCAATTATTTAACAAATTTCTTATCCACTCAGCATGACTTTGCATCCTTTTATGCTTTCCTATGGATGCCAAATTTTGCTGCTATGTACTTTCATATTTTGCATTTTTCCATTTTTGTTTTTCCTTTTATTTTTTTTTTCTTATTTTTTTTCCTTCTTTTCTGTTTTAGCTCATAAAATGCTTAATACTTTTATGCTCAAAGTGTTTGCGATATTTTGTTATTGGTTTTTTAAAAACTCCCAGGGCATAGCTCTAAATATGCAATCAATGCGGTTTATTACCCATCCTTGGCTGGTGCCAGTGAAGGCCTTAATCAGCTTTCTCTTCTGTGGTTCGGTGTGGTTTGTGAATTTATCTTTTGAAAAACAAGTCTGTCCCGTGATAATTACAAATATAATTTTTAAAAATGTTTGTGCATCATTGGAATGAATTTAACAGTGTGTTTGTAAATTGAGAAGATTTGATGAAAAATGGAGGACATTTGCCTTGATGTCTTCCTAGAATAGATACTTTTTTTGTATAGGACTTTTTCATGGGCTTCCTAAAGCTCTCTCTTTACAATGAAAGCCTGAGACACTGTAAAATGTTTTGTAGAAAAGCAAAAGGTTAGAAACTGGGCTGTAAAACTCCATCTAAGTAACTAACCCAATGCTTTAATCAGTGAATATGACATCCGATTCTTGGACTGATCATGAAATGTGATTAAACCTACAGTACAAAAGTGGCATGCAAATTCTTGCAGCTGTAAATGTAGAATAAAGTCGGGTTTTACAGCTCAGTTTCTAACCAATTGGTTAAAAGAGCCAAACCTCTCACCCCAAAATATAATTTTGGTACAGGGGTACCGAAATTCTCAATTGGCGCAGCTCTTCGATTGACAGCTAATTCAAACAATGCAGAGTACCAAAGCTAGTATGAACTGTACTGAGAGTGTTTTGGTTACATAAATTGAGTTTTCTTTACTCACTTTGAAACAATAAACTGAGATTGTATCTGGATGAGGATGAATTTCAGACAATTGTGGGAGGGGCTTCAGTAAGAATGTTAGGAGAATTGGTATTGTTTGGGGTGAGAGAATTGGGCCTTTAAGTCAGACCTTTTTTCCAGTTGTGGCTCACTAGTTTGTTCTCCCTGCTTCGTTGCTTATGCTGAGTGCTGAGCACAGTGGCAGTAAGTAAATTCTATTTTTAAGCCTTCATTGTGACCAAGCACAATGGCAGTAGGTCTCATTTTTAGAGTCTTTGGTATGACCCAACCTGGAAATAGAAACCGGGCCTTCTGCATGAGAGGTGGATGCTATTACAGTTAGATCAAACACGCAGTCTTCTAAAACATTGGGGGATGTTGCTACATCACTCCTAACATCCCTCTATATTCATTTGGTACTTGGTATTGGTATACTTTGACAAATTTGCACAATACCATGACTCTGATTGGTCAATGCTAAATTTTGCAGATGATTTTAGGCCAGGGAGCTGCCATTCCATTGGTATAGCAATCAGCTAACACTTGATAGGGTGTAGATACAATTACTTAAGTAATTGAAACCCAGTATTAAAAAGCCATCATAGTATGGTACAGAAGATGTACTAGAAAGTAAGCCATTTTCCATCAGGTTGAAAAGACTTAAAGGGAACTAAGTAGGGAGGATCAGCCGTGAAGTGGCCAGGATGAGATGTGCAGTCTTAAAAATAATTTGTAACAGTTTTAGGAGTCCATTCTGGTTCATTTTGGATTCATTTTTCCAAATCTCTGCACGTACCTGACCACTTGAGGATTTTCAGTTTACTTTATTGTAATCAAGGTTATCAGCAAGTTGCTCTCCATACTGGGAGGGGGACACCTCATTTTGCTGCTTTTTGAATATTGATGTGCAAAAAATCATAGTCAAGGGGCAATTTCCCAAATATTTGGAGACGTGTCCCTCATCCAGTCCCCCTTCCTTCCAAAGTACCACTCATGGTTACACTGTTTGCCAGGTTTCTCACTGTGGTGGATGTACAAGTCTGCTCATACAATTTGGTACACGTTTTGAATATGATGCATGCTGTTATTTTGTTCAATGTGCACCTACTTATCAGTATAAACAAAAAATTCAAACCACTTATCAAAATGCACTGGCAGATTAAGTTTCAGCTCATGTATATTTAGTTGGAAAATATCCAGCAAGTTTCTTTTTCCAGAATGTTCAAAAAGGCACTTGTTGAAAGAATTCAAAGAAAATACATTGATACCAGCTGGAGCAGTCTGTATTCATGATGCTGTTGTGCTATTGCCAGCTTAAGCCAGTGTGATTTTTGTCCCAGTGTGGTGGCTGCTTATTGCTTAAATATTTGCATGTCGACATTGATGTGAATGTTGATATATTGCTTCATTTCATTTAAGTTTGCTTCCCTCGTCTGCACCGCTGTTATCTCTTGTTCTCTTTTAAGGATGGTTTCATGACGTTCTTTGATTCAAACGCTGAGGATAACAGGGCCCAGGAAGCTCTAGAAGGATTCATGAAGAAGGCTTTCACATATGCTGCTGTAGGGGTCGTTGTCGCTGGCCTTGCATCCATGATCATGAAAAAATGAAAAGTTTTGTGCTGACTTTCATCTCTGTGATCATGTGATGTGTCACATGACTGATATGTGGTATGTCACATGATGGGCCTGTGGTTCATCTATTGCATGTTTAGAATGACAGTAGAAAACAGCTGCACCTGGTAAGACTCTTTGTTAGGAAACCAACCAGGTGCAACAGCGACTGTTATGCCCATGGATGGTTCAAGATCTAGGTGATCAGAGAGGACGACACCAAAGACCTCCAGGTCGGGTGATATGGCACCTCTGAGATGGTACATTCCAAGAGAAGGAAAACTGAATTTTTCTCTAATTCTGTTGAGCACGAGAGAGGCTGTCATGAGAAGTTCTAACTTCCTGAGTCATACTTCTATACAGTAGTTCTATGACATATTTTCAATTTTATGTATTTAAAAAAACGGTCCTAGTACTGCTTTTGTCAGTTCATGTTATAGTTTCTATGAAATAAATGCTTTATAATCCTTCAAAGGAACTATTACTTTTATTTTAAATATGGCTAGAAAAAAATGGTGGAACTTGTTTCATAAACCTGTATTAACCCTCCTAAGTTCCATGGAATTTTCAAAATCTGTACTCAACTTGATCAGAAACAGTGAATCTATTTCACTCCAATAGTGAATCTATGTCAGAAATAGTGAGCTTGCTTTATGTTTAAAATGTTTGAATAAAGTTCAAGATCAACCTACTGCAGGGCTTGATGTAAGCATGGCTGTAGTTCCAGTGGCATAGAAGCAGCTTTGTGCAGGACTTGAATTTTGAGGTGTGCCAGTGCAATCACACACCATCCCTCACCTCAAATCACTGTGAGAGTGTGATTTTGTGGACATCTATGGAAAGAATGTTAGCTAAGGTGTTGTGTATCAAAGTGTAATAAAAGCAGCACACTTTACTAGACAGGTTCATTTCCTGAGGAATGTGCCTTGAACCATACCGGGAAAATCTAAAAACTCAAGGCCCGATTTGTGATAGCACCCCTCAAGATGGCGTCAAGGCAGCTAGCAGCTACTGGTTGGTATTAGTGATGATCCCGGGGTCTTCGTCTCACATTCAGATTTGCTCTGTCCTTTGTAAAGACTTACATCAAGCATTGGTATATATTGAGCATATTGGGATGTAGAGTACCGTGGGGATCTTCAGAAACATTTAGCATTCAACAAAGATGGACCGTGCATTTGAAATGCAGTTGATGGCCACTTTTAAAAAGGCACAACCCCAAGTAAAACAAAGTGATTTACCTTTTAAAGGTAGTGGATAATAGTAGAAATAGACCTTGTGCATAATATGTCACAGAGCAGAAAGTATGCCCTCTTTTGGGGGCAAAACAAACCAACACCATTAAATGCATGTACAGCTGATTTGTCAATCAGTTGAATACGTGAATAGTCTGTTACAGGTGCAGGGCGAATTCTTATGCAGGTAGCCATGTGTTCCATTGCTCTGCTTAAAGGATGACGTCAGTGTGTCTTCAGTGCACAAGGTTTATTGAGGCTTATTAATTATTAATAAGCATACATGATACTTTCATAGACTCCAAACATAAGGCACAAAGGTGATGGGAAAGTACTGAATGGGAACTTGAACCTAGCTGTTTTGTAAATCAAAAAAACTTTAGCTTGTTGGTAGATTCTGATTCTGGCCATGAAATTGTTAGGCCTATTCATTTTCCTATTATTCCTTATCATTAATAATAAATTTATGGTCTTCCCAATGCCTACCCCAATATTTTACGCCTTGCCATTGAAGTACTACCTCGGAGTATTTTCATGGTCATACAGGTCCTTTGAACTACCTGCACCCAAGGAACTCCCCCTGTCTGGAGACTGCTACTGTAACTGGCAAACTTGCAACCGCACAGCATCAATCACTGTGGTTTGCTTGACTTTGCACATAAATGTTTTACTGTACATGTACTTGTTAGCTTATGTGTACTTGTAAACTTGCCTTTTTCTCAGAATTGAAAGCAGAAGAAAAGATTTTGCACACTGTGGGGATGGCCAAACAGGAAGGGGGTTCATGGAAGCTGCAGCATCACCCCACCCCAATTGGCCAAAACCTTGCTGAATCAGGCAGACAGGTCAGACTGGTCAGGGAATCTGGAGTTGGGCAAAAATAAAATGCCAAAAATCACTACCCCCTCCCCTTCCCCCAAGAGAAAGAGTCCTGTATAGCCATGCCATGATTGTGGCAAGAATCTGATAGGGAAGTATATGTTTCATAATTTGTTTCCCTTTAGAACAGTCAGATTTGAGAGTTGGGAACTGGAGTGTTGGGGCAGGGGGGGGGGGGGTTGGGATGAGGGATTCATGGCTGGAGGTATGTGGAGATGTTGACTAATGCTGCAGCTGATAAATTTGTAAACTGTGAACTGTCGTTTTCTTGTGTGTTTCAAACTGCTTCAGCCTAGATTTTTTATTTGAACATATAGTTAGTATTGTAATATAAACATAGTCAATGGCAGTTTAAGTGTTGAAAGCATCAGTAATTATGTCTTAAACATTCTCGTGGGCTATCAGATATCTGTAACAGTAACTTTTTATACACAGGTTGAAGTAGGGTGTCCATTCTTGTGGCTTTTTGCTGGACAATCCGGCTTTCAAGCACCCTGTCCTCACACGGCACACGGTTGAAATTCCTTCATTTTGAAAATTCTAATGTAAAACTTCTCACATCCTTTTTTCAGGACTGTAATCATGAAGCTTAGAACACCAGGAAGGACCATTTCCGGTCATCTGGGGGGTTTGTAAAAGCCAAAAATTTTCTGGTCCGCTACGCGCCAACTCATGGTGGCGCTCCACATAGATAGTAGAGAAGGTTGTCTTCCTTTTCTGTCATGAAGGAATGGACACCCTAGGTTGAAGATGAGCTCTGATGTCCAGGGGTGCATTGACCAGCCTTTGCATTAGTTTATAGTGTGGAGATAGTGGGCTATTTATAGTCTGGTGTAACCATATGAAACTCTCAGAGGTATTTCCTTGTGTACTATAACACAAGTTTATATTAATGGCTTAAAAGGTAGGAACCTTTTCTACCCCTCCCTCTCTGGTCCATGCCCACCCTCCCACTATTTACATCATCTCTGAAGAGGTTTGTGCAGGTATGTTTGCATTGTCTCATGAAAGCATATCGTCAACTTTTTATTACGTTTGCAAGTATGAACAGAAAAGAGATGTTTGTGATGGGAAGGAGATTTAAGTTTTGCAGCAGTGTGTTGTGAGCTGTTCAAAGGGCCACTTTAGGAGAATAACATTAAGTGACCGGCTGCTAGGATAGGTTCTAGCAACCCAGTACTTGAAGAGATACAACTTGCACCTTTGCCAGTATTTATTCTATGTATAGAAAGAATTATATTTGTAAATAGAAAGCTCATTATGTATACATACATGTATGAAATCATATTTCAGTTTTTCCCATGTATAAAAATAGATGTAAAAAAAAAGAAGAAAAAACATTGGGAATTTTGAAAAGTTTTAATTTATTATACAAGGAGAGATCTAAGTTTAGATTTGACTGTAAGGTGTCCATATGGTAGCCAATGAAAGATGATGTTGTGCCGATGGTTAAGCAATTCATTGCAACTGCAACCAGCATAATTGTGGTTGGTGACATGCTGATACTATAAAATAAGGGTAAGCTTTCTCTTCAGAGAAATGGCTCTTGAAAATGAGCTGGTATTTTTGCCGCAACTTGGAATTATCACTTACTGTAATGAGAGATACTTGCCACCCTTAACTGCACACGGGCCCATAGGGAGCTGAATTCTGGATTGGTACTTCTCTTTAATTGAGCCAAAATTCAAATATGTCTAGTAGCTTATTTTATATAGCATGCACTAAGTGTGTTCTGATTACATGTTAGGGCTTATTGGGCTCACTAGGACATGCCTTTTAGTAATAAACAAGTGCTGTGTTTGCACATGGTTAAGACTCCAGTGGGGAGGGGGTGGCAGTGGGGAGGGGGGGACTAGAAGAACATAGGGTGGGAGAATAGAATTTGTCTGAGGTGATTAAGTAAATGTATTTAAGAGTCTTGGGTGGTATTCCCAAGTTGCTTGGTCTTGTGGCCTATGCTAGCTGCGCTCAAAGCTGTATTTTTCCAAAGATCGCCTCCGCTTGCTGGCACAGCAAAATGTTTCTCCCAAAAGGACCAAAGTAAATACTGCACGGTAGGTGTAGCATGCATGTTAGCTGTTGAAGAAATTCATATGCCGCTCTCTGCATTTTTTTTTGTATCATAATCCTTAATGTGAAAGGATCGGGAACTAGGACCACAGAGATTGAAGTGGGGCCTTACCTTTGTTAAGGTTATTGTATGCATTTGTATTTGTTATTTTTCTGAGACATAGGCATTGGTTTCAAGAAATTGGTCCCTTCAATGCATGTGATCTATTCCATAATGCATTGTGTCATGTTGCGTCTTGTTGCTCCTAGTGTTTTTGTTCTTTCGGTAAACTTCTTTGACGTTGTGGATTTGAAAAAGAGCTCAGCCAATCTTCCATAAAGAAATTGTTTATATTTAGACTTCAGAATTACTCAAGTATCAATTTGGAGTCATTCTGGTTACCAGGAGGAAATAATAGTGGGTTATAAAAGAGCCATTAATTGAGAATGATGTCTCGTGCTGGTGTCTTTTATTGTCTGGAAAAGGATTGAAAATTGTACTTTGGCCAAAGCTTTCCTTTTTGAGAGCCTGTGTCTGTAAACATGTATTAAATCATTACTGGTTCATTAATTGTGGAGGATAGTGGACAGGGTTTAGAAAATTCAGTGTGGTATGGTTGCTGCTACATAGAGCCATTTCTGTATCTGAGGACTTACAAATATCTCATGAGGGGCTATGACAATGTTCCCAAGGTTCACTGTTCCGGAGTTTCAATGTTCCTGAATCTTGGGAAGATCAGTACTTCTGGGAACATCGAACCCAGGGAATAATAAACCTTGTAAACATCATCAAATCACCCAGGTATGCGAAAACAAGGAACATGAAACCTTGGAAACCATGCTGTTTCGATTGCGGTAAAAAAGTTGATTTTCTAACCTCAGTAATCTATTGTTCAAGTGAGGTATATCAAGTTTCCATGCAAACCCACTGCTGGAGGTCTATTATTATCACTTCACCGAGCTTTTAGTCCACTTACGTTGCAAAAATTACATGGTATTTGGGCAGGATTGTAATCAAAACCCCCTCTGCGTGCTCTGCACACTGTGGCTAGGGTTTCTTGACTTGGATTAAACGTCTTTGCATGGAGTATTACTCTGTCAATCCTCAAATTTTGTAATTGGGCAAGGAAGGAAATCAAGTGTATATTTTTTACCGTTACCAATTCGTCATGATTGAATCCCCGGAACATTGAGTATACCCCTCTCATGAGAAGTTTAAAAGTGATCAGTTTGAGTGAAGTGGTGTGATATGTAAGTTATGAACTCACCAATTGCATGGTTCACCCTCTGACCCCAGCATCAAATCATTGACAGTTTGTTAGGAGCATTTAACATTTTCTTGCATTCCCCAACCCCTCTGTCATGCAGTTGACCCAACATTTCATAGACTTAAGCACTTGTTTGTTGTAGAATTTGGCAAACCCACGCTACACATAAGATGATGCTCTGAGGCAACATTCTGAGAACTGTGACATACCCCTGTGTGACGACTCGTTCGAATGTGATGAACGTTTGACTCCCCCATGCCCCTGGGTCAAAGGGTGAATCCTTCAATTGATAAGTGCATTATGTTGAACTTTATGTCGCACACATGCATGCACACACAAATGTAGAGCTTCCTTCCATTGAGGGAGCCACAATTGAAAAAAAAAGGCCTCAGCTGGCCCTAGTTGATTTAACTGGTTTGAAACAGAGCTATAAAACTGAATCTGAACTTTGATCAATATTCACATTTACGTATGCTACTGTACCACATGCAATACCTCTTGCACTACAAATACACATACAATAATAGCTAGCGATGCTATTTGCCATAGACAAAACCACTCGGAAGCCATCTATTGTTCAGTAAGATCGTCAAACCCTATCTGAAGGTTTGGCTGTCACTGTGGGAACTTTTATGGTTGGTAGAACCATCATTGTCAATTGTTACAAAGTAAATGTTTCTGCTTTTGTGGTTTACTTTAATATATTTCAAAAGAAAGTTTGTTCTTCTTTACAATCGATCTTTCTTGTAAAGGGTTCAGTTTTTGAATAGGACCGGTATAATTTGTAAGGGTTGACGGAAAAATAAAAATGTCAACAAGTGCAAAGGTATAGTCATGTATACGCTTTTATAGGTGTACAGTACTTAAAAGCGTTAATATATGTGGTACCTTTGAAAATACTTCATTGTAGTCCGAGCCACATTAAGTTGTAAGTTGTTTTAGCAAGGTATTTGCTGCAAAATAAAGTATTGAGCTACTGTAAATTTTTGATGGTTACATAACCAATTAGGTTACCTAACCTACACCTCCTTTAGGTGACCTCCTCCTCCCCTTACCCCTAAATGGAACTCCACATGACGCTAGAAGCGAATAGCCAAGTTTTGGCCATCTCAAGCTGGCAATAAATAATCCAGAATCTATCAGAAAACTTAGTGTTCAGGTATCTTGAGATCAATAAAGTTAAAGGCGTTTTCCCCCTTCAAAGACTATTTGCTCAATAGAGCAACAAGGTTGGTTTGAACGGGGTTAACCGCCACAATTACAGAGACAAGCTTTACCCCAGAAAATGCCTTTTTCTCTGGTAACATTGGCTAAAACATCCTATTCAATTCTAGCAGCATGAAAAGCAGGGAATGCTCAAACTACTTCCCAAGCATTTCAAATAGAGGATGGGTGTTGTTATTTGTTGGGATGAGGTTGGGAACTAGTGAAGGGTGGAACAGGCAAGTTAATCTCCTTAATTTTGATATATTCTGCAAGTAAGTTTAAAGTAGACTTAAGTTCCACTAGTGTGCCTAATTGATATCATTCCTGCAAAACAAACGGAAGGACATTTATGCTGGTGCTATATAATAAGTTTCCTCTAACAAGAAGTCACTGCTTCGAACTCAGCTAAGCTAAGACATGGGGCTTAGGTTATCATAAAAATTGTCATGTTGTAGCCTACGCGACCACACGTCCACGAGACTGAAGGCCCTCAAGGCTAAAAATGTAAGAGGGTTCACGACACTCAAGGTCCACAAGACTGAAAATCAAAATGGATTCATGAAACTGAAGGTTTCAAAGAACATTCAAGTAGCAAAATTCCAGTCTCTGTGAACCTTCTATCCAGTGAGTCTTTGATTTGGTGAACTTTCAGTCAAGTGAATCTCTGGGATCTAGTGAACCTCCAATCTAGTGAACCCTACATCCTAACACGGACATTTAATACCATAGATTTTTTGTAGTACAGGAATGTCGCAACAAAGAGATGGGAGAACATAGTGTACATTACACTGTCTATACTAGCAAGACGATGAGTGGAATCAATCAGAGTAAAAAAGATAAGGTAAATAACATTGAAATTGGACCCGAGATTTCGTCCTAAATGATGTAAAAATAAGGACATTAAGGCAACCCCAGATGGCTGTGATGTGGTGCCCCAACCTATTCTTGTCCCATGTGTCCAGTTTATTTTCAAGTTTTTCTTGTGCTTGTTGAAATCGATGTACCATACCAAGAGAAAAACAGTAATAAATTGTGGAGAACAGTAATGTACAGACAATTTATGCATATAGTAGTCATCTTGATGTGTCTTGTGTTTAATATTTTTATCATCTGTTTTGAGAGACTTACATCTTTAGAGATCTGTATGTTGTCAATGTGTGTCATTGCATTGTGGTCATTCTTTGGATTTTGGTCAAGAGGTAATTATGTGTAAATGATGTTGTGCTTGTGGTGAGTATGATTCTATCCTCATGCTTGCTTGCCTGTACACTCATTAGTGAGTATGGCTTTGTGCTCATACTCACAAACATTGCTATTCTAATATTGTGTACTTGCTCCTTGAAATATGTGATAATAATGTTAATACTTGAGAGCATGGAATATGTAGTTATTCACATTATAAAACACAGACACAATGCTAATCTGGTGACACCCAAGTAAAGTTGCTTTAGCTCGGGTATCATTCAAAAAAAAAAAAGGCTTAATATCAAAAGGGCTTACTAGTGTGTACACATTATGTAGGCATTATTGTACTTTATATGACATTTGAAGTTCTGCCATAGTGAAATTTGTGTCAAGTCATAACAGAATGCTTTAAAAATGAGGGCACCAATCAATTTGTTGGCATGCTTATAAATTGCATTGATAGAACAGCTGCCGACTGCCTTCTTAAATTCATTTAAACCTGTCAAATCAGCAACAACTAGGTGATTTCAGTGCAGGCAATTAATGCAAAAAACTGTAAATGGGCAGTTTGTTGGGGTCCAGTTTTGATTTTCAAAAGGCAATTTACCAGAATTAGGCATTAACAAAATGTAATCATTCAAACAAAGAAAAAACAAAAAATTAAAAAGATATTTTTAAAAGTTTCAGGAGTTTTATCTAATTCCTTGAATGGTGAGAGGTCATTGGGATAAACTTGTTTTTTTTTTTCAGTAGAACTCTCAAGATAAGTTTTCATGGTGTAACTAAATAGTTTGTATATGTCATTATGAAAAGCAATTCAGTTTTATTCCAGCTTAAGAAAGTTTATATTGTGCTACTTCAAGAAGTAACCACTCATATGTATGAAAAGTTTATATTTTGAAAACCATTGCTATTGATGTACTTGTTGATAACAGTTTGGATATCCAGCCAGGTATGACCGTCTTTATTTGTAAGGATGGTTTACATATATGTATTCAAGCTCTGTGAACAAATAGTTTAATTTTCATGGCAATAATAAGACCTAGTATGCATCGATGTCATGCTATGTCATTTTAGAGGGTAAAAATGGTTACACAGGCAGGGGATTTAAGTGTGTATTTAGACTAGTACACAATCAATTGTGTGCCTTTGTGCAGCTAGCAATGATGTGTGCTCAACCTCCATTAGAGGGCACACTTTCCTTTCTGTGACATCATGTGCATAAGGTCTACAGTCTCAGCAAAACAGAAGGAAACTTCTGTTATGTTTTCTTCTTAATGCAACAGTCAGAAGTGCTTTTCCAGCCTGATATGTATAGGCATGCATGAGTTACTGTATGAAAAATGACATCAAACTACACTAACATCTGAAATAATCTTAAAAATCTATTGTCTCCTTGCCATCCGTTTTTTCCATCTGCTCTTAAGCTCTTTTGGAGAATTTTTGTGATGGCTGAGGTGGTTTAGCCAATCAGAAGGTTGGGTTACGAATCAGAAGGTTATGTGGTCTCCAATTCCACACATGCTCATTTATCCCCATCCGCGCCAATCCTGTTCTCCAGCCGATCTGTGAAGGTATAAACATAAAGGGTACCGGTTAGCATGCAGTTAAGTTATGACTGACGTCTTGATACACGTGTCTAGATATGCTGAATAATGAGAATGGTTGAAGTTGAATGGGGTAGCGATAGTCTTATCGCCATCCGCTGGTAATTGTTACGTAATTATAGCCACACGCAAGTCTACACCAAGCAGATCGTGACGGTGGGAGCTAGTGAGTCAGCTGGCACCATCGATCTGTTGTAGTAGGCGGTTCATTTAGGCAATTGAATGGCTCTGCCAGTGAGTTGAGAAGCCACCAGTACGTTAAATACTCTGGCAGAGATAAATGCTGCTGGCGGTGATTTGCCAATGATATGCAGATGAATTGCCGAGGTTGCACTGCCGGTATAAGCTGGACCCCAATTAAGCTGACCGTGGCAGTTGAAATGCTGCAACCGTAGTGATGCTTTGCCTACCAGAATACTGCAATCTGTGACGCTGCAGGGCTAGGCTTAGGTCTAGATAAGTTACGTAGTAAATGCCAATACAGTTATAGCACGTAAGTTAGTGTGCGTAAGTAAACTGGCCTAAATACAAGCGATGACTTGGTTGTTTTGATCGTGCACCTTGCGGCGCTGAACAACAAGTGGACGTTCTTGTGATTATGATGATACGAGGCCAAAGTGAGAAAGACAATCGATACAACTGTAGATAAAATGTTGATTGCAATGCTAAGTACTCTATGGTACCTGTATGGTCTTCTCTGCAAGAAAATGCTGTCTCGAAATTGCTGGTTGATGAGTCGAGACTAAAGATGGAAGGCGTCTGCTGAGTGCATCCACGTAGAGCTGCAGTGAAGTGTTCTATTCGCAGTCTACAGCATGACCTCAGTGTACGTGACTATGAAAACTGAATGTGTGCTCAACAGCTGTAGGCATGTTGACCCTAATTAACATAATCTATGCCGGAATGTTTGGTTGGAATGCAGAGAAAAAGTACATTTGAAAGTGAGGGCGCTAAAGCTAATCACTACAACTAGCTTCCCCCTAGATTGCAAGTAAAACGAAGCAATCGATACAAATAGGAGTAAAGTATAAATGTCAAATGTACGATACAATATGGTTTTAATAATACAAGATTTTTGATTAAGGAAACTTAAATGGAGAACAGGAAAGGAACAGGAGAATCACGTCGGGGTCACCAATTTGGAGAATTTTTGTGATGGCTGAGGTGGTTTAGCCAATCAGAAGGTTGGGTTACGAATCAGAAGGTTATGTGGTCTCCAATTCCACACATGCTCATTTATCCCCATCCGCGCCAATCCTGTTCTCCAGCCGATCTGTGAAGGTATAAACATAAAGGGTACCGGTTAGCATGCAGTTAAGTTATGACTGACGTCTTGATACACGTGTCTAGATATGCTGAATAATGAGAATGGTTGAAGTTGAATGGGGTAGCGATAGTCTTATCGCCATCCGCTGGTAATTGTTACGTAATTATAGCCACACGCAAGTCTACACCAAGCAGATCGTGACGGTGGGAGCTAGTGAGTCAGCTGGCACCATCGATCTGTTGTAGTAGGCGGTTCATTTAGGCAATTGAATGGCTCTGCCAGTGAGTTGAGAAGCCACCAGTACGTTAAATACTCTGGCAGAGATAAATGCTGCTGGCGGTGATTTGCCAATGATATGCAGATGAATTGCCGAGGTTGCACTGCCGGTATAAGCTGGACCCCAATTAAGCTGACCGTGGCAGTTGAAATGCTGCAACCGTAGTGATGCTTTGCCTACCAGAATACTGCAATCTGTGACGCTGCAGGGCTAGGCTTAGGTCTAGATAAGTTACGTAGTAAATGCCAATACAGTTATAGCACGTAAGTTAGTGTGCGTAAGTAAACTGGCCTAAATACAAGCGATGACTTGGTTGTTTTGATCGTGCACCTTGCGGCGCTGAACAACAAGTGGACGTTCTTGTGATTATGATGATACGAGGCCAAAGTGAGAAAGACAATCGATACAACTGTAGATAAAATGTTGATTGCAATGCTAAGTACTCTATGGTACCTGTATGGTCTTCTCTGCAAGAAAATGCTGTCTCGAAATTGCTGGTTGATGAGTCGAGACTAAAGATGGAAGGCGTCTGCTGAGTGCATCCACGTAGAGCTGCAGTGAAGTGTTCTATTCGCAGTCTACAGCATGACCTCAGTGTACGTGACTATGAAAACTGAATGTGTGCTCAACAGCTGTAGGCATGTTGACCCTAATTAACATAATCTATGCCGGAATGTTTGGTTGGAATGCAGAGAAAAAGTACATTTGAAAGTGAGGGCGCTAAAGCTAATCACTACACTCTTTTCAACAATACAAAAGTAGAAAAGGGAAGAAATAATGTAAAATTTGATTTATAAATGCTGTTGTCATAGTTTCTTTTACGGTGCACTCATACAAAGGGAAGGTGTGACAGTGGAGGCCAGGCTGGGGAAGGGGAAGAGGATGAAATGAAATCAGATAGAGCTATATGAATGAACAACTAACTTTACAAACCTCACAAAGGAGGTATGTCCACTACTCCACCCTTTGTGACCTGCCTATGGCTGGATTAAGTTGGATCTTCATCCTCATACTGCTACAAGGCCCATTACTGAAATGCAACACCTCATGAGGGAATTTTTCACCCTATTACATATTTCAACCGAGTCGATCCCCATCAAAAGCTAGGTCTGGTGGGGTAATCAAATCTCACCCGACTTCCTGCTTAACTCACTCAAACAAGCTCCAAGAAACCACAAGCTTGATAAGAGACAGCTAGGGGAAGATGTAGACAAAGGGTCATAAGGGTTAAAGGGGAATAATACGGGTCAGTTGTGCCACTGTTTGGGAGGTGTGAAAGGCAAGCAGTAGGGCAACTTCTTATCTGGGTTTTTTTTTTTTTTTTTTTTTTTTTGAGGTTTGGTCACTGAAGTAAAAAGGTGTGAACAGAATTTTTAAAGGCAGGGAAATTAAACGTGTTCTTGAGATTCGAAATCCCATTGTTTGGCGGTCTCAGCAGTTTTTTAGCAGAGTTAATTTGGAATGTTTATTCTGAAAGCTTGTGCAGTGGTATATATCTAATCTCTCACACAAAAGACTCAGTTGATAGTTAGCAGCAATTGGTAACTCCTTGATAAGGAAATTCTTAATTGGGACTAATTGGGAGATTGTTTGTTCAATACAGATAAAAACTCTGGGAATAGGTGGAGAGAGCTGCAGAGGTGTTGCATTTGGCTAATGGGCCCTGTTGTGACATGTTAAAAGAAAGTTAAGAAAATCTGATTGTAGATTTGATGTAGTACTTAGGAGGCTGATAAACCCCCCCCCCCTCTCCCCCTTCCCCCCCCCCCCCCTCCCCTACCACAGCCTTCCCTTTGTCTTTTCAAACTGTATGGGTAGATTGTGGTTTGTAAGGTGTTTGAAAGAACAAGCGAAAGGCTTATTGTAAGGAAAGCAGAAAAAAATATTAAATAAATTCTTCATTGTTAAAACAAATTAGTGTAGGTTTATATTCTAAGCTGGGTTGTTTTTGCATTGAAAGACATGTAATATCCAGTGGTATCTTTGAAGTTTGTTGTTCCAAAGTGAAAAGATAACTTCATATTTGTGATATTTTAATGAAAATGGCTATCTTGTATGTATTTCCTTTTAAAACTAGAGTGAGAAAAGCTGCCGAATGTATTATTTGTATGCAAATGCGTTTACATTGTGGGAAATCCACTAACTAAGTAGGAATGTCTTCAGCATTGCCCATGGCAAGTTCAACAAGGCTTCAAAATTTACTGACGGTGGCAGTATGTGAACTTGGTGGCAGCAGATATGAAGAGAAACTGTTAAACAAAAATAACAGCCCCACAATCTGTCGACAGACATGCTTTCATTGCACGTTAACTTTATATGTCATGCTAGACTCGTTCTTATCAAAAATAAAATATATATAATAAATTTTGAAATTCTGTGTTGATATCCACTCTTATTGTATATTTTCTAATTCCTGTGGACCTCTGTGTTACAAATCCCCATACTACATAGACTATAGCAACAGTGCTTATGCACCTACGTCACTGCGTTGCGCGCCTTGCTATTTTTCCAACCAGGCGTTCATTTTACAACAATTGTTACTAAGGTGCTGTTGTGCGTGCGTTTCGGTAACACAACGACCACCTTTGATCATTTCCATCCAGTGAAACGCGCTGACGTTTCTTGCATAATCTCTTTAATCCCATGGTTTAATGTTCCCGAATCTTGGGAACATCAACATTTGTGGGAACACCGAATAACGAACCCTGGGAAAAACAGTCCTCATAACCATCGTCAACTGTTGAAATAATACTAAGACCTTGGGAATGTTAAACCCCAGGAAAATCGGGTAGACCCCTAGAAGAGGCACAGGGTTTACATCGAAATTAAATCAAGTCGGCCAACAGTAAACTCCTATATAAAAAGAAAAAAACGGCTCATGTGTGTTACAGTTACACATGAGGCCGTTACGATAAATCTGGAAGTCCAACATTCCTGGACTCCTTCCCACCGACCTCTTTCATCCTACCCGCCCCCTTTCACGGTATACAAAGGAAGTCAAACTAAAGTGAGTTTCAAACCGCTACAAATTACTCCGAGTCGTAGGCCTATAGACGAATCCGATCAGCGCCTCCGTTTAGTGAATGTAGGCAACCATTACGCTGGGGTCCATCAGCCTTAAATGGTCTTCATTTATTGTTTACATGAATTTCAAACCTTCACATTCAGTGAAATTGAGGGAATCATAATGCAATTTAGTGTGCAACCATCCATGGTACAGGTAAGTAAGGAATTGGAAAGATTAAAAGTTGATATATAGACCCCAGTTATGACCGACTGAAATCGAACCATTCCTTGCTGTCCGAATTCTTCTATACGTGATAGGGTGGTAGGCTGTATTACCAAACATAGTGGATCCGTTTCATGTGTTCTTTCTTCTTTGGAAATTGTGTGGAATTGAATATGACGTTTTAAGTTCAAGCCTGCGTTGGCCCATTTGGGTGAAACTAGTGGGAGAGCAAGGTAACCTGGTGAGGGTCTGATCTTGGATATACCGCTCGATCTGCGTTATTCTAGTGAAAAAGTCGAGTCCGGAGACTAAGAGTCACGAATCCGGTCATTTTCAACTTTCTACGACTCGAATCCCTGTACTTTTTCAATAGGGAAATATTAACCCTTCTTTTCTTCAGATTCAGAAATCACGATTAAGAATCCGGAGTAGACTACACCACTCCCATACTGAAACTTGACTTTTAACCTATTTGCCAGGCCGTGTTGTATTCGATGGCGAAAGGAACCATCTGCCTTCGGGGCGGACTGACGAAGGGCCGGTCCATTCAACTCCAGGCTACCAGGCTTCCTCAAATAGTGACGCGCGCACCAATTGTGGCGACGTGGTTTGGAGTGGCGCAAAAAATTATTGGGAGGGTATTGAAAAATACTATTCATAATTAAACTATTTGGACAAGAATTGTTCTGTCTCAAAAATAGGTACATTAAATAAATCAAATACTTCCCACAGACTGATGTCACATACCGACACGGATATAATAACATCCTATTTGTTCTTACAAGAAAGTAAAATCACCGTCACTGTTTTCATTCATTAGTGTCGGTGCTTTGTCGATTCACCGTTACCGGTGAATCGACAAAAAATGTAAAGTTTGTGAAATATTTTGGCCTAGAAAATTGAACAAATATTGCACCATACTGTATGTAAGCCCCTTCTGAAACGCAAAAATTTTCAACAGGGGAGGGGGTGTTTATACCCCCCTCCCCAGGACGGCGATCTGTGGTGCAGTATATCAGTAACATTTATCAACGCAGTGCTTCAGAAAATTTCATTGAGGAAGCCTGCTATAGATCATCTACTAACACCTGTTATTACAGTGCTGTTTCCGTAAATTATCTTTCATTAATATTTTCAAACGTTTGTGTAAAAGGCAACAAAGCCACGAAAATTTTTTACACGTCCTCGGAAAGCCTCAAAACTCAGGCCTAAGATAACATCATGTAACAAGACCGATTCTGAGTCGCTGTGTAATCTCGGATTTGCTGAAAGAAAAGGCAAACTCTTGAATAATCACCAATTTTTTTAAATTTCCTTACAGGAATCCCAGAATTGTCATTTTTCTGCAAGACAAACTCCGTATTCTCAAAATATTTGTGTAAAAGGGCAAGAGTTTGGGCGCGCTTGGCGGGCTCCGAATTGCGCTCGTAATGGCCTACATCAATTCTGTAGCTGTAATGTCCACAATTAATTCGGAAACCCCCCCCCCCCCCCCGGAAAAATGTCCAGCTATGCGTTCCCATCCTTGGAATATTGGCCATGTGTCCATATCTGACTTGATGTTGAGTAAACACGCAAGTAGAACTCAGCTTTACTGAAATTCTTCAACAATCCGCTTCTTGAAAATCTATGCATCCTTCAAACTGCCATATATCTGTTGGGGCTGTCCCATAAAACTTTTAATGTGTAAAGTGTGAAAGTAACACACGTTTGTGAAAACAAAGTTTTACACAGGTTCATTTGATATCATATCGTTCCTTTAGTACTAAACATCAAGGACCCTTCTATATGGGAAGAAATGGTCATCTTATTTAGATTGATCGGATATGCTGTCATCACAATTGCATTTTACTGTAGTCAGGTAGTCATCCATGAAACCATTCCAATTTGTGAACGACGTATTAACAAGGCACAACATATCATTGATAACGGTAACTGGTTTACTTATCAACAGAAACGCGCCAATCGACGCCGTGTTTTATCTCAAATAGGCTAAGAACAGAAGGACGGAGTAGGATATCGCTTTCTTATGACAAAACCGACTGTATTGTCAAGTAGGTAGAGCATTAGACTTGTAGTAAGGAGGTCGGGAATTCGAGTCCTAGCTGGGTCATACCAAAGACTTTAAAAACGGAACCTACATTGTGCTTGGTGCTCAGCATATTAGCAATGGAGTAGGGATAACAAGCCAGTGGGTCAGAACTAGAAAGAAGGTCGTGGCCGGCTCGACTCTAACCAATTGGTTGGAAACTGGGACGTAATACTGCATCTAACCTAAACTAACCTAACCTTCTTAACAAAATACTTAACAACATCCAGTCTTGTTATGAGAGCGTCCATGATCAAAAAGTGTATAGGCTAGTAAACTGCAAATAAGAGACCACAAAATCGACTTTGGTGAAGATAATTTAATTAACTTTTTGGCATTCCAAATATTTCTGTATCTATCATCGTTTAGTAAATGCCATCTCAGAAAGAATTCTCAACCCCGCCAGGCTCACCGTATCTCCCTATCAGTCTATTTCATAACATACCGTGACATAGCATACCGTAACATGCAGCGAACCTCTTGTTTTACCTGATAGCAGTATTTTCCCTTTCCGCCCAGAGAAGAAAAATCTATAACCAAAACAAGGCGACGTCATGTTATTTCCTACATCAAATTGCCAGTGATAATTAAAAACTTCCGTTTTCATTTGACTCTTTAGTTCTGTACAACCTCTCGCGCCATTATTCTTTATATTTTGTTGAGGCGGACTATTGCGCTTGCCCGACGGATTCCGACCTTGGTTCCACTCGCTAATCTCATTTTCCACTCGGAATTGCAAGCCTTAAATAGCCTTTTATTCAAACATACGTCCTTTGCAGAGCGAGCTGTACCAAGGAGATTTTGCAGAGTTTGTTTCCGGTTTGGACACGTGTGAGATAATCTATTAAATTAAATAGTGCGAAAGGGAAGTATCTTATATATTAATATAGTACACCGGAGGAAATTTATCACAGATGAAAGGGTTCCATGGAGAAAATTAGTATATGCGTACCGTCAGTGCAATTTACGTTCGAGCGTCGACTTCCCTTTTCTGCCTGAATAAAAAAGGTGTAGTGTACCGTATTATATCGGCGAAAACATCTTTCACTTTCTAGGTTTGTCCATTTTTATTTATTTATTTATTTTTTTATTGGTTGGTTGGTTGGTTGGTTGGCTGGCTGGCTGGCTGGCTGGCTGGCTGGCTGGCTGGCTGGCTGGCTGGCTGGCTGGCTGGCTGGCTGGCTGGCTGGCTGGCGGGCTGGCTGGCGGGCTGGCTGGCTGGCGGGCTGGCGGGCTGGCTGGCTGGCGGGCTGGCGGGCGGGCTGGCTGGGGGGCGGGCTGGCGGGCTGGCGGGCGGGCGGGTCGGTCGGTCGGTCGGTCGGTCGGTTTATGTATTTATTTATTTATTTATTTATTTATTTATTTATTTATTTATTTATTTATTTATTTATTTATTTATTTATTTATTTATTTATTTATTTATTTATTTATTTATTTATTTATTTATTTATTTATTTATTTATTTATTTATTTATTTATTTATTTATTTATTTATTTATTTATTTATTTATTTATTTATTTATTTATTTATTTATTTATTTATTTATTTATTTATTTATTTATTTATTTATTTATTTATTTATTTATTTATTTATTTATTTATTTATTTATTTATTTATTTATTTATTTATTTATTTATTTATTTATTTATTTATTTATTTATTTATTTATTTATTTATTTATTTATTTTTTTATTGGTTGGTTGGTTGGCTGGTTGGTTGGCTGGCTGGCTGGCTGGCTGGCTGGCTGGCTGGCTGGCTGGCTGGCTGGCTGGCTGGCTGGCTGGCTGGCTGGCTGGCTGGCTGGCTGGCTGGCTGGCGGGCTGGCTGGCGGGCGGGCTGGCGGGCTGGCGGGCGGGCGGGTCGGTCGGTCGGTCGGTCGGTCGGTTTATGTATTTATTTATTTATTTATTTATTTATTTATTTATTTATGTATTTATTTATTTATTTATTTATTTATTTATTTATTTATTTATTTATGTATTTATTTATTTATTTATTTATTTATTTATTCATTTTTCGGTTTTTCAGTGGTAGACGGTTAACGATTCCGTAAGGAAGTGAATCGATAAACGTGATCACAAAATTTAAAGTATCTCATTGAATTGATTCATGGATTTCAACATTTTTTCCAAAGCTTTGAAAGGTCAACAACAGTTCCCCCAAACATATTTTGAAGCAAGAGCTAACTATTACCATTTTTTTTATTTCTCTTCAAAGTATTTTTAATCCTATTTATTAATTCAATATTTTTAAAAAATATTCAAGGAAAACCAAGCAATTACTTCTGGCTAATTTCAATTTTGAAAAGAAAAAATGTCATATGACCCCCAACAGCCAATCATGAAACCGCACAGTCAACTAAACTACTTCAAATTTGGGTGACTGCTCAGTGACAAACGGTCAAACTTGGACAACCCTCATATACTACATACAAACAGTTTAATGACTTAACGGCTCAAGTAGGTTTTCAAAAATTCGTGAACAGTCAGTTTTTCAAATTACGCATAAAACCGTTACATTTCGGGACATCACAAAATAAAAAAATTAGCTTTTTCCCCATAACTATTGGATATGAAACTTGACTACTCATGCTAATTATAAGCATTTACATGTGGTAGTATTCTTAAACAGGGTCAACTCAATGAGCCCCCTTAAAGGGCAAGTCTCTCCAACTTGAAGAAGTCTAGTAGACTGTCAAGTTTCATGATTGGCTCTTTGGAGTCACGTGACAATATTTTTCCTCTTCAAATGTGAAATTTACTAAAACTAACTTCTTGGTTTACCTTGAATATATTCTAAAATATTATAAAACAGATTCTTTGAAGAAAAATGAAAGGGAAGTTGTGAGATTTAGCTGTTGCTTCAAATCAAATTTGCGGTGACTGCTCTTTTTCTTTAAAGGCCCAGTTCTCTCACCCCAAACAGTACCAATTCTCCTAACCTCCTTACTGAAGCCCCTCCCACAATTGTCTGAAATTCAATCTCATCCAGACACAGTCTCAGTTTATTGCTTCAGGGTGAGTATAGAAAAACTAAATTTATTTAATCAAAACCCTCTCGGTACCATTCATGCTGTGTAATATAAGCTTTGGCACTCTGCATTGTTTGAATTAGCTGTCAATCAAAGAGCTGAGCCAATTGAGAATTTTGGTACCCGGGTACCAAAACTGTTGTTTGGGGTGAGAGGTTTGGCCCTTTAAGGCCCTTCTTATCTAGCCAAACAATGCTTAGTATATTAGTCGATAAAATTATATTAGAGAGGAAAAACGAAGTCATTGAACATTCACCTTTACAAACGTTAAACGTGTTAAAAGTCCTCTGTTTTTTGCCTCATACCAGTTGTGGATTTCAGTTCACTGTGTAAAAGGCAAGCGCATCCCCTACTGACCGCCAGACGTGAAAAAAAAAAAATTAAGGCAAGGAAAAACGTGTAAAGCATATCAGTCCCCCATTTTACATCTCTACCCCCTTTCAAAATATTTTCTGTAGAGGGCGGATCACCCCTTCATCTTAGAACTCTCCCCCAGAACAGCGACCTATCATAAATTGAGGCCTTCTCTACTGAAACTTCGTCCCCGCATACTAAAGCGCATACTTTAGCACGACTTGAGAACTGAGATCATTTCCCTGAAACTGAAACTGATGGTTAACAACATCGAAACTGAATCGGGCTCAGTTTGCCCAAGACCGAAAGTAATTTGCCTTGAGACGAAACATGAATTAGGGTTCGCGATACTGTAAGTAAGTCTCGAAATTTTAAAACTGATGTATTAGCATTTAAACCAAGGAAGGTGATTGCAGGGACTACGAAATGGGTTGGGGTTGGGGACCCAGTACCTCCAATAAAAAAAGTAGCGGCTAATCCATCAGTATTTGCAAAGCGCTCTATGACAGGGGAACCACAGGGAGAATTTCGAAATTTATGCAAAACAAATTCTTGAATAGTTGAACGTTCCAATGCAAGTGCAGCATATGACAATCGCGGAGTGCCGAGTGCCGTTTCCGTCCATCCGGGGCCCAGTTTAAACCCTAATTTTTTCTTTTACGCTACACGCTAACGGGTAATGGCGCCCGCTTAGATAATCTTTTGCCTGTGCGTTCCCTTTACTTCTTCATTGCGTTAAGGGACCCATATTGAGTTGTGGGCCCTTGTAGACAACTTAGCGTATAAGTGTGTAAAGATTAGATTAAATAGAGTTTTTCGGCTCAGTTTTTAACCAATTGGTTTAAGTTGAGCCGGCCACGGCTTTTCCAAGTTGTGGCTCACTGACTTATTTTTCCGTACTTCGTTGCTTATGCATGTCTGTATGCTGATCACCTAGCACGATGGTAGTAGGGTAAAATCCTCATATACAGTAAAACTGAGGGAATCAAGAGGCATGTATAACCATCCATTGTCAGATGGTAAAGGTAAGCAAAGAAATTTAAAGATTAAAATGTGATAGACCCCCAGCTATGGTCGACTAAAATCGGACCATCAATTGCTATAGCATGATCATTTGTTATGTGGTTGCTGTACAAGGATATGCGTTGAATTACATTGTACAAATATCAGTGCAATTTCCCCCGAATTTTTGAAGAAATATTTAAATGTGCAACTCCGACTTCTGAACCACCGACTTGGATTATTGATCAAAGGTTGAAAACATTCAGCTATTATTCCAGCCACATTTGCTCAAAATGTTTATGGTCATGATACACAAGTCGAAAAGTGCCATAATGCAGGGCTCCAATTTGGAATTGTGAAGTAGACTATCCGGTTTCATGACGGACTCTCTAGAACCATGTAATGATATTTGCATCACTAAATTTCGAAATTTACAAATGACCAATGTTTGGATCGCCCTGAATATGCGATATTTACATCTTAATATGCGGAAAAGAAATAAAAGAAAATCTGTGAGGTTTAGCAACTGTTTGAAAATATATTTTGGACCACTTCTACTAATCCTTTAACTAGACTGTAGGACAGTGAGCCATTCGTTGATTGCAAAATAATTGTGAAATGGTACCTGCATGGAAACCTGGCAACAGTTCAAGACACGCATGATCGGAAATTTGTCGTGTGGAAGGCAGGAGATTTACCGATTTACCGATTTACGGTTGCTGGTCAGCGATCACATGCTAAAATCTAATGGCAGCTTCATAACAACGTTTATTTACGAGGGGCAACGTATTGATCGACATCTTGAGAGGGCAGAATTCAAAAATTGCTTTGAAATGGTCATGATTTGAATCATTGAGATGAGTTAATTAAGAATTTCTGCAAACTATTGGTAAAATTGTAGTTTGGGTGACGATTTTCTGCTTAAAATTATTGACGAAACTCGTTGCATGATCAGAAGAAGACGATGGGAACAAACCCTGATGGTCAAACTTTCTGTTATTTTTCAGGTTAGAACTGTAAGTGATGATAGTGATCAACCTATTCAAAGATAAATAATGACTCACGGGAAGTTTGGACGTCGCCCAAAAGGTTCTCAACGAGTAGCGTCCTGGAGACATTTCCAATCTCCCTTTGTTCTTTTTTATTTTTGGTAGCAGTTTAATCACCTGCATGTATTAACGCACGTAGTCATTCTCTTGGGTAGGAGGAAGTTTGTGCCTGTCCCTGGCCCTTGAATCGAATGCTACCAGGCACCATGCACACATGCCATTTTGGCTTGACAGAAATAAAGCTCATTATTCGAGGGCACAGTTACAAATTTCCACCTTTACCAAGGTCTTTTAGTTTCGGTCATATATGTTTCTTCCTCAACCCTGCATTCTTTTTAAACAATTTTACATTCATTAACATGTCATTACATAGATTCATATTCATATATAACGAAACCCATGCACGCAGCTATAACGAAAGGACACCCCCCCCCCCCATGACACCCCTCGCCTCATGAAATTGCGATAATTATAAGATTGTACTGAAGGAAGTAAGTTTCCTAATAAACCACCAAAAATTAAACTTTCAATACGAAGAAATCTCGAACCCGCATTGGCGCATACATGAAAAAAAAAAACAACAACAACCAAAGGGAAGGACGGTCCCCCTTCCCAAGGGCTGCGAATCTCCTACATTGAAGTGTCCCCTCCACGGACTTATATACATGGACAGAACATGTAACGTGTACATCCTATCCGTAGATGGTCGCCACCGGCTGGGACGAAAAAGGCGCACCAAGATGGCCGCCGTGAAACTATAAATGGTCTGATTTGACGACGACTCTGTATTATTTTAGGCAAAAGTTAAAGTTGAATGTGAAACAATATCATATTCTTGCAATGAGTGAAGTGATTTTGACCTTACCTTGCCATATTTCAAAAATATATCAACTTTCTTGCAATATATGGTGATATAATTGAGCAAGTCCAAGCTTCCACATAAAACTATAGCAGACGGCCATCTTCGTGCGCCTTTTCTCCCGCGTACGGTAGCGACAATGTACAATGTAGTATGCTCTGTCCATGTATAGGAAGTCCGTAGTCCCTTTCAAATTCTGCCACCGCCACCCCGATTAATCGTTTTGGCTGATGCACTCTATGTGACACCTCTGATGAAATTTGTGTGCCGATATACCACCTTCGGAGTCAATGTAACTCATTTAGAGAGGAAATCATGGTTAAATTAAAAAATGACACGGTAAATTTTAACCAAATCTTTGGTTACCTTTTTTTTATTAGGGTCACGATTTTCATAGTTTGTGTACGCTGAGCGCCAACCCTTTGGTTGGTAAAATTTTGGTTACATCAGGGAGTGTTTGACGGCAGTAGAGACATCTAAATCCGGCCCAGCGATGATAGTTGAGCAAACCTAGTAAAACCCATCTCCCGTAGAAAATTATTTCATAAAATCGGTTTACACTGGTAACTTACAAACATTTTCTGCTACAGTCTTCTGGTCTTTTACCGTGCTCAGTTCCTCAGCTTTACACGAGAAGGTTAAACACTCTAGAAAAGTTGGAAAACTTTTGACCGGCACTGGGTATCTATTTGTCCAACCAGCTGTTGGTTAAAAGGTGCCCAGCAATTGGTCTCTTAAAAAACGTTGTGCTTTTGAAAGAACAACTGATGGGCACTTTTACACCAACAATAAGTTTGAGTTTCTTTGTAGAAATCAACTTATGGCCACGTTTTAACCAATAGTTGGTTGGACCATGAAAGTACTACCTCGGAGGTAGTACTTCCATGGTTGGACACATAGCTGCCCATGCAGCGCTGGTCAAAACTTTGCCCAACATTTTTAGAGTGTGGATTTTCATTTGTATGTTTGATATAATGATTATTTCATGGTCAAATGCCCCTTAATTGGGCACTGAGAGGTGTATATTGTTTGATGTCATTTACCCCCCCCCCCCCCCCAACTGAGTTTAATTTTAATTTGATTTTTAACGTTTGGAGGGTCGGAAAGCCATTTGACTAATCGAGGACCCTACGCCAGACAGCCAGAGTGAGTGTGGATGAACACTTTGCCTTCTCTTTTCGACTAGTGCTCAGAGGTAACGAGGCAGGCGTGTACTAAGGGCTCCCAATCCTGCTCCCAGGACCGCCATTTAACGTCCCCATCCGACGGATGTGAGTGTATCCCCAGTCTTTAGCCACTTTCCCACAGGCTGTGTGGGTTGACCGGAAGGATGGGGATGTATGATCAAAGGGAGGCGTTTGAGGAACTTAAACGATCAGGGTGGCTTCAGTGGGTGGCAGGGCGCCACCGCCCCTACATTCGCAAGAAAATGTGAAAAGAAAAGAAAAAGAAGGGAAAAGGAGAAGAAAATGAGGACTCAGCTCATGCTTTTCCCCCTCTCCCATCAAAATACTCATCTCTGTCGACGAGCACTTTTAAGTAGGGATTTCCGAACTTGTTAACGATAACATAACCCATCATGGGCGTCGATTTGGGGGGGGGAGGGGGGCATGTCCCGCCCCCACTTTTTTGAGTGGAGGAAACACTAACGTAAAATCCTCCCATCCACTTTTCGTGACCTGAAACTTATAAGTTAGGTACTACCAAAATATTATAAAGGTAGGCTATGGAAGGTGTGCTCTACCGACTACAATCGATTTCTGTATCAAAAAATTAAACGTTTATACTTCGCAAATCCCCAAAATATTCGCGCGCTTGCTGTCTCATTGATGTTCTTTTTCACTTGCATATCAAACATACCTTTTCATCGGTCTCTATGATTATGTCGATTGTTCTTGTGCATAGGGCAGCAGGTGTGGATGTGGAAAAACACATTTAGGAATTTGAAGAGGAATCGTCCGTTACTATGTTTTGTTTTAAAGAAACTTGTAATCTTTAATAAATGAGCAGCCTGGCAGGCTTAACACATTTTAAGGAAAAAATCTCAATGCACAGTCTGCACGCAACTTTTCCAGAAAAATAAATGATTTCTAAAGCAAAATTTTGACACGAGCACATCACACATTCGACCATTTCGTACGTAGACAATTATTAGAGAGGTAAAATCACATTGAATTTTCCTAGCTTAGAGACTTCAATCTGGAATTAGAGGTACACCTTTATCCTCTGTCTGTAGACAGTGTATGATGAGATGAAAATTAGGACTCAGCTCATGCTTTGTCGTTCGAAACTTCGACAGGACATATTTTTATGCTTTTTTATCAACAATCTTACACCTGGAGGCCTATGCAACGGTGTGTCAGTAGCACCTGTGGGTACCACCCTTCAGTCTTTGGGAAAGGGTATACCCTAACGTCCCTTTGGAGACATTAAATGACGGTCCCATTACCATGACTGGAGAGTTCCCAGTGCACTGTCTGCCTCACTAACATCTGGGCATCCGGGCAAGTTTCGCCGGTCATAATCCATGCTCATATACTACTGTCTTTGCTGAGCCAATAGACTTATGTTTACAAACAAATCACGACACCCCTCACTGGCTACAGAGTTAATGTGGTACGCGTATATTTCGTCACAGTGAAATGTAGATACTAATTCTTTTACATTCTGCGTGCAACCGCGAGATCACTGCACGCGCAAAACCGATCGTTCACGCATACGTTCACGCACGTGCGAATGTTCTGTGCTAACCATTGACGTAAGTGTGAATGAGTCTATACACGAATCCGGACAGCAAGCGATGGTCTGATTTCATTCGGCCATAACTGGGGTCCGTCACCTTTGAATCTTTAGATTTCTTTGCTTACCTCTACCATGAATGGTTGTACACTAATATGTATCTTGAATTCTCCAATTTCACTAAATATGAGGGTCTGAAATTCATGTGAACAATAAAAAAGACGATTTAAGGCTGATGGACCCCACTAATGGCTGCCTACAGTAACTAAAAACAAGCGCTGATCGGATTCGTCTGTAGGCTTCCTGATCCTCAAAGGTTTATCTTGAAGGGCTAATCCTCTAATCTTTTACTACTATTTTTGTAGTAGTCCGCAGTAATTCTCAATTTGCCCATCTTGTTGATTGACAGTTCGTTCAAAAAATGTAGAGAGCAGAAATTTATATTACCGCTCATGAATTGTACTGAGAGTGTTTCGATTACACACCGAGGTCTTGTATACTCATCCTGAAGAAATAAACCGAGGTTTTGTCTGGATGAGGATGAATTTTAGACCGTTGTGGTAGGTTAGGAAAATTTGAACTGTTTGGGGTGAAAGGATTAGACCTTTAATTTTTCTAATTGTTTTGTATTCCTTCATCACAGCTGGATTCACAGTACCCCCCCCCCTCCTCGTAATCCCATTAGTATCGGCCTCAAACTACATATACACATACTCATATTTTAGGCCCATGGCCCGCTCATGGCTTATTTCACTAAGCTGTTGGGGTCCCTCTATTTACTTGATTTTTTTTTTTTTTTTTTTTTTTTTAATTTTATTATTTTTTCCGGCACGACAATTTGGGAGGAAGACGGCTACCGAATGTTTTATATGTGCACAACATTCTAGCACTAGTAAGAGGCCTGTGGTTTTTGTAATCGGCTTTCCATAAGTTTGATATTTCATGCACTGAATCGAAAATAGTATTCTTGTTAAATTTTCGTGCTAGCGCAAAACTGTCGCGGTGGAGGTTTTAACGAATTCACTGAGACTAACTGGAGAAATAAGACAAAACGGTACTTGAGGCAATGAGTCACTCGAAAGTTAAAACTAACAAAATGACTCCAATCATACCCCATCTCTCCGGCTGTGAATTGTGTAGTTTCGAAAATTCGATACTATTTATTTCACTTAACACAACTGTTTTAGGAAATAGCCATCGTCATGGAATATTTACTTTCGATTGTATACAATATTAAATTAAAACTAATTCAGACATGCCATTTGTTCGATTTTCTCTATTACTTTAATTAATTACGTGCTTGAAACAAATGCAGTAAGCTTATTTTGCCTTCTTGGAATGATTGATAACTTCTATTATTGACATACACTTGCTTGTATTAGATTGGTCAACAGCGAAACCTCGCATTGACCGACTGACATAACGTAATGCAGTCTAACAAAGCGTGGCATAATTAGTGCACCATATATTTTGATGACGTCATCATACGACAGGGAATTTCCCCAGGACCTCCGTATCCGCCCTCGAAACCTTTCCCGTCGAACAAGTGTTTTGATTGCAGTGTAATGTTATACATTTCGTGATGCTGTGTTTTCTCGCTTTGAGAGTCCTGCAAATTCATTCTAGCACTACTTAATGTAATAATGAAACCATTTCTTTTGAATTCATTACAGAAAGCTCAGCATATAGCATTGTGGTGAAAATAGAATTTTTCCTGACTGAAGATTATATTCTTTTAATTTCATACTACCCGACACTACCCTCAGGAATGGACGAAGCTTTTTCGTTACGCTCATCGCTAAGAAAAAACAAGGGCTTTAACCCAAGGATTGGGAGGTGCAACCGCAGAGACGCTACGCAAAATACTTCGATCAGAGAGTTGCAAACTCTCTGCTTAGATACCGAATCCGTAAACCTTGCGTCTTGCACTGTACAGTCTGCGTACTTTCTCACGAAAATTAACTGTAATGGTTAGTATAAATTAGGCGACATGAGGGCATGCAGTGCAGCTACCCATCCAGGTCAGTAACAAAGCAATGTACTGAAATGGGGTTGCTTCCAAGGGCGAAAAAATTTCTTGGGGTGAAACTAGCCTGAAATGCATTTATTGCCATTTACATATAAGCAGCCATTTTAACCTCTTTGGGCCCCTATGCCTTTTCCCTTAAATCAGTCTTGAACTCATTTCCACTATTAAATCAGAATTCTTGACATAGGCTATAACCATCCGAGAAAAAAATATGATAACAATCTATGCACTGTAAGGAAGCAACGTCCTAAAACGCTTCAACGTCACACAAGTACATACACCCCTGCCATTCCAAACATGTCCACTGTCTGTGGGTTTGGTTTGTGCCTTTGAAAAAAGAATTCTTCAAAACATCTGGTGAACTACCAGCAAAAACCCCTGACTTTACTTGAAAGTGATGAGTAACAATTCCCAAGGAAAAATCAGTTGGATTCAGTGGCGTAGTCCGCCCAGGGGTGGGGCGGGGTTGGGGGTCTGAAACCCCCATGACCCAATCTTGTAATGTAAAAAACACCTAAGATAGTGGTTTTTCCACTCTATCCATAGACTTTTGCCTCATATCGTGCCCCCC
Organism: Holothuria scabra; assembly: GCA_037179385.1. Taxonomy (NCBI): domain Eukaryota; kingdom Metazoa; phylum Echinodermata; class Holothuroidea; order Aspidochirotida; family Holothuriidae; genus Holothuria; species Holothuria scabra. The sequence continues at coordinate 15,117,394 of CM074197.1, forward strand.
CTATGACACCAACCCCCCCCCCCCCATGACGCAATCCTGGCTACGCGCCTGGTTGGAATTATGTCAATATCGTTTACCCTTCTCAAAATGTACGCATTCAAAAGTTTGAATGTTTCTGGAGTAACTTGTTGCCTATGCGAAGACTAATGATGTGGAGTGTTTCACAATACTGACATTTCTTTTGTTTATCATCTACCAATTATCTCTTAATTAATCATCACATAGTTTAGTAAGTCAAATTTATGGTTTTCAAGGACACAATTTAAACTCTCGAGACATACTATAAATAAAGGTTGTAAAAACAAATTAAAACAAAAACCACAGAAGACAAGTAATTCTCTAGTTGACAAAACAAGATTTGGGGCGATGCGCACTATTTAACAAGAAATATCCCAACGATAACCGTAATCCCTAACCTAATCTCTAACCCGAACAAAGAATACAATCGATACAATGACAATGACAATACAATGACAACAGCCAATCAAGAAACACCTTTTTAAACAGTGCGCATCTACCCTATGATTTGCATACTTAGCGCATGTTTATGCAAGAATAAGTGCAAGTCAGAAAAAAGACCTTTAAAAAGGCCATCAAATACCCAGCTTAGTCATTTTGATAACGCAAGACCTTTAAAAATAATTCTATATGCATAAAGAAAATAGCTGCCTTATTTAAAACTACATAAGATTAAAACAACTGTAACTGGCAGTAACAGAGCTCCCTAAATACAAAAGAATCTACTGTGGTGTCAAGTAAAAAGGCTTAACAAACGTCGATCCTGGTGACAACTTTGCAAGAAAATTGATGTAGATCTTACAAATTCTTAGGCTATTACCTTGTTTTACATACTAAATGACACCTGTTTAATATTATTGCAAGCGGTAAACTATGTGACCCTCTCCTCGATGACCACATCCATGTATATTTCATTTATTACTTCTGTTTTTTTTTCTTCTTCTTTTTGCCTTTGTTCTTTTCTTTTCACAAATTTAACAATTAAATGAGCGTCTATAGTTTTGAAACAGGTGGCGAGTTCCTCCGTACAAACCTGGGAGCGATATTTTTATTCACAGTGTGGAAATGGCCAAATCAAGTCTTTGGACGAATCAGGTTTTTGAAATAGGCCACACCCCTTATTGATCCAGTCATTGTTTTACAATTATTTTGAGAACGGAAACGAAAAAAGGTCAAGTAAACCTAACCAACGTAATCGTAACCTAAAATATAACCCTCACAATGACACTGAATCAAATGAATTTAAAAATTTCGGAAAAGTCGATCTGACCATTCGCACCGTAGGAAATGTTATTAGCCTTGCAAGCCGAGTTACACAAGCCATTCGTCACTTTACTGAGTAAAATTGATGCCTTGGTGCGTTTTCTCTGTTCTTTTGCACGTCTTCCAAACAAAAGCGATCATTTAATATGTTATTTGATTCAAACATATCAATTTTAAACAGTTAGTAAATGTCAAACATATTATCATATTGAAGTAAGTGGTCCTCCTACACATTCTTATCAAATGATCAAATGATTGTGAAATTTCTTTCCAATACACAGCACAATCATGCACACCCACACATTCGTTAATAGTAAGACACTTTTCGACCAAGATGTCTGAAATCGACTGGGTAAATACAGAAACTCACAAAAATTATTTCGTCAAATATTTGTTACTGACAGTGTGCGTGGTTGTTGCGTGGTAACAGACCTCTAAAAGAAAATGTCACTACAATCGGTTTCGGCGACACGTTTTGCGGAAAGATGGGTGATCCTCTGCATTAACTAATCCCCGCCCTCGACTTCCTGCGTCCTTGCTTGCAATCAGTAACACTGAGACTTTTTACAAAAATCGGGTCCTGAAAAGATTACAAGCCTAATCTTCTCTCCTAATTCTCCTAACTTAAGCCCCTCCCACAACCAAAAACAACTAAAACTCATCTTCATCCAGTTACCACCTCAGTTTATTGCTTCATGGTGACGGTATGCGATAACTGATGTGTTGCATAATCAAAACTCTCTCATACATCCTGTGTAATATGAGCTACAGTACTATGTATTTTTAATAATTTGCTGCCAATCTGTGCCAAACTGTGCCAATTAAGAATGTCTGTAAAATACTATAAAAATCAAAGTATGGAGTGAGAATTGACTGAATTTAAGACCTGCCAAAGCTTTCCATCTGAAGCGCTTTGTTTAACAGGTAATTCCTCTATTGGATGTTTGCCATTTTGGATTGCATCGAAAAATTAATTTTTTTTTTTATAAAAAAGTTTTTTTTTTTAAATTGTCAAATACCGGTAAATTTCACGAAACTAGTAAGCCAAGCTCACCCCCTTTTCAGCCTCTCCTTTCAGCTTTTAGTGTCTGTCTGCCTGTCCTTTGCGTATTCTGGTTTTGTAGAACACGTTTCAAATGTCCGTCCATTTTTGTATCTTTAGAATCATATAGCAAATGAATGTTTTACATTGAATCACTCTTGTAGGTTGGTGGTTGTAGAATATGCACAACGGATTCACGTCTATTGTGAGAGGTGACTAAAAGGGAGCTTGAAACTTATTTTAGCCGAATCTGAAACGGAACTTGAGCTTGGATCCCACTTTAAACCGTATTTCAACTAGCTTACACTATGTAATCGTGCATTTGTGTACGTGTGTCGTTAAACCCCATCTAACTCACTACATTGAATCGCAAAACTAAGAGACTGGTACGGTATCTTATCTTGATTTATCTGCAACTTAACTCATCCTTCAGGGACCGCGGGGACTGAGATCGGGGCTAGAGCCTGCACTTTTTCTGCCGTATGCATTTTAGACCGCCTTACATTGCTATTATATATTGTTTAACATATTGGCCTGATTTGGTGATTAGCCCCTCACTTGAAAATTCGCTCCGTGGCCCCTGTCCTCAGTAGACCTCATTACGTCACATAACAGAAAGCGCACCTGGTCCGATGGAAGAAAGCTGATCATTGTAGGCCCTACCTAAGACGGACAAATACACACTAGGGATTTTTGCGGAATATTAAAACCGCGGGAGAATAAGCTAGTTCGGTAATTCGTTTTGGTGGCTATGATTACCTTCGAAAGGCCTGCTTTTTAATTGTTTGTCTTAATGAATGAAGCCCGAACTTCGAAAATCAGACTGCCATCTTTGCATGTATTTCGTTTATTAATGAAACCAATTGCGTGATTGACCATGTATTGAACTCCTTATTTGTGTGACAAGAAAATTCTTATTTGTGTATTCAGTTAAAAAAGAGTGCTTTCACTGACGTCACAAGCCCCGCCCCTTTTAACTGGCAAAATCTATTATAGCACGCTAGTGCAGCTAGATGAGCAGTAGCTGGTGATCGACGTGTGACTGTTGCCCCAACACAGTTGATTTTTGCCCAACAGTGGGCGTGGCTAACCAATTGTGGCGTCACGTGAAAGCATTCTGTACACCAAGAGGACTGGGTTTACCCTCTGCTCCTCTTTGTTCCTCGGTTATGTCATAGTGAATAGAGGGCGCTCTATACTATGGCAATGTCTACTACCAAGGTTAAAACACAAACATAACTTTGTTCAACGTCGCGGAAAAAGAAGCATTGAATGTTGTACCCCAGTGATCCCCGGGTTTATTTCCTCTATTGATTCGGAAAGTCGAAACAGTTATTACAGTAATCCAATAAAATCAATTTTACCTTGGACCCTTGCCAAGGGGAACAAGGGATGAATGATATCAAGTTTTACCCCGATATGAATTTTCAAGCTTTCCGTCAACCTTTTATACACTCTTAAACATTTTCCCCCCTAAAAATTTCGCCCCCCTCCCCTTCACGTTATTTCTCCACTTAAATTACCTTGCCTGTCTATTGGCCTGAATGCACATATCAGAGTGCTAACAAATTCACAGTCTTATTTATTCAAGACTCGGGTGTTTAGCAATTACGAAAATATTATTTTTACACTAGATGTTTTTAAACCACACACCCCCTGACCTAAAAAGTTAAAATAGGTTAGGAGATCCTCTTGAATATTATTATTTTGGGGAAGTAGAGGTGAACGTTTGGTGTGCCATGCAGAATCGTTTGTTTATCAACCAATTAACGCCCTGTTCTGCATGTAACTTATTTTTACGTGAGGACACAGATTCGGAAATCGAAAGTCAGTTTATAGGTAAATTCCAGTACTGAAGTACAGTGTTGATATAAAAACTGGAAAGGTACTTCCCCTTCATGTTTTAGAGAGGTCACAAAATCCATTAACATGAGCATATGTTTTGATTCGGATACAGAATGACACATAACAATATTATTTCGGTATCACACTAACGAAGTTGTTGATACCTCTTTTTAAGGCGTTCCTAATGACAACAAAGTCGAAATCCCCCTCACGCACTCACACAAGCACACAGGTGTGTGAGAGTGTATAGAAGACAGAAATGTAGAGAAAAAGACAGGCAGGCAGAGAGACAGACGGATAGCAAGCCAGACAGAAAGAAATATATTTTTATGGGGAGTGAATTTGCTTAGATGGTAAACAACATAAGGGTTCTGGTTAGTGGGGCAGGGGTTTCTGCCTTCCTTGTTCAATGTTCAGACAAAAGTCGATGATTCATTCCGGTAAACCAACAAGTCAGACACCCAAGAAAATAAAATATGCTCCTTATTCAGGCGAAAATTATCCCTGCCCCAATATATATACAGTATATGCTTATGGTATATAGGCCTACACGACGATACCATTAGGTTGGAACCTGGGCCGTAAAAATCTAACTAACCAACCAACCAACCAGCCAACCAGCCAACCACTGAGCCAACCAACCATTCATGATGGCGTGCGTGTGTGTGTATGTATGTATGTATGTATGTATGTATGTATGTATGTATGTATGTATGTATGTATGTATGTATGTATGTATGCGTGCGCATGTGTATGTGTGTGTGTTTGTGACACTTTCATTGTTTACACGATATCTTGAGTAGGAAAGATCTGAAAGTTCTCAAACTTGGTACACAGATACTCCATACTAAGAGAAAGAACCCTATTTATTTTGGTGGGGTTCAAAGGTCATCTGGGGTCACAGGGGGTCAAACCCCGAAATTATTGTTTACACGATATCTCAAGGTAGGAAACGTAGATAAATTTCAAACTTGATATGCTGATGTCTTTTGATGTTAGAAAAAATCCCTATTGATTTTGGTGGAGGTCAAAGGTCATCTGGGGTCATATGGGGTCAAACCCCGAAATTATTGTTTACACGATATCTCATGGTAGGAAACTTGGATTCGTTTTAAACTTGATGTGACGATGCGTTGTGATGTAAGGAGGAACCCAATTAATTTTGGTGGAGGTCAAAGGTCATTTGGGGTCACATCGGGTCAAACCCTGAAATCCTTGTTTACAGGATATTTCATGGTAGGAAACTTGGATTCATTTCAAACTTGATGTGTTGATGCGTTATGATGTAGGGAAGGAACCAATGAATTTTGGTGGAGGTCAAAGTCCATTTGGGGTCACATGGGGTCAAACCCTGAAATCTTTGTTCACACGATATCTCATGGTAGGAAACGTGGATTAATTTCAAACTTGATATGTTGATGCGTTATGATGTAAGAAAGAATCTGATATATTTTGGTGGAAGCCAACGGTCATTTTGGGTCACATGGGATCAAACCCCGAAATCCTTGCTTAAACCATATCTCATGGTAGAAAACTTGGATTCATTTTAAACTTGATATGTTTATGCGTTATGGTGTAAGAAAAAGAACCCGATTTGTTTTGGTGGTGTTCAAATGTCATCTGGAGTCACATGGGGTCAAACCCTGTAATCCTTGTTTACACGATATCTCAAGGTAGGAAACTTGGACTCATTTCAAACTTGGTATCTTGATGTATTATGATGAAAGTAAGAACCCTATTGATTTTGGTAGAGGTCAAAGGTCATTTGGGGTCATAGGTGTCAAAATCAGAAAACCTTGCTTACACGATATCTTAAGGAAGGAAGCTTGGATTGTTTTCAGACTTTGTTTGTTGATGAATTATAATGGGAGGGTGGACCCTATTAATTTTGGTAGAGGTCAAAGTTCACATGGGATTACCCAAGTTCAAACCTTGAAAACCTTTTGTATTTTGAATTTCAAGGTAGAAAACTGGGATAGAGTTCAAAATTAGTATGTGGATATGTTATGGTAGGAAGATGGCATCTGTAGTCCTTGGTGAAGGTTGAAGATCATATAGGGTCACCAGAGGTCACACTAGGAAAACCTTGTTTAGGATAACTCAAGGTACGAAACGTGGATGGATTTCACAACTAGTATGTGGATGAGTTATGGTGAGAAGATGGTCTGTATATGTTTTTTTTTTTTTTTTTTTTTTTTTTTTTTTTGTGGAGGTGAAAGGACATCTGGGGTCATGATTGGTCAAACCTTGAGAACCTTGTCAAAATGAGATATCTCAAGGTAGGAAACTTGGATGGATTTCATAACTAGTATTTGGGTGTGTTATGGTGAGTTGAAAGTACTGTACAATACCAGTTGTTTTTGGTGGAGGTCAATGGTCATCTGGTATCACCTGGCAATGGCATCAAACTCTGAAAACCTTGTTTGCAGAATATCTTAAGGCACAGTATGAAATTTGGCTTTTTGAATATAGATGCGTTTTGGTTAAAAGAAAAACCAGTTACATACAGGTGGAGTCAAAGGTCACTTTGGGTCACCAGTTGTTACAAGAAATGTAGCATTTTATTGAAAAGAACATGTATGTATCATCGAAACCTCAATGCATTTTTGCATGCTGGTTAAAAAAACTATCCATGCTGAGCAGTATTATGAAGTCTAGTTTGAAAACAAATGAACATCTTTGTTAGAATGTTTATGTAATGTATCAGTTGAAGGTTTTACGATATTCTCAAGCCTTATTTGTAGTTTTCATGGGAACTGTGTTTTTTTTTTTTGTTTTTTTGTTTTTTGTTTTTTTCTATTTTGACAGGAATTATTGATTGTTTGTTTGTTTTTTCTTTACTTTGAGCAGTTTCAAGGATTTTAAAAGTTATAAAATTCACTCCAAAAGTGCATGAGAACATTCTCTTCATGAGGAGTGTAATTCACTCCAAAATGATAAAGTGCCTGCAGTGACCGCTCTTAAAAAAGAGTGACCCCTGCAGGCGCAAGTTAAAGAGTGAATTTTCACTCTTCCTGGAGTGACTTTACACTTGTCACTCTATTTGAAAGTGACATTGCTGTCGAACGTGACCACAAACCTTGAGGTTCTCCCCAATGAGTAAAAAAATCCCATACCCTTAAGGACAAATGCAGTCATCCCAGCCTGAAGTATAGTTGCCCTGTTCTATGATTGGCTCTTGAGAATCATGTGACATTATTTTTCTCCACAAAATCAAATGTAAAGTTTAATCGGAGTAACTACGGGGTTTGCTTTGAATATGCAATACTGAAGTACCAAAATATTACGAAAGATATTTTGAAGAAAATAAGAAGAAAATTTATAGATGTTGCTGATGCTTCAAAATTAATTTGGGGCGACTGCTCTTGACCTTTAAAGGCTAAATCTTCCTACCCCAAACTATAATTTTTGTAGTAGTCAACAGAAATTGTCCATTGGCTCAGCTCTTTGACTGACAGCAAGTTCAAAAATGCAGAGTTCTCTAGCTTATATTACACACCATGTACCGTGCTATAGGTGTCTTTTGATTACCCATAGGGGTCATATATATTCACGTTGAAGCGAAAAACGGGGATAGTGTCTGGATGAGAATGAATTTTAAAAAGTTGTGGGAGGGGCTTAAGTTAGTGGGTTAAGAGAATTGGAACTGTTTGGGGTGATAGGGTTATGCCTGTTCCGGATACAAAATTCTTGGCTTCAAAATATGCAGAAACATTTTCTCTTTCAGGAGATAAAAAAAACTGCATCTAAATAGCATGTAACGTTTGGAATATTATAATTTTCAAAGTAATATGGTTGATGATGTTGCTTACGCTGAATATGGTGTAAGGTAATGTAGAAATTTTTTTTAAAAGATTCCAACAGTATCTAATGTCAAGGAGAAACAAGATTTTTAATTACAAAGAAAAGTAAAAGAAATCTGAGGCAAGGTGTCTATGTTTACCAAACATCCTCCTATCTTTTTGAGAAGTGGAAGAATGTACAACCAAGATAGCGAATCTTTAGTGGCGGCGCCAGAATGTTTACACTAAGGGAAACTAAGGGCAAAGGATAATTTTGGGAGCAAAAATTTTCGAGCCCGGCGCGAAACATGGCTCTTTTTCCTGGCGGTGCGGGTCCACAGAGCGAAGCTCCCGGAAGCTGGGAGATTTTAGCATATCTTTGGATGAAAAAATAAGTCTTTGGAGAGTATATTATTTTTTTTTTTTTTTGGTTAACCCAACTCCACACCTGACTGACCTAAGTTTGGGGTTGGTGGGTGGGTGGCAAGGCCAAAATCTGGGGGACAAATCTCCCCCTTGCCCCACCGTAGCGTCGCCACTGGCAATCTTTAAAACGAAATATCTGGCATAGTGAGAAGTATATTTACCGCAGTATTTGAAGGACATGGTCTGGAAAATGTTTTCGTTCATATTGGTTAGTTAGTTGGTAGGTTGGTTGGTTGGTTAGATAGATGGAGTTTTGCGGGCCTGTTTCTAACCAAATCGCTTTAAGTCGGACCTTTTCATTGCTTTTTTTCAGTGGCTTGTCCTTGGCTTGTTTTCCCTACTTCATTGCTTACGTTGAGCACCAAGCACAGTGACAGTAGGTTCCGTTTTAAAGTCTTCGGTATGACCTGGACAGGACTGGAACTGAAGAACTCCCCACTGCAAATCGGATGCTCTAACCACCTCAGTGACCGTAAGGACCCGAGAGATTGTCTGCTGCCAAGGTGAGGAGGCTTTGCCCCGTAACCCATGCATCGATTAATCAGTTAGATGAAGTTTTATACGTCTGTCTCTAACCAATTGGTTTAAAGGTAAAGAGCAGTACCCCCAAACTTACTTTGAAGAGAAAGCTGTATAGCACAATTTTCGTCTTATTTCTCTTCAAAGTATCTTTCATTAAATTTTATGATTTAACTATTGCATATTCAAGGTAAACCAAGCAGATATTTCCAGTAAATTTCGAATCTGAAGAGAAAAAATATTGTCACGTGACTCTCAACAGCCAGTCATGAAACTGGACAGTCTACTACACTACTTCAGTTTGGAATGACTGCTCCTGCCCTTTAAAGGGCAAAAGCAGCCCCAGACTTGTTTTGAAGGAGCAACATAATTAAAAAATTTACCCCTTATTTCTCTTCAAGTATCTTTTACAATATTTTAGGAATTTTAAATAGTATATTCTAGGAAGAGCAAGCAGTAACTCCTGGTAAATCTCACAATTGAAGAGAAAAAATGTTGTCACATAACCCTCAAGAGGCAATAATGAAACAGAACATTCTCTTCAACACTACTTCAAGTTGAGGGACTGCTCTTTCCCTTTAAGTATTGCCTGTAAAGGCATTTTCCCTTTAACATAGAGTATGATATGTATGACTTGCGAAATGCAGTATCCCACAAATACTCTTTACATTCCCCGCCCATGAATAATATTGCACCACACATTTTGCGTTATTGTTTGGGGGCAGAGGAAAATGCTTTTAAAAACACTAAAATAAGCCCAAATACCTTCGTATTAAGAACAACGTTTGCAACTTCTATACATATCCAATCTGGAGCTCTCCCTGATCCTAATCATGCTTTCGTTAGGCCTCCCATTTCTGCAGAGTCATCATTTTTTAAACTTCGATCAAACAAATATGATCAAGTAAAAAATGTTAACCCAGATTGATTACATATCACTATTATGATTTTACATGTTTACTGCTTGACTTCTATTTTTTCTTTTTGGTTTGTTTTGCCATTTTGTCACCCTGTGGAGGCTGCAAATTCGAAGGTAAAAAATCGAATACATAAAATTTCGGAAATCGGGTTTTCCCTCCACTCACGTGTATGACTAAGCCAACTTTTACATTTTGCTTCAAGATGTCGCAAGTTTAATCATAAATTGTCTTGCAATTGTTTTGTAATCTGTGCAATAATTGCAGAAGAGATGGTCTGATTTCAGTCGGCCATAACTGGTGGCTATCACCTTTTAATCCTTCTATTCCCTTGTTTACCTGTACCATGGATGGTTGTACACTAAATTGTATCTTAATTCGTTCATTTTCACTGAAAATGAGGGCTTTAATTCCACGTAGACAATAAATGAAGATAATTTAAGTCTGATGGACCCCACTAATGGCTGCCTACAATCATTGAACACTAGCATTTGTCGGATTCGTCTATTTTTAGCTAAGTTGAATGTGGACGTTCGTTTCGATTTCGACACGTTCGAAGTATATGTCCTCTGTCCCATCATGACTCCTCAACCTCGAACTTCATCTTTGAATGATAACTCCCATTTCTTTTGCGTGATGTTCATGCCTCCGTTTGTGGCCATAGTTTTGTATTTCTAATTGACATTTTTTCAGGACAACTTCCTAAACTTTCATAGACCTATGTGATATTTATTTGTCTTGAAATGTCATAAAAGATTACACTCCGAGAAATGTCAAGACTGATATTTAAGAATAAAAAGTTGCTAGGGGACTTTTACTTGTAACCTAAGGATGTTAAGCGTCAACCGTTGTGTAAGTTGAAGCAGCAATTAGAGTGTGTTTTTCATTTTTTCACAACTTTAAATCTGCATCAAATTTGTACATTGACTTCAACACTAAAAAGAAGAACAAAAATGATACATGATCATTGTCTAGCGTCGTGGCAATTACATTGTAGTGGAGGCTTTCTAGTGTTGTACCTGTGTGAATTTTGTTACCCGAACTATATTCAGATATTTTTATTCGACAGTAGTTATAGTCCGCGGAGCGGACAAAGCTAGAGGGCGGCACGCAGGCTATAGTTATTTACAACAATTAACGTTTGTTCTAACCTAAAAGACCTCTTCAACGGTTATATATTCTTGTAAACAATCAGTTCAGAAGGGGAAATAGTGGTGATGGGACAAAATGCTAACCATTCTCTGTCAACTCTGATTGCCCCTTTAAACTCATTTTGATTTGAGTGTTTGCGTGACAAGTTGTATACTCAAATGCAAATATCTTACTAATAATATTCACAAAAGATTATAAAACAAAGTCACTTAAGAGATCGATGTTCACGCCTACTGCATACAAAATAACACACACTTGCTCAGCAATCCCTTCCCACATGAATGAAAAAAAGAAAAAGAAAAACGAGAGAGAATTCTGTTGCTTGGGAGAGACGATAGACATGTGTTCAGAGTGTACAACGCTTATAAGGGGACGCCTACGGGCATTAAGCTTCTTAGCTAGTGCATAACATGACATATGTTACACATAAAGTTGCGTTCTATTAAAATAAACACTGTCAATGTGCGTAATTCCATGAAAGTATACATTCCCTTCGATTTTGACTCTTTTCGGTACACACCCTAAATGAATCACCACATTGAAAGGTCTTTTGCTACGTCTGACAGTCTAAAATGATGAACGACGCCCCACTTTGGGGAAACGAGGCAGATCAGTAATTTGTTGTCGTATGCAGTGGCGGCGATAAGGTGGGCAAAAGGAGGGGAGTTTTCCTCTCCAGAGACTCATCCATGGACGCTAAAACCGCGAAGCTTCCGGGCTTCGCCAAATGGACCCCACCTTCAGGAACGGATACTTTAGGCTCGGTGTCGCGCTGCGCTCCCCAAAAATTTGGCTTTCATCATTATCCTTTGCCCTTAGTTTGCCCCTAGAATTATGACATTCTGGCGCCACTGTTCGAAAGGAATTGTGGGGAACACGTGAGATACATAAATAGACCAGCGCATATTTACGCGTAGTACAAGTATGTAACACTAACTTTCATCCGTTAACAGGTTAAAGGGTCACCAGTTTAACTGCGCAAAAATAGTGGCTCATGTCTATTTTACGGCAGATAAAAACTTCATTTTTTACAAAATTGGCACTTCAATGCAGACCATTGGCACAAAACAACTCGTACGAATCTTCCTTGTGTTCCCAATGGATTAAAAGAAGATGAGTCGACATATTTCTGGAGAAAACGTAGATTTTGGAAAACGTGTTATAGGCGCGAAAGCGTTTTGTCACTTTCGACCATTTGTTGGACGTGTGCATGTGCAATATGGAATATGCCACATAGATGAATCGTCGAACTCGCTTATTTCCATAGGGGGGGGGGGGGAGCACATCTCTGCCGGTATTTTTAGAGGTCATATTCTCTCACCCCTGGGAGACAATTCAAATTCTCCTAACATATTTTCTTAAGCCCCTCCCACAATTGTCTAAAACTCATCCAGGAACATTCTCAGCCTTTTAGTAAAATACAAGCCCCAATGTGTAATCAGAGCAGTCTCAGTACAGTTCATACTGGTTAAAAAATGAGCAGTAAAACCTCCATCATACATGCTGTTTAATATGAGCTACAGTATTCTACATTTTTTAAATTTGCTCTCGGTCAAAGAGCTGTGCCAATTGAGAATTTCTATATATGACTACGAAAATATAAATTTGGGGATGGGTGCCTTTAAAAGGACAAAAGCAGTAAATATCGATTTTGACAACATTTATTTCACTCGGACTAGACTTAAATTAAAAGAAACAGCTAAATTCCCAAAATTGCCTTCTGTTACTCTTCCAAGGATCTTTTATGCTGATATTTTATGCCATAAATTTAGGGTAGACCAAGTAAGTAATCCTTTTGAAGGGGAAATGCAGACACCCCAAGTAGAACTAGTATAATAAACTGTTCTGTTTCATGATTGAATGCGATCGCTTCTAGGCGTTTTGGCTAAGATCATGTCTATCTGTTCTTTTCATCCTGTCTAGAATGGAGCCATACATGACAGACCAATAATGTAAATGGTCTGAAGACTGTGAGGTTGGTCACGTATTGTCCTTAAGTGGACGGAACAGCTTCTTCTGGAAGCAGTGAAAGTTTTGGTTTCGTCGAACGGCCCTTTGCCGGAGGGTCGGGAGGACTTAAGAAAAAGATAGAATATTGAGAGTCATTTGACAGTATTATTACTCCTCAGGTGTGCAATTTACTATAACAGCTTGGTTTAGCTTGATTGTGCACTAATAAAGTCTTATATATATTATGAGAGGGACTATTGAAGAGAAATAAGCACAAAATATGAGAATTTTGCATTGTTTGAAAATAGTTTGGGGTTGCTGTTCATGAACTGTACATTTATAATTAAGGAAAGAAATATTGGCACATGATTCTCAAAGGCCATACATGAAATAGTACAGTCTTCTACACTTATCCAAATTAAATGACTGCATTTCCCTTTGAAGGCTCACAATGACATCTTAAACATGCTTCTAATGTCTGTCGAATTGGGAAAGTTATTCTCGAGGGTATGGACTACCCTCTCCTTGGGGACAATCTGTCCGAAGCTTACTAACATTTGGAGGGATTTCCCCCAAATGATGAATCATCTACAAGTTCGAGGAAAGTGAGAATATTCGAATAAATGTACTTTACTGACAATATATGAAATAAACGTCATTTTCATTTTTAGTTCATAGTATTCTCCGCACGGAATGTGTTATCCTGTACGACGCGGAGCGCCAACACTGCATGGTTGGGGCGGAGCGTCTTGAAAATTTTTAAAGCAGACAACTCTCTTAAATCGTAAGAATTAAAATTAGTGACCAATCGGACGTTGGATTGGTCACTTATTCCTTTCTTCTAGATTTATTTTAACTCTATAATTATTTTAAATCTATCGATTTAAGAGTGTCCCGGAATCACATAGGGCCACCCTTGTAAGTAAAATGTAAGCAAAAAATGCATCGAAGCCGGCATTCCAAACACGGAAATGGGGGCGATTGTCCATTACTCTATGTTTATAAGTCAATGCATTGTTGCCTTGTACTTTTTCAGTTGCACAGGTTCTCTTTCCTGTCTACGAAGCGAATGTTACGTTTTGCTTTAATAAGAATAAAGGATTTTTTTGTTCAATGACCCAGACTATGACATAGGTCGTTTACCTAAAGAGTAGATTCGAAAGTATTGATAGACTTATTAATTGACTTTCCAGGAACTAGATGCTATCTATATTTTTAGCACAACGACAAATGTCATTAAATTTGCGAAAGCTTTCACTTAATGCACTTACTTCCCTAATAACTTATAGACGAATCCGATTAGCGCTTGTTTTTAGTGTCTGTAGGCAGCCGTTTGTGGGGTCCATCAACCTTTAATCGTCTTCATTTATTGTCTACGTGAATTTCAAATCCTCATATTCAGTTAAGTTGAAAAAATCAAGATGCACTTCAGTGTACAACCATCCATGGAACAGATAAGGGAGGAAATATGAAGATTCAAGGTGATGAACCCCAGTAATGGCCGGCTAAAATCAGACCATCACAATCTGTCTGAATTCGTCTATATCGACGAAGAAGACTTAATATGGTTGCAATGAAGGAGGGGGGAGGGGCCCCAACTGAGGAGCAAGACCCTCCTCGTGACGACACGAACAAGAAAAAGCGAGTAGTAGTCACAGGTAATAAGAGCATTTGGCTCCTTTGTGAAATTGGAAGTGGCATTTGTGAAATTTGAGGAGCCCTTGCGAAAAATTTCGAGGCACTGTACCTTTATACGGGCCTGCACTCTGCTTTAAAAATGGAACCCTTCTGCTTTTGAGCTTGGTGCTTAGCGTAAGCAACGGAGAAGCCAAAACAAGCCAGTGAGCTACACCTAGGAAACAAGGCCGTGGCCGGCTCGATTTCAGCCAATTATTTAGAAATGCCATCTAATTAAATCTGCCTAAACTGCATATAGAGATAACATTGGTGTTTTTCCTTTTAAATGACGTCTCTCTTGAGAGTCTAGTCTAGACCGAGACTATCGTTGCATGTCGAATACTGAATAACGCACTTTATGCGTACGGGTGTCAGATTACGTCCCATTTCTTAACCGTGATATGTTCCTTTGAAGCTTAGTACCGTTTAGGAATGTATCATATTTGACGGTACTAACCTGGAAAGAATGCATTTCCTATCGTACGAATCGGGTGGAATAACATTTTTCTGAGATGTGCATTGCACCAAGGACTTTTCTCTCAGCTCATTGAACCGTGCCACACAAGAGTGATTGATTGGTTTTACATGCCATTGACATAGTTGGAGGCTGAATTTTTCCATTCGGGGGATTCCCCAATGATTACGCAACTGGTAGGCGCACATGCAACTGTATTTATCCCAGTGATAAACCTGTCTACTTGGTCACGTGATACAATGCTCGACGAACACCCCTTCTAACAACGGGTTTGAGACGATGGTGCAATAATCCCCTTTCTGAATTTTGGGGATTTAATTACACAATTGCGTTTCTGACAATTTTCAAGATTGTTGGTGGTGTAAACATTAATAAAGTGCTTTCGGGTGACGTCGTAGTCGGGTGGCCTTCCCACTGCCTGAAAGGAAAATAAAACAGTCACATTTCTGTCGCCACCTGCTTCTCAGCTACCTTTATACACCTATATATACACGAAGCAGTGGGCTGCATAAGCAGGGAAAACAATCCTTTGAATCACACAACTGGGAAAGGGGATATGATCTCCTCTAGACCCAGCTACTATGTTGAGGTGTGAAACGCCAACAACCCAACCAAACTGTATAATAAGAGCGTTGGGGAATGCGTACGCGTTCCTCTTACCCAATTATGGGGGCGCTAATGCTCTGCAATGACCAGAGCTCGTCTTAATGTATGGTTTTTGCAATGACTAGCTTAACACAGTGCGTTATTTAAAGGCCCAATTTTCTCATCCCAAACAGTACCAATTCTCCTAACCTTCTTAATTAAGCCCCTCCCACAATTGTCTGAAATTCACCCTCATCCAGACACAATCTCATTTAATTGCTTCAGGGTGAATATAGAAAGTTCAATGTGTATAATCAAAACGCTGTCAGAAAAGTTCGTGCAGTGTAATATAAGTTTTGAAACTCTGCATTGTTTGAATTAGCAGTCAATCAAAAAGCTGAACCAATTGAGAGTTTCTGTTACTCTATACTAGAAGTGTAGTTTGGGGTGAGAGGATTGTCCCTTTAAAGCAGAACATTCGTTTTAGTGTATTTCAGGGTCTAGAAGATCTGAAAGCAGGGCCGTAGGAGGTGACAGGGAGCCAACATCCAAATCTTTTTCTACAGCCCTCCCGACTCTTTAGCAAAGGGACGTTCGGGGAAACTAAACTTTAAAAGAAGGGTTTAAGGTCTCATCAAGTTTTGATATGTTAGAGGGTACTTATTCTAAGCATTTTCGTGAAATTTGCAATGGAATCTGATGCGTGGTTCTCAAGATATGAGAAAATACACGTCCGATTTGAATTGGAATTTCACCCCACTAAGTAGATTAAGTCCTTCTTTCACATGTGAAAATTAATTTTTTTGCTTGAACATTCCCTTTAAACTGCGTCCTAAAGAAGCTATTCTTCCACTGAAGAACAACTCTTGACCAACCTCATGGCCCTCAGACTATTTACATCATTGGTCTATAATGTATGGTTCCATTCTAGACTGGATGAAAAAAATAGATACTACACATGATCTTGGCCAAGCCAAAATCCAAATCGTAAATAAACCACATGATTAGGGTTATTCAGTCAGATTAGATGGAGTGTTACGGCCTAGTTTCCAATCTACTGGTTTAATTAGGGCCAGCCACTGCCTTTTACGGTGGTGCTCAGCGTAGGCCGTGCACAAAACATACCCAACCATTTTTGCCCAGATTTTACCCCCATGGAACAGTCCCCAGATCGTTTTTTTTTTTAATTTCTCGTGTCGCCGTCAAAACGCTGCTTGTTCGGAAAGACTGGGTTAGTAGACTGCTGGCTGTTTCAGATCGTTTAAAATATTGCTGATTCAAAACGGATCGTGTTCGTTCTGTTTCCATGAACGCGAGATGCCAATTTTCTGATGACTCGGAAGGGGATCTGATAGTGCATGTGCCTAATACTTCTCCTAATAGGAGGGCGATTTAGTACTTTCTCCTTCACACTGAAAATTAAAAGCGTTAAAGTTTATCCTTTAGAAGAGTAAAAGTTGAACAGTGAACTCCAAAAGAGCGGAAATTGACTCCAAAAAGAGTAAAATTCACTCCAAAAGGGCGAAAATCACCCTTAATGGAATTCCCAACGGGACCACTCTTAAAAAAGAGTGATTTCCAGATGGCACTCGTTAAAGAGTGAATTTTCACTGTTCTCGGAGTGAATTAAGCTCTTTTTGGAGTGAGTTTCATTATTAATGGAGTGAATGAACACTAGAATGAGCTGAATACACATTTTCACTCTATTAAACAGTGATTAAATTCACTCTTTGGTTTTAAGAGTGTAGGATAAATTTCAGTATGTGTAAAACAACAATCCTGACAGGCGCCGTAGAATGGTAGATATACGTTCACCAGGTGACGAAACCAAACTCGACGGGAGGAGGGCGTGTGTATGGGCGGGGCTTAATATTGGCGTTTCTTTCTTTTAAATAAATACACGTAGCTAGTGATAATTTCTGCAGAAACACGTAAAGATGACCTCTCGTCTGGTGAAAATGCAATAAAAATTATGCTGGATTCTGCATGACGTCACAAAATACCATTGTCTTAACTTCGATTGTGAACTGATTCAATGCACCGTCGATAATGCGAACATTTTCCAAACGCTATCAATGATGGGACGTCATCTATAGACGAATCCGATTAGTGCTTGTTTTTAGTGACTGTAGGCCGCCATTAGTGGGGTCCATCAGCCTTTAATCGTCTTCATTTATTGTCTTCGTGAATTTCAAATCCTCATATTCAGTGAAGTTGAGAAAATCAAGATACACTTCAGTGTACAACCATCCATGGAACAGGTAAGGAAAGAAATTTAAAGATTAAAGGTGATGGACCCCAGTAATGGCCCACTAAAATCAGACCATTACAATCTTGCCGAATTTGTCTATAGTATATCGCAATCAAAGTTACGACAATGGTTATCTGTGACGTCATCTGTCATCCAAAATCCGGCATAGATTTTGTTGCATTTTCAAGAAACGAAAAGTCATCTTTAACACGGAAAGTGGATTAGGACTTCAACCCCAGTCCCATGCAGTCCCAACCGCAGCACGTCTAAATCCAGATTAGTATAACCAGGGAGCTGTCATTGACGCTCGAGCCCCTGGTATAATTACACATGGCCTAAATTCCCCATTAGAACAATGGATGCTGCAATGTAATTCTTTTCATTATGCAACCGTTCCTTTGTTTATATGACCCAGCGTACAAACGTTACCTTCAAATTATTTTTTATTATTATGGCGTCCTCTCTTACAAATAACTTCAACTAGGAAAAATGTAAAGAAGACTAGGAAATATTCAAAAGAAAATTTGGGTTTATGTTGAGTCATTCATGCGTGGTCACCATGGTGGGCGATTTCTTGCAGTCTTGCAAGGAAATTCCGAATTTGATTTGATATCGATTTGTATACCGGTTCACATAATGCAGCTAACTCTCACCTCAAACTATTGTTTTGATTACACACGATGTTCGAGTGGCTCAGTATTTCCAAGGTTCGATGTTCCCCGATTTCGTATATCTCGATATTTTGGCCATGATTACACGAGGGTCGTTATTCCCGGGCTTCGATGTTACCAGAAGTGCGGGTGTTGCCAGTACTCGGAAATATTGAACCTCGAAACAGCGAACCTTTGGAACATCGGCATAGCCCCTGCACACCCGACTTTCTTGCGGCAATAAACTGGGATTGTGTGTGGATTAGGATGAATTACAGACAATTGTGAAGGGGGCTCAAAGAAGCAATCCTCTCATCCCAAACTACAGTTCTTGAAGGGGTTTACCGAAATTCTCAATTGGCTCTGTTCTTTGATTGACAGCTTATTCAAACAATGCAGAGTATGAAGGCTTATATCACACAGCATGACCTACTGTACTGAGTGTTTTGATTATACACATTGAGCTTTTTCAAACTCACCCTGAGGCAATAAACTTAGATTGTGCCTGGATGAGGATGAATTTTAGACAATTCTGGGAGGGGCTTAAGTAAGGAGTTTGGTACTGTATGGGGTGAGAAAATTGAAACTTTAAGTGAGTAGGTTAGGGGAATTGGAACTGTTTGGAGTGAGAGGCCTTTAAACAATGATGGGAAATATAACTCCAGATAATGCACGATCGGAGGTTATTGCAAGTAATGCATGAGGGTGCTGTCCCAGGGCCGGGGCATGCAGAGATTGTAGCCTTTGGCTAAGGTCATGTGTATATAGTATCTGTTCTTTTTATTCAGTCTAGAATGGAGCCCTACATGACCGACCAATGATGTAAATGGTCTGAAGGCGGTGAGGTTGGTCGTTAATAGTTGTCCTCCAGTGAACGTAATCGTTTCTTAGGGAAGCAGTTTCAAGTTTGGTTTCGCAGAACGGCCCTTTGCCAGAGGGTCGGGAGGATTTTAGAAAAAGCATCCAGAGATTGTATTGCACCCCGAGAGTGCATAATCCTGTTCTAATGCACGGGTCACTGCAAAATGATATTTTGATTTAAAAGACTGAAAAGAAGTACAATCTAAATTGTGCTAAAATACTTAAATAGCACAACCCCATGTAAAATGGAATAGCCCAAATGAGTGCGTTTATCCTTTAGCTTACGCTTATCCAGAGTTAACACAGGGTCACCTGGTAGTAATCGACCAACAGATGTTAGGGAGCACTACCAAGTTTGAATGAACATACGACAGTTGCAGATTAAAATGGAATTGTGTTAAAGGGGCACACCACCATTAATTTCTCCATTGACTTACACACTATTCTGCCTTCATTAAATGTCCCCCACAGCCCAGTCAAAGTTTACACTCCACTAAAGCTACCCCTCACATGAAAGCAAAGGAGTTGGTCAATCATGGTATCACAAATTCACCATAGCATGACCGTTTAGATTTTGAGCTACATGGGGAAGAAGATCATGGGCTCTGCACCCACCCCTATTATATTACTCCGCAAAGTGAAATTACCTGTTTTTCACACCCAATACTTAAAAAGTCTAAATTACCTTCAATCCATCATAATTTCGCATCACTCACATATCAACATCTCCTCTTTCATATCCACGAAAAATAAGCAGCGACTGGTTGTTCTATTGTTAGTAGTTTACACTCAAAGAGGACCTAAAATCGACAGTGTACTTTGGAACTACTTTTCCCGGCAAGGCCTTTCTGCTAATGGTGGTGTGCTCCCTAAAGGAAGAGCACTAAGAAACCGACATAATAATCGAGTTTAGGGGTCTTTGCACATGCTCATATATTCCACACCGCCGAGATAAACTAACCAATCCCGAATAAACAACACGTGTACCACATGGATTTATAAGAAAATTTGGTGAAATCTCTTTTTTTTTCTTAAACCATTCATAACAAGCAGTTAGAACGCGATGACAGTTTTGTTAAAACGTGTAGCATCGTTCAGAAAAACAAAGAAACTGACGTTAAATTCTAAATTTCTTCATGTTTTTGAAGTTTGGGCCTTCAGGTACTCTTTAAAAGGAAGATGTAATAAAATTGTGGAATAACAAACACATTTTCAGTTACTTCCGTTTAAGGTCTGTGGAAAATCACTTTGACAGCATTTTCATTATCGAGTAGGAAGTGGGAACTGGGGAGGCAGGCTGAAATATTTAGATAAACACGCTAAATACTACGGTCCCGAGCTTACTATTTGTTTTTAGATTGCTATGGTTACATCATAACCATATAAAGAACCGAATATTTGAAGCTTAAACTTAACCTATGTTGTCTTCTGCTACTTAATGGGAACTTTCCGATTGTATCAAAATCATATCATTGGAATTTTCCTTATAGGTAATAGTTTCCCGAAATATTTCCATAACACTATAGGCTGGAATGGTGGGAAATCCTTACGATGTAATAAGGTGGGCGTTTGTGTTCGATTTAGGTAGAGACCAACCTGGGCACCTTTTAACACTGATCATGGGTTAGACGTACTGAACCGCCAAAAAGTGTAACTTCCTTCTGTCGTTGAAGAAACAAAAATAGAGGGTGAGCCATGACTGGGAGGGGGTGGGAGACTGGGCGGTTAAAAAACCTAAGATCAAAGTTTAAAACTGTTACAAGTATACATGAACAGTTTGGTAACGTGTTACTAACAGCTATTTACTGAGACTTTTTCAATTCTTCCAATGTTTGTAAGAAATATGTGAACCTTAGAGAATAATTACATGACTTATTGATTTATTGATATTGATTTATTAAAAGGAGTTGCGCAGTTTAGATGTAAGGGTAAGCTGCAGGCTCTTCGGAGCCGACAAATATTGGGGACGAGTGCCAGCAAGACTTTACTACGCAGAATTGGCTTATAACGAACCTTCTATCTGGCCCCAAACCGGTATTTCCGGAGTGTTGCAAACTGCACCTGCATGAGACCGATCAATAATACATGTTCAGCACCCATTGCTCAATTCTCTCCCGTGGTCCCCACCTTTTGCAGCACTTAGCGTATATTGGGGGCTAAGTCCCTACTTTCCACGACCCAAACGCCCTCGTATAAGGATAAGCAGGAGGCGCGACGGAGCGTAAAATGTTGGGGACTGAGTGCCAGCTGGAGGCTTTCTACGCGAAACACCACCATCAGTTGTTACAGAGAGACAACAAAAATCGGCTTTACAAACCTTCTACCTGGCCCAAACCGGTATTTCCTGAGTGCTGCAAGCTGCATCTGCGTTAGACTGATCAAGAATACGTTCAGCAACCACTGCTACATTGTTCCCGCGTGGTCCCCACCTTTTGGAACACTCAGCATATATTGGGGCATCACCCAAATGGTTATGACTTAACTGATGTCAGGATTGTAAGCATATTTTAACATAAGACTATAATTGGAGGGAGCAAATTGATAGACCAGTAAATTTCAAACTATAAGCGTCAGTCGGATTTTCACCTATGCCTTTATAAAAGACTCGTATGACGTATAGTCTATAGAAACCATATGTAGTCTGTGGACGGCCTGTGGAGTTTGACATCAGTGACTGAGTGTTTTTCATTTGAACAGAAAAACAAGAAAAGCAGGGGGAATTCTAAATGTATGGCAATACCATGTACGTTGCCTTTTAAAGAGCATATAACGCCCCCACCCCAGAAAAGGGGAAAAACAAGAAGTTGCTATCAACTCTCTGCCCAAACATGTACGTAGAGTTCTAAATACAGTTGATATAACCGCTACTTTGACTAACACTACAAACATTTCATTTTAGTTGGTCAGCAATAGCTTGTTCCTCCAGTCAAGTTTCCAAATACAGCAGGGGGCTGCACATGTACCAGGGAGTAGTTGCTCAGTATTTGACAACTCCCTCATTGTCAAACACCACAAGCTCATGCACTGTAGGTGAGAAGTAAAATGGAATTTGAAGTTATTGAAGGTGGCGCTGTTTAGACGGTGTCCTCATGAAACCTACTGCCGTTGTGCTTGGTGCTCAGCATAAGCAATTGGGTACGGAAAACAAGCACGTAATTCTTTTCTATACCAAATACACACCAATATTGCAATATTTAACAGTTTCTTCAATATTTTGAAAAGCTTTTGTTCCACATTAAAGAAGTTGTCTCGTTTTGAGGCCCTCTTAATTTTATCATGGTTAGACCAATTTCTAAGGTAACTTTTTCAGGGGCTAAGGTATAATGAAAAATACAGTAATGCCTGAGAAAACTCTGTTAATCTGAGTGACATACAGTATTTACGGCGTTTTATGTTCCTCAACGCCTTAAACCCCTCCCTAAGCCGAAGTCCCCCAATGGACAGTACGGAGGTGGACCCGAATCTTCATTCTTGAGATCTATGCAACCATAATCAATGGGGTATGACGTCAGCTCAATTTGAAGGGACAATCTTCAGATCATGTAAAATTTTGTAGAAGTGTCATGTGCCGAATACAATAATTTGCTTCAGTGAAGGCTGACAGATTTTTTCAGAGTAATTTTCCTCTTGAGGAAAAGGGAAATTTTGAACTAACACAAATTTGCAATATCTAAACTTTATAATTGCATTTTTCATGATCCGAGAAGTGTCAGTTCCTGTAATTTACAGGTATATAGCTCCAAAAAGTTCTCAAATTTTTAAAATTCACACGAAGAAAGTTACAAAAATCATGCGAAACCTTTGTCTTCATAGTCCTGCGCAACACATTCAGGTCGGGTAAAGTAACAAAAAGATGTTGGATGTTTCAATGGCCAGATACCACGGGTAGACGGCAGGTTGTACAGGCATATTGAGTGCCCAAAATGTTGTCCGGAAAATGGGAGTGGGATAACTGGATTTCTTTTTCATTTCTCAATTTGCTCCTTTTTTTAATTTTTTATTTTTAGTTTTATTGAAATGAACATTGTGCTGTAAACGAAAACTTGAAATTACAACTACTTAGATTGTACTCAAGGACCAAAAAAATGCGATGTTGTCTGACACGGTTGCGATATCTAAAAATGGATGGCGCTCTGTCAGAAAGCCGAAAGCACCGTTGACAAACAGTTAACAGCCTAATCGTAGCAAATCAAACAAGAATTAATGAATAAAACAACATAACACTCGCAATTCACAATTAAACTGCTCTTGAACTAAATTTTCTTCTATAGAGTCATGTGATAAGCAGATAATGACATAGACCTTTTTCAAAATTACACTTGCAAAGGATTGTGGGACAGTTTTGCTATTTACTATTTTTATCAATGGTGTCACTTCTTTTCCTCGTGGTATTTCAATGTGGTAAAAACGTCGTGTACCAAAATCTGTCCCACAATATTTTGTAATTTATGCTTGGAAAGGGCCAGCTGGGAACTTAAGATGGCGTTTTCTTCCACCTCGTGATTTTACTGCTTACAATCGCTTCTCAGCAGTACTGTAATCGAGTCCGGAGAGTCCGAGTCGTGACTAGTCTGGTCGTTTTCAACTTTAAAGGACTCAAGTCCGGACTCCCTGTATTTTTTTTTTTTTTTCAATTGGGAAAAATCAACTTCTCTGCTCGAGTTCTTCAATTTCTGAAACCACGATTCCGAGTCTGGGCTCGACTTCGGCCCTGCTTTTCAGTCTAAAACTGGAGAGAAGACGCGGCAGGCCAACTAACATCAATTGGTTTTGCGCCGCAAAACCTTACCTCATCCCAGTCTATAGCTTTGACTGGGAACTGTAATCTTTTCGGTCGAGCGGCCTCTAATAAGACTGGAAAGTTGCAGGTGTTAGATGAGATCAAACGACACACCAATACGAATATGTTATATAGCGTCAACTACACTCTAAAATCAAAAGAGTGAACTAGGTCACTCTTTGATCGAGTGAAAAGTGTAAATTCACTCCATTAGAGTGATAATTCACTCCAATTGGAGCGGAGTTCCCTCCAAAAAGAGTGAAGTTCACTCCAAAAAGAGTGAAAATTCCCTTAAAACGAGCGAAGTTTCACTCTTGATGGAGTGCCCACAGTGATTGCTCTTAAAAAAAGAGCGATCATTGCAGGCACTCGTGGAAGAGTGAATTTTCCCTCTTCCTCTAGTGAATTTCACTCTTTTTGGAGGGAACTTCACTCTTTGTGGAGGGAAATTCACTCCTCTTGGAGTGAATTATCACTCTAATGGAGTGAATTTACACTTTTCACTCGATCAAAGAGTGACTAAGTTCACTCTTTTGATTTTAGAGTGTATAAAGACGGTTTCAAATACGATGCAAGCCCTTCCCTTTGGTCCCCTCACACGACATGAGGGGAATACTGTGGGGATATTCTACACCCCGCACACAAGAGATAGAAAAGTGCAGAACAGAGGTTAGGTTAAAAGGAGTTTAACGGCCCAGTCTCTAACCAAATGATTTAAGTAGGGTCGGCCACAGCCTTCTTTCTAGTTGTGACTCACATGTTTGTTTTCCCTACTCCCTTTTCAATGCTAAGCATCAAGCACAATCATGACATTTTTAAATTCTTTAGTATAACTCGGCCAGAACTCTAGACCTCCTTACTGCACGTCGGATGGGAATGCTCTAACCAGGGAGCTGCCATTGGCAATGGCAGCTCCCTGCTCTAACCACTTGACCATATCGTTGGTATGTACAGAGAGTTTGACCAAAAGTACAGACGACCCTAAGAACGGGGGTAAAATGGTAAAAGATGCAAGTGACAAGATGGTAAGAGATGAATCCTCAAGTTTTGAAGTTTTGAGATATACTTCTTTATGGGAGATTGCTAAAGAAAAGGTCTGTTTCCAAAACCGGATATTTGTAGCCTACTTATTATCATAAAATTTAAACAGCCTCCGCAAATGAAAACTTCTTTATATGCAGTTATTTGTTGAACATAGGTAGTGCAAACCCTTTCGACCTTTTTTCTTTATTTGCCACATGGAATACAGATCAAAATCGGCAAACTTTCAGCAGACTATCGATCGCATGCCAGTACTTGCAGCAGTTGAAACAGGTATAGAGGACACTAAAACGGTCCAGGTATACACTCTAACAACAAATTAGAAAGCTTATGGCCTCATACCCCCAATAATTTCCCCATTGACTTACACACTAAATTAGCTCCTTTTCGAGGCTGCTGCAGCCTTGTCAAAGTTCACAGCTATGACAAGACACCCATCACTTGATAGCTGACAAGTTTGCCCATCATGGCACTACAAAATTTCCATACCATGACCGTTTAGATTTTGAGCTAGAAGGACTTAAAGTTTTTGTAGGGTACACCCACCCCTAGCCTCTTCACAAAAACAGAAAATCTCCCCCATTTGATAGCAATTTTTTAAACAGTCAAAATCAACGTCAATCTTACCCAAATTTTCAACATCCACACTCTGGCAAGTACTCTTTCATATTCATGGACTTTCATCACCCAGCTGGCATGTTATCTTGACAAAATTTGGTCAAAACCAGAGCTAAAAGGACTATTTCTTTGAGGGTGAACACTTGACGCTCTAGCACACTCCTCTAATGGAGTAGTGAGACCTTATTAATTCTCTAATAGAGTGAAAAGTGTAAATTTACTCCATTTGAGTGTTAATTCTTTCCAAGAATAGTGAATGAAATTCCCTCCAAGAGGAACGAAAATTCACTCTTTAACGAGTGCCTGCAAGGATCACTCTTCTTTTAAGAGTGATCACTATAGGCACTCTATCAAGAGTGAAACTTTGTTCTTTTGGAGTGAATTTCACTCTGTATTGAGTGAATTAACACTCTAATTGAGTGAAATCTCCCAATTCACTCCATTAGAGAGTGAATTAGCTCACTCTTTTGCTTTAAGAGTGCAGGGTCAGTGAAGAAAATATAAGTTTTGGTGTGAAAGTATTTTTACCCTCAAGATTAGTCAGCGCCCTGTGACACCATGTTATGAAAAGGAAGGTAAGTAAATATTGTTTTGTCACCGAATACTATTCATTCATATTTTGATGTGATATGATCTGAAGGAGGAATGCGTAGATATCTGACTTGATCATTAGTTTTCCAATGTTGAATGGAGTAGTTGATTATGCCTCAGA
Organism: Holothuria scabra; assembly: GCA_037179385.1. Lineage (NCBI taxonomy): Eukaryota > Metazoa > Echinodermata > Holothuroidea > Aspidochirotida > Holothuriidae > Holothuria > Holothuria scabra. The sequence goes on from CM074197.1 coordinate 15,143,958, forward strand.
TTTACTACTGACACTACCCTTTTTATTTTAACTTGCAAAAAGTAATACTGTACCTTAGCGGCAGCTAGCTGGGAAGCAGCTGTGTGACTGTTGTATTACAATTCTGTTGACTTTTGCCCGGCAGGGGACGGCTTACCAGTTGTGACGTCACTTGAAAACACTTTATAGTTATGCAAATCGTACTGACCAGTGGGTGACAGGCGCGGATCCAGAAATTCCACAAAGGGGAGGGGTTGAAGTTAAGAAAAATCAGGGGTGCGAAGAAGTTGCACTGCTAGTTCCCCTTATGTTCTATTGTTGGTTTTATTGTCGATTTGGCGAAAAAGGGAGAGCTGAGGCCGTAAAAGCCCGCACTCTTGGATCCGCGTCTGGGTGATACCGTTATACGACCACACTGAACAACATATATAGGCATCGACATTTCCTCATTGGCTTACACACTACATTGGCTCTGTTTCTAGGCCCTGAAGCCTTATATAGTCAACGTTTACAAGTTTTCCCTCCCATGAAAGTTGCTACTCGGTTACACCTTTATGTTCCAACAAAAAGGCGCCAAATTACATTTTTGTCGGAACATACAGACGCCGTTAAACCGACACTTGATTTACGTATATACGATTACGACAGCTACATATATACCGACAACTCAATATACCGACATCTCTATGTCCCGACAAAGAATTGTACTTTGGCGCCGTTCCAAAAATATACTTTGGGGCCGATATGAATATGTAGCGTAGTTTGTCGCCACCCCAACACTGTACTTTTACGCCAATAAGATGTGTATTTTGGCGCCTAAATGAAAATGTACTTCGGAGCCAATAAGAAGTTTACCTTGGCGCCGAGGAAAAATGTACTTTACGGTGCCAAAGTACATTCCAACAGGCGCCAAAGAGAACACAGAAACGGCGAAACATAGAGTTGTCGGAACATAGAGACGTCGGAATTTGCCGACGTGGGAACATAGAGACGTCAAAGTCTGGGGACGTTCGAAAATAAAGATGATCGAAACATAGGAATGTACCCAAGTGGATCGTCAATCATTGCACTACAAAATTTCCATGCGATGACGTTTAAGTTTTTAAGCTAGGAGTTGAAGTTTTCTAAGGTGCAGATACATCCACTAGTGTTAATACGCAACATTCGGTAACGAAAGTGTCATTTTTTAAATGAATTAAAACCAGTCTAAATCACCTTCAATCTACCAACAAATTTCAGCATCCACACCTTGACATGTTCCATTTTAAGATTTATTGGGTTTCATCACCCACGGGGAGGGTTATCATGGCAGAGATTGGTCTGGACCAGATTTAAAAGAACAAGTTTTTTGAAGGGTGTACATTTTGGCGCGGACGATAACTATCCTTTTGGGGGAAGTGAGGTCGTAACACTTGGATGACATCCTTCTTCAGGTTGTTCTGGGTCTGGAATCGCCCATTTTTAGAATCAATACTAAATACACTCTACAGAAGCATGGGAGTCGATTCATATACCCATTCATGACAGGTTATTCCGCCATTAGCAGCTGCCACCGTTGAATTACATCTAGTTACTTTTAAAACCATGAAAAGCTTCGAGAGGGGAAGGGATATTGGCAACATAACAATAGGTCTCCAGATCCCCAGACAAGAGGCCCTAATGCCCTGTCAAAGCAGGGAGGTGTTAGAGTTTTTCATGATGGTTTGGAAAGTTAGTATAAAGGCAAATCTTCAAGGGAAGGGACCCGATGACGGATTGAACTGCTCATATTAGATACACTCAAAAAAAAAGAAAGAATGACATTTCAATCTTTAAAGTGTGAAAATTGAAATGTTCACTCCAAAAGTGCGAAGTTTCACTTTTGATGGTGTGCCCTCAGGGAACACTCTTAAAAAAGAGTGATCCCTGATGGCACTCCTTAAAGAGTGAATTTTCACTCTTCTTGAATGAATTTAACTCTTTTTGAAGTGACTTTCCCTATTCTTGGAGTGAATGATTACTCTTTTGGAGTGAATTCACACTTTTCACTCTATTAAAGAGTGACTTAATTACCTCTTTGGGTTTTAGAGTGTAGATGAAACAAATAATAACCTTACAGAGAGGTCACGGTGAACTGAAATTGAAGTAGAGGAGTCACGATCCAAGTACCATTTTTTTTTTAAAAGCTGGTTGCGTAAACTGCTAAAAGATAGAATGCACTAGGAATTCATGAAATAAATTTTATTAAGTTATGACAGGAAGAGAAAATCAGAATCGAAGAAAGTCGTTTTATGTATTAGCAGGATTTCGGATGAAAGACACCCTAATTATCGTCGTTTTAGGTGACTTTTGTAGGCTAATGAGTGGCTATCGTCAAAGGGAAATGCGAGGGGTAACTATCAGTTACACCGTTTATGAGACCTTAGAGAATAGCCTGCTTGAAAACTTGGATTTTATACACTTCCTTTGTCAAACCCCATATGTAAGGCTATATCAGTCTTTTCGAATTCGTTCTTAGTTCACCTTCAAGATTTTTTACTCCTAAATTTTAACCATCAGTTGGCCCATAAGTTTTATCCTTTTAATTTGTCTATAGACCTTATGCATATGACGTCACAAAGCAAAAAGTACGCCCTCCTTTGGCTGCAAAACAAACCAACACCGAAAAATGAGACAGCTGATTTGTCAAATAGTCCAATACGCACATAGCCTGCTACACATGTTCTATTGTTTTGTCCCCAAGGATGACGTCAGTGGGTCGTCAATAGACCTATTTCCAAATAGCAATTACAATGAATTGTGGGATAGAGTTTTGGGTGTGTGTCGTCTTTGTCAATGACATTTTACTGTGGCGAAAAATGACACACCAAAACTCTATCCCTCAATCCTTTGTAATTGCTATCATTGGAAATAGGTCTATGCATAAGGTCCATACGTATATACATTACACGACAAAAGGATATTGAGCTGTCCCTCTGTGTTTCTATCAACAAATGCGTATGAGAGTACCCTAATTTGATCGGGGGGGGGGGGGGAGGCTGCAACGACTTCCTAGAAAAAAATGTGACGAGAACGTTTTTTGAAAGTCCAGAGTGTATGACAGATAAACGTGTAAAAGTAAAGGCGATTTCTGTAAAGGGCGCCACTAGTCTAATGATGTGGTACTAATATTTATATGTCTATGATAGGATGAACATATACTCTCTACACTGGTAGATGGTAGATGGGGTTTTCTTTTTGTTTTGGGGAGGGGTGTTCGCCCTTCTGAGAAATTTTTAATTTACGCAACCTGCTGCAACATTTAACACTCTTTGAAGTTAACTTTTTATACCTTCCAAGTGTACATGGGCAATATATAACATACGTGTACCTTTTTCAGAATTCGCTTGAGGAGGGGAGCCATGGCTAGGATTGAAATATTTATCATCCGGAAAGGACCATACATGGAGCGCAGTCCTGATAAAGGGGTCTACCCCCTTCCCGTTTGGAATTTTTTCGAGTTTTAAATGTTTCTAGACTCAAACTAGTGTAATACTGGTTGCCTTATCCAGAGTTTCCGAAAAGTCCAAAATCCTAAAAAAGAGTCAGTACTTTAGCTGTCACCATTACCTCATGTGGTCTGCACAACTCCAGACGTCGAGTCGTTTGTGTTTGGTTGGATCCTCGGTTAATCCAAATCCCAGTTCTCATTTAAGACGTACGACACACAAGGCCGAATTTGTCATTTAAGTCTGGGTGGAAATAAATTTGGGTTACAGGGCATAATTTTCCTCAAGACTTCATATAACGGTGGCACAAGTTACAAAAGATTTTTAAAATGTGGGGCAACTCCCACCTGCCTTACCTACTCGAAAAGAACTTCTAGACAGTGGTGTAGCCTACTATGGACACAGGATTTTTAATAAAGTGGGGATTGTGGAAAGAATTCATAAGCGAAACATTTGTTGGCGCGGAGCAAACCATTTGGGGGGGGGGGGGGAAGCGTGAGGGGCGGGCGGCAAAGACACCACCCGGATCACCAGAATGGCACTTTGGTTTGGTTTTTATTTGTTAACATCTCACCCCACCCTCTACATATAAATGAGGCTTAAAGACAGTCAACTCTCACCCAAACTTTTTTTTTTCTAGTAGTCCTCGGAAATTCTCAATTGGCTCAGCTCACGGACTTCCTATAGGCCTATACATGGACAGAGCATGTAACGTGTGCGTCCTATCCGTAGATTGTCGCCACCGGGGCAAAAAAGGAGCACCAAGATGGCCACCGTGAAGCTATGAATCGTCTGATTAGATTTGACGACGACACTGTTATAATTTAAACAAAAGTTAAACTTGAGTGTAAAACATTATCATATTCCTGCAATACGTGAAGTAATTTTGACCTTACCTTGCATTATTTAAAAAATATTTCAACTTTCTTGCAAAATCTGCTGGTTTACTTGAGTAAGTCCAAACCTTCACACAAAATCATACCAGACAGCCTTCTTGCTATGCCTTTCTCAGACGTACGGTAGCGACAATATACCGTGCAGTATCTGCTCTGTCCATGCATATGAAGTCCGTGGCTCACCTCTTTGATTGGCAGCAAATTCAAAAAAATGGTGAGTACCGAAGCTCATATTGCATTACATGTAATGTACCGGGAGCGTTTTGATTACACATTGGAATCTTGTATACTCACCTTGAAGCAATAAACTGAGATTGTGTCTGGATGAGGATGCGTTTTAGACAGTTGTAGGAGGGGCTTAAGTAAGAAGGTTAGGAGAATTAGAACTATTTGGGGTGAGAGGATTAGACCTTCAAATACGATTTCAAGTCAATTTATTTTGGGGGCCACAGATTACAGTCCACGTCAACCATGCAAAAATAATTTATGACATTTCATTCATATCAGCAGGGAAACTCTCTGGCAACTCCCGAATATTGGTGTGTCAGTCTGATTATTACGTCATTTCTGCGCGTTAACCCTGGTTAATACAACTGTCGCATATACTCTGAAAAATGTGTTTAGGAATTAAACGATTTTCTACACACACACCCCCCCCCCCCCCACTTCGTAACCTCGTGTATATGCTAAGCAACCCGTGTCTTATTCCTAAGTATTTCGTTTTAAAATAGTTGGGTTGTTAAACACATGGGTGTTTAACTGCTAAACATGTTTAGAATTTAAACGTGTTTTTAAAGTGGTGCAAAATAAGTGTTTAATTGCTAAACACGCTCATTAGAGTGCACGGTTGTCAACATTTAGTGACTGGTAAAGTGAGATTCGCTAGGAGACTGGTAAGGCAGAAATTCGCGGGAAAACCCTGAAGCAACTAGAGTCATCGACTCGCGACCAGCCTCCCTCCAAAGAGACTTTTTGACAATACTAGCCCTAGATTGGGTTTATGACACTTCCCGTTCATCATTGCTGCATGCGCGGTATCGCCAGTTTCAGATGCCTGATGTTCAACGGCGTAGTGAAGAATTTGTCAAAGGGGTACTTAACATGTAGATAGACTATCTCAGCGCATATGATATTTTGCCGACTACAGTCAGTCAGATAACTCATAATAGCCCACCACAGCTAACAAATTGCAGGGATGGCTCCAGGATATTTTGATAGGTGGCAAACCATGAATTGAGTGCTGCGTTTCTTCTTTTTCCTTTCGTTTCCTCCTCTTTTCACATTTTGTTGTGAATATAGGTGGCGGTACCCTTCCCCCCTCCCGATTCTGATTCAATTTTTTTCGTTTTTTTTTCAGTTTTCCATCTCTGGTCGGAAAAGGCCAAACATTTGTCAACTATAGTGTAAATATATGATTTGCATCTGATGCTTTTGAAATCAAAATGCCAACTGATAGTTTCGTGATGTCACCCCGACATGCATTTTTTTTTTATCTGACAGCGTAGTCCGATGAAATTTGTCTATTGATGTGACATCATGGAATAATTAGCAATAAATTTAATTCCATTGCTCTGCGGTACAACTCAAATATTTGCACGGGTTAGCAAATTTTTGGCTCTTTCTGACCATGCACAGATTTAGAAGATTTTAACAAAACTCACAAAGGTCTAATCGGTGCGATCCGAATTCGCTGTAGTGTCATGAAAGGCTGTAATAGTGAAATAAGACTGGCATTTATTTCTTTTATACTTTGTTCACTTGCTCTGATATGCACATACCACTAGAGTCCAACACGTATACCAACTCTAGGCAAAATCATGACTTTGAAATTAGAAACCTTTTTTTTTTTTTTTTTTGCAATGCTCGACTGCTAACGCTGAGGAATGAGAAAAAAAAAAACATATAATGTTGGCCTAGGCTCATAAACTGTTCATCTGAAAAGACGCGGAAGTATATCCTGCTGTCAGTAAATACAACACACCTGTAGTGTGCTAGCTTCGCTCTTCAGGACGAATACAAGGCCACTTATATAGGATATCAAGTGGAATGTACCAATTGAGTTCTACAAGTTTACCAAGTTCTCTTCCAGAAGATTAAACATAATATCACATCGTTTAACTGGCTGCAACATGAAATAGTTACTTAAAGTGTACCTTAAGTCAAAATATTCAAAAATATGTATTAAGGAGCATGAAAAATGAATTCTAACAGTACAACTTCCCATCTTCATAAGATATTCATGAGCTGAGATATAAAATGTTGAAGTTTATTTACTTAAAACGAATTGGTCCATTGCGCAATAATTTGTGGCTTTCTTGTTGTACAACTCACATTACCTGCTTTGTTTCCCTTTAAAACTAAAATTGTTTAAATGACCTTGAACACTTCCTGTTTGCTTGCATAGAATATTGCACAGAGAGGACTTAATTAGTTACATCACCTCATAAGAGTAAGAGTGGTATCACACCTTGCTACAAGGTGCAGTAACTTTCAGAAAAACAAAGAAATACAAAGACTGTTATTTGAGTAGTACAACAATGACATCACAAATTGTTGTGCAATACACCATTTTGAATTGAGTTAATAAACTTCAACATTTTACATCTCAGCTCAGGAATGTCCTATGAAAATGGGAGTTGGACTGTTGGGATTCATTTTTCATGCTCTTCAACTATATTTTTGATTTATTTTTACTTGAGGTACACTTTTAATAAAATGTATCAGACTGATAATCTGAAGTGGAGTGTAGTATTTACCCCGCTGAAGGTAAATGCAACACACCTTGATCTCAAACAAACAAGCTCTTACAGTGAAGTTTGATTATATTGTACGCTTAGTCAACAACTCAAGAGGCCTCCACTTACAGTAAACAACATATGTATGTACTATGTTTTAAATGTTCATGTAAACAACGTAATGTAAATCCTGGGTTCTCAACCTTTTACATCCCAGCACCCCTTAGGCTTTTCCATATTTTTTGAGGGACCCCTGTCAAGGCAAGGAAAATCTCTTGACTTGCGACTTACGCATCTTGGGAAACGGATGACCTTACTCAAATGTATGGAAATATAAATTGAAATTGAGCTACAAATAGAATTGTTGCAAATTAATATTTCCATTTATATGCCGATGGTGAAAATATACCGGAAACCTCCTCCATCAAGGTATGCGCCTTACATCCTACAGGTATGCAATCTGGTACTATTAACCAGAGATGTATCTAGACCTTTTCCAGGTGGAGGGGGCAAACACCCAAATTTCCGATTTTATTTTTAAAAGTGTGAACATCACTGTATTAAAGGCGTTATTTGCGGCGCACTGTGCCAACCGAAAATTTGGTATTTGGTCTATTAATATAGATCTTGTATTACAGAAAATTTTGGGTAATGGGCTTCCTATAAGGAAATTTGACAGGATTTGGCGGATTATTGAAGATTCTTCCTATAAGCATGGCGACTGAAGATCGTTGTTAAGTTACATAATGTTATCTAATATATGAGGATTGAGGCTTCTCGACGACATTTAAAAAGTTTCCGAAACATTGTTGCCTTTTAAAGACAATATATTTCAAATCAATAGCTTATATTGAAGAAAATTTCGGAAAACTCCACTGCTACAGTAGTAACTCGGAAAAGTTAACTAGACCGATTTATGAGCGGGTACTTACTGCATCAGAAACTGCAATTCAGAGGGCGCAGAATTTTTTAAACAAAAGACTACAAATTTGTAGCTTTTATTGGAGAAAACTCGGAATTTTATGAAGGAAAAGTTGGGAAAACCTTTTTGTAGTTGACTGGTGTCCCACATAACAGATTTCCAATTTTCTTCCGTTTAAGAGCGGGGGGGGGGGGGGGATCTCCCCTGCTTCCTGCAGCTACGGACACTTCTATTAATTTTTATTATTTGGTGCCAAAAAGAAAATTTTTGTGTCGTGTATGAAGTACAGAACGAAACAAAACAAAATGGATAGAAAATGTGTAAACATAGTATTACTTTGCTTTTAAATTTTCTCGGCGTTGAAACTGAGACGGAAATGTATATACACTAACTGTAAGTCTTAATAATACTGCATACATCATATCATTTCTGTGATATGATGTCTGTCCGTTGTTGTAGTGTAGTTAGGGTAGTATTAGATCCTGTTTGGTCAGATCACATTCAACACAGAAACTGCCGTACTGTTCGTACTCTAGTACTAAGGGTTTCTCGTCCCAGCATAAGATCATGAAATGAAACCGTAGTGGGTATACAGATAACAAGCGTTTATGTCAATTTGGCTGAATTGCACAAAAGGTAATAATAGGTTATTGTATATATAAGAGCCCTATTGGCCAAATTTGTTTACGAAGTTCAAAATCAAATGTGATTAATTCATAACTGCATACTTGTCCAATGCCTGCCTTGTTACAAATTGCTATAGGAGAATCAAAGGGGGCTTTATCTGCTTCTGTGAGTAGGGAAATTTATTCAAGCCACGAGATCGCATACTAGTTTAGGAGTACGAGTTGCTGTACGAAGTTCATAACTTAATATTACGCCTACATTTTCGTCTGAGTTCAAAAGCACGTAATCTTTCGTAGACCCCTAATTTTTCCACGGACCCCCACGGACCCCTTTCTCTTGGTTTACGTTCTCTCTCTCTCTTTAGTTTTGTCGCTATTTAAGATTTCATTTGTGAGCAGAATTTTATCTCTTTTAAAGAGTAATTTTGAGCCGCGGGGATAGAAACAGATGCCCTTAGATGTCCCTTTTCGGACATCTATGTCGACTTAAGTGGAATACATTCTACTCAAGAGAAATGTATTCCAATGTGTTTCACTTAAGTAAAATACATTTCACTTAAAGACCCAATTCTCTCACTCCAAGCAGTACCATTTCTCCTAACCTTCTTAATTTAGCCCATCCCACAATTATCTAAAATTCATCCTCATCCAGACACAGTCTCAATTTATTGCTTTAGGGTGAGTATAAAAAGGCTCAATGTGTTTAATCAAAACACTCTCAGTACAGTTCATGCTGTGTAATACAAGCTTTGGCACTTTGCATTGTTTGAATTAGCTGTCAAACAAAGAGCTGAGCCAATTGAGAATTTTGGCACCCCCTACCAAAATTGCAGTTTGGGGTGAGAGGATCGGTCCTTTAAGCAGTTAAGTGGAATCCAATTCCTTAGTGGAAGTCATTTCACTAAAGAAAAATGCATTTCACTTAAGTGGAATTGAATTTCACTTACGTGGCATTGAATGACATTTAAGTGAAATGCATTTCATTTAAGTGGAATTGCGAGGTAAATGCTAATGCCAGTTTGAAGGTCGCCAACAGAGTTGAGACGTCACGTCAAGTTGAGACTTGCGCGAGGTGTACTCTGCGAACTACGCAAGGAATTCTGATGCTTATATAATATAATGTTTGTGTCAGGATCGAGCAGTTTCTTAATTGCATGACCTGCTGTTCACATCTTAGACTGAATACCTGAAATGTTTAAGGGAGAAAAATTGTGACAGAGATCTGAATTTGAAAAAAGGGGAGCGCCCGTAGGTGCAGTATACATTCAGTGACGTGATTTTATTTTGGTAAGTTTTTCAAGTCTCGTATCGTATTCACAATTGTCATTAACTGTGTGCAGGATTATTTAGGTTATGCTGAAACTGGGTCGTCGCTTGGGTTAAATGTTTACGGGGGAGTCATGGTTCAAAATTCTGACTGGTTGGATTTTTCCCAACTGAGTGGGATCCACAAGGCTAGGTTTTTAGAGATTCATGTTGTTGTTTTTTTTTTTTTAATAAAAAAAAAACATGATGCATAAATCGGATTCTTGATTCCCCCTAAAACAATTATTTTTCTTTTTTCTTTTCTTTTGGCTTGAGGCGGATATTTTCTCATGTGTTTCGTCATATAACCAGGCGCGGATCCAAGGGGGGGGGGGCTTTTACGGCCTCCGTCCACCCTTTCTCGTCACATCAACAGCAACAAATACACTAAAACAAGCGTAATGCTTATCTACGAGAATATTTAAGGGGGCTATTACAGGCTCATCCTTTCCCTTACAACACAAATCCATTTACACGAACCTCTTATGATATTAAGTCCTGGTGAATAATCAAAAGGGAGTGGCCTATCTTTTAGGCTCTTTCCCCGTCCGGGATAGACGTACGAGACAGGGGCAGGGTGCAGGGCAGCGGATCTTTAATTTAGCCAAGAGTCACAATAGAGAAGCATTAGCATATTTTCAATTCCTTGTGTAGTTTCCCCGAAAAGAATCAAGGCCATTTCATATAATAATGGTAGTAATTTTTGGATCACTTAGCATGTTCCTGATTTTGTCCTTATTGCAAACAAAAGCTAAATTTGTAGACTACATGTTTAGATTCTCTTTACAAGCATGGAAACACAGTTTTCGGCCATCTGAGGGGTCGCAATCATTTTCAAAATTTTCTCTACGTTTCGCACCAACTAATGTTGGCGCTCCGCTCACACACTCTTTCGGCAAATTATAATTTTCGGGTCAAAGTATTTTTTAATAACTTTCTAATCACTTTGCAGTTCGCGAACCCTTTTTTGAAGTGAGCATTTTATTAAGTGAAGGTAGCGACTGCATAGACTCTTCGTATGAGTCTGGAAAATGCTATTTCAGGCCATATGAGGGTCTGATTTTTCAATTTTTTTCTACGTTCCGTGCTAACCAATGATAGGGTGTTGCTTAGATAATTTTTATGGCAGAAAAACGTTTTGTGGCCATAAAAAAAAAAAAAACAAAAACAAAAAGCAAACTAAAATGCTCCCGTTCGCGTATACCGATCGATGCTCTTTTATTTTGACTCTTAAAAGTATGCAAATTTAATGAAAAGTTTGACTCCGAAAGGTAGCGTAAATGGAATAAGACTGCATGTAAAGACACAGAAGTTTCAGTTTAATCCCCATGAGCCACCGCAATTCAACTTTGAACACTATTCCCTGACAAAGTAGAAAATATTGCACCATTTTGCATTTAGGCTCCTTCAAAACGCAAAAAATTTTCAAAGGGGGGAACCCCCTCCCCAGGCCGAAGATCACTGAACACAATGCAAGTCCCCCCTTCAGAGAAATCCTGCGTACGCGACTGGTACGTCCCCGCTTTTTCTAAGTTCAGCCCACCCTTTTAAAAATGTTTGGATCCGCGCCTGATAACTTCCCATTTTGGGTATTTGCTGTCCTGGGGAAGGGGTCTAAGGGGAGGCGTGTCCTTATCTCTGCTGAACATTTTTTGCACTTTGATAAAGAACCAGGGTGCAGAATGTTGCTCTATTCGACGCTGAATTGGATTAAGAAAAAAGAAAAAAATAAGTCGAAAGACTCAAACTGCCAGAATTTGTGAATTTGTTTGACAGGGAAGGATAAAAATGCTTCTATATTCGCTCAATAGACATTTCACTGTGTCCCCTGTATTTAGTGTTTAGGGGATGGGATTACAACCCCCCCCCCCCCCATCGGAGCTTGATGATGAGCTTAATGTTCGTTATGTCATGCAGAGCTAAGTGAGAGCTTGATGATCAGGTTGGTGTGGTCAGTGAGCTCGGAGCTTGATAGGTTGTGTGAGCTCATACATATAGACGAATCCGATTAGCGCTTGTTTTTTGTGACTGTAGGCCGCCATTAGTGGGGTCCATCAGCCTAAAACCGTCTTTATTTATTGTTTACATGAATTTCAAACCCCCATATTTAATGAAATTGGAGAATTTAAGATACAGATTAGTGTACATCCATCCATGATAGAGGTAAGCAAGGAAATCTAAAGATTTAAAGGTGACAGACCTCAGCTATGGCCGACTGAAATAAGACCATCATTTGCTGTTCGGATTCGTGTATGGGAACTCATACATATAGGAACTCGAATGAAAAAGGTAGCGCCTGACAGGATTAGGATGCCATCTGGTTCTTTGTGAGGGTGGAAATGAGTGTAGTTGTTCTCATGGGGATGAAATGTTAGTCGGGTAGGTTCATTTGTAAGCTGGTAATGAGTCTCTTTGTAAGAGTGCACCCTCTAAAAATAAAAAGAGTGAAAATTCACTCGTTAGAAGTGTGAAAGTTCACAACGTTCACTACAAAAGAGTGAAATTCACTCCAAGATGAGTGGAATTCACTCTTAAATTAAGGGCGAAGCTGCGCTCCTAATGGAGTGCCCTCAGAAGGTACACTTAAAAAAATCCACAGACACTCGTTGAAGAGTGAGTTTCACTATTCTTGAAGTGAAATGAAGTGTACCTCAAGTCAAAAAATTCAAAAATATTTATCAAACAGCATGAAAAATTAATTTAACAGTTCAACTCCTATCTTCACAGGAGATTCTTAAGCTGAGATAGAAAATGTTGAAGTTTATTCACCCGCCTTAAAATGGTATATTGCACAATAACTTGAGATGTCATTGTTGTACTAGTCAAATTGCAATCTTTGTCTTTCTTTGCTTTCCTGAAGGTTACTGCACCTTGTACCCCGTTTTGCCCCCGGCCAATGATTCAGGTAGATTAAAAAACGGGGATTACCTAAGAGAATAAATACAATATAAAATTGCGGTGTACAGGTGTACGGATGACATTATGACTTCGAGAAACGCCTATTTGAGCCTCTGATCCAGGGTTCGGGCAGTTGGGATTTTTTTGCTACCCCCATAGCCACCATCCAGATCGAAGCCCCTGTCCTGCTGTCCTTGCGTTACTCCTCTGCTCAGTTCGAGCAAACACAATTTTAAATTTTTATGCAGCCTAATTCGCACCAACTGATGAGAGCGGTCCTCTTAGATTTTTCAGGAAAAGTTTGATTTGCCTTTGTCATTTCATTTCATAGTTTACCGTTTGGTAAGCTTCGCAACTTTCTATTTTACAGTCTAAAAACCATATAATTAAATGGTTTAAACATACAGTTGTCCGTATGACCAAAATAATAATTAGATACTTTACGAGTATACAAGACCCTGTATAAGATCATGCGTAACCTATGAGAGGGTTGTGGGTTTACCGCCCCAATTTGGACATCGAAGTGAGTTAGATGGGGTCTTACGGCCCAGTTTCCAACCTATTGGTTCAAGTCGAGCCGGCCACTGCCTTTTTCCAGTTGTGGCTCACTGGCTTGTTTTCCCTGCTCCATTGCTTATGCTGAGCATCACACAGAACGACACTATTTTCCATTTTTAGAGTCTTTGGTATGACTCGACCAGGGAATAGAACCCGGTCCTTCCGCGTGGACAGTGAAACGGCCTAACGTACAAACGGTGGTAAACAGTTCGGGCTTTAAGGGGAAGTTAAAGCAAAAATTTAATTTTCACATGTGAAAGAGGAACCAAATCTTCACAGGGTGGTGAAAGTTCCATTCAAATCGGACATGTATTTCTCGAGATATTAGTAAATAAAGTGAGTAGATTTGTGTTCAAAAGTGAGTTTGAGGGTAGCAGAGCATATATCACTTCCTCACATTGACAAGGAATGCTTTGTTTCCCTTTGTTTTATCAGACTGTTGTGTCGACCTTGAAGTTAATAGGAGGATGACCTTCCTGTAGGGGATGCAAAGTTTGTAAAATTCTCATGCCACTAATGCAATCACATTTCAATAATATGGGATTGTTGAGGAGAAATTCAGCCTAAAGTTTAAAGAAAAACAAAAGACTGCCCATTAATGTGGGGATTTATGTCTAAGGTGCTTGCTTCAAGTTCACTTTTTGCTGAAAATGTGAAAACTTTACATGCTCATATCTTGAGAACCACACATCGGATTTCAATGCAAATTTCACCAAAAAGCTCAGAATAAGTACTCCTCTAACATACCAAATCCTGTTGTGACCTTAAACCCTTCTTTTAAGTCATCACTTAGGTCTTGTATCCCAGCCCCTACCCCCACCTTTTCTATGCCTACGAGAGATATTAATAAGTAGTAGGGTTCGTGTAAAGAGCATCTAAACAGAGAACATGTTACTGGCTCGTCTTTACATTCTACAGTTTTAACCATTTCTTAAATTACATTATGAAAAAATTCTCAATGGAAAATGAGTTGCAGTGATCGTTTTGGATGGAGGGGTAACTACTGAAACGGGAGAGGAGAAGACATATCCTGGCAGCAGGGGAAGGAAGCGATGAAACAACAGAGGCAATTAAACTCTGAAGCCATATGCCCCTTTGTATTGCTTTCATTGCTCTAACTGCATGGTCATAGGCTTACGAGGAGGGGGTGCATGGGGAGGGGGCACTCGCCCTTCCAATTTGGGCAAACACAGCTCGGGCCCATTCGGACAAAACATGACCCAAACACGATGGATGGTGCCATTATTGGGCAAAAAATGATCTTGCCGCCTCAAAAAAATTAACCCCCGTATCCAATGGTCAAGTCGTTAGAGCATCAGACTTGCAGCCGGGAGGTTGGGAGTTCAAGTCATCAGTGGCCGGGTCTTACCGAAGACTTTAAAAACGGAACCTACTGCCATTGTGCTTGGGGATCAGCATAAGCAATAGATTAAGGGAAAAAAGACAGTGAGCCAAAACTGGAAAAAAGGCCGTGGTCGGCTCGAATTGAACCAATTGGTTGGAAACTGGGCCGTAACACTCCACCTGGCCGACGGTAACCTAACCTTCATGGCTTTAATCCAAATGCCGTTTGTGCTCAAAGTCAATGGTCTACTACAGCCAGGGTTGGTCTTATGAAAAATCTATCTATGCCTATGACAATTTGAAGGCAAACTTTTTGGCTCAAAGTACAAGGGGAAACACTGAGCCTATTTGTGGGTGTGTAATAAAACTGTGTTTATAAAATGTAAATATGACAACAGGACAAGGCAAGTATCACAAGGTACGATCATATAAATTTTGAAAAGGTTTAGTGTGTATTTATGGGCACGGTGGAGAATTAACGGCGCAGACTTCAATTTTTTTTTTTCAGTTTCAAAATAGTAGCCATTAATTCTTGTACACAAAACCAAAGGCTGAAAAAATTTAGTGTTCAACTTGCAATTTCTGAAACTGATAACGTAAACACTATAAGACCAAAGTCGAAAATGTTAAATCACCGATAGGTTTACCGTACTGTATCCGATAAAGTCTCTTTCGCAAACTACAAAGACTGATAGAGGTGGGGTTGATGGCACTTTTTCATTCAAAGAATTTCTAACTGGCTAACGATAGTGGTAATCCCTAAGCATATCTCTAATCCTACCAACTAAACAAAGAATACCATCTACATAATATATACAACAACCAATCCAAAACTTTTTCCTGCTCGGGTGGACAGCTGAGTCTTTATCTTTTTGTTTGTTTGTTTGTTTGCTTGTTTGTTTATGTAAAGACTGTAAAAAATTGGTCTGAGATTATAATTTCGAACCATAATGGACCATTTCAGTAAATGAAGTATTGAAAACGTGAAGTCAGGTGAAACGGAAGATATGAAAGAGCTAGGACGCCACTGTTAACTTAAGTCGATTCCGACCAGCGCATTTGCTTATAGTGACTGTACGCTGCCATCAGTGGGGTCAATCAGCCTTAAAAGGGCATATCCTCTCACCCCAAACTACACTTCTTGAAGGGGGGGGGGGTACAGAGACTCTCCATTGGCCCAGTTTTTGGATTGACTGTTAATTCAAACAATGCAAATTACCAAAGCTTATATTACACAGCATGAACTGTACTGAGAATGTTTTGATTATACGCATAGAACTTTTCTATACTCAGCCTGAAGCAATAAATTGAGATTGTGACTGGATAAGGATGAATTTCAGACAATTTTGGGAGGGGTTTATGCAAGAAGGTTATGGGAATTGGTACTGTTTGGGGTGAGAAAACTGGGCCTTTAAATCGTCTTCACTTATTGTCTACATGGATTTCAACCCCTCATATTCAGTGAAATTGAGGAAATTAGGATACAATTTAGTGTACAACCATCCATGACACAGATAAGCAGATTTGTCTATAGAAAGCCTTTGTTGTACTTCATAGTTTAATACGTAACATTGCGACAGCGTGGTATTACCTCTTGTGATCAACTTCCATAAGGCGATGTAGAATACATATCGTATATATACGATATATTCAGTTCCTGTATTTTACAAGATTGTGTACCAATATGTTTTTTCACAAACCATCGCATTCAGTTGGGATAGGACGATGTAATCCTATGATCAATTAATTTGTGGAGGTCGAAGTAAAATCGTATTCATTTTTTTTTCTTTACACGGCCGAACGCCATCTTCCCCACAGTCTCCAAGATGGCTCGTATTGTTCAAGTTCTCAGGATATAAAATTGCCGTGCAATTCCTATGGTTTCATCAACTTTGCTTGAAAAATGGTTGATAATGATGGCCTTTGATTTGATTTGAGAAAATTTGACAATTACAAAAGCTCGAGATGGAGTTTCCCCGTGGTTACACTGACTATGTACATTGTAGTTGGAGACGATTGGCTCCATTTGTAATGTGCGTCGACAGTGTATATGGGAAGTTTATTTCTGGTATTCCGACATACGGCTCTGCATCGAAATACACGCAACACATGCAAAAAATAATATATATGGTTATATGTTTCTGACTACACAGGCATGGGTCATTGGTGCAGGGCGTGCCATTCCAAAGGCTCTAAAAATTGAGGGAACCACACTTTAGGTCTCACATCCCCAATAATTTCCTCATTGACTTACACACTAAATAAGCTCTTTTTCAAGGTCCCTGCAGCCTTGTCAAAGTTTACAGATATTTCCAGACTCCCATCACTTGAAAGGTTACAAGTTTGCTCATCATGGCACGACAAAATTTTCATACCTATTACCGCTTAGATTTTAAAGGTCAAGAGCAGTCCCCCACACTTATTTTAAAAACAACAGCTAAATACCACAATTTCTTCTTATTTCGCTTCAAAGTATCTTTCATCATATTTTATAACATCAATTTTTCATATTCAATGTAAAAGCAAACAGTTACTCCTAATAAATTTTACATTTGAGGTGAAAATTTTTTGTCACATTTTTTTGACTCTCACCAGCCAATCATGAAACACGAAAGTGCACACGTTACATGCTCATTCGACCACTGGTCATATGAATTAATATGATTCGAAAAGTCAGGATTTCAATTTATTTTCAGGCGGGTGTGCAGCTCCTTCAAACAAAAAGGTCCAGAACCAAATTTTTGTCTGATATTTTGAAGAGGAACATATTCTAGGCATAGCTTACTGGTGAAATTTTAACTCATTTCCCATGTTTGGTTCTCCAAATATTAGAATTGAAGTTGACATATTTTCTACAAAGAGGGAACTTGCAACAAGTAGGCGTGATGCCCTGCAGCGCTGTGCTCACATGGTTTTGGAAGCAGAGAAGCGGAAAAACAGTCCCGAGCCGCTCCGCGGGGAAATCATTATCATGAAGCGGACTCATATATCTGCTTCTCTCCGGTGGACTTAATGCAAATTACATTTTTGGAAAAAATATATTTTATCCTGCTGTAAAGTAGGACTGAGTCCCAACACTCTAAAAACTGTTGGGCATTTTTTAGACCCAACCGTTGGGTCCGTTTAACACCTGACCGAAATTGGAAAAAATGCCCAAATCAGTTGGTTCAGTGTTTTACTCATTAGTAGGGCAAAAGAAATTACCCAACCATTTCACCCAACTAATTGTGCCCAACAATGGTTAAAATTTGTACCAACACGTTTGCCCAACAGTTGTACTGTTGGGTGCTTGTTTGGATCTCAATATAACCCAGTATATAATTATATGATTTCGGCAAGAAGGAGATTTAACAAAGTTCCTTTAAAATTACACCGTTTGCCCTCCAAAGGAGGGTAGGATGCACCAGAGCTTTTTTCTAAAAGTCCCCACGACTCTCTGGCGAAGAGCCAAGGGGCGAAACCCAAACGATTACTCACGGAGGAGTTCTGCTCCCTTAAGGAGCTTAACGTCCCAAATGGACAAGTACGCCCTCCAAAGGGCAAACACTGAGAGGTTCTGCTCTAGACTGGCTGAATAGAACATGCAGAAGCCACAACCTGGATGCAGTTTAACGTCATGCCCCAGAGCTTTTTCTAAAAGCCAGAGACGATGCACTTGGTTAATAAACATTGAAGTGTGTAGTTTGAAATAAAAAACTCAATTGTGAACTTTGTATTTCTTCTCCCATTGATTACGAAGCTGTGAAATCTTTTTTTTTTATACGACCATTGACCTTTAAGTAATTTCGTCCAGATTTTACTGCTATTCTACCGCTAGCTTTTTATTTACCTAATCCAACCTTATTCAACCATGAGATCTTATAAGTAACCACTTTTATTACAATAATTATCTGTAAACCTTAACTGATCTTTAACTTATCATCTGATTGGTCAATTATATTTTACCCAACTGTTGGGTACTCTGAAACTTGCCCAATACCTTTTACCATCACCTGGATTTTACCCAACCTTAATTTGCCCAACAGTATGGGTACAGTTGTTTACCCATTTGTTGGGACATAATTTGCCCATGCTGGGCATTTTGTATTTTTCCCAACGCTATTTACCCAGCTGTTTTTAGAGTGTATTTTTGTTAGGGTTTGCTATTAAGATTTATGCACCTACTGCATGAAAACAAGGGAACGCCGTGCTGAGCTCCGGTATGTGTATCCTTTGCTCTGCCTTACAAATCCATTACATGTACAAACGAACAACCGAACTAAAGCTTATATCAGAGCCGCCTAAATATACAACATGGACAAAATACTACAGCCTACCCTCTAATAAATGTGTCATATATTTTTTCCATTCAGGGGAACACTACAAAGAACGAACAAGATGAAACCTCCACCCTTGATGTCAAATATGGACGGCTCTGAGCACTCGATCAACGAAGAAAAATTTGGTCTACAGAATCCTATACAGGCAGATGATCCACCGAAAGTGGTTGACACGACTTCCACCAAAGGTCAAAGTTCATTCACTGGGGATGAACATGGTCACCAAGCGAAAAGAAATAAAACGGGGGAATCCTCTTTAGACAAAGAAAAGCTCGCTGCCGCATCTATTTCAGACTTAACAAATCTTCCTTGGATAAGTCTGATTGCAATTTCTTTTAAACGGATCTCTTGGAAATTGTATCTAGCGTTGTTGTTAACGAGACTGATTCCGACAATCTATCGAACAACCCGCGTTTACTACCTGGGGGATCTGCCAAATGCCTACGGGGTCAACATAGCCTCCCAGCTCACGTGGGTCAATCTGATACTGGAGGTCATTCAAGAGTCCCTAATCTTACCCCTCTTTTACATGATTGGGGTCACACTGGATGACGACCGTGAAACCCGCAACAGGGTGAAATCGGGGCTCATTTTCACGTTCTTGATTCACATAATATTCAGCGGAATCATTGCGGCGGCTGCGGAACCACTGACCAAGTTCATGGCACAGGACCAGGAACTTATTGACGAAACAGTAATTTATATTCGTCTCGAAATGGTTTCTCTACCATTAAACAGGTAAATAATTGAAGCCTCATATCAGTAAATTAATGACAAAAAGATGTGACTCAAGTCTAAATCGAGTCACAATTCGATTGACTTGAGTCATCAGTTGCCAAAGGATGGTTACAGATATTCAGGACCACCCCGGCTGAGAGGATGTGGGGTCCTTCTAAAACGAAATTGGAAAATCTGAATTGTCAGTTTTAATTTTGTGGTAGGTCTACTCGGTCTGAATCGAGTCTCAAACTTTCATGACTTGACTCGAGTCAAGTCATTACCTGCCAAAGAGTTGATTTGAGTTTAGTCGATTACAGCCCTAGCTAACATTGCCAAGTTAGCTGATTGTCTATAAATGCGTATAAACCCCCGTTCAATAATTCATTATTCCCTTTACATAGGGGTAAGAAAGGTTTGTTTACGCATCATTGCAGCCGATATTCAATGACGACATTAGGGCAAGCCGTTTAAATATTTACGTCGCAACTTCACTTCAGTGAAATTCAATTGCACTTAAGTGGATTTCTATTCTATTTAAGTGAAATTTAATTCAACTTAAGTGACATTCAATTTCACTCGAGCAAAACACATCCACTTGAATGGAATTGCGAGGTGAATATTAAAACGGCTTGCTATACGTCATTGTCCTTTGACTGCTTGGCGACACGACACTTGGAGAGACTCCGGCAACTTTGCCATTCTCTAGTATGAATTAAACTTGACCTTGCTGGTGGTTCACTGCACAGAAATGGTTCAGCTCCTTGACTGGCAGCCAATTCAAACAATGCAGAGCACTAAAGCTTTTATTACACAACATGAACTGTACCGAGAGTGTTTTGTTAATAAACATTGAGCTTTTCTATACTCGAAGCAATCAACTGAGATTGTCTGTGGATGAGGACGAATTTCAGACAATTGTGGGAGGAGCTTAAGTAAGAAGGTTAAGAGAATTGGTACTGTTTGGGTTGAGGGAACAGGGCCTTTAAGTTTGTGCACAGTGATATATGCAGAGCGGTAATTCCACACCTTGAACGTTTTTAATGTGCTCTCAATTAATTGATGCAGTTGATTAAAAGGAGGGTTTAAGGTCACAACAAGTTTTGATATGTTAGAGGAATACTTGTTATAAGCATTTTGGTGAAATTTGGGGTAGATGCACACTGTTTAACAAGGTGTCTCTTGATTGGCTGTTGCCATTGTATTGCATCGATTGTATCCTTCGTCTGGGCCGTAAAACTATATCTAACTAACTAACTAACCTTTGCGAAGGTTAGGGATTAGGTTAGGGATTAGGGCTTTAGTTAGCCAGTAAGGAAATTTCTTGTTAAATAGTGCGCATCGCCCCGAAATTTGTATTGCAATGCGATGAGTGGACGGTTCTCAAGTTATGGGCAGGTAAAGTTGTCACAATTTCAACAAGAAGTGAATTTGAAGCCTGGCAAGCACGTATGACATCATATCCTCACATTAAAAAACAGAGTTTTCTTCAGAGTTTACGGCCAATTTTCAGGCTTCTTTACAATCTCATAATAAGAATGTGATTACATTAGTGGCATGAGAACTTAACAAACTTTGGCATTTCCCACATGGAGGTCCTATTCCTATTAACGTCAAGGTCAACGCAACAGTGTAAAAAAAAAAAAAAAACAAAGGAAAAACATTCCTTGTCAATGTGACGAAATAATATAACCTCTGATGCCCTGAAGCTCACTTTGGAACACAAATATAATGACCTCATTTACCGATATCTCGAGAATTACATGTCCGATTTGAATGGAAGTTTCACAACACTGCTTAGATTTGGGTCCTCTTTCACATTTTACTTAAACTTCTCCTTTAAAGGGGGTGGGGGGTGGGTATTGTGTAGTATACTCTGATGCTGTTGGGATTGATAGACTCAACTCAGCGATTCGTTTTAGGAACTTGGGTTAAATAACGCCCTTGAGGTATACACTTAGCAGACTCCAGCATGAGAGTCAAGACTTGCTGGACGCTTTTGTTGGTGTCGCCTAACGAATGGAATCTGATCTCCCCCAAAAAGAATTACCGTTACTCTTTGTGTGCTTACAGTGAGAAAGTTAGCCTGTGACATTACAGTAGGCCTAGAATCAGCAAAATATACCTGTATGAAAAACGGTAGTTAAAAATATTTACGGGTCGACGAATTTTTAGAGGAAGACTCAGTCCTCTTCAACCCTTGGTTTTGAACCAGCCGTTACCACAACGGAAGACATTAAATATCTTATAATGAAACAACTTTATTTACTAATGATTACCATGCCGTACTGTCAATTATAATTCTGTCAAACCTTGAAGTCAGGAAAGCAAACCCATATGGGCCATATATGGTTTAACCCATATGGGGCCCATTTAAGTTTTTACCCAAGATTCCAGTTGTGGCCCACTGGCCGTGGTCGGCTCGACTTGAACCAATAGGTTGGAAACTGGGCCGTAAAACTCCATCTAACTAACTTTACCCAAGATTCACCATATAATTAGCCCATATGAATGAGGGATATTGATGACTGGCTCATATTTTCCACATCAGCCGTTTACGTGGGCCTAGGAACTTTCCCATATGGGTCAAATGGGTCATCCCAGCCAACATGCCCAGCTGGGCCCCAACTGGGTTTCAGCTGGGCTACTTGCTGGGCCCCAGCTGGGGCCCATCCGTGTTTGTTAGGTGTTCCCACGTGGGGCCCAACTGGGCTAGCCTTTCCCAGCTGAAGCCCAGCTAGGGGGCTTCAGCTGGGCTTCAGCTGGGAAAGGCTAGCCCAGTTGGGCCCCACGTGGGAACACCTAACAAACACGGATGGGCCCCAGCTGGGGCCCAGCAAGTAGCCCAGCTGAAACCCAGTTGGGGCCCAGCTGGGCATGTTGGCTGGGATGTGAGCCAGCCCATATGGGCCCCTTATTGATCCCTGGTGCGAACAAATATGGGCCCCATATGGGCTAAGAAATGGAACCCATAAGGGTATCCTGTGGGAATGTTATCTAGAATATACAATATTGTACATGCTTCAAGATTGAAAAATTGTGTATGTTGCGATTGAATGTATAATTGATCACTTTTTGAAAAAATGAATTTGCTCATGGAACTTTTCAAGAGTACAAAATGAAAGCACTTTTCATCACTTTTTTTACTTTACAGTGTAGTTCAGTTCGTCACGGTGGTTTTTACCCTGTACAAGTGGCAACGTGATATCTACACCGTCTTGGGTCTTCGTCTTATTCTGTCCGTACTTCTGGATACGTTTTTCCTCTCCCAATTCGACTTTTCTCTCAAGCTTGGTGTAAACGGCATCGCCTACGGAAACATGATCGCCACGGGCGTAACCTGCTGGTATTGTATCGCTGTTCTCTTTTTCAAGTTTGGAACCAACTGGGTCTGCGGTAGAATGTCTTTGTCGTGGATGACAAAATGGGGGTCGGTGGGGTTTTACTCGGGTCTAGATTCTTTGGTGAGGAATCTCTTCTACACTCTTTGCATAGTAAGAATGATGAACGTTATTGCAAAGCAGGGTACTTACTGGAGGGCCAACGAATTTATTTGGGGCTGGCTCCTGCTCGCGTATCTCCCGATATCGGATGTTCTCAAACAAGACACCGGTGCTTCCACAAGTGGGGTGATGGATCATAAAGTAAAGCTGTCTGGTTATATAATATTTTCTGTCATTTTGGCGATCGTCTGGTGCGCAACAATCCCTGCGTGGAAACCCTTCTTCGAAACAGTGATGAACATACCAAAAGAGGACGTAAATGAGGTCTTTAAATTGGTAATGATCTTGCTTCCATCTTACGTCATGTTTATGATAAATACCCTCTTGGACAGTGTCTTCATTGGGAAAGGTAAAACGATCATGCTAGCTATCCAATCGATCATTACTAACCTCTTAGTGTTTGGCGTGTCGTTTGTTCTGTACTTGTGCGATGTTTATGAACCGAATTTGGTCAACATTGCTGTGCTATTTGGATCAGCTATAGTCGTGGATAGTATAATCACAGCAGGACTTTATGTTTTCTATATCAAAAAGGTTAATTACAAGATATAGAAGATCAACAAACTAGATAGGTTTTGGATAGGGCACTTCAGTACAATGCAGTAATAATCTTCGGTCATTGTTATGTTGAATAGAGGGCGCTGTGACCTGATAGAGGACTCTATATGACCTCTGCTGAAGCAGAGCGGTATATCTAAATATAAGACTCTGGGCTGGAGCAAGATTGTATATTAGGCTTTGGGCTGAGGTGGTAGTGCGTAAAGCGCTGTATTCAGTATATACTCCACTGGCACTAAATCTCACTCGGATTGTGTGTAGTTTAGAACAGCAAACTACATGTGATACTACTCACCTTTTTGAAGTTTTCAAGGTTTTGTTCATAAACACGTGACATTTCTTTTGGGTTATACTTAACGGTAAACAAAGAAACAAGAAAATAGAGGGGGCTAGTCGTGTACTTTTGACAAAATGACGTTGGAAAATATATCATACCAATGTACTAGTAAGTCCATCATGTTTTTAGATTAATACATTCTTATAGTTATGGGGGTGGTGCATTGACGTAAAATTCCCTGCACAACTGCGAGTCTTGTGCTGGGCGACAAGTCATGGAAAAGGATGAATGATAATTTTTTTTTTTCATTTTACCTCCGCTCATTCATCCTTCCACAATATCCGATTAAAGTCATTTATCACTGAGTAAGGAAATTCCTTGAAGAGATAGCTTATAGTAGCAGCGTAAATAAAACGCTCGTTTTCATCAAGTTTCTAAGAAATACCGTCCTCGGTAGTCATCCATTTCTGTAGAAACTTCTCAAACACCGCGTAGTGCTCGATGTTACAAAATGTATGATTTCATTTGCAGGGGGTTGTAACCATTGTCTAACACCTCCCTGTTTGTACCTAAGTTGATATCCACGTGAGTGTGCAGAAAACAATATATATTTTTAGGGGGGGGGGGGAGTAGGTATTAAAAGTAAAAAATGTTTTAACACTCCTTGTTAGATCTATGGTCTATAAATGGTCGCTTAATGCGTCAACACAATGGTCGGCCTCCCCATCAACAGCGTCATGATACAGCTGTAACTATACACGAATTCGGACAGCAAGTGATGGACTGATTTTAGTCGGCCATACCTAAGGTCCATCACCTTTTAATCTTTCGATTTCCTTGATTTCCTGTACCATGGATTATTGAACACTAAATTGTATGTTGATTCCCTAAATTTTACTGAATATGAGGGTTTGTAATTCATGTAGACAATAAATGAAGACGTTTAAGACTAATGGACCCCACTAATGGCTGCCTACAGTCACTAAAAACAAGCGCTGATCGGATTCGTTTATAGCCATAATTTCGTAGCCAAGAGGTTTCAAGTTTTCCGCCTTCACAGAACGCTTCAAGTTGCATTGATGTAACACATTTTTAGCTCACACATGTACACAGTACATGTGTGAGGTTATATATAGGACAGATTCCGTCAACTTTTTAACAAAAGCCTACCTCTTTTCATTTGTGGAGATTTATTTCTGAAATTTTGGTATATGATTGTTTGTCAGTACAGCATTAAAACCTACCTATGTTCATTCCAATGTACGGGTGTTAAGCATGTTTCTTAGCTATTTGTGTAGAGCAGAGTTCATTATACCTGCTTAACAGCTGCTTATTCATTGTGCGGACTGCAGTGTACTTGGTTGTGTGTTCAATTGCAGTCTTGCAAATGCTTTGCAAGCAGACTGTTGCTTGACGTCTGACTCACCTGTGGACACGGATCAGTGGTTTCTGCAATCACAGTGTCTTGTGCGGCACTGTGTTGTGAAGAGAGCTACATGTTGGATTGAGTAGCTAGGGATACTTGAAACACAAAATTGGAAGCAATTCTGTGGCTAGTGTAGCTTGCAAGAAAGGAAATAGGCTTAATGTGGTGGGGACATCTATTCTTTTTCTATTCTTTTTCCAATTAAGTTGGTCAAGGCAAGTAATTGTAATAACTGTTTGAGTTCAAGTGCAGTAGGAGAGCCATTTGAGGATGCATGTTTTGATCTTACCAGTGCAAATTCACACAGTGTTTCTTATGGAGTTATAGGAGAAAAATATTCTTTGCAGTACTTTATAATATGCTTGATACATTCTACATATTTTGAATTTTTTTCCAACTTGCTCCTAATTAAGCTTGTACAGCCCAACAGGTTTTCTTAATTTAACAAACTTTTGCAGTGGTATTTGTAGATCTGTCAATTAGGTTGTTTTCTTTCTGATGTAAAATTAAGTTTGCACTTTTTGAAAGAGGGAGGGGGACTTATTAGCATACCATGTGATTTTGCAGTTGGGTTTTGAGTTCTTTGCTCTTTTTGTCCCTGTTTTTTACCATTGTTAAGGTAAGGTGGTTTTGTGGAAGCAGATGAAGAAGTAATAAAAGTTGGTTCTTTGAGTTGCTATTTTTTACAGACAAGAGACAATTTGTGAGCTACAACAGCATTGCTGTCTTAGCTACACTTTGTCCCCCGAAAACCTTTCACCCCTTTGGAAACCACTTCGTTCCCCCTTAAGTACATTGTCCCTGCCGTGACTGGCCTTCGATTCTTTTGATTCCAACAGCTCTTTGATTGACAGCAAGTCCAAAAACGCATAGTGCAGAGGTCATACCGTCATATTACATAGCATATGCTATACTGAGAGCATTTTGATTACAAATTGATGTCTTGTAAATACTCCCCTTCAAGCAATAAACTGAGATTGTGTCTGGATGAGGATGAATTTTAGACAGTTTTTTGAAAGGCAGCGGCGACTCTACGGGGGTAGGAAGGGAACATTTGGCTCCTCCAGATTTTGCCCCCCCCCCCCAAAGTAAGGTCAGTTAGGAGTTGGGTGGTCCGACAAAATAAAAAATGTACCTGTGTAATAAATAATGTCTCCTGAGGGGTGCTAAAACCTCAGAGCCTCACTGGGCTTTGCACCTGGAATGGACGTCTGGGCTCGAGTTCCGGCAATGCTCCAGAAAATTTTTGGCCCCAACTTTATTCTTTGTCCTTAGTTTGGCCCCTCCCCCAGCTTTGACATTCTGTGTGAGGGGCTTAAGTGAGCATGTTGGAAGAACTGGAACTGTGTCAGGTGATAGGATTAGGCCCTTAAGATTCCTGGAGATTTTTGTTTGAAGATCGGCACTTGAGCTGTAATCGTAATAAATCAGAACAAACTGTTCAGTTTTAACAATTCAACTTAATGTAAGGATTCAAGCAAGTGAAATCTTACGCACGATGATGGAGCAGGGAGCTGGGATCAGGGAGCTGGGATCAAGTAGTTTTCATCCATCCAGTTCACTGGAGGGATGAAAGCAGAGCAAGTAGTAATCTTGATTTCATGTGAATGTTTCGGCGTTACAAATGTAAAGCCTAGTGGTCTTAATAGTAATCTCTCCAATGTGTTTATTGAAATTCAGTTTGTTATCAAAAATGACCAAGATAACCGTTTGAAGTGACTTCTTACAGATTACAAATTTCATAGGCAGCCATAGGAATACCAATATTAGTTTGGGCAAGTGCCAGCATATAGAGGAAAATAGGGAAAGGAAGAAATATTTTGGTGGTCTATTCTTTAGAAAAAAATCATCTACAAAATTTATTCTACCGGTGTGTAATCAATTGGAAACTTTAAAGGCCATTTGGCAAGAAGGCCCTGCCAACTTAAAGGGCCTATCTTCTCATCCCAAACTACAATTTTTGTACGGGTTAGCAGAAATTGTCAATTGGCTCAGATCTTTGAATGGCAGCTAGTTCAGACAATGCAAGTACCATAGCTCATATTACACAACCTCCACTGTACTGAGTTTTTCTTATTATATATTGGGGTGGTGGGTAAGCTCACCTTGAAGCAATTACTGAGGTGTGTCTGGTTGAGAATGAATTTTAAAACGTTGTGGGCCGGGCTTAAGTAAGAGAGTTAGGAGAATTATAAATGTTTGGGGTAAGAGGATCAGGCCTTTAAACAGGTCTTCCTGGAGTAATACCGCATTCCTCATGGATGAAATGAACTCATTGAAGGGACGAGTAGAGCTAGGGAGATTTTTTCAAACCACTAATACGGATGAGGAATAAGAGCGTGCGTTGGGGCACTCCTGACCTGACTGAGGAAAGGGCTGAATGAGTCTTAGGTACAGCATCTTCTTGCCATCTGCCTGTAAGAAATCCATTAATGGAAGCATCAGTTTTCCCAGAAATCCCAATATATCGTAGTTAAAGGAGGAGGCGTTGGTGTGGGACAACATCAATTGTCTCGCTAAAATCTAGAAAAATAACACCAAACTGGCGTTTCTTTTGTTTAGTGATCTGGTACAAGCATTCATAGCTTTAATCATGGAAGTACTACCATAATCAAGGAGAGTGTCACATGACATGCCATTTCTAAAGCCATGCTGCTTAGTGGCTATGGCACAGAGGTGATTCAAATGAGTCCATATCCTAAAAACAACACAACGTTCCATAATAATCTTACAGCAGTCAACGATACACTATTCTACACTGTAACAGAACCTGTACACTTTCTTAAACCAGGGTCTTTGTATACGGTATTCAGATCATTTTGTGTAACTAGAATTACAAATCAATAAAACGTTTTCCACTGTGTATTCATTTTTACTGCCTATGTCTATATCATGATATTATATATCTTAACTGAATAGCTTTCTCATGCACTTGTTACAAGTAATACTAACGTACTCAACGGAAAGAGCCTTTACGTGCTTAGAAACGAACATAGTCAAACAGAAAAACCCAAGACCGGGCCGGATCGGACAAAAAACACAACTACAGTTTTTCTTGAAGTTTGAAATTGCCGTGGTCCATCTGTTTATCTGTATAATGTTGTATTAACGAATCATTGTACCTCAATATCCCGGAACACTTCATTTGCTTAGCCAATTTTGCTGTTGAGCTCATTATTTGGGTGAGTCACGAATAAATCTTCAAAACTCCTCTACATCGTTCTTTGTTTGAGTCATTAATGGTCTTATCGAGCGTGTTGAGTATAGAGTGCTAAATTCACCCAAAAGTAGCTGTCCCTTGTCCAGTTCTCAGATAATAATGGCTACTCACAAAACGAGAGGAAATTGGATGAGCCTCGGAGGGCAGATGATGCATGGCACTAAGCTACCACGGATATGGGAGAAGCCTTTGTGGCTTATGAATTAAGGCTATACGTCGGGTGAGAACCAACTCAACAATTTAGATCAACTTTGGTATTTTTTAAAATACTAGTTTAGATTTCAAAACTTAAATGAAGAAACCACCTTACTTTGACCTAGTACTCTCAAGACCTTATTTTTGTGAAGCTTGACCCCTGCAAATGCCACCGTCTTATTTATCCACTAAAATCACAGCACCAGTGGTGTAGACACGGGTGGTTTTGGAGGTTAGAACCCTCCCCCATTACCCAACCTTACAATGCAAAAACAAGTTAAATAGCGGTTTTCTCTCTCTCCTTAGACTTTTCCCTCATGTCATGCCCCCCCCCCCCCATGACGCAATCCTGGCTGCGCTACTGCACAGCACTGAGTGGATGAATTAAAATTTAGGCTGGTCAAAAAGTGACGAAAGAATGCTTTCATCCCTCAATTCAATGGCAAAACGTCCTTATTAAATTGTGGCTTGATAAAAACGTTACACGCAACAGTTTGTTACAACAGTCTCATGCATAACTGAGACTGCAACTGAGGACAGAAACTTTCCAAAAAGACAGGTGACCAAAGACAGGAGACCGCTATTCTCGTTGAAAAGGTTACATTTTTGACAATTTTCGACATTTAATTTTGTGTGAAGCAGCCAAATATACAAAACGAACAAATTAAAGTTCACCCCACAAAATAAACTCGACCACGATGGATAACTCATACCTGTAATATCGTACTACACTCCAAAAGCAGAAGAGTGAACTAAGCTGGTCTCCTATACACTGAAAAGCGTGAACTCCCTCTACTGGGAGAAGGAATGTTGTCACATGACTCTCCAGAGCCAATCATGACACAGGACAGTCTATTATACTAATTCAAGATGGAAGTAGCAGCTTTCCCCCTTTAATTACCGTATGTAACATGTTTACCTTGAGAAAACGAAGCTGTCATATCTAACATAGATTCAATCAAAGTTCCTAGGTCAGAATACTACATGAGAGGCCTCCAGTTGCATTTGCAAGCAGTTTAGGGTTCCCTTTCTCTGAACTTAAATGTCAATTACATGATTTTTGTTCGATATTTTTTCTCATAAGAAATTCAGATTTTGAAGTAAATTCATTGCAGTGAAAAGTGGGGGGTACGTTGAGTTTTTCGTAACGGTTAGTCTGATTAACTAGAAGAATTTTAAAACTTGCGAAAATAAGACAACTGTTCAATATGCCAGACATAAACACGGCATTATCGATTGTAATTTCCACCCATGCAAGGGATTACGGTATGTTTCTTGAACCGGTAAAGTTTTATAGGCCTAAATATGCTTACATTTCAAGGAATAAACACTTCCTTTGTCAATAATTCTTTCAAAATGTCTCAGTTTTGCCTTTTTCCTGTTTTAATTGTAGATTTCACAGGTGTAGATTACTGTAAATTAATTCCGAATGCCCAAAGACTCAGGAAACCAGAATTTGCAAAAAAGGGAACGAAGTATAGATTGTGTCAGAGAACGCGATTTCATAAAAGGATGGCGCTCTTTCAGAAAGCAGAAACACTAGGTATTTTGAGGTTGCAGAGCACCACCCTTGGTGTAGTACCTCCCGAACAACTACCCATCGGACATCCCCATCCCCAGGACAAATATCCCTCTTCCTTTACAACTAACCCCAGCAATAACTTTCCTGCAATGAAGTGGGGTCATGTTTAGGAAATATTTCTACGCCCCTGAAGGAACCAATATGATTCGGGCTGTTCTAAGTTTTGAACAAAATTGTTTTACCTAAAACGTGTTCATTCATGTGAAACCTAATGTATGGGTATGTGGTGCTTAAAACGATTCTTGAATGCTTCAAAAAGTTTTGGGACGTACCCAGATCTACTTTAAAATGTAAGTAAAATTCGCATTTGCTTTGCGTGGTTCTGTATTTTACGTCTTGAGGGTCCTCACAAAACCGAGGAGGTAAAACACCATATGACAGTATTAAGCCCGATAATTTGAAGCAACTTATTAACTGGGAAAAAACTCGGGTGGGGTGAGGGACCATTGTCCCCTTCTTGAAAGGTAAAGGTCCTCGTCGAGAAAACTTAATTTCCCATACACCTGTTTAAATTTTTTTCTAAAAGTCCCCACGACTCTCTGGCGAAGAGCCAAGGGGCGAAAACCAAACGATTACTCCCGGAGGAGTTCTGCTCCCTTAAGGAGCTTAACGTCCCAAATGGACAAGTACGCCCTCCAACGGGCAAACACTGAGTGGTCCTGCTCTAGACTGGCTGAATAGAACAGAAGCCACAACCTGGATGCAGTTTAACGTCATGCCCAGGACCAAAGTCCAACCGACCCTCTGGCAAAGGGCCGTTCGGCGAAAACCTGTTTTAATGGGAGAGACCTCCCGACGAAGTTATAAATCTCCGACTGCCACTATCGGCAGTGGCCAACAGTTTTATATTTGAGTTAACCCAAATTGAGAGGAATGCTACAATCATATCCCCAAATTTTCATTTTACCAAAGTACACAGGTATCTTTAGCTTTTTACAAGTTCTTTTAAAGAAAAGAGCGAATTGAATTTCTTCAATAGAGCACTACTTTTTGCAGCCCGGATACCGTCGAGAGCACTTTCTTTCCAGCAATATACATAATTAATGCGTAGCTGAATCGGAAGAAATTGACCTTTGTTCGGAAGTTGTTACGTAAAATGCGCAGCATATGTAACTTAGTTTATGAACTACCTCGGTAGTACTTCCATGCAGAAAGTGACCGTAATCATGATAATACGACAATTGCTAATGAATCACCGTTGCCAACTGAAACAAGCAGAACCAATTTTGCAGAGACAAACGAAGACTTAACGATTAATGCAAAAGACTGATGGACGATAGCGAAAAACGGAGCAGACGTATTAGACGTTTTCGTACTGATGCCAACGAATACACCGCAACATTTGGAAAAGATAAAGTGATAAGTTTCATACTTGTAAGAAGAAACACATTGATGGGGTAATATGATATCATAGGGAGTCTTATGGACACCTTGATGGTAGATTTTCAGCCGGAAGATCTCGTTTGCTTAGAAATGGAGCATCCGACACTCGATAAGCCTATTTTCATCTCTATGACACATGTACTGTGGTCTCACGTACCCTCCGCTCGAGGTAACACCGTGTTACCTCGCGCACGAGTAACGTGGGAACGAGGGTTAACTCGGGGTCGGTGTTTAAATTTCGATCCACCTCCGAACGCAGGGTTCTGAGGTTTTAAACACCGTGTTTGTGGTAATAAATCAACAAGCGACAAGCAGGCCAAGCTGTTCTGCACTTTGTGTATTGCCTATAGTGTATAGCATGTGTAAAACGCGCGAGAAATTCGTTGGTGTACCGTTGGGTTGGTTCAGCTGTAGCCTAACTATTCGTTCGTAAAGAATTCATTCTTTGTATCGAAGTGAATGTGACCGCGGAATTATCGCGATCATTATTCCGTCTTGTTTCGAAACTTCTTGGACATTATTTCCAAAGCATCATAGTAAAGAGAGGAACTTGACTGATTGCCGTGGTAAAATATTTTGACAGTTCTGTAACGTTAGTACTGTAGCCTCGCTACACTGTAGTACTACTACTCCTTTGCGATGATGCAATATTTCTCGCTACGCCAAAAATGTTTCCAATTGTTCTGAACGCTGCGTTAGTGGCCAATCTCCAAAGTGTTATAGCTACTCTTTTCTCAACACTTACGCACCTTCCTCATGAGAGTATCTTGTTTCTCTGTTGCTGGTCGTAATCGATCATAAATAAAGGTGAATGTATCCCGATCAACCCGAAAATTCTCCTTCCACTCCTTATCATCAAAATTTGTCAACATTGTTTCAAACATAGCGATCTTGGTCTGGCATTTCTTTTGTGCGCAAACTGAGACGCCTTCAAAGTTGGAGCCATTTTGCTGCCATTTCCCGATTTTTCTCCTTCGAGGGCTGATTTCATTTCTTCCAATGTGCCAGTGACGGATCTAGTGTTTTAAAAGGGGGTGGCTAGGATTTTGGTTCTGAATATTTCAGAAAAAATAAGTATTTTGCCTGCAATACGGTTGCGCCTACAAGCTATATTCTATGTTCGTACCAGACTGCCAGAATTAAATTAGTTGGTGTTGCTGCATTGAACATTTTAATTAATTCACTTTTAAACATGTAATTTTAAAATTGTTGTTCGCGTTCCATAGGAAATAATAATAGGAAGTTGATAGCACGTGAAAACAATGCCTACTTTTTATTATTTTTTTTTTTGGTCAAAAAAGGGGTGGCTAGCCACCCTAGTCACACCCCCCCCCCCCTAAATCCGTCACTGTGTGCATCCAACGAATTAAGCAAAGCATAAAAATCCATAGGATAAAAAGCTGCTTAATTCCAGGTTGAATGTGTGCACGTTCAGTAGTGACTGATTCTTGCTTCTTCTGGTCAAAGAAAAAATTAATAGGGCTAAAGGTTTTCCTCGTAGTTATTTACTTAGGACCAGCAAAGGTGAGAACGTTTCGACTAAAACACCAAAAGCCCCGTTTGTGGTTACTCGTAATCCTCGCTTACCTCCCTTACAAGAAATCATTAAAAAACACTTCCATATTCTTTCTATGTCAGATAAAATGAGGGAAATCTTTGTTTTACCACCAAAGGTAATTTATCGACAACCCCCTAACTTAAGAGATTTGCTCGTAAGAGCGAGAGTGCCGAGAAACACTCCGACAAATTTGGGGAATCACAGATTACACGAAAAAAACTGTGTTACTTGTGAGGTTATGTCAGTTACAGACTCCTTTAAAAGTTTTTATACAGGGAAAGTTTTCAAAATACTAGGTAGTTTTAACTGTATGTCGATTGGGGTTATTTACCTTATTAATTGTTTTGATTGTGGGAAGCAGTATGTGGGTGAGACGGGGAGCCAATTAAGACAGAGACACCGGGGTCATGGGCAAGAACTGAAAAAAGCTAACACTCCTCTTGGGAAACATTTTAACACGGGTTGTAAGTTTTTCAATTTAATCGTCATTCAATCGGTCGAGGGACTTAACACACGTTTGTACCAAAAGGGATTAACATTCGAAAAAGCCACAGTTCATAGCCGTTTTTTGCATTTGTATTTTTACATGGGTTGATAAATCAGTTTACTTGACGAAGGACAGTTGACCTGTTCGAAACGTTGTACAGTTTTCTCCGTTGATTTACTTTTTCTGTTGGAAGTATTTAGTAAGTGTTTTCGATTTGTTTTACTATGTATATATATATATATATATATATATATATATATATATATATATATATATATATATATATATATATATATATATATATATATATATATATATATATATATATATATATATATATATAAGCGATGAAAAGTAGTGAGTTACACAAAGATGACATCATAAGAGCACAAATTTCCAATACAGAGAAAACAGTGTATATTTCAGGCACGCCTGTGCCTTTCTTCAGCACCAACAGTGAAGTGAAAATAATAATATATGATATAATATATATATATATATATATATGAATGTATGTATGTATGTATGTATATATATATATATATTTATAAATATATATATATGTATATATGTATATATATATATATATATATATATATATATATATATATATATATATATATATATATATATTTATAAATATATATATATATATATATATAGCATGACCGGACAACTCCCACCTGGACAATTGCCAACCCGGACAATTCCCATTCCGGACAATTCGCAATTCGCACCCGGACAATTCCCACTCCGGACAATTGCCAACCCGGACAATGCCCACCCGGGCGATTCCCACCGAACAATTCCACTCTTACGTACGAATCTCCGCCACAAATGGCTCTCAATCATGCCATTTCCTGAAAGATGTGCAGGAAAACTCATCCCACAAAATCACACTATATTATGTGATTTAAAATGTAGGCTTAACTTTTATTTAGGGTAAAAGTTATTTCCTGCAAGAAATGTTTCAACTGCCATTACATCAGATTGTAATGTTTTACATTCATATAACTGGGGTATCTAAAATATGTTAGAATTGGAAATTGAAAACGAATTTAGACACCTTAAAGCCCTTTTAGAGAAATATCCCTTGGTCAATTATAAAAGGTCTGTTTGCTTTACCAAACTCAGGCCCGTATTCAGACCTGAGTTCGTGCGCCGCGGAGGTTCAGGGGCGAAGTCCCCGTAGGTTAGTGCGCTTTGATGTTTCAGAAGCCCCAGATAAGACTGTCCTAAGCCCTGGCGTAGGAAGGATTTTTTTATTTGAGTAGCTAATTGCACAGGGTCTGATCGCAGGTATGGGGGAGGGGTGTAAAGAAATTTTGAATATTTAAGTACCCTCAGATGCAATCTGATGTAACATTTAACATCAATTGAAGTCATTTTTTGGTTTTAATGACCCAAACAATGAACTGCTCTGCAAAGAAATATTCGCACACTCAGTCCGTTACTGAACTGTCTTAAGGAAAACTTTGCTTAGCAAATCAAAAGTTTTCAGCTCCACGGTGTAGAAGTATAACCTACAGTAGTCAGGTGTCTTCCAACACTAATTTTCTTCTCATCAGTATCTAGATTCACTTGTGAGGGAGGTAAATGACCATATTTACGATTATTCAGAAACCTAGTATGGTTGTTGATTTTTATATAAGAAATTTACGTGGAGCAAGACCATAGGCGTATAGGAGCATTTCCAGTTGGGGAAGGAGATTTTTCTGCCCGAAATATATTACTCCACCCAAAAGACTAAGCGGAGCGAAACCTTCAGTTAGTGCATGAGCATACAGAAAATTTTGAAACACTGCGACCTTTCAGATGGCCGGAAATTGCATTTGCAGGCTCGTGAATAGAATCTAAGCAGTCGTTATTTTGAGTTTTTGTTTGCAATAACATGCTCACACTGTTAAAAATTTCTGTAAATTTACAGACTTTTTTTAACTTAAACTTTTTGTATTTTACTTTTAATGGAGATTTTTTGTATCTTTACAGACACTTTGTATTGCTACAATAAAAAAGGTTGTTTAACATGTATTTTCTGTCTATTTGAAAAACCATTTCTGTCTGCTTTTTTAACCAAATTTTACTGCTTTGTAAAACTTTTTCTGTAAATTTACAGAAATTTTAACAGTATTTTGTATTTTTCTGATTTCACATAAATATACTGTTATTTTAACAAACATTCATTTTGTTTTTAAGCTGAAAAAGAAACAAAAATAAGCCCAAACAAACAAATAAGAAATGGCCAGAAAATTTTCAATATGTAACATGCATCGTTCTGCGAAGTTTCAGTTCAAAAAAAAAAACATTTTTGGCAAATTTATGGCCCTATTTGAAAATTAACTTACATTTATTATAAAAGCATACTTAGTTATTACATTCTTAGTTATAAATATCATACAACTGGTGTTTTGTCACACATTTTTAAGTAAAAAGAAATTGTAAGGCCCTAATTTCAGAGCACTGACAATTGGTATACTGATGTCAACTCATCGCCACAGGCGCTCATGCACTTGATCGGAGCAAATTAAAAACGTTTCACAAATTTACTTGAAAGAGTCTGTAAATTTACCACTTTATGACGTAAATCTCATTTTGCATAAATGGGTGGAGCTTATTTTGTAGGCATTTTCCTAACAAAAGGATTGCTGTTGCTTTGAATAATATCTTCTTTGGCGATTTTTAATCAGGAAGTGATAAACTTATTGTTTACCTTGTCTGGAAATGTTTGCAACCAATGTATTTGCATTCTTTGTCATATTTATTTTAAAAACAATTATTATATTGTACAAAAAATGTGACTTTCCAATTACAAAGTTCCTAGAGATAGCAGTCTACTTGACAACAATATGACAACAAAGCATCCTCAATGTGTTTTAATTGAAAACAAGTGTTGTCCTTCAGTGGACGTAATAGCTTCTTTGTGAAGCAGTATCAAGTTTGGTTTCGCCGAACGGCCCTTTGCCAGAGGGTCGGGAGGACTTTAGAAAAAGAGATTGAAAACAACTTCGTAGCGACACATTACGTTGTTAAGCAAATACCTGATCTACGTAATGGTGAAGTGTATGTTACGTAATAACATATGAAAGGTAAAAAAGCGATATTATAATAAATATTAAAACGTCGGAAATGAAAACAGTAGGCTGTAAATTCACATAAAATTAAGGTAAACAAAACAGAACAATTCTGTAATTCGATTTTACAGTAAACTTTGGTAAACTTAATTACATGCAAAAACTGTAAAGAAAAAACAAACCCTTAATGTTTTTTCATAATTACAGTCTGGCTGTAAAAAAACATTATTTGGTTGGAAAAAAAATTTGCCATAAAAATTATGTAAATTTACAGAGAAATTTTTTAACAGTGCACTTTGATTCAAATGAGTATATTAGCCTTCACAATGATCAGAATATTACCACATAGAAGATACCAATGACATTTTTCGGGCAAACTTTTAGCACATGCATACAACTGTACACTCCCGTCTTCCTAAATAGGCCCAATCTGGCAATTTAGGTCATCTCAGACATTTTTGCAAATTCTGCCCGAAACGTCTACCATTTCGGGTACAGTGTCGACCAAGTCTATGAAATAAGGCTGAATAATTCTTGTTTAATAAGCCGCCCGGATGAGTCGAAATTCCTGTAATCGTTTCGATTTTCCGTGAAAATTTTACTGTTACTGTAATGCGTTCTTTCGTTTAGACAAATTTTTGAAAAGATTGGGGCTCTCAAGATTGGGGACTCTTAAATAAATGTCTACCCGACTTTTTCCAGGCCCTTGCCCGAAATTCAAGTTAGCTTAATATGTACAATTCTTTTCGAAAAGTGGGTCACTATAACTACTGATTCTCTGGAGTACGATAACAGAACTAAACAGCTAAACATACGATGTTACTTGTATGTTATGTTATAGGTAGACAATGGGACCAAAGGCATTTTTAAGAATTTTCTCACTTTTCATCTGAAAGACATTCATGAAGAATTTCACCAGTAATTTCCACGGATGTTTAGAAAAGGGTCAGAACTTTTCAGTTCCTTTTATATCTGAATCAAGCAAAGACAATTGACGACAATAATACTCTTGCCAAATCCAGTAAAATAATTAAAAAATCTAGTAGACTTTCAAATGATTTTGTTTTCGTTTTTGTTTTTGGATTTTTTTTTTTTTTTTTTTGGAGGGGGGGGTTCACTTCAAACGGACTGAAGGGATAAACGTCGACGAACGTTGACGAACGACGAAGTACTTTTTTCAAGTGTGTATGGGTAATGCGTATTTGATTGATCCCTTGGCCCCATACGGCTATGCCAGAATGTATTTCAGAGATTTCTTGGGTAAACATTTTACCAAAGGTCAAATGTAGGTATTAATAATATGGACAACACCAAGGTAAGGCTAGAAACGCACACAGCGAGCAAAAAATGACATTTTTAGAAAGATTTATAAAAGGGTATAATCAAAATAAACCATTGACTCTGTCGAAGAAATTTCTCAGCCAGGGAGGTGTTTAATGACACATTAAACACGTCTTTTGGGGAAATGAAAAATCAATGGCACGCGCACCCATTTTCCCATGCAAGTTGGTCCCACTGAGAAATGAAGTGTAAACCATAGCAAGCAAAACGGGATAGAATTATCAATAATATATAAAAGAAAAAGTCAAAACAAGCAAAGATTAAAGTGCGAGAAACGCGCAAACAAAATTGGCCATTAATAAGCATGACAACATTATTTTGGTTGGTTTCTTACGATCACTTGACCACATTTGTCTCGTTCCGTTTATCAGCCGATTCTCATTGAGAAACAAAGCGATGTTTTAGAAAAAGTTTCGTACAGCAGAAGAGACTAGTATGTGACAAGATTGGTTGGAAATATCGCCATTTACGAAATGTGGGACATTTTTTCCTCAAATGTTCGATATTAAGTAGGTTAATTAGGTTAATTATTATATAAAGTAAGCTCATTATAATATTGAGCAGATTGATTACAATATTAAGTGGGCTAATACGCCAGATACTTATCATATAACACAGTCATGAAAGAGGGATGCTGTCCTATACGTTGGTCCGTTTTTCTATTCTCTTTCCAGATCGCATGGTGATTGCTATAGTTTTATGTGTATTTATATCATCAATTTATTTAGAACCCTTTGGTCACCAAATTTGTGAGTTTTACATTCGTTTCATAAATTGATCATGACTGCACCTGCATACATTTGAAAACGTGCGTTTAATGTTTCTCACAATTTCCTGGAATTTCGACAGAGCAATATGCTACGATGTCTCCCTACGTTTGAACTGCCTTTAGTTTAGGAATGCACAATATGCTGATATGTGTATATTAGTAGCATGCACGTATATTTCAAGTGCCGGGCCGGGGGTTCGGAGCATCCATCGTAGAAAGCCAGCTTGTATACGGCCCATTGCGATCCGTGTACAAGCGATGTGACCGATTGAACAAAGTTTTCTAACATGTCTAAGGTAAAGATTACTAATAAGCAAACGTACAGAAGGCAAGAACGATCTAACCTCAAGTCAGAATTTTCGATGCAAATCTCGTATTTTACCAGATGCATTAACTATTTGATTTTCAATTGGCATAGGCCACTGCTAAGCTGAAGTCAAACGTAATCGTAACACTTTAACTCTGCGTGCATTTGCAAGATTCACTTCATTTTGTTCCCTTATTCTAAATTAGGACAAAGGTTATTAAACACTTGCTGCACTCCATGCTTGGACAGTGGCGTCAATCCTGGAAGGGGGGGGGGGCAGGTAGGCAATTGCCACTCCAATGAAAATGTGGGGGTAAACATGTTTTTTGCCCCTCCAATAATTCAAATAGATTTAAAATAAAAGAAAAACAATTAACAAGCAGAAGAAACAAAATTTAACATGGGAAATGAAGCGCTTCCACAAAACGTCAATTTGAGTGCGTGTGGGTATCACTGTGATTGTGTAAGTAAAGTTGGTCTTGTGAGTATGTACGTGTGCGCTTGCCTTCGTACGGGTACATTGCTTATAGATAAATCCGGTCCTTGACGCGATCCAGGGTTCGGCTTACCTGGTTGAAGGCTGTACGGCATGTTCCTTTTTTAGTCATATCCCTAACGTTTTGAAAGCTGCTGAGAAGCTGAGAAGGCCACGGTCCGCTCCTCGGGGTACTCGGCAGGCTTTTGGAAAATCTTTTGTGGAATATATCTCTATCCCCTGCCATATACGCCCACTGTGATACTGCGTGCTGAGTTGTCAAATCCTAGTGAAAGTTGGCCCTCTTGAGTTGATACCAGATGCAAAAGCAATCATTGTACCCTGTGGTAATTTAGATATTCTAAGTGCCTGGAAAATCACATACAAGATACTTACTCTTGAATCCATGTCCTCCACCACAATCGGGTTTTATGTAGGAACGTGTCCTAACGAATAGGTGCCGGTACCGTAAGTACAAAGACGGGACTAGCAGGACCGATGATGGATGTTACTGCCCAAACTAAAGGATAGACTATGCAGTGCTCTCACGTATATTAAAGCTATTAAAGCTAATAAAATCTGGAAGTAAATTACACTGCATCAGGGCAAATAGGCGCGTCGGGCTCGGCACTCGCTCATCACTTCCCGGTGTAGATCGAGGAACTTCGCCCTAAGATGTTTTCATTTTTTTCTTTTGAGACACTTAAGGGATAGATGATGATCGCCACTTCCTTTTTTGAAACTTACCATCGTCGGAAAATCATTAGTTTGTGGCTACAGGAATGTGAAGAAATGTTATCTGCACACCTTCTACTCAGGTTAATTAGAGTTTGGTGGTTACATCCTTTCAACACATTGTATCAAAGGGGCAAGCCATTCCAGATGAACCCACATTGGGAAACTATTGTTTTTGATGCAGTGTTACGGTACTTATATCTGGAAAAGACACGTCAAGTTTCCACGTCATGTGATTTCTACTTTAGAAGACATTATCTTTTGTGGAAATCCAGGCTGTCTGAAAATAGCATTGCATTGCAATGGAATTAATTAGCCTCACCGTGAAATTAAAGACTCTTATAATATGGTTCAACTAACCTTGACTGCTGTCACGGGATAAAGTAACCCGTCTTCAGTTGCGTCGGGCACGTGACAGTAGGATTTGACTACGCACCTGACTGTCGGGAAAATATATCTTAGCTAACGTATACAGTTTAATGTATCGCAAATGAGGGCTAGAATCGTGAGTTGTTACAACCGTAGTTTGATTTAGCAAACCGTTCGTTGTAGCCAAGATATTTAAAAATGGATGGTTAGCTTTACAGCAGTTGAGAAAAGTTACTGTATATTCAGTGTACAAACCGAAAAAAATAATGTAATTTTTTCTTGCAATGTTGCAGAAAATGTCACCAAACTACATATTAGCACCCAATAACGAGAAATGTTTCAGCTCACAAATTGGGAAGGGAATAAGGGTACCTTAGAAATTACGACGGCAACGGTAACATATAACGTGTGGCGTTTTGGTCCTGGCATGTTGGAGTATCAGACAGAGGACTGTGAATATGTTGATAAGCAGAACTGCATGAAGGGTGCGATATAGGCGCTTGTTATCCATTTCGTAAAGCTTATTTTAAAAATAAATATGACAATAAAATAGGTAAAGTTCAGCATGATCAGAGAAATTATATGGATATCTTTAACAGTCTTTTATAATTTAACTTTGGCAAATGTTCAACAATGACAAACATGATTATCTAATTCAAAATGTCAAGAATTTTCCCAGCGCAATTCGTTCTCATCCCCACAGAAAGCTTACTAATAAAAAATTTTGTCTACTGCAGCATTGTAAAATTACTTTCAAAATATTTCAGTATATTACGCTTTCTAGTTGTTACTGAACCTTTAAAATAAGGGGCCATTGCAAGCAATGACGTGTGTTCTTAGTTATATGCACCATGGTCTGCAAGAAAAATCTCCAACCTTATACTATTTTCGGGATAGGATACTGCAATTGTAACTTTTTGGCTTTTAGACGTGATACACGAATGTGTGCGTATTAAAGCTTTGGTAAAACTGTTCCCTTCTTACTTCCTGTAGGTTAGTTAATTAGTTAGATGGAGATTTACGGCCCAGTCTCCAAGCTATTGTTGCAAGCCGAGTCGGCCTCGTCCTCGTCTTTTTTTCAAGTAGTGGCTCACTGACTTGTTAACCCTACTCCAATGTTTTTGCGGAGCATCACGCACAGCGGCAGTATATTCCGATTTTTAGAGTCCTTGGTATGATTCGACCTGGGAATCGAGATCGGGCCTTCCGCGTGAGAAGCGAACGCGGCCCCACTTCCTGTAGGACAGCTCACTCACTCAACTCAATCAAACTTCACCAAACCTCTTGCTGTTTCCGATCCCCATACACTACTATCATCCTCAGCATGGGCGACGATCCCGGGGAGATGGAGGGATATATCCCCATGGAATTGGATGGGGGATACTGTGCACTATATCCTCACCATGAAAACCAACCTTCATATTCGGAACTACATAAAAATGTGCTATTATGAAAACTTCTTTCATAGAACGGAAAATTAAAAGATTACAAAATCCACGCTTTAAAATATAACATTAAACCGTGTCTCTAAACATAGAAGGCAACGTATAATTGTGGCTTGACAGTTTTGCACACCCTCCCATGGAGGTTCTTACAGTGATTTTTACTTTAAAAAATACAAATCTATTGATTATACAACTGTAAAGAGCCCGAGGAGTGTCTACAAGAAACTTAAAATGCTGTGATATGCACCAACACGCCTTGAATTAAGTAAAAAAAGTACTATCGGAATGGAAGATATATGCAATATAAAGAAATAAATGATACTCAATGACAGTGGCGAAGCTACAGAGGACAGTGGGCAATCGCCCCCTGGCTCTATATGAAGGGAAAAATTCGGAAATTTGGTATTTGTGACGTCAGTCAACTATAGTGTGTTTTTTTTTTCACTTTTTCTTCAATTAAAAATCTAATTCTCTTCAATAAAAGCTAAGTATATGTAATTATTTGTTTGAAATATGAAAGTCTGCTGGCGCGCTTCGCGCGCAAAAATTCTCATAAACTCCTTGCAGTCGTGTTCCGTCATAAATCAGTTTGGTAAAACTTTCTGAACTCTGGAAATGGCAAAATCACCAGATCATGAAGTGATATCGACAAATAAAGTGCTAGTGCCCAATTTTCCCCCGTATATAAGCTCTTGACCCTTAAAATGTCGATGTACAGCCTCAATGTAGGTCTTAGATAACACTGTGTAGCAACAACAATCTTTGGTAGCTGTGCAATATCAAACTTGCCAATAAGAAAAACAGATTCTTCAGTTACCCCGAACTTTTCACATTTCCTTCTATAGAGAACCTAGAATCCAAAATTTTCTCCCATACAAGTTCCACATTTTCAAAACTGCTCAATAAAGCTTCGCGCGCCCCAAATCAAGAGCCAGAGCAATGACGTTCACGATGAAAAAAAATCGGTAAATTTGGGTGCTTGCCCCCGACCCACACCCGACTGGAAAGGTATAGCTAAGTCGCTGCTCAATGATCTGATGAATTTCTTTTCACTCGATTCAGAAAATTAATCCCCCTTTTACGGCAATCGGACAAATTTAACTTTGATATTCTTTTTACGATAGTCCGTTTTACCTTTTTATGAAATACGCTTCTGACAGTTGC
This sequence comes from Holothuria scabra, assembly GCA_037179385.1. NCBI lineage: Eukaryota > Metazoa > Echinodermata > Holothuroidea > Aspidochirotida > Holothuriidae > Holothuria > Holothuria scabra. The sequence goes on from CM074197.1 coordinate 15,187,589, forward strand.
TATGATATCACGTTAGATAACCCGGAAAGGGCCACTTTCGGTGATCTCGTGCGTATTTTTGGCAGTACTTATCCTTTTACGTTCCGCGCCAAGCAATGGTGGTGTTCCGCTTAGACAGTACGACACCAACTATATCCCCCCACTTTCAAATACAGATCGCCGTCTATGATCCTCAGCAAGTTGACTGATGTTTATACGAACTTAAATTTGTAATCATTGTGAACCGATGAAAAAATGTTTCATTCGCTGGAGTAAGCATGATCTCCCCAAAAGATGGCCCTGAATTACGCCGAATCAATGGCATGTTTAAGACAAATAGCTTGAAGAGAAGGTCAGTCCCCCGAGGCTTTGGCTTGGCGATTCGTTCGCTAGGCCGGGGTTAAAAATTCCCCAGTCAATTTCTCTGGAAGCAGTCACCATTGAAAATCCCCCCCCCCCCCCCGGCCATTTTCACTGGTGACGCCTTTGGTAACGTCTACTTAAAAATCGGTACAAAATATTTGATTATTTTTTTTTCAAAATCGGACACTTCGCAACCTTCAAAACTACATTACCGTATTCTTCACATTTAGTTGTAGGGGCTTGTCCCAGAACATCCGCAAAAGTCAAACTTGAAAGGAAAACCATACAACAGAATGTAGTATTCTATATCATGTCTTCTATGGAGAGAACAGGGACTTGGGAAAGTGGGACTCTTTGGTTTTTCGAAAGGAAATACCTCTGTAGTCGTGCGGGCATGACTTAGTTTGCAAAAACTAAGGTAGCAGGATCGCTTTAGTAGGAGCATTTTAGTGTTGGCGCACGGAGGTGTGTCACCCTGGTTGGCGTATACTACGGAGGGTCCGCTCTATAGTCCACCGTCTGATTGGACCCCCATTTAACGTAATTCGTCTCATTAGTCCCCCCGGTTAGGGTTAAGGGTTAGGATTTAGGGTTAGGGTTTAGGTTGAGGGTTAGGGTTTAGGGTTAAGGGTTAGGGTTTAGGGTTAGGGTTAAGGTACCAATGAAACGGGGGACTAATGAAACGTGGACTAATGAGACAGGGGAATAAAGACATAATCCCCATAGGTACTCCTAAATTATTGAAGAACAAGACAGAGCTATTACTTTTGTTTACTGTCTGATGAAGCCAATACCGAGTTTAACTGATTGAAATTGGACTTAATGAATCAACCCTTTAAAGGGACAAATTTTAACGTGAACACTGTCTCAAAAGATAGCATTGTTTGGAATGAAAAGAACATGTTGTAACTATTTGTTTCACAATGTATTGTACGTAATGAATGGATTTTTTTACTACATTTTTGAACCCTCGAGGAACGACAACTTTTGATATGAGAAATATTTTTACATCCTTTGAAATGTATCAAAACTTTTTGAGCATTTAGTGACCTAGTAAGTATATAACGAGTACAAGGAAGTTTAAGAACATACATAAGCCGAGATAGGTCTCAATTTCAAAGGAGAGGTATATTTTAGAATCCAAACTAAATTGTGGAACGTTTCCTGAATGCCAACGTTAGAGAAGTCAACTAACCATAGTTAAGGCCATTACTAAAATGCACAAACCTAAACTAATTTTGCAAAGGTCATGTCTCCGCGACCACATACGAATCCCTTTCGGGAAATGAAAACTACAGGCTCAAACGCTGTCCCAACAGGGAGTTGCTAGAGATTGTCTAGCAACTCTCTGGTCCCAGCGTTGTTTTTCTTCGCGCTCACCACTTTTAAATATACTGCCTCATGAATCGGGTTTAATTTACTTCTCGTAGGTCATCTCGCATATCATATAAATCTATATTACAACACTGTTACCACTAATGCCTAAACTCGCATGCAGCGGAGGAAATGGTCCCCATCCCCAAACATTTTCAAAGTTTTTTATCATCTTAATTCACCTGTATAAAATGACAGCTATTTTTCCAGCTTTTGTAAGATGAACTTTAGCGGGCACATAAAGTGGCTTTTCCGGTGGGTGCCATTATAAAATGAGACAAGAGCTCAGCGAAAGGATTTGCAGACTCTCTTTTTCGACACTTTTTTGGCAGTTCTACTACTCATTTCGCTAGATATTCCAACCAAGAAATTTTTACCATGCATTTATATTCCGCAATTATTATGCATTGATAACCTCGGCCTTCTGTTTGGTTGGTTGCTGGAGTTTGAAGCCTCAACATCTAACCTTTCATCTAGGGGCACATGATTTTTTTCTCCTTCATTACTTTTCCGTAGTCATTCGGGGGAAGAGTATAGTTAAAAACAAGTTAATGTGACCTGGTGAAAATGCCTGCCGAAAGCGTGGTATAGATAAACCACACGTTGAGTGCAATAAAATTACTAAGTTTGAATACCCTCTTTCAGGAGGCCGATTTGTACTGTCAAAGAAGAAATTCCCTGTTTAACGATAACCCTAATCACTAACCTAATCCCTAACCCGAACATAGAATACAATCGATACAATGCAATGACAAAGGCCAATCAAAAAACACCTTGTTAAACAGTGCGCATCTACCCCTTACGGGAAGCTGTTCACCGGCCCTCTAACAGGGTCTCCCGTCGTTCTTGAACATTTGTAACTCGGCGAAGGGTGAAGAACATCTCTCATCCATCAGAAGGAAAAAAAGGGATGTGAACTAGTCACTGTACTTCAATGTACTGCACTCGGCTAATGAGGAAGCCAGTACTTTGAAAGGGCTAGAATGTTCGGACCCGTACTAGTCCGTTAACTTCACATTTAATACACCATGGAGCAAAAGTGCATTTAAGGGAGTTGATGGGGGCTGTTTTCTGTTTTTAAAATATGAAATATATCATTTAAATATCAAGGATTCCCTCGTACCCTTACTGTTGGTTCGCCGAGGCTTGCACCGAATGTGTGCAAACTCGTGCTTGACCACTCACAATACATCCTAGATTTCTTACCGTTACTTACCACCACTTCGGTAAATTCTGAATCCGCTTTTTTCATTAAAATATCCTACTCAAATTTCGTGTTGACCGGTATTTTTTTCATTCACATATTACCGCTCTACATATAACTGTGATAACTGCTAGGGTAACAACGGACCGGTTGGCCAATCGTCGGGGTCATATATTGTCTGCATGTTCATTGTCCGGGTGGGACATGTCCGGGTTGGCAATTGTCCGGGGGCGAGTTGTCCGGGTGCGAGTTGTCCGGAATGGGAATTGTCCGGGTTGGCAATTGTCCGGGTGGGAGTTGACCGGGTGCGAATTGTCCGGTGGTAGTTGTCCGGGTGGGAGTTGTCCGGCAACCATATATAGACTTGGCCAAGAAGTTTCTCGTGACGGTGGGTTCCCCTGGGAATCTGGCAACTACCTCTACAAAATCTCGTTCTACAGTACATTTCAGCATACCACATTTGCCTTTTTGATACGCCCTCTATTAACTGTATCGCTTCGTTCACGACAATACGAACGTTCCAGGGGTAAAGCTTATTTTCGGCAGTATTCCCTTCAGTGAAGATAAGTTGAGGGGTGTGGCATTTGCATTGGCATCTTGACAATGCATCACTGATACTAGTTCATCTAGGTATTGAGATAGAATTTCCAAAAGAAGAACAGGATTATCGTCTGTAACCAACGTTGCTCCAAAGAGTCTATAGAAAGTTGTGTCACTAATTTGCGGTCAGTTGAAGGCCGTCGTATTTTCTACCGATTCGGGTTAGTGGTCACTTTAACCCTGTTTTGACTAGATTGCGAGGACACAAGGAATTCCGATACCAAATATTCTAGTATCTGTGAGAGAAGCGGACAGTTTCTTGCAGAGCCTGCTGGTAAATTCATAGACTGAACACCTCAAATGTGACAGAGAGGGATATTTGTGACGCATATTTGGATTTGAAAAGCCTGTAAGTGTAGAAAGTAATTTAATTAGGGTAAGTTTTTCGTGTCTCGCATTGTAGCATTGTATCCATTTGTCATATACCAGTTTACTGTAGGCTAATTTGTATGTACCGACAGTGGCGTCACCAGACTTTTCATTCTGGGGGGACACTGAGGGGGATACAAAGATTTGATGGGGGACCATTGCTAGACTCCACTCATGGCGCCGGAGGCGCCACCGGGCGCGAAGCGCGAGGCTCAACGGGCGGGGTCCAGGGGCCCGCCTTAGGGCCCCTGGTGGGGTCCAGGGGCAAAAGCTCGGTGGGGGTTCAGGGGTTTCAGGGGTTTCAGCGTTTTTGTGATGTATTAAAGACGTCATTTAAGGGTAATTTTATTGACCTAACACTGGTCTAAAAGTTACCTCCAGGGTACAGTTACTTCAAGTAAGCCTTTCGGTAAAAACCACTGATTCAACTACCAAGAGCTATCCGGCTGACATTTTGAAAAGGGGTAGATGATCTGTAGAGAAAGAAGTTGATGGGCACTTCAATGTGAGTGTTGGTGGGGGTCCAGGGGGCGAAACCCCTGGAGGTTCCTCGGTTTTAGCGTGTTTTTTGTGGTATTAAAGACGTTATTTAAGGGTAATTTTATTGACTTTACACTGGTCAAAAAATTACCTCCAGGGTACAGTAAATTCAAGTAAGACTTTCGGTAAAAAAAAAAAACACTAGTTCAACTACCAAGAGCGGATCCGACTGATATTTTGAAAAAGGGGCAGATGATCTGCAAAGAAAAATGTTGATGCGTACCTCAATGAGAGTCTTGGTGGAGGTCCAAGGGGCGAAGTCCCTCTAAGCTCCTGGGTCTTTAGCATGTTTGTAAGGTTTTAAAGTTGTTTTAAAGGGTTGTCTTTAAACTCGCCTAAAATTACTTACAGGACAATTTCGAGTAGGATTTTATTTTTGGTAACAACACAAACGTTAATGAAACTACTCTCAAGAGCGGATCAGGAAGGTGAGCTGCACTAGAAAGAGAAAGAAAAGACAGTTGATGGGCAATTAGTTGTGATCCTCTGAAGGAAAAATGTAGGCTTAATCCTGCTTGGAGGGTTATGTGAAAATGATCAGAAAATAACCAGATAAATTGTACTGGCTACTTTACAGGACGATGGGACATTTTATCATTTGCTTTGTCGCAAAGTAAAATCTCCATTAAAAGAATAGACCAGAACAAAGTTTTTGTTTAATAAAAATAACGTTATTCGATATGACATGATTATAAAATAGCCTTTTTCTTAATCTGGGCAAAGTATCCCAGCCTTCTCTCTCATACAAATGTCATAAATTATTTATGAATTGAATTATAAACTAATGCGTAATTGTCAAGGATATAGTTCGTAATTGTATCACAATGTTAGCCCAGTACCGGCCGCCCAGAAGCGTTGATAGCGCTACCAGCACCAATAGCAGTACTGAATCAGTACTGTTATTGTTGCTGGTAGCGCTACCAATGCTTCTGTGTGACCGGTTCAGATTAACAGACTCATTCGACCACTGGTCATATGAGTTAGTATGATTCGATAAGTTATGATTTCAATTTATTTCCAACGGTGTGCGACTCCTTGAAACAAAAAAAAAATCCAGAACACCTTTATGCTTGAAATTTTGAAGAGGAACATATTCTAGGCATAGCTTACTGAGGAAATTTTTTCTCATTTCCCATGTTTGGTTCTCGAGATATTAGAATTGAAGTTGACATATTTTCTACAAAGAGTGAACTTGTAACAAGTAGACGTGATGTCATATATTCACATTGATGAAAAAGGTTTAGTTGTTTTTCTCTAAAATTTAACACCATATTTACACAATTTATCTGTGATATGTTGTAACCATAAGTGCATCCCGAGCAAAAGAAGTTTTAAAACTTAATTTGCCTTAAAGGCAAGATAGCACCCCTAATCAAATTAAGATCAAACAGCAGGATCAAAAATAAATAAAAAACAAAACATTGACCATCAATATGAATACATGACATAGCACCTGCTTGTTTCAAGTTAACCTTTTGTAGAAAACGTGTCAACTTAAGTTGCTGATACCTCGATAACCGAACATGACAAATGAATAAACACTTCGCCAGAGTGCTTAGAATATATTCGTCTTTAACATATTAAACAAAAACTTGGTTCTGGTCTGTTCTTTTTAATGTAGATTTTACTTTGCGGCAAAGAAAATGATAAAATGTCACATCGTCCTGTAAAGTAGCCAGTACATTTTATCTGGTTATTTTCTGATCATTTTGCAATTTGATTTTTTTTTAATTGAAATGAAGATTTAATTGCACAGGAAAGCTCAAAATAACGACTGCTGGAATTCTACTTACAAGCCTGGCAAATGCAATTTCCGGCTATTTGAGAGGTCGTGATTTTTCAAAATTTTCTGTACGCTCCGCGCCAACCGATAGTGGCGCTCCGCTTAGATGGTCTTTCGGGTAGTCAGTCACCACCTCTAATGCCCCCCCCCCCAAAAAAAATATTTGTGCACGAGAAACCTAACACTATTTGAGACGTCTTGGTCTCAATTTGAGTTTGCCCAATATTTCCTTATACCCGCCCTTGTCCTTACATACAATCTGGTGCCACATATGCTACCTTCTGTTAGGGGGTTGGAAACTGGGCCGTTAAACTCTAACTTCACACAGGTTAGGTTACTCAGAGTGATCAGTAGTCATGGTAGCCAGGTACTGCACTGCATTGTGTGTTCACTGTGTGCTGAGCTCCCCTAATGTAAATTATCAGCCTTCAGTGCTATCCATTTCTGGTTATTATGAATTTCACTCCATCTGGCTACTAAAAACCCTTAATTTGGCAAAACTGAGAAACAGGATGAACAAATATACCAGTTCTATATCAAAATTTCTCTAGTTGTTCCTTATCGAGCACGCCTCTCTGCAGGCATGCTTTCAAAACTCATGTTCCTCAAGTGCAATAAGGGTATTCTGTGCAAGAGGGTGCAAGTAGTCCACGTTCATGTTAGGTCCATTGGAAAACTTGACATTAACTAGAGTTCTGCGACTCATTTTTCTGTGGGTTGGGCAAAGTCACTTTAATGCATCAATGGGCACCAAATTTACCATAATTGACATCTGTTGCACTGACTGACTCCGATTTGACGGACGGGGCTGGGAAGGGGAGCTTCCCCCCCCCCAAAAAAATGGTCAATACCTTGCCAAATCGGGCGGACTTCGGTCCCTCAGTTGGGCAGAAATTATGCTCTGGTTGGGTACATGGAGTCGGAAAAAACCACCCCCCCCCCCCCCGCCCCGAGAGAAAGTGTTTTTTAAGGCAATGAGGGCCACATTTGAAAAATACTTGGATTAGTTTAAGTTATTTATTTTATGTTTGGCAAGGGAGCTGGAAGCTCCCTAGTCTGGCATATGATCATAACCGTAATTAACGCTTTTTCACAAGGGTGGTGACCTTTGCACCGTTTCCAGATCCCAAACTAGGACATAAACTCTGCCCCACTGTGGCACCGAAGTCTGCCGGATTCAGTAAGCCAGGTCTTGGCCAATTGGGGGTCACAGCCCCCGGCCTCCCGTCCCGAACAGTCATGCATATGATAAAACGTACAAAATCAATAACGATGCAATTTTGGTGCTACATGTTATTCTTAGAGCATAAAGTAAAAAGGTCAGGTATTCAAAATTTGGAAAAGTTTATTTTCCTATGCAACATGTACATTCGGCCTCGGTCTCGGACCTTGTCGGTCTCGACTTCTACCCCTGGTCTCGGTCTCGACACCCTCTGGTCTCGGTCTTGATCTCGGTCTAGGATATGCTGGTCTCGACTACAACACTGATAAATATAGAAGAAGGGAGAACCAAGATGCTGGCGGTTTCATTACATCCAGTGAGAAAGGTGTAAAACTAAAGGCAAAATATTTCAGGCACCTTGCCCGTCATCAGTTGCTATACAAAACTACTGAGAGTGGAACACTACAAAAAGTCGGTACCTGTATCGGTACCTGTAGCTACTGGTCTTACACCCAGAGAGGAAGAAGAATCCCACTCGAAAAGCACTTAACAACTACACAAATTGGATTAGGATAAAGAGTTAGGACACTTAGTAACAAAAGTTAAATTTGTTGCACCCACGAGCAAGCTTAGAATCAACAAATCTTTATTTAATCCTGTTACGTGGGATTTCAGTTTTAGAATGGTCTTCAATTCGAATGGTTTACGTTTATCAGCAGAAGAAAAATGACCATACGTATATATGTATACATATACCAAGTTATTTAAAGTAAGTTTCCCGTAAGTTCCCAGTTTAAGTACATGCTGTCGTGGGGATGCGGACTAAAAGAATGAGTGCCCCCTCTTCATTGAACCTTTTTACATTTTGAAAAGGGACAGGAGGCAAAATGGTGCTATATTTGATGCTGAATGGGATCAAGACAGTAGTGAAGAATAAAACAATTGAGCCAAAAGACTCTAGTGCTCAAGAAGAACGAAAATTTTGGTCATTTTGAAAACAAGTTTTGTTAGAAAAGAGTAAAAGTGTTCCTGAGGTCGTTCAATAGATACCTCACTGTATTCTGTAGGTAGTATAGACTATGGGGAGGGGAGGTGGCGGAACACCCCGGATTTGATTTGGAGTTTGTTACACCTCTCTTTGGAGTTTGATAATGACTGTTTGATGCTCATCATGTCAGAACTAAGCGAGGGTTTGATGATCAATGTGGAATAGTCAGTGATTTCGGCTCTTGATGGGTTGGGTGAGCTCACAGGAGCTTGAATCAAAGCGCTTGATAGTATAAGGGTATCATCTAGTTATTTCACTCTACGAATGAAAAGAGTGGAAATTAAAAAAAAATCCCAAAAGAGGGAAAATTCACTCGAAGATGTGTGAAATTCACTCCAAAAGACGGAAGGTCCACTCTTGGTGGAGTGCCTGCAGGGACCACTCTTAAAAAAGAGTGATCCCTGCAGGCACTCGTTAAAGAATAAATTTCAGTCCTATTGGCGTGAATGTCACTCTTTTGGAGTGAGTTTCAATCTTCTCGGAATCACGTTGCACTCTTACGGAGTCAGTTCACACTTTTCTCTCTTCTCAAGAGTAACTAGTTCAATGAGTGAGTTGCTAGTGTACTGATGAGTGTCTTTGTGGTAATGAGGAGGGGATGAGTAAGTTACTAGCTGGGCGGCTTTGTGTGAGTATCTTTGTAAGAACGTCCACTCCTACAATAAAAAGAGTGGGATTTCACTCGTTAGAAGAGTGAAAAATACAACCTTCATTTAAAGAACGGATATACACTCAAACAAGAGAGAAACTTATTTCAAAGAGTGCCCACATCTTTCATGAAATGTCCCTTGATTGTAAGCCCGCGGAGCGGTCTAAGTCTTCTCGTTCAGCTCATCGCTACGAAAACCAATTTCAGGGCCGTAGCCTAAAGGGGCGTCAGTCACGGAGGCGCTACGCAGGCTACTTGATTGTTTATGTTTTTGAAACAGTCTTCAAATAATAGCGGCCTTGAGCGATACTTTTTTGGTAAAAAAAAATGCACAGAAGTAAGTTATTAATAGAAAAAATTGCTTGAAAACACTGATGTCTGTGTTGCTTGTCACAAACTGTGTATTGTATGTTCATCGATCAGGAACGTTGATCCAGTGAAATATTATTTGTGTCCTATACGGGTGAACTGTATGGTTCTGTTAGATGAGCATTGCTTCGTGGAAAGGCTGTCATTTTGCCCCGTATGATTTTGTCTGTGAGATGGTTTCCCTCAGATCGGCTGCTAAGTCAAAGTAGAAAGAACGTAAAACGAAATGCAGCCTTGTAGTACGGTCCAGTAGGGAATCAGCAGTAAAACTTGACCACGTACAGTAAAAAAAAGAAAATATGAGAAATTCGTTTGCAACTTTAACAGTAGTTATTTCATTCCAATTACATAGTTTTGTTAACAATCTACAAAGCCAAGATAGTCCTCTGGCCCATTATTCCGGGACTATAAAAGGTTAGTAGTCTGTTTCGAAAGTTGTAAAACGGTGACTGCCCTATGTTCCGACAATCTCTATGTTCCGACAATCTCTACGTTCATGTACGATCGAGTTGTCGGGATACAGGGGTGAGTTGTCGGAACAAAGGGGCCTCGGGACAACGCCTCTGTTGCAACGTAATGGATTTTTCGGAATATAGGGGTGTCAGAATTTAGGGTTGTCGGAATAAAGGACTGTAACCATGTTGAACTAATCGTATCGCTGTAGAGGCTTCAGTTCGCAATTACGGCACGAATCCGTCTTTCTGGAGGACAAACATGCCAAATACGCCTGGTTCTGTGCTAAACGCATTGCACTTTGTGCACTGTGGTATGCGCGATGTGTGCACGTTCATCGAACAAGTCCGTCGAGTGTACCCTTACTCCAAATCCAGATATGGGCCAGATATGAAATTCAATATATGGGCCAGATATGGATTTCATATCTGGCCCATATCTGCTGTAGATATGGTATTTATACCTGGACCAGATAAAAAATTGGGCAGATATAACCTTGGTCTGTGCCAGAACCAGATCTAATTAATAAATACATGGGCCAGATAAATTTTATCTTGATCAGGTCTTTATCTGGAACAGATATGGACCATATAATGCAATACCATATGTAGTTTATATAAAGATTTACTGTATTGATCCCATATAAAGTAGACAAGTATGGCAGTATGCCCCGCATATATGTCCCGCATCTGGACCATATATGACTGCACCAAAATTTATCAGTGCACTACATTTGTGTAAAGTGTATCAGAAACTTTCTCAGCCAGCATAATGTTAAGGGCTATCTGAACATCTCTGACAAAAGTTTAATACCCATTGTATAACATTGACTTAAGTATTTGAAGTTGTTAAATTACTTAACCCTTTACCGTTGTTTGGGTCCTTTTGGACTCAGACGGAGAGCGCGGCTGTCACCCATCTTTACTGTTTCACGCGGAGCTCGAAGCTACTCGAAAATTCGGCCACAACAACGAGAGAGACAATAGTTTAAGGTCACGGGGTCAACAGCCTACGGAAATTGATGCGGGGCGTGCTACGTCCGCTTTTCCGCCCACTCCCGAGGCGCGCAAATATGCCCACATTGGAACACAACGGTAAAGGGTTAATAGTGAAGAAAAAACTGCTTTGAAATTCCTACTTTTAAATGTTTACATTGCATTGTTGGTTTAAATTATCGTATGGGGCAATATTCCAACATAAATTTTGTTGAAGGTTTCATGATTTTTCACATTTTACTTCCTTAATCACAAAAAAATCAGGGCCCTAAATTCCTGACCACGCCCACAATGGAAAATTATTTGCATATTTTAGTATAATATAGCTAAATATGGTTTGAATGTTATGATTTTGGTTTGCTGATACTTGTTCAGCTTCCAGAGAAAGCCTTTATGTAGGACAGGCACACAAACTAAACCAAAAAGTATTAATATGGCCACGAAAAATTTTATATGTAATTCTGGCATGGCATTTTAATCAGTTATATCTGGCTTGATATGGCCATGTACAACTTTATTTGCATATCTGGGAAGGCATTTCATCAAGCTATATCTGGCTTGATATGGCCATTCAAAACTTTATTTGCATATCTGGGAAGGCATTTCATAAATTATATCTGGCTTGATATGGCCATGTCAAACTTTATTTGCATATCTGGAATTGTATTTCATCAATTATATCTGGCTAGATATGGCCATATAAAACTTTATTTGCATATCTGGGAAGGTATTTCATCAATATATATCTGGCTTGATATGGCCATATAAAGCTTTTTTAGTATACCTGGGATTTTCTTGAATTAAGTTATACGTGGCTTGATGCGACCATATAAACTTGATATATTATATCCAGGCATCTAAATCTGGCTGTATATCTGGCTTGATATGGCCATATAAAGGCTGTATTTAACCAGATTTATACAGATATCAATCCACATTTTGGATTTGGAGTAAGGGTGGTCTACTAAGTAGGTACATTTACTCCAACATGGCCGCCGGATAGTATTATGACGTGGATTGAACTCTCAAGTCATCTTTGGTCACATACAAATCTTAACCCTATTAAAAAAAATGAACCGGTAATTATAAAAATGTTTACTACTACTTCTCAGTGAGTTTACCCAAAACTTCTCTGTTCAAGCCTTTTTCAGTGAGCTATGTGATGCTTTGTTACCTGGTTTGACAAACATGGGATTGACAAGTCCTTTGAAGTTTACAAACCATAAAATAGTCCCCTGTAATCCTCTGATTTCCCCCATCAGCGAGCAGGAAGATTGTCTGCTCCAGCTAGCAGAACAATTGATTCGCCTATCTTTGTTTATGCTTGGGCGACTTCCAGCTGCACAGATGGCGCGTTCCCACCAAACACGGACTTACCCGGGTAACAGATTAAAAACAAGGTCAACTCACTCTCTTTTACGTGGGAACAGTGGCTAGGGCTAGGCTGGGGGTCAGGGCTTTTTCTGCTTGGGAGGTGGATTGCGTCGGAGTTGACCTCACAATCTTCAGTGATGTGTAAATAACCTTGTGGCTGAGGGAGAGTATGCGAGGTTTCTTTTGCTGGTCAGAATAACGATTTCGAGCGAAAGCAACTACAGAAGTATTTGGTTGGTCACACACACACACACCAATACAGGCAAATGCCACGAACCGTGGACCAATTGACTGGAACCTAAAAACCGAGGACACACTTCTAATATGGCTATAATGAGATATAAACCAATGCTGTATAGTGTAGGTTATGTCATTTGTTTACGTATCCACAAATCACTAACTGATTTGTGTCTGTGGGTCACATGCATACACAATCAGTTCCAATTTTGTTCGCCATACACAAATCACATGAGTTTCTGCAGGTAACCGTGGACTATCGAAATATACATGAGATATCACTATAGCACCTCTACCGCTTATAAGGCTAGTCAGTATTCCACCTTGGAGTAATATCATCGATATGCGTTTTCATCGATACACATAGTAGGCTGTAGTAAAATCTTGTAGCCTAGTATATCAATATAGCTTTTGTAAGTTCCCACAAATAAGGCGAAAATAGCGTTACATTTTCGCAAAATATTTTGTAGAAATTCGTTGTGTGGGTACACCTCACAGCATGCTTATTCTGTACACGTTCAATCTATGAAAATTAAGTACAGTATTTATACATTCTTCGAAAGCGCGTATCATGTTGTAAACAACAACACCAAATCGGTAAGGAGGATATGAACATTGCGAACATGAAAACGTGTTCGAACAGACTGCGCATTGGTTGCACGTAACATTTGACTGGATCTGCTCACTTCTGTAGAGGGGATTTTCGAGAAAAAAAATTTAGATACATTATTTGTTTGTTTGGTCAAATTTAAGTTGTTTCGTCCGCGATATTTTCGTTGCCGTTACAAAAGATCCTTGATACTATATGTGGCAAAGCCAGTAAAAATTGCCGTGTAAAAGTTGGGATTTAACAAGTTGAGAAAACTTCGAAAAAAAATTCGACATCTGTTGGGAGCTGCTTCAATGAAGCAGGTTGCGCGGGCCTGGATTTTGACAACGAACACTGCCGTAATTATGAAGAGGTAGCGCCAGGATTTTCCACACAGGAGGGGCCAAGCTCCCCGACATGGGGGGGGGGGGCAACATTTCGAAGCCCGATAAAGGCGATGACTGGTTCCCGGTGGGACGTGACTGGCAGAATTTAAGGCGCTCTCAGCGGGCCGAAGTTTTTGGCTCTATTTTAATAAAATTTTTAAAAATCCGGAGCTTGTTTTGGAGAAAATTTTTGAAGACATTTTTGGAAGAAATCTACGGAGTCCGTAAAGGGACATGCAAGAAAAAAGTTATTTCGTTTATTCGAAATAATATTTTTTCTTTCATGGGTTATAGGACCACAATATTATTCCAGTCGTTGCGAAGCCATATTTACGCGTATTACAGAGCCCGTAAAGAATCATGCAAAAAAAAAAAAATATTTCGTATATTCGATATTCCGTCAGATGTTTACGTGGGTACGTGGTACATAGGCCTAGAATAGTTATATTCGGAATACTATTTTTTTTTCTTACTATACTTTTCTTTCATGACGGTGTATAGACCAGAATATTATTCATCGTTGCGAAGTCATACTTTATGTCAGTACCATTTTTTTCGCCCGATGGAAAATGGCCTTTCCTGTGATACAGGACATCTAACAGAAACAAGCGCGGATCCAGAGGGGGGCGGGGGGACGCCCCCCTTAGGTCGATTGAGAAAAAAATACAAAAAATATATAATAAAAAACAAAAATAAACAAATAAAATCGGATCTAAATCGCACATTTGGTGAGACATTTTGTTATATGGGGTGTAGTGAGGGAAGCAAAGACCTCCGTTCAATAGAAACTGAATCATCTTTGAAGCAACTGGACGCTTATATTAAATGCCTTAATTCTGTGTTAACACATACGTTCGATTTTAGCGCTGCAGATACGCCTATCTGGCTGACATGAGGAGAAAAGTGGGTTTTAAATGCGAATAAATTAAGTTAGGTCCAAACGTATGCCAGACTGTCTTACGTTGCTCTAACGTAACACTGATCAACCGCTGTGAGTATTCAGTAACTTACGACAGTGGTAAGGCCAATGTTAACTTCAAAGTAATTTCCTGCGCCGCTATTTATCCTGGGCCGCTATTTATTTTTCAATTAACGACTTCTAGTATTCGCAAACCATAGCAAGGAGACATGTATGGCTAAAACAACCGCCGAAATACATACCGTTAGAATTATTTGAGGCAAAGTAGCCTATATCGATGGAGGAGTCAGAACCAGCCTGACACTGTGTCAAATAATCACATTCATTCCCTTGAAAGTCCGTCGTCGTAAAACCATAGAGCTACAAATGGCAAAATCTTCGCAATTTATCTCAGCTGCATAAAGAGAAGCACCACTGTGTCTCTCATCATGCATTTCTTTTGCTACTGCTGTTGGGGACCGATACTTATACAGAAGGTGAATAAATTATGCGGTTGTCGCGACTACTTTCTTGCCGAACTTTAAGGGGGGGGGGTGGGGGGGGGGATTATCCCAGCGAACCACCCACTTTCTTGTTACTGCACCTCTCCTCCCCTTGTTCACTTCCCAGTGAGCGTGAACACTGTCAGACTATGATATGAACGGGCGTGTGACATTCTTGGGTGAGGTGGGGAACGGGTAGTCTTCAACTTGTGAGCCTCGTTCGGGGTAAGTCGGTGGTATTGAGAAAATATTTGTGGGAAATGTCAGGTCAGTCTTTAAAAAAGTATGAATTATGCTGTCAGAACGGCTAAAGTCATAGCCACGCTTCTAGTGTCCTAATTTTTTGTTATTAAAGAGAATGATACAATTGATCATAAGCGATTCATTTATATTAGTGCCCTTAATGAACTAAGGACCTAAGTCTTAAACATATGACTAATGTCCTTCCACAGGCCCATCTTACTTATGTTCGTTCTATGGAATAAGTTTATATGCTACAGGTGTGACCACACGCTCGACTCGAACATGCCGTAACGTAACATGTGATGGTAACTGTTAGAAAGGAACACGAGCTGCGATCCTGGGGGGATATATCCTCCCATGGAATTGGATGGGGGATACTGTACACTATATCCCCCATGAAAACCAACCTTCAGATTCGAAAACTATGTAAAAAATTAAGTATGCTATTATGAAACCCTTTTAATAGAACAGAAAACTAAAAGTATTACAAAAATCCACGTTTTAAAATGGCATTAAACCGTGTCTCTAAAAATAGAAGGGAACGTATGAATGTTACTTGACAGTGCTGTACACCCTCCCATGGACTAACTAAAACATGAACAAATTACACATATGCACCAGCATCATCAATCGCCGATCACCTACGAAAGTGATCATCCATAAGTCAATTTCTCTACAAATACGGTATCCATTTCTTACATAGGTATTTTGATAAGGTGACTTTTTACATGCAGTGAAAGAATATATAACATTTAAATTACATCAAAATTGCAAAAGATTTTTACATAATTGCCCGACACGCCGTGCCATTTTTTCCTTACTGCTTGCAATCGTGTTCCCTCATAAATCAGTGTGGTAAACTTTTCCGAACTCTGGAAATGACAAAAGTCATTAGGTGATATAGACAACTTCAGTGCTATTTTAATGGATTTTCTTTCATTAAATTCCGAATTTTCCATAATATAACCTTTTGACTCCTTAAAATGTCGTCGTACAGCCTCAAATTGTAGGTCTAACATAACAATGTAAAGCAACAACGATCTTTGGTAGCTGTGCAATCTCAGACTTGCAAATTAAAACAAAAAATTCTTCAGTTTTCCTGAACTTTTCATATTCTCTTAAATAGGGAACCCATAATACAAAATTTCCTTCAAATACAAGGTCCACATTT
Source organism: Holothuria scabra (assembly GCA_037179385.1). Lineage (NCBI taxonomy): Eukaryota > Metazoa > Echinodermata > Holothuroidea > Aspidochirotida > Holothuriidae > Holothuria > Holothuria scabra. The sequence goes on from CM074197.1 coordinate 15,203,878, forward strand.
TCAAAACTTTGCTGAATAATGGCAAAAATTTCGGCGCGCTTTGCGAGCCTCAAATCGCGACCCTTTAGAAATGGCGTTCGCAATTAAGTAAGAAAATCTGAAAATTTGGGTGCTTCCCCTCCCCCCTGGAAAAATCTAGCTACGGCACTGTTTGATTTTGTTTTCACTCGATCCAGAAACTTAATTCCCCTTTTAAGGCAATCAGACAACTTGTCTATACTTTTTACGATAGGCCTTTTTACCTTGTTTGAAATACGCTTCTAGGCTGACAGTTGCCATGATATCATGTTATATAACCCTGAAAAGGCCATTTCCGGTGATCTTGGGCGTATTTTTGGCCGACATTTTCTTTGTACGGTCCGCGCCAACTGATAGTGGCGATCCGCTTAGATAGTGACCCCAACTATACCCCCACCCCCCACTTTCAGAGACGGATCGCATTCCATGCCGGTATTTGATGGAACGTTTTTCATCGGTCCCATTGGAAAGAGTAAACAACTACAATTTTATTTGAAATAGCTTGTATCCGACTAAGTATACTGCACAAAACAGAGCAAAATTTGAAATACGTTTTGATAAAGATACCTTTAGCGTGGGCTACAGAGCGGCATAATTATAATTACAACAAATTTGTTGATCTTTTCTCTTTAATTTGCTTAACGTGTGCAAATTAGTCATATGATTCTGCAAATAACCTTTTTGAAAAGATTCGGTAACAGCCTACTCTTCAGTTGAGCTGTAAATAATCGTATGTTATTGTCCACTAACTGGTAAGAACATCTCGCTGCCTTGCAAAGAGCCTCCCAGATCATTAAAAGGTAAAATTGAAGGGATCGCTGACCATTTTCCCTCAACTCTTGGGGCATTTTAAACTAATTTTATAAGTTCAAATTTTCTTATACTCCGAGAACTTCCGGGGCTTCGCCCCCTGAAGGCCAACCAGGGCTCCGCCCTGGACCCCTCCAGAGGCCAGCGTCACGGACCCTTGACCCAACGCGGTTGTACTAGCGCTTCGCGCTCGTTGTGCACCTTCGGTACACTTCGTTCGCCCCCACCCCCTTACAGTAGCTGCTGGATCCGGGCTTGAACATAACACTGTTAGTTACTGAAGTTGAAAATGTTGAAAACAACTTCCTCAATGGTAATAGCTAGCAGGCTAGCTGTAAACACGTAAAGGCATTATTTCGAATATAAGAATTTTTTATTCGCATGAGCTTTTACGGGCTCTGTAATACGTGTATGGCTTCTCAACGACGAATAATATTCTGGTCCTATACCCTATGACAGAAAAAATATTATTTCGAACATACGAAATAATTATTTCGAATATACGAAATAATTATTTCTGTTCTTGATTTCTGTTCTTGATAATTTTAATCAAGCATCTGGGCTAAATATAGCCACTCTTTCTCACCGATTTGAACATAGAGGTCACCTTGGGCCCTGTCAATATGTTAGGTATTGCATTTACTCATAATGGAGATGACTTATTTCGCCTCAATTACCAGCCGAAGCTCTCTCGGCTAAAAAACACCTTTCGAGTCTGGGCAAGTCGTGACTTAATCTCTGTTGGCCGTAACATTATTCTTAAAACTTTGGGGCTTTCTCAGCTAATGTATCTTTTTCTTGTGCTACCCAGCCCCCCCCCCCCCCCCAGGCAATATTATCAAAGAACTCGAGAGAACTATTTTTGATTTTATTTGGGCTGGTAGTCCAGACAAAGTTAAACGCTCTACAATTATCAATCCTATCAATTCAGGAGGCTTAAAAGTTACCCATATTTTTAGTTTCATTAAAAGTTTAAAATGTACATGGATTAAGCGTTATTGTAAAGACTTGAATGGACACTGGAAAAACTTTTTCCATATAGCATTAAAGAAGTATGGTCATGAACTTTTATTTATTGTAACTGTAAACCAGATGATGTTAAATCCATTTGTAATATTTTTGTTAGACAGGTTGTTCATTCATGGTGTGAGATCTTGTATGTTCCCCCTAATACAAACTATAGCTCCCAAATCGTTTGGAACAATTCAGATATTAAGATTAATGGTGAAATTGTTTTTTATAAATTCTTGCTTGACAAGCATGTTAAGAATGTCAAAGATTTTTTTGACAGACAAGGGAATCCTTTACCCTATGATGCCTTTAAACGTAAAACGAATGTAACGAGTTTACCGTTTACGTTGTATTATGGTATAATACGAAGTATACCCACCAGTTGGAGGGACTCGTTGACTTATGATAATGGTAATCAGCACGTGAACGAAATATTTTTTGCAAATTACATGAGAGCACACAGATCTTCACAATTTATTTATAATAAGTATTTAATATCAATAACTGAAAAGCAAACAGCTATTAAAAGATGGGTCGTTTCTTTTGTTAACTTAACAGATTACGACTGGACCCGCATTTATTGTACTCCCTGGTTTACCACGTCGGAAGCCAAATTACAATATTTCCAATTAAGGTTTATACATAGGGTACTCCCGCTTAATAAATTTCTTTTTCTAATGGGGAAGTCCGAATCCCCAAATTGTACTTGGTGTGAGGAGGAAGAAGAAACTTTTGACCACATCTTCTGGGAACGCAGACATATTTCACATCTTATAAAAGGGGTAGAAAACTTGTTCTTTAATCAAAATCCTGTTTCCTCTAAACAAAGCTTCTTTTTCACGTATGAAAAAGCCAAACATCCTTTCAATTTTTTGGCACTACATATGAAACATTATATTTTTAAATGTAAATTGGTAAAAAGTATACCAGAGGTGAATGCTTTCTTTCGTATATTTAAATTTAATGCTAAAGTGGAACAATATAAAAAAGTAAAAAACAAGAATATCGTAAATATTTTCGATATCAGAGAAGCATTTGCTTCCTGTGGGAATTTATTTTCAGATTAGCTTTGCAAAACCAGAAGAACTCTGGCATGGCATTGTAATTCGATTCTTTGAGATATTTCCATTTGCATTTGAAAAGGGCATCACATTTATGTAATTTGTATATCATATCACGATAGATGTACTGTGTGCATATAATCTGAACACTAATATGAAGAATGAAAGGAGAAAAAAATATATTTTCGAATATACGAAATAATTATTTCGAATATTCGAAATATATTTTCGAATATACGAAATAATTATTTCGAATATTCGAAATATATTTTCGAATATGCGAAATAATTATTTCGAATATTCGAAGTATTTTTTTTATTGCATGTCCCTTTACGGGTTCCGTAGAAATCTGGTTCTTAAGGACCTTTAAAAAAATTGGAGTGTTTATTGAAGAATCTGCCCTCCTTTGGCAGTATGGCTAAAATAAAAAGTTACATGGGCCACTGAAATTCGTTTTGGGTTACGTATTTTATTGTAGGCTAAGGCTTTCATGCATGCACAACTTTTCATCTTTCCTGGACAAAGATTTTGAAAATTAGGACATTACATTAGGGAAATTTCGGAATTTTAACAGAAAGAAAAAAATGTTTCAAATTCTGGAGCTTTTAATTGACACAGTGGTTTTTTGTAAGAAAAATTTGGAATTTTGAGGCTTTCCTTGTAGAATCTTCTTGTAAGCAAAATCAATAAGATCGTCGAAAGGGGGGGGGGGGGACTGAACTTTATAGGGCTTGCATCTTTTATCGTACGGATGAAGGCGCCCCGACGACATTGGATCTTCTCACCGACGGGGGCAACTTCTTCAACGGGTTAGGGGCCATGTTTCGGAAAAGCCCCCTTCTCATAAAAAGTAAAGATTAAGAAAATTTGCGACTTATTCGGGAAGCTTATAAAAACAAGTTTTGTTCGCCCTCATTTCACAGTATTGTGGAGAATTCGGTTAGAGCTAAAGTTGCAAAATAATGGTTGCAACCCACTGGACCGAATTAATGAGATGATGAAATGAGGTAGGGTCCGCCAGACCGAAAAGTCGAAGGGTTCGAGAAATCGGAAGGGTGAAAAGGTTAGTAATTGAGACAAATCCAGGTTTCCTGTCCCAAATGCCTGATTCGCCCGCTATGTTAACAGAGTTCTAAAACAACTGTCTCGCTCTAATGTTTGATCACAAATGAAACTAGTATTGTAATATCAAAGATATGAAACCTATTAAAGAAGTTTTAAATACAAGTGGGGACGAAGGGTCAAGCCCATGAAAATAACTTTTGAAAACAAAGAGGATTAAAATTTTGAATGCAGTAATTCAAAACACGCCGTTTCATACTCTTTTAACGGCGTTGTTTCTACGGTTCAGAATGTACTTGGGGCATACGTTTTTTTTGTTTGTCACTAACCCAAATACCGTTTGTGCCTAAATTCAATGTTCTAATACAGCGGCGGTCGGTCCCTTAGTCAGTTAGTGTGAACAACCTATATGTGCTTATTATGATTTGATGGCAAACTGTTTAGTTCAAAGTCCGAGGGGAAAATATTGAGCCTTTTTTGTAGGCATACAATAAAACCGCCTCTCCACATTAAACGTAAGTAGTAAAAAAAGAGCTTCAATGCATATTCATATAAATTTAAAAAAGGTCTAGTTTGTATTGCAAGGGCACGACGGAGAATTAACGGCGCGGACCTCAATTTTCAGTTGACAAAATATCTTGAAGGTACTTATTAATGTTGTAGGCGGAGCGCGGTAGGTTGTTGGGTACCGAGTGTGGGGGATCCGGGGGTATGGGGAGGGGGTTTCTTTTGCTCTTTTTGTTTACTTTCTTGTCTATCCTTTCTTTGTGAGTGCTTTTGTTTTTCAAGCCCAGAAGGGTTTTGTGACTTTCATCCACAACACTTTTTACGACCTTCTTTAATTATACATGCATGTCCTCTCCGATGCTCTCCCACTTCGTGTTGGAGTTCCTCGAGGGTCCGTGTTGGGTCCACAGCTGTTTACACTTTACACAGCACCACTTGGTAATCTCATTTCAGCATGGAAGTACTACCTCGGATGATTTCAGCACATGGCATCAACTATATGACATGCGCTGACGACACATAGCTGCAGTGTACCTAATAATGAACCGTGGTGACCGTTCAAAAGCAATTCCATAGATAGAACAGTGTGTTGTGATGTAATGGCGCGGTCAGTTGCAAACTAATGTTAAATGATTCTAAAACTGAAGGGGTCTTCATCACCTCCCGCTTTGTGAAAAGTATGCCTCTGCCTGACATCACGACTGGTGATTCAATCGTCCAAATTTCAAGTGAAGTGAGGAACCTTGGAGTTATTTTCAACAATGTACTGGACATGAAAGAGCATGTCAGAAGGACTGTCCAAGCATGGAAGTACTTCCATGGTCCAAGCAGCTTCCTTTGTCATCTACAAAATTGGCCGTTTGCGAGAGTATCTCGACAGCACATCCGCAGAGCGCATTGTTCATGCTTTCGTGTCATCACGCCTGGATTATTGTAATAGCATCCTCTATAGGTTCCCATCAAACGAGATCGACAAATTACATCGTATTCAAAACTCAGCTGCCCGGCTGGTGACTTGCAGGAAAAATGCGAAAACATCAAACCAGTCCTTCAAGAACTCCATTGTTTGCTTGATTGCGTGTTCGTTTGCTTGCTTGTTTGTGTATGTAAATGGATCAACGAAGTATTCCCTTGAAAGACTTGAAATCATGTAAAACGGTCGATGCAAAAGTATCGTATTATAGATAGGGAATGGTGATCGTCATTGTCAATATATAACATGGCGACAAAGGTGAACAGCTTCTCAAGTCTATGGATGTTAGGTTAAGTTAGGTTAAATGGAATTCTACGGCCCATTTTCTAACCAATTGGTTTGATTCAAGTCGGCCACGGTCGTGGTTCACTAGCTTGTTTTCCCTACTCCATTGCTTATGCTGAGCACCAATCACAAGGCAGGAGGCTCCGTTTTTAAAGTATTTGGTATGACCGACCAGGATTTGAACTCCTGACCTCCCGACTGCAACTTAGTCTGATGCATTCACCACTTGACCCTGCAGTCAGTCTCTCAAAACTATGGGATATCACAATACATCCAGTTCTTGTATTTTAGATTGTACCAATATTTTTTTGATATAATAAGTATATAATAATAAAAAATTTATAAAGAGCAAAATGCAAAGCCTTTGAACGCTAAGAAAGAAACGACATACAAAGAGAAAAGAGAAAAGAACAAGATTATCTATGAGCGATACTAAACAAATGGGTGTTAAGACGAAATTTAATAATGCTAATACTTGGCGACACCATCCATATTCCATCCGATTCAGTTGGGATTGGAGGCGGATTTGATCCTGTATTCATTTCATTTGTATTTTGGAGGTCTGTTTAAAAAACGTATTCATGTTTCGGTCACACGGCCGAACGTTTTCTTCTCGCAAGTCTCAAAGATGGGGGTCGCATTGTTCACTGAAAATACGATTGCCATATAATTTCTGTGTTTCATCGATTTGCCTGAGAAATGATTGATAAATGATAATGCTGGTCATTGATTCGAAACTGGCTTTGACCGTAATGACGAAATACTTTTCTGTCTGGCGAACAAAAGATAAATGATAATGCTGGTCATTGATTCGAAACTGGCTTTGACCGTAATGACGAAATACTTTTCTGTCTGGCGAACAAAAGAATTGCCAAGCTGCTTCCTTAGAAGATGATGCATTGTCATTACTCATTACACCGGGCTTTATCAAATTCATCTGAAGAAAATAACGTTTCTGTGAAGGGGAGGGGGACGGGATAAAGGGTAAGCAGCAACCCGATTTGGTGGAGATGTTGTCCTTCTATTACTTAGGGCACACTTTAAAAACAAAAGAGTGAACTTATAGTCACTCTCTATTGAAGTGAAAAGTGCGATTTCACTCCATTAGAGTGCCAATTCACTACAAGAAGGGGGACATTCACTCCAGGAAGAGTGACATTCGCTTCAAAAAGGATGAAAATTAACTCTTCAACGAGTGTCTCCAGGGATCGCTCTTTTTTAAAGAGTGATCCCTGTAGGCACTCCATCAAGAGTGAAACTTCTCTCTTTTGGAGTGAATTTCACTCTTCTTAGAGTGAATTTGCGCTCTTTTGCAGTGAACTTAGTAACTTTCATTTTTCAGTTCTTGTAACGGGTGAAATTTCACTCTTTTAACTTTTAGAGCACAGGGATTCCTAAGTGTTTCAGGCAAGGACTATATTTGCTTTGGTTAAGACTTCACCATTGTAACAACCACTTTTGTAATAATTATTAATTACAAAAGTTGTTGTTACAACACCCTTGTTGCCAGTGTTTACGCTAAGCTGCTATGACGCAAATTTGACGCAATGGTTTGTCAGTTTGACGCACTGATATTTAAGGGGAAAATGAAAAAAGAGCGCTTCATCTTCCCCTCATTTGATGTGTGTACATTTCCACAAAACTGAAATTTCTAATGAGTCAAATTTTTCATACTGAGTGTATTGAGCCAATGTATAATTTCTTAGAGGAGGCAGTTCTTGTAGCATAAGCAGGGGCTTTAGTGAGAGAGCGGCTAAAACGCACTGAGTCCCTGTGTAGTGCATTAGAATGACTTGTGAGTTTTCAATTTGGGATGTTGTATCGGCCTACTTGAACGAGGGCGTCATGAGTAGTCAAACCGACCTCAGCGCGAGAAAATTCGAAGTAAGACGAGACAATTTGACAAGCTCTAGGTAAAGCTTGCTGGTATAGTTACTCGTCTCCAATTATAATGGCTATCTTCAGTGTATGGAAAGTTTATTTCCAACACACAGCCCTACATTGCAAGCAGTGCCATGTTCGCAACACATGCAGAAAATAATATATTGTTATATCTGTCTGCGTCTACATACTTAATGGTCATTGATGCAGGAGGTGCCATTCCATACGCTCTATAGACTGAGGGAAATCACACTTTAGGTCTCACCCCAATAATTTTCTCATTGACGTACACACTAAATTAGCCCCTATAGCTCGTTTTCGAGGCCCCTGCAGCTTAAGTTGTCAAAATTCACAGCTATTTCAAGACACCCATCACTTGAAAGGTGACAAGTTTGCCCATTATGGCACCTTAAACTTTCCATACCATGACCGTTTAGATTTTGAGCTAGAGTGAGTTTAAAGAGGCTCATTGAGCTTATATCGATAACTTAATCAGAGTCTCAAAGGGTCACTACCACATAACAATGCTTAAAGTTAGCATAACAAGTCAAGTTTCAAGTCCAGAAGTCCCAGAAAACGTTAACTTGAAAATTTTAAATTTTGTAGTGTCCTGACTTGGAACGGTTTTTTTACATAGTTTGAAAAAGTGTCTGGTCACGAATTTTTGGAAACCGTCTTGAACCGTTAATTACTCACTCATAAAACAGTTATTTGTATGTACGGTATGTGGATTGTCTCAGATTGACCATTTGTCATTGGTATGTGAGGAAAACTTAGCAGGTTTGGAAGAATTTGTTGAATTTCATGAAACAACTCAATGAGCCGCTTTAAGTTTTTGAACCCGTACTCAGCATCTTCACGATAACGGAAAACCCCCGCCATTTAACTGCATTTTTCAACAGTCTAAATCACCATCAATCTTACCCAAATTTTCAACATCCACACTCTGCACCCAGTCCGCACTCTGACAAGTTCTCTTTCATATTTATTGACTTTCATTATCCAACTTACAGGTTATCCTAACAAATTTCGGTCTAAACCAGAGTTAAAAGAACTACTTCTTTGAAAGGTGAGCTGTAGACAGTGGCGTATGCAGGGTTTCTCTGAAGGGGTAGGGGGGGGGGGTGCAGTATGATAAGTGATAGCCGGCCTGGTTTTGGCCTTTTCAAGGGGCCTAGATGCAAAATCGTGCCGATTTTCGACTTTGAAAGGATCAGTGTTAAAATTTGAATTGTGGTGGTTCATGAGGATAAAACTTACAATTTTGTCTTTACATGCAATCTAATGCCATTTACGCTACCTTTTGTTTGTAAATTAGCATATTTTAAAGAGCCAAAATAAAAGAACGTCGATCAGTACAGGCGAACGGAAGCATTTCAGTTCGCGTTTTTTTCTTGGCCACAAAACGTCATTTTCCTATAAACACTATCAAAGCGGAGCGCCACCATTAGTTGGCGCGGAGCGTGCAGAAAATTTAAAAAATCACACCTCTGAGGTGGCCGGAAATAGCTTTTTCAAGACTTATTCGAAGAATCTTTCGAGTCGCTATCTTCGTTTGTGGTTTGCAATAAAATTCTCACTTTAAAATAAGTTTCGAAAACTGCAAAGTGATCAGATAGTTAAGAAATATTTTGACACGAAAAATGTAATTTTGCCCGAAAGACTATCTAAGCGGAGAACCACCATTGGTTGGCGAAGAGCGTAGAGCAAATTTCGAAAAATTGTGACCCCTCAGAAGACCGAATATTGCATTTTCATTCTTGGGAAGAGAATCTAAACAATCTTTATGTTTAGCTTTTGCTAACATGCTTAGTGATTAGAATATTACCACAGGAAATGTTCTACCACTATTATATAAATTATCTTCATTCTTTTTCGGGGAAAATATACAACGGAATTGAAAATATGCTGAGACTTCTCTATTGTGACTCTTGGGTAAATTCAATTCTGTGCAGTGAATCATGTCTTAATTGCCTCTTTGGTGTAAAAAAATGCATTTTAATCTGCTGTAAAGTAGGACTAAGTGCCAGTTTTTGTTCGGGTTGGCATTTCAGATTTCTGCTTAGTGTTGTATGAAGGTACTGCCCGAAAACAAGGGAACGCCTCATATATGTGATGATCTCAGTTTGGGTATCCCTCGCTGTGCCCAATAATTCCATGTACCAACCAATCCCCCAACTAGCTTACACCAGATTCACCTAAACATACAGCACATACGACAAAGAGCCGTAGGCCTATATAAGGCCCTGGTACGACGTAGGTTCCAACATAGAGAGGGTAACGACATGCCGTGTTCCAAACATTTCAAGTCACGTGACACATGGAGTCATTTTGCCTCCAACAGCCTTACAGCCATAACGTTCGCGTAACTCATCTCCCCGTGAAATGTGTGGTGGAACGACATGAAAAGCGACTATATAGCCCACTGAGGACCAACCTGTGATGATGTTGAATCATTGCAACTTCATTTAACTTGGTGACACTATATAACACATCCGTGTTGGTGTGTCGTTAAACCCTATCTAACTAACTGATGTTGAATCAAAATATATTCAAACAAATGTCACAATTTTATGAAACTGCATATGGGGTGTAGTAATCGCCTATAAATAGGTATAAAACTGTTCAGATTTCCCAAAAATAGGACGCGAAGTAAAATGATGGAGGTTTAAGTCAGAACGAAAAACAGTGGACACCGGAGCTGTCATCCTGTGAGGTAAACGTTAGGCTACTGCATTAATATGATCAGTGTTTTGTACCGTATTCAAGGTGCCTTGTGGTAGTGTCCTAGCTTAGCTAGCTTCTAAGGTATCCTAATATGATGAGTATGAGTAATAACAAAAGCAGGGCAATGAGAACATTGGACAAATACTTAGCAATAACTCTATTCATCCGACTTCATAAGATGTGTCCTTTGAAACTGACCATTAATTAGAGGACGCCGAGCCAATATTGAAGTGCAGGGATTAACCATCGAAGCGGCCCAATATGTTCAATTAATTAAATAAGTTTAAGGCGGCCCAAAATCAGTTAAAGGCCGCCCAAAATCCCACGGCACAAAAAGTACAAGAGCTAAACCCCCCGCAACCCCCGCGTCTCCGTGGTCCCTGTTATTACTGTTGTAATACTGTTGCATTCAATGAACCATTAGTCTTGGTCAAGACGTTAGTAACTTACTTTTTACCACACTATTTTGACATAGTGAGGTCGCTTGTCAACTACACTGTACGTACTCGAGTACAGTATCTCTTTCATTACTAACAAATAAAATTTGAAGACCAATAGAGGGTGTGTGCACAATACTGTTCTTGTACAAAAGTTCGGTAGTGTACAAATACCGCAATACTAGTAGCCTAATACCGGCTTGAGCGAGACTAATGAACCAGTGGCAGGGAGTTGTCCTGAATGAATGAGTTGAATGAAATGGTGAATTACACAAAGTTGGCCTGTTAAATTTCTGTTTTCAAGTTTAAGAATCATGTGCTTATAGCTTCCGAACACAACACATTCACTTTTCATTGTTGAAATTCGCAAAAATATGGCAGAAGACACTTGCAAAACTACAGTTTTTGTAAAACAAATGCAAAGGAAGGAGAATGTTTGTTTATACCATGATGTTGATGTTTTTTGGTCGAAACATGGAAGTACTTCCATGGTTGAAAGCAATGAGTACTCACACGGTTAAACTTAGAGTAGGCCTACACGCTTAAAGTTTCTTTTTTCCATTCTTTTCCATGTTGCTGTGGGCTGAAAAATTGCAATTTAGAAACTACTTTATGGGCCTGGGAAAGAAGCTGAACTGACTCTTTGTACTTAAACAAACAGTTTTCCAGTGGAATAGTTACAATACGCTTAATTTGTCCTTCATGTCACAACCCTCGATTGCATATATATTTGATTTCCCCACACTGGTCCATCATTATACTTTCCTTGTGTCTTACCGCCCCTCTGACATATACCTACCCTACTAATGCAACTTCTCATTGCATCTTCGCATTTTCACTGCATTTCAATCACCTTTTGGTTGTTTAAAGTAAACAGCATCTACACTTGAAAATTCTTGTTTCCAAAAAATACATTTAAAAACAGCATTGCATCTCCATGTTATAGTTGCCCAAGGTCCATCTCACCTTTTACAGGGCCTAGGATTGCTTTCTTTTGGGCATATAGGGCTATGGCATTGTCTTTGTTTGTTTATATTTAATTGCAAGCCAGTTGGGGCCTTACAAACAACCTGCTTGAAAAAAAGCATTTACCCAAAAGAGAGTGAAACTTCACCCCAGTAGTAAACCTAATATTTTAATTCGATGACATGGAGACCTGACCATGAGAGGCTGCAATGATGTGTTGGTTGGGTTAGTTTAGGAACCTAGATAAGGAGGCACAGGGCGAATTCCCCCTGAAAATTTTTACCCACCGTAAATAGTTTCAAGTTTCCTCTGATTTAATTCATTTTTATTCATCTGAAATATTTTCACCCCTAGAAGCTATTTCACCCCCTCAGTTTACTATGTCATGTCAAGAGCCTGAGTTAATTACATTGAGAGTGGCATATGAGATGGTGTTTGCGAGTGGCTTAAGCTTTATGGAAAATGCAGCCCAATCACAATCCCATAGTAGTTAATTTACTCTTTTCAACCCTCCCAGGAGCAAATTCCTGTTGAGACCTGTTGAAATTATAACAGGTTTGAACAGGTTTTAACAGGTATGAACAGGCAATGTTCCAATTACCTGTTGGAGTGATGAAAGCCAACAGGCGTCAACAGGTAACACCGAAAAAGCCAACAGGTACCTGTTGGTACCTGTTAAAAACCTGTTGATTTTGTTCCAATTACCTGTTGTACCTGTTAAAACCTGTTCAACAGGTTTCAACTGGAATTATCTCCTGGGCTATTTGATATGACATATTTTATGGTTATTACAAACTCCTAGACAACACTGTAGATCTGTATCTTGCGCTCCCTTTTGCTAACATTTGTTAATGATCTATTAAATGTTCACCTTGCTCCCCACCCACCCACACACGAACCCACGCTTGCCCTTCCACCATTAACGATGTCAACGAGACCGTATGAAAATGCCAGTGTAGTCCTATTATAAACAGAGGACTGTGCTTAACTTAATTGGTACCCAATTCAATTGCACGTGAAGTCTGATATCACTACCTCATTGTCCCAGTCCCCCAATATCCACTCTTCTACAACCCGTTGTAATTTATGTCTGTCCTCTGTGGGATATGATAACCAATAAAATCACCGTTACTTGATTTATTCTACCAAATAAATTCATCCTAGCTCTGCAGATGAGGGTCAACGTTCAACGATTGCATACGCACGTACGTGCAATGTTCTCGCAGTTGGAGGCAAAATGGCGTCAAATCACTAGTTGCCGCAACCCTCTCTATATAGGAACCCTAGTACGACGTAATAAAGCCTGCCCTCTAATAATCGTGTCATACATCTTTCCATTCAGGTAGATACCGAAAACAAAGAACGAACACAAAATGAAACCTCCACCATTGATGTCAAGCATGAACGGCAATGCAGAAGAATTTGGTCTACAGAATCCTCTACAAGCAAATGGTCCACCGGAAGTGATTGACACGACTTCCACCAAAGATCAAAGTTCATTAACTGGAGATGAACAAGGTTACCAAGAGAAAAGGAATAAAATAGTGGAATCCTCAGACAAGGAAAAGCTCCCTGCCACGTCTGTGTCAGACGTATCAAATCTTCCTTGGATAAGTCTGATTACAATTTCATTTAAACGCATCTCTTGGAAATTGTACCTAGCGTTGTTTCTAACGAGACTGATTCCAACAGTCTATCGTACAACCCGCGTATACTATCTGGGGGATCTGCCAAATGCCTACGGGGTCAACATAGCTTCCCAGCTCACGTGGGTCAATCTGATACTGGAGATCGTTCAAGAGTCCTTAATCATACCCCTCTTTTATATGATTGGGGTCACACTGGATGACGCCCGTGAAACACGCAACAGGGTGAAGACGGGGCTCATTTTCACGTTCTTGGTACACATAATATTTAGCGGGATCATTACGGCGGCTGCGGAACCACTGACCAAGTTCATGGCACAGGACCAGGACCTTATTGACGAAACAGTAATTTATATTCGTCTCGAAATGGTTTCCCTACCATTAAACAGGTAAATAACTGAAGCCTAATATCTGTAAACCAATGACTCGCGGCCAAGATGTGACTTGAGTCTGACTCGGGGCACCATTTCAGAGACTCGAGTCACAAACAAGTCACTTGGCAAAGACTCGACTTGACTCGAGTCTTTGATCGAAACTATTCGACAGCACATTTTTCGTCTTTAATTTTTCTTCTGTGAGCGTAGGCAAATTTTTTGCAGTGCTGGTATGAATTGAAAACCCTGTTGACGGTGATAGACCGTATTAGAAGAGTTCATGTGTAATTTGGGGGAGTCCTTATAAAAGGGGAGTAAGTTGGTTTAACCCATATGGGGCCAATTAAATTTTGCACCTAAGATAAGTATAGGCAACATATAGGTAGCCCACTTTGATGGGGGATCTAACAGGACTGGCCCATATTTTCCCCACATATCAGTCGTTTACATGGCCCCAGCACTCTCATATGGGTCATGTGGGCTAGCCCATATGGGCTCCTTATAAATCCCGGATGCAAAATTATATGGACCCCATATTGGACAAGAAATGGGACCTGTAAGGATCACACAGGAGAATGTTAACTGGAATTTAAGGGTTAAAACCTTTTGTAAATGTTACAATTAGATAAAGAAGCTATGTGTGATACGATTGAATGTATGATTTATCACTTAATGAAAATGAGTGTGCGTTACCTTTTTAGAGTACGACTTGAAAGCATGTTTATCATTTTTTACTTTACAGTGTAGTTCAATTCGTCACGGTAATTTTTACCCTGTACCAGTGGCAACGTGACATCTACACCGTCTTGGGTCTTCGTCTTATTCTGTCTATACTTCTGGACACGTTTTTCCTCTCTCAATTCGACTTTTCTCTCAAGCTTGGTGTAAACGGCATCGCCTACGGAAACATGATCGCCACGGGCGTAACCTGCTGTTATTGTATCGCTGTTCTCTTTTTCAAGTTTGGAACCAACTGGGTATACGGTAGAATGTCTTTGTCGTGGATGACAGAATGGGGGGTGGTTGGGTTTTACTCGGGTCTAGATTCTTTGGTGAGGAATCTCTTCTACACTCTTTGCATAGTAAGAATGATGAACGTTATTGCAGAGCAGGGTACTTACTGGAGGGCCATCGAATTTATTTGGGGCTGGCTCCTGCTAGCGTATCTCCCGATATCGGATGTTCTCAAACAAGACACCGGTGCTTCCACAAGTGGGGTGATGGATCATAAAGTAAAGCTGTCTGGTTATACAATATTTTCTGTCATTTTGGCGATTGTCTGGTGCGCAACAATCCCTGCGTGGAAACCCTTCTTCGAAACAGTGATGAACATACCAAAAGAGGACGTGAATGACGTGTTTAAACTGGTTATGATTCTGCTGCCTTCTTACGTCATGTTTATGATAAATACCCTCTTGGACAGTGTCTTTATTGGGAAAGGTAAAACGATCATGCTAGCTATCCAATCCATCATTACTAACCTACTAGTCTTTGGTGTGTCGTTTGTTCTGTACTTGTGCGATGTTTATGAACCGAGTTTGGTCAACATTGCTGTGCTATTTGGATCAGCTATAGTCGTGGATAGTATAATCACAGCAGGACTTTACGTTTTCTATATCAAAAAGGTTAATTACAAGATATAGAAGTGCAAACAAACTAGATAGGTTTTGGATAGGGCACTTCAGTACAATGCAGTAATAATCTTTGGTCATTGCTATGTTTAATAGAGGGCGCCATGACCTAATAGAGAGCGCTATGACCTAAAAGAGGGCGCTATGAAGCAGAGCGGTCAAAGATATTATAAACATAGATACAGTGGCGTAGCTACTGGGGGGCAGGGGGGAAAATTGCCCCCCTGGAAAATAATTTGGGGAAATTTGATGAAATTGGGGAAATTTGATGAATTTGCTTACTCTGACAAAAATTTCTCGAAATTTTTGTTAGAACAAAAAATGCTGAGACATTTCTCATACATAATTCATGTTTTCATGCAACAAATTAACACAGATTTGAGATTTCGTCATTTCCCCATGAACCGACCCTACTTGCGTTCCACAGAAATGTCCTCGCTCCGTAGCAGATTGAATGTTCTTTTGTATACGCGCGGTTTTTTATGATCAGTGCATTTCAGTGCACATGAAGCTGTTATTCAGGAATTTAACAACAGCTGATACAGTACGAATAACACTGAAAGGCTGTAAACCCGAACTTATCCCCTTGCACACAGTCTCTGCGTTGTACACTTTGGGAATTCAGTAAAAGGATGTGAGAACTGACAAGTCACTAACGTAGACACCCCCCCCCCCCCGAGTTTGTTATATTGTCCCGCAAGCTGGCAGTAGCTATACCGATTTTACTCTGTGTACATAAAGATGGATGGGGCTGAAACAATCCATGGCCACGATTAACTTAAAGTTAGTCTAGAAATTAGAATAAACGGGATCCATTGGCACACTTAGGTTTTGTTACTAATCCTAATCCTTGGAGGTTTACAGGCTAGTTCGGGAAAAAAGCTTTCTGCTCACTTGGGGCGTAACAATAGACGGGTCCATGAGTACCTTGTAGCCTTCTTCACTTAACAGACTGCTGTTCTAACAGGATATCCTGTGTGGTCGAGCCACTGTTAGGCCTCCTTTTAGTGGCGTACGAAGGGGGACCATTGGGCCATGCCCCCCCCCCTCACAGATGCCACTTTTTCTTTGTTCTTAAAAATAAGTAGTTATATATAACACAGATTTTTCTTCAAAAGATAGCATGTGTGGCACCAGGTTGCATACAAGGACACCCATTTTTTCAAAAATTTTCAAAGGAGAAGGATTGTCTCTGCAAGTACGTCCCTCAGTGATGCCAATATTTTAATTCCTACAAATAGGCAAATTCTGTCAAGTTCCAATTTTTACTTCAATAGGTAGACTCTGTATCCCACTGGTGGCACCGATAAAAATAAAGACTACATGTTTAGGTTCTCTTTACAAGCATGAATACGCTATTTTTGACCATCTAAGGGGTCCGATTTTTTCGAATTTTTTTTACGCTCCGCGCCAACCAATGGTGGCGTTTCGCTCATTCTTTTGGGAAAAATTACACTTTGGGGTCAGATTTCCCCTTAAATCTCTGATCACTTTTCAGTTTGCGAACATATTTTGAAGGAAGGATTTTATTTGCAAACGACAAAAGAAGGTAGTGACTGGGTAGATTCTTTGCATAAGTCTGGAAAATGCTATTTCCGGCCATCTGAGGGGTCTGATTTTTCGAAATTTTCTCTACGCTCCGCGCCACCAATGGTGGCGCTCTGCTTAGATAATCTTTATGACAAAGTAACGTTTTGTGGCCAAGAAATACGCCAAATCCTATACCGATCAATGCTCTTTCATTTTGACTCCTAAAAGTGTGCAAATTGAATGACAAGTTTTACTTCGTAAGGTAACATAAATGGCATAAGAATGCATGTAAAGACACAAAAGTTTCAGTTTTATCCTCATGAACCACAACGATTCAACTTTTTACACTGTTCCTGTCAAAGTCGCAAATCTTGCACCATTTTGCATCTAGGCTCCTTGAAAAGTCAAAAAATTTCTGGACACCCCTCCCCTTAGACCATACTGCATGCCTCCCCCCTCCCTTCAGAAAAATCCTGGGTACGCCACTGCGTTAGTACATACAAAGAAACCAGTATTGTTGACCAAAATATTATACTAAGAGATGTTATTTCCAATTGCTCTATACTTTAAGATTAAAAATGTAGGTAATACAGGAATACAGGGACCACGGAGACGGGGAGGGGGCTATGGGGGATTTAGTCCCCGCACTTACATAATGACATTGTAATGTTGTTATACTTGTAAATTTGCATTTTTTATATGAAATACATACACATTGACCGGGAAAAATTTGGGGGAAATTCCATACCTTTGCCCCCCCCCCCTGGAAAAAATCCTAGCTACGCCACTGCATAGATACCAAACTTAAAATGGCGCGGTGACTCCTCACGGAGGCCGAATCGGAGGGGCGGAAGTGCTGATCACTGATCAGTCGTTTTGAAAGCTAACAGTTAATTGATATCTTCCGGTAGAATAAATACGTGTGGTTTTAAAATATAGCACTTCTTGCAAACACAGTTCTTCAATAAATTTCACTTACATGAAACAGGTTAAGGCTTCTTCGAGGCTTTTAACTTAAGATGAACATTTGAACATTAACGCACAACGCCTGGTTTAAGTTCATTGGCTTATTGATTGTTCAGTGTCTATGGTATCTTCACAAGGGCACATCTATGCACGCGTTTACAATTCTTACGCGCTTACAACACAAAATTAACCACTGCGTTCTTTTCCCAAGCACGCGGAAGTACGCGTCAATTATTTCGGACCTCACACGGAGAAATGCATTGTACACGTACAGAACTCTCTTTGAAAATGCACGCACGCTGACATCTCGTCACAATGGAATTTTCTGTTACCCATGCATAGATGTGCGCGCAGATCACCGAATAGAACTGTGCGCATGTCCAATCAATACTTCCGCCCTTCCGATCCAGCCTCCATGAGGAGTCAGCGCGTCTAACAGTGTAGAGATAGGAGTTTGGTATCTACGTTTATAATATCTTTGAGAGCGGTATATCTATATATATGACTCTGGGCTGGAGCAGGATTGTATATTAGGCTCTGGGCTGAAGTGGATGTAAGTATAACGGTGTATTCATTACAAACTCCACTGGCACTAAACCTCACTCGGTTTGTATGTAGTTTAGAACAGCAAACTACATGTGGTACTACTCACCTTTTGAAGTTTTCAAGGTTTTTTTCATAAACGCATGACATTTCTTTTGGGTTATATTTAGGGAATAAAGTCAATGGTGCTCATGTTTCTACATCAGATTCGAACAGGCTATGACGTCACGCATATGGGCTGCCTATATGCGTGACGTCATAGCCTGTTCGAATATGATGTAGAGACATGGGTACCATTACTTTATTCCCATTCATAAATAATTTAATTTCTGGAAGTTTAAAGGGAAAAAGCTTTCTTTTTATAAATTTTCCATTGATCATCAATTATTCTCCTTAACTGACTACGTTACAATAACATTGACATTGAATAGCGTAGCGAAGAGCTGTATTACTGCAATGCGCAGTACCTAGTTGGCTACACGCTACCTTCAAGGTTGTACGTATGTAACTAACACAGCCATGACGCACAGTCATAGGCCTACGGCATACCTTGTGTCGTCTATTTGACAAATAAGTTACATATTGGAAATCTTGAACGATTTCATATTTGGAACAATTTTTCTCATGGATCTGGGACTATAGTCGTGAAAAGTACCACTAAAATTATATACTTGCTTGAGGATCTGTGGTTTAATTGGTTTATATTGCTCGCTGTGCCGTTTGACTTTGAGTTTGACACACTAATAACGTCCTGCTAAACGTTGTTGAAAACAGACTAAGCAACTAACGTCAGGCCAACAACGTCAGGCCTAACATTATCCTTTCAAATTAGCGTTACGTTGTTTACGAAATGTGGCTGAGTCAGTGAATTAGTTTGACCTTTTAGAGTGGAACGTTATGGAACTTGACATGTTTGCCTTAACTATATAACGGTGGCTGTAGCGATTCCTGAAACTTTCATTGCAGAGAGAATCTATCACAATCTTGTTGACGTTCAAGTTTGTCGATGCAGTATACAGGCTACTTGCGACGGCGAAGGCTCTTCTTAATTATCACATCTGCAATTCCCTTGTCAATTCTGGTGCTAAATTTCCTTACATAGCTGATGGTGCACAGAATACTTGACCAAACCTTATGTATGGAATATGCGAGATGAGCTTTTTTGGTATAGCGAGTAACGTTTTACTCGAGCACTTATTTCAAAACTGTTTTTTTTTTTCCATCGAAACAGAAAGGCTAGAGATTTCGAGTCTGACTGAGATAGGCCTGGGAAGTCATGTAGTCATACTAATATTTCTTTTTCTCATCACGAGTGTACCATATGACCGGGGTCTAAGCCTAGATCTTGGCCCTAGGCCTAAGTGAATTTTGAAACACGTTACAAGACCTTCACTTAATGTTCTCTGAATTAGGTCTGAAATTTGATTAGGCATTGGACCTAATTTATTTGTTTCAGTATTCACGCAACATTGCGGTCAACCAAATATATTTACATTTTAAGTATGACAGTTATGGGGGAAATGTCAGTCGTATGCCTTACTTGCTTAAAACGTCAGGCACTGTTTTGAAGTGTTGGGCCAGTATGTGTACTATAAACTGTTGTTTTATGTATGTAAGCTAATATGGCACGCCAAAAGGCTCACCAAATATGATGATGTTCTAAAAATACACGTTCATGTACTAAAATTACACGTTCATGTACTAAAAATATACGATGATGTACTAACTTCATATGATCATGATGTAAATTTACACCATCATGTACTAAAACCATAAGTTCATCATATTAAATGTTACGTTGTACATGTAAAATCACACGTTGTACATCTTAAAACACACGTTGTACATGTAAAAACGTAAGATCATCATGTTATTATTGTCGCTTCCGCACGCCATACAGAGTGAGCCTTTCGGCGTACCAGAAGTCCGCCAAAAGGCTCACCGAATTTGATGTAGTAAAAGTACCCGTTCATGTACTAACTGCTTACGATCATGTACAAATTTCATACGTTCATGTACTGATTTCATACGTTCATGTACTGATTTCATACGATCATGTACCAGTACATGAACGTAAGCAAACAGTACATGAACGTATGAAATCAGTACATGATCGCAAGCGGTGGGCAAACAAACAAAAAATAGAGGGGGCTAGTCGTGTACTTTTGACAAAATGACATTGGAAAATGTACCATACCAATGTAAGTCCATGATGTTTTTAGATTAATACATTCTAATAGCTATGGGGGTGGTGCATTGACGTAACATTCCCTGCACAACTGCGAGTCTTGTGCTGGGCGACAAGTCATGGAAAAGGATGAGTGATAATTTTTTTGCATTTTACCTCCGCTCATTCATCCTTCCACAATATCCGCTTAAAGTCATTTATCACTGAGTAAGGAAATTCCCTCAAGAGATAGATTATAATAGTAGCGTAAATAAAATGCTCGTTTTCATCAAGTTTATAAGAAATACCGTCCTCGGTAGTCATCCATTTCTGTAGAAACTTCTCAAACACCGCGTAGTGCTCGATGTGTACAAAAGGTATGATTCCATTTGCAGGGGGTTGTAACCGTTGTCTAACACCTCCCTGTTTGTACCTATTGATATCCACGTGAGTGTGCAGCATTCAATATATATTTTTTTACGGGGGTGGGGAAGTAGGTATTAAAGTGAAAATGTTTGAACACTCCTCGTTAGATCTATACATGATCTATAAATGGTCGCTCAATGCGTCAACACAATGGTCGGCCTCCATATCAACGGCGTCATGATACAGTTGTAATTATAGCCATGACTTCGTAGCCAAGAGTTTTCCTGAGAAGTTTTCCGCCTTCACAGAACGCTTCAAGTTGCCGTTGATGTTATACATTTTTACACTTTGTCCCCCGAAAACCTTTCACCCCTTTGGAAACCACTTCGTTTCCCGTTAAGTACATTGTCCCTGCCGTGACTGGCCTTTGATTCCTTTGATTCGCACAACTCTGTGATTGACAGCAAGTCCAAAATCCATAGTGCAGAGGTCATACCGTCATATTACACAGCATATGCTTGCTATACTGAGAGCATTTTGATTACAAATTGATGTCGTGTATATACTCCCCTTCAAGCAATGAACTGAGATTGTGTCTGGATGAAGATAAATTGTAGACAGTATTTTGAAAGGTACGGGGATAGGAAGGGAACATTTGGCTCCTCCAGATTTTGCCCCCCCCCCCCCCCAAAGTAAGGTCAGTTAGGAGTTGGGTGGTCCGACAAAATAAATAATGTACATGTGTAATAAATAATGTCTCCTGAGGGGTGCTAAAACCTCAGAGCCTCACTGGGCTTTGCACCTGGAACTTCACTTTCACGGAATGGACGTCTTGGCTCGAGTTCCGGCAATGCTCCAAAAAATTTTTGCCCCCAACTTTATTCTTAGCCCTTAGTTTGCTCCTCCTCCAGCTTTGACATTCTGTGTGAGGGACTTAAGTGAGTATGTTGGAAGAATTGGAACTGTGTCAGGTGATAGGATTAGGCCCTTAAGATTCCTGGAGACTTTTGTTAGAAGATCGGCACTTGAGCTATAACGTAGTAAATCAGAACAAACTGTTTAATTTTAACAATTCAACTTAATGTAAGGATTCCAGCAAGTGAAATCTTACGCACGATGATGGATCAGGGAGCTGGGATCAGGGAGTTTTCATCCATCCACTTCACTGGAGGGATGAAAGCAGAGCAAGTAGTAATCATCATTTCGTGTGAATGTTTCGGCGTAACAAATGTAAATCAGAGTGGCCTTAATAGTGATCTCTTCAATGTGTTTATTGAAATTCAGTTTGTTATCAAAAATGACCAAGGTAACCGTTTGAAGTCACTTCTTACAGATCACAAATTTCAGAGGCAGCCATAGGAATACTAATATTAGTTTGGGCAAGTGCGATCATAGAGGGAAATAGGGATAAAGGAAGAAATGTTTTGGTGGTATATTCTTTAGAAAAAATCATCTACAAAATTTACTCTACCGGTGTGTAATCAATTGGAAACATTAAAGGCCATTTGGCAATAAGTAGCCCTGCCAACTTAAAGGGCCAATCTTCTCATCCCAAACTACAATTTTTGTAGGGGTTAGCAGAAATTCTCAATTGGCTCAGATCTTTGAATGACAGCTAGTTCAGACAATGCAAGTATACCATAGCTCATATTACACAACCTGCACTGTACTGAGTTTTTTTTATTATATATTGGGGTGGTGTGTAAACTCACCTTGAAGCAATAACTGAGGTGTGTCTGGATGAGAATGAATTTGAAACAGTTGCGGGCCGGGCTTAAGTATGAGAGTTAGGAGAATTATAACTGTTTGGGGTAAGAGGATCAGGCCTTTTAATAGGTCTTCCTGGAGTAATATCGCATTCCTCATGGATAAAATGAACTCATTGAAGGGAAGAGTTGAGCTAGAGAGATTTTTCTTTTCAAATCACTAATACGGATGGGGAACAAGAGTGGAACCAAAACAGTGCATTGGGGCACTCCTGACCTGACTGGGGAAAGGGTTGAATGAGTCTCAGTAACAACATCTTCTTGACATCTGCCGGTAAGAAATTCATTGATCGAAGCATTAGTTTTCCCAGAAATCCCAACATATTTCTAAGGAGGAGGCGTTGGTGTGGGACAACATCAATTGTCTCGCTAAAATCTAGAAATATAACATCAAACTGGCCTTAGTAGGCTTGTACAATTAATCAGCTGAGATTCACATGGCATGCCTTTTCTAAAGCCATGCTGCTTAATGGCTATGGCATAATGGTGATTCCAATGAGTCAACATCCTAGAAACAACACAATGGTCCATAATCTTGCAGCAGTCAACGGTATATATTCTACACTCTGACAGTACATGTACACTTTCTTAAACCTGGATCTATATATAGGATATTCAGATCGTTATGTGTATTTATAATTACATTAATAAAACGTTTTTTCAATGTGTATTCAATTTTACTGCCTATGTCTGTATCTTGGTATTATACATCTTAACTGAATAGCAATCTCATACACTTGTTACAAATAAGAATGATGTACTCAACGGAAAGAGCCTTTTAAAGGGCCAAACCTCTAACCCCAAACTACAATTTTGGTAGGGGGGTACCGGAATTCTCAATTGGCTAAGCTATTTGATTGACAGCTAATTCAAACAATGCAGAGTACCAACGCTTGTATTACACAGCATGAACAGTACTGAGAGTGTTTTGATTATATAAATTGAGTTTTCCTTTACTCACCTTGAAGCAATAAACTGAGATTGTTTCGGGATGGGCATGAATTTCAGACAATTGTGGGAGGGGCTTAAGTAAGAAGGTTAGGAGAATTGGTACTGTTTGGGGTGAGAGAACTGGGCCTTTAAGTGGCCTTTAAACGGAAACTGTCAAACAGAAGACCGGACCGGATCGGACAAAAACACAACTCAACAGGAGGGGTGCAGTTTTTCTTAAAATTTGAAGTTGCGGTGGTCCATCCGTTTAACTGACTAATGTTGTTTTAACGTATCATTGTATCTTAATATTCCAGAACACCTCATTTGCTTAGCAAATTTTGCTTTTGAGCTCATTTGGGCTTGTTTTAATTTTAATTTGGGTGAGTCACGAATAAATCTTCAAAACCCCTGTATGTCGTTCTGTGTTTGAGTCTTATTGAGCGTGTTGAGTATACAGTGTTAAATTCATCCCAAAGTAGCTGTCTCTTCTCCAGTTCTCAGATAATAACGGCTACCCACAAAGCGAGGAAATTGGAAAAGCCCTGGAATGCAGTTGATGCATGACACTATGCTACCACGGATGTGGGAGAAGCATTTACGGCATATGAATTAAGGCTCCACGTCGGGTGAGAACCAACTCAACAAAAAAGACTAGTAAAGATTTCAAAACTTAGATGAAGAACACACTTTGACCTTGTGCTCTCAAGACCTTCTTTTTTGTGAAGCTTAACTCATGCAAATGCCACCGTCCTCTTTATCCACTAACACCACAGCACCCGTGGCGTAGCCACGGAGGTGGTTTGGGGGGTTAGGACCTCCCATGACCTAACCTTGCAATGCAAAAAACACCTACACCGACAGCTCATGTCGAACCCCAACCCCCCCCATGACACAATTCTGAGTAGATGAATTGAAATTTGGACTGGTCAAAAGAGTAGCAAAAGAATGTTTCCATCCCTCAGTTCAAGAAAGAAGGTCCTTGTTAGCGACGCCAGGGGTGGAAGCGCGCCCTCTTTCCTTAGCTGATCTGACCCGCCCTATTTTGCTGACGAGGCCGATTCCGTGAGGTGGGTCGAACGGCAGTTATGCGATGGGAAGTGATAAATCGCAACCCTCTGGCAACCACTTCATATTAATAACACTGACGACACACTTACGTCACAAGTAGTTCAATATTCATGTACGATGTAGCATAAGGGCGTTTGGAAAGTTCCAGATGATCTTGGGAATATTTGCGCGTGTTGCGCAACGTAACAGGCTAGTTTGTGCTTGATCTTGAGAATTATTGGAATTTAATCTAGGGAATTTGTGAAAAACGGTATTGGACTAACAGAACGTTTCAGTTTGGTTTTCGTGAAAATTCATCTACCTACATGGCGGCAGCCGAAATCGTGAATTACATTCCTAAGGGATTCGACAATAATGGAATAACCATTGGTGTTTTTTAGATCTCTCCAAAGCTTTTGACACTGTTAACCATGACATTTTGCTTAAGAAACTTAATTATTATGGAACCCGAGGAATTGTTAACAATTGGTTTAGAAGCTATTTATCCGATAGAACTCAAGTTGTATGCGTAAATAAGACTTTTTCAAAGTACAATTCTGTAACTTGTGGTGTCCCACAAGGTTCTATACTTGGACCATTACTCTTTCTCATTTACATTAATGACCTATGTAAGTGTTCTACCTTGCTTAATTTTACCCTATTTGCTGATGATACCAGTATTATGTTTGAGCACAGTGACATTCATCATGTTTCCCGTATTATTAATGCTGAGTTAGGTTGCGTTTCTACATGGTTTAGAGCAAGCAAGCTATCATTAAATACAAGTAAAACAAATTTCATGATATTTCGTCCCATCCAGCGTAAAGTTGATACGATTCACATCTATATCGATAACAATGAAACTAATTTAGTTAACAAAACTAAGTTTCTCGGTATTTACTAAGATCCCCAACTATCTTGGAAAAACCACATTGACTATCTTTGCTCTTACATCTCTAAAGTTATTGGCATCTTCCATGAAATTCGCTATTTTGTGCCTTCCCATACTCTGAAAACATTATATGATTCCCTTATTCACTCAAAATTGTCTTATTGCAATTTTATCTGGGGAAATGCTTTTCCCTCTTATTTAAGCCGTCTACACGTTCTCCAAAAGAAAGCTGTTCGTATTATTAGGAACTCTAGTTATTGTGCCCACAGCGCCATCCTTTTCTCAAACCTAAAAATTCTAACGATTTTCGATACCTTCAAATTCCAAGCCGGTGTTTTTATGTATAAATATGTTAACAGATTGTTACCCCGCAGTTTTGATGATTACTTTAAGTTTAACAGTGATGTTCATACCCATAACACACATTTCTCTCAACATCTGCGTACAAATTTTTTCTACACAGAAATATCACGCCGCCGATTCATAAATACCGGGGTCAGTATATGGAACTCACTACACAGACCCTTAAAAGATGCTAAATCTGTATTTTCTTTCAAAACTTAATTAAAATCCCATTTGTTTAGCGATTATATTTCGTAGGTAGTTTTGGCTTCCTTTGTTTCTTTGTTGTCCTATTTTGTATTGATTTGTTTTTTGTTTTGTTTTTGTTTTTTTCTTTTTGTAAAGGGGGACTGCTCGCATAAGCTTTTCTTTTTCAGTCCTCCTCCACAGCCTTGTTTAAATGTTGTATCTTTTCTTATTTTAAACTGTGGAAATAAACTCAAACTCAAAAGGTGATAAACATACTATCACCTTGTTTGCAACGTTATGTGTTCTCCTTGCAAACAATTTTGAAAAAGAGTAGACTACTGACAGTGGCGTAACAAGCGGGGCCAGGGGGGCAGACCGCCCTCCCGAACACAAAAAAACAGGAAGGGAAGAAAAAACGGGAAGGGAAGGAAGGGAAGGAAAGAAATGAAAAAGAAGGAAAAGAGAATGAAGAAGAGAAAACGAAAAAGAGAAAAGGAGGGGAAGGAAAGGAAAGAAATACAGCAGAAAAAAGATAACGAAAAAGAAGGTCAGAGGAAAGAAAGGGGAAAGGAAAAAAAAAACGAAAAATGAGAAAAGAAAGAAAGAAAGAGGGCCAACTATAACATCAAAAGTAAGATTGATTTGCATTCATGGAACACTGTTTTGGTCAAAATATGAACATTCATTTAGAAAAATATATATGAACATTCATTTAGTCGCCTAAAGTTAACAAAATAATATCTGAGGTCCATTGTATCGGAGGAAAGATTTTCCTCTCTTGCTCTTTGCTAGACAGTCGGGAGGACTTTAGAAAAGCAATCATTCTCAGATTTGCCACCAATATTTGAAGAAAGTGCAGATTCTTCAGTAGTCTCCCAACTCTTTAAACTTCTGCACAGGAAACCCAGAATCCAAATTTTTCTGCAAATAAGCCTCATATCAACAAATATAAGCTCCATATTGAAAAGGGCAGAAATTACAGCACGCTTCGAGCTCCGGAATACATCCCTAAGTGGTGTTCACATTTGCAGAAAATAGGAAAACTTAGATACTACTTACAAGCCCGAGACATGCCATTTCCGGCTGTCTGAGGGGTCGCAATTTTTCAAAAATTTTCTGTACGCTCCTCGCCAACTGGAGACAGACTTTCTAGAAAGACTTCATATTCTAGGCAGGGGAATCATTGGCCTACCGTACTCAAATGCTCTCATACACACCTGTCATCAGATACCTTTCAACCCTTTCAGTTGTGTAGTCTTTGCAGATGGATTCTTCAGTTATTGAAATGTCAAAATTTTTATCAATATTCAATGTTGCAGAGCAGTGGCTTAACTACAGGAGGCAAGGACGATTGCGCCCTTGCTCGAAAAAGTGAAAAATTCGAAAATTTGCCATTTGAGAGGGTCATACTAAAAGTAGTCCGGTTCGCCCCGCTCGCCCGGCTCGCCCGGCTCGCCCGTACGACCTAAATGTAGCCCGGCTATGCAATTTGTACGTACACCTTCTGCCATTGCTGAAGATATACCAGGGAGCTGTTATTTGGAAATAACAGCTCCCTGGATATACAACACCGCGTTTTTGAAAAGGTGGCTTTGTGCTCTTTTGGGGCTTTGGCATTGGCAATGAGTACTTACCAAATTGAACAGAGGCATGATTACACTTGTGGTAATCCGCAATGTTTAAAGGGGGGGGGGGGCGCCTCCCCAAAAACTTAGTGACGTGTTCACAGACCAATATGGTCTTGATAAATTAACCATGGTGATCGGTTAATTCTTGAATTCGCTTTTAAAATTCTTTCGTGATGTGGGAGGATGTTACCCAGATAATTTAGCAACTTTTCAGTGATGTTTTTCAATAGGAAACCCAAGGGTTTGAGTTTAAATATTTTTTGTGACCTTGTTAGGTAATGTAAGAATGCGTGTGACGTATGTACGGTTATTCTAAGTTACCCAATTTGCATGTTATGTTTGTTTAGACACCTGTGTATGTGTATGATGTTTCTGTTATTTATGTTAATGAGTAGTAGTTAGTTGATCGTTTTGTTATAGTGGTCACGAGCTGGCATTCTGGTGCCGGGCTTCCACAAAGACACAGCCGACGGAGAAATATATGCACTCGTCATGCACGCAAGACATTGTGTAATTATTTACTGTTTTACCCTAAGTTCCGGCAACGCCTCACCCCTCCGCCGAATAAGGAATATTATATTAAGGACCCAACTAAATACGCCGTCTTAGGACACGTTACAGTAACAAGCCATAGCATGGTGTGCTATTGCTAGACGCGTTTCGCCCAGAAAGATTAGTTTCGGGGCTCAATAAGCATTTTGACCTGACTCACCGTGATTTTGTGAGACTGCAGCATAGTTTTCTACAAAGGATACACACGTGGCTGATTAACGCGTTCTTGGTTAGCGGTGTATGCATACAGTGCCACGAAGCGAGACCAGGGAGGGCAAGTGAAAGGCTGCCCGTAGTTTTGAAGAAATTGCCCACTCACCTTTCATCATTTCAGCAGATAAAATGTAAGTGCGCAAGCTCACAACATGTTGAGCGGGGCAGATTGCAATGGGATTGGGGTACCTGGGGGCACAACTTTGCTGTGGGGGAGGGCCACGTGCCCTCCGTAGCTACGCCACTGCTGTCAGCGCCCCCTTCAGCTTTTTAACATACTTTACTCCTGCACCATGTTTTGCAAAAGACATAATTTAATAGCGTTGTTTTAAGGCCCAGATAACAAAATGCTCAAACAGCCACCAGTAACTGTATATACTATCTGCCTTTTATTATGATGAAAAGGGTCATCTTCTGTAATACAGGGATAGGTTTTGCCGAAGCGCGTCTTCATTCTTTATACGCACTAATTAATTTTGTCGCTGTGCTAAGTTAATTGCTTCCACCCCAAGCGTGATTTTAAGCTTACAATATACACAAACTGACATTAAATTCACCCTCTTGGCCAATAAAGATATTGCAAAGGGCGCAACAATAATGGTAGCGCAAATAGCCCTCTTGTTGTCGGGGATAATTGTAAACACAGACAATTAAAAGAGTTCAAATCGACTTTTAAAAGGGGAGGAGTGACAAACCTTAGACGTGCGGGAAGTTTGGCATCTTGAAGGAAAGACCGTCTTAGCGAAGCGCCGCCATGAGTAGCCGCAGAATGTAGGCCTACAGAAGATTTCTAACATTGGCGATCCCTCAGGTAGTCGGAAATGGCATTTCTAAGCCTTGTAAGCAGAGTTATGCATTCGTTATTTGAGCTTTTGCTTTCACAAAAATCTTGCAAAATTGTAAATTGCTATGTAACCGAAAATTTTCAGATAATACAGGGGCAAAACTATTTTTCTTGGTGAGGGGAAAGTCGACTCATCATTCCTATTTTTGACCCCCATTGTAGGGTGCATCTTTTTATTGACTGATTGATTGAATTGATCGAATTGATTGAATTGATTGAATTTTTTAATTGATTGATTGATTTAGTTATTTATTTATTCATGTATTCATTATTATGGCAACATTGGGTATTCAATGTAAAAAGCATTGAAAATCAAGAAAATGGCCGCAATTCCCATCGTCAAAAATTGATCATTCTAGAGGAGAATTGCTGATTTGCACTTCATCATTGATAAATACGAGCTTAATAAGCAATTAATGTGATGTCAGAGGGACATGCCGTATATGGCTAATGCTATCCTTTGTTCATACAATCTTCATTTCAAGGGCAGCTGTGGCATTGGTTTGTCTTGACGGTTTTATTTTGAAAGTTAAACTTTTGTTCTTGAAAATCATCAGCCTCAGTAACCAAACCATATACTAACTGATGAGTAATTAAGAAATAATTAATGTAGGGTTAACAAAAGAAATGTCAACACTGTGCAAAACTCCACATCATTATTTTTGCAACAAGTTGCTTCCGAAATATTCAAACTTTGAAGAGGTATATCCTGAGAACCGCAAAAGATATTGACATAATTCCAAAGGAGACTTTTAACAAGTAAAGTTTACTTCTCAATTGCCAGATGATATCGGGACATTTTGCTGGTGAGTCACACTGCCTTTAACGCAACGAATCACTGGCCTGCATTTAATGCATTATTGGCAGGTTGATTGCAGAGGCGTATCCAATGAGTTTCAAAAAGAGGCGCAGTGTTTAATTGGTTTTTGTCTGTCTTAGGGTGGACGGAGTCAGTGAATAAAAGAGGAGAGGGCTGTTCCTGTCGCCTTTAAAAACCTGTTGTTGGAAGAGGATTGAGATGGGAAATGGTACCAAATTGACACATTTTTAAATAACCTTTTTCAATGATAACGTCCAATAGAGGGGGTGCTCCTCTTGCACCTCGCCTGAATCAGTCACTGGATTCCCGTCAAAAGTCACCGTAAATCCTCTCACCAGTAGTTTATTTGTTTGAAATTACAGAAAAAAACTCGGTACGGGTAAAACAGGACGAGAAAGACCGTCAGGAAAGACTTCAAAAAGCTCAACAATTGTCAGAAATGAAATATAGAGTAGAAAAATTTCTTTTTGACGGTTATTTGGAAACACTGTCCATTGAAGATCTAAATCAAATATCTGTCTTGTTTGAACAGCGTGTCGACCAGATACTAAAACATGCAAACGTAGGGTCGCTAAAATATGTTGATAGGAATGACGTATTACAATTTCTGAAGGAGTTTGCCCAACAGAACGAAGCACATATTCAGAAACTTTATCAAATGAAAGTAAAAGAAAGAGATCAGAGACAAGAGAAATTGGCTATCAGAGATGATGTCAATTCTCGTACGGTTGGTGCCAAACTACCAGGTTTGTTAAAAGATGAAGGAGACAAGGAACTCAATGACTTTGTTGCTTGTCTAGAGGAAAAAGATTTAAGCCGTGTAAATGATTTGCTTTCCCGATATGCCCAAAAACTTATTAGCACCAAAGAAGTTAGTAATGAAATGGGTGACATCGCGGTATTGCTGCGAGATTATTGCCTTACCAATACCGTCACCGTAATGGAATCAATACAAACAATACTTGACAGAAGGGCAAAGATCAAACAGATTGAAAATGAAAGAGAGAAAAGAAATAAAGTCCTTGTCAAAATTTCGAAAATTATAGTCGAAAATTTGAACAGCTACTTAATGTATAAAACTGCGCAAGAATTGCGTATGATTGAAATGCAACTGCGAAAAATGGAAGTCACAAAAGACATTTTTGATAGGGTGAAAAGTAACCTACCGAAAGATGATGTTGTTATAGACGATACATCGATTAAAACCGAAATTTTGCATCAAATATCTGCAAGGAAAAATCGTATCGATCAATTAAAGCTAGAAGCTGGAAATCAGTGCTTTGCAGGCTCAGTGGTATTTCAGCCCAAATGTGAAGGTTCTAAAAAGATTTCCCAAATTGGAATCAATGACGAAATTCTTGTATTTGATAGCGAAGGTCGTCTTTTTTACGATAAAGTTTACACCATCCTTCATGCAAACGTAAAAGAGGAAGTGCTTTACGTTCGAATCGCTTCTGAGAAAGGAAAAATTTTGTTCATTTCTCCCTATCATGCCTTGCCCATTGGTGGGATTGGTAAATACCGCCCTGCTAAAGACGTCGTTGTGGGTGATGCAATATTTACGACGGATGGTGACGTCTTAACAAGAGACGTTGTAACGTCTGTTTCACACAAAATATGTGAGGGAGCTTTTTGTCCTGTCACACTGAATGGTAATATTGTAGTCAATGAAGTAGCGTCCTCATGCTTCACTGCATTTATAAATCCCTCTCTTACACATTTTCTGCTCTTCCGTTTCAGAACAATAGACCTATTTCCAAATAGCAATTACAATGAATTGTGGGATATAGTTTTGGGTGTGCGTCAATTTTCACTGTAGTAAAATGCCATTGACAAAAATGATAAACACCAAAACTCTATCCCACAATCCTTTGTAATTGCTATTTGGAAATAGGTCTATGTATAAGTACTTCCCATATTCTGTTTTCCACAAAATGGTTCTATTTGACTCGATAGAGGGCGCGCCTCTGATCGTTCGCATCAGCCGTACCATAGTTGCTTTTGGGCGATCTTACTTGGGGATATCTCAATCTTAGGTATATTAGACGTTTTCAAATTCGTCACTGGGTTGCCATTTTTTCTACGAATAGTTTTCACGCTGCATCAGAGAAGCTTTTACATGGAATTTTTCACCCATTCCAGCATGTACCGTACTTACAGATTAGTCCTGTGGCATACAGGTTGCTAACCCTCAGCTGGGACGTTACTGTGAGAACTACCGGTATGTAATTTGATAGGCCACGCCAAAGAAATCCTAAATTTAGCTAAAGTTTAGGATCATAAGTTTTAGCTAGAGTTTAGTATTTATCTTAGCCATGCTTGCATTGTACTAAGGCACTGTCCTTTATAGATATTACACCTACTGATCATGGGCAGTGGGGGTGGGGTGGGGGTCAACATATCGTGGGGAAACCGTGCTGACGTCACGTCAAAAGCTTTAAACCTTGCAAAACATATGTAGATAATTTCAGTTACTGAGAGGGTTTGCTAATTGTGATACTTAACAACGTACTGGTTTTCTCACAGACAAAATAAAGATGTATAACTATTCCGAAAAAAGAGAGGAAGCTTTTTATGCCGAATCTAGAGTCTGGGTCGTTTTGGAAGAAAAAATCCAAATTCTGAAAAGCTCAGCAGGAAATTAAAAAATGAACATTTTTTTTTTTTTTGGGGGGGGGGGGGGTGACGAACGGCTCAATTCTTAGTGCAATCTTTTCATATGTTTATATGTGCACAGTTCGGTCAGGAAAATGTGAAACACCAGGTCCTATGGAGTTCAAGATGTTCTTGCTTACAAAATAGCAAGAACAAGATCTTGAGAGAGATATTTGATTTTTATCTTTTTTTCAAGGAGATTTTTGATTTGGTTGAACCTGTATTTCATTTATGAATTAAATGTTTGCATTATAGAGAAGTTGTTGGACCGAAAACCAATGTCGGTTACAAAACTTCTCATAACGTACACTCTAAAATGAAAAGAATGAATTAAGTCACTCTCTAATAGAGTGAAAATTATTATAAATTCACTCCAAGAAGAAGAAATTCACCACAAGAAGAGTGGAATTTACTCCAGGTAGAGTGAAAATTCACTCTTGAGTGCCTGCAATGGGCACTTTTTTTTTTTTTAAAGTGATCACTGTAGCCAACCCATCAAGAAAAACCTCCCTTTTTGGGAGGGTGAAAATTCACTCTTGAGTGCCTGCAATGGGCACTTTTTTTTTTAAAGTGATCACTGTAGCCAACCCATCAAGAAAAACCTCCCTTTTTGGGAGGGAATTTCACTGTTTTGGGAGTGAGTTTCACTTTTCTCGGAATGAATCAAAACCACGATGGAATGAATTCACACTTTTCACTCCAAAATAGAGTGACTGAGTTCGCTCTTTTTGATTTTGATGTTAGAGTGTAATTACTTTCGAAAAGGTTTTACATTATTCAATTCTCACTGAAATGATACGATGACATATTTACAATTTAAGTTTTTCCTTTGTTCCTCTGTTGATTTCCAAAACACGAGAGACATAATTAAAACAAGGGTTATATCGCCGAACATGTAGACGAAACCGATCAACTCTTGTGTTTAGTGACTGTAGGCAGCCATTAGTGGGATCCATCAGCCTTAAATCGTCTTCATTTATTGTCTACATGAATTTAAAACCCTTATATTACAGTGAAATTGAAGGAAACGAATACAGTTTAGTGAAAAACCATCCATGATGAGGGTAAGCAAGGAAATTGTAAGATTAAAAGGTGATAGACCTCACCTATGGCCGACTGAAATCATACCATCATTTGCCTGTTTGCTGGCCGATTTAGTCCATAGCCAGCTACGTAAACAACGGCTTTTGGTGCTTCTGGAACCATGATGGTGTAGCACTGTGTTCATATGACAATTTTATCAGTTAATTAGTAATTATTATTCACAATATTCTTTTATCTTTCAGTTTTTTTATTTTTTCTTTGTTTTTTATTTTGTTTGTTTGTTTGTTGTTGTTTTTTTTTTGGGGGGGGGGGGGGGCTCTCGTGCTTCGCTTGAATTCGACCCGACAGTGCATCATTCTTTAAAGAGGCTCATTGAGTTTAGGAAAATTTGCTGAATTTTGAGTTGGACCAACTCAATGAGCTGTTTTAATGCTCCAGTCCATCGTTGTTTGTTTTATTCTGTCGTTACGTGTGTGGTACACTGTATTCTGGTATTAGATGCATCATAATGCCAACATGATAGACGAATGACCACCTAATGTACATTTTTAGACGACTAAATGAAGACCAAAGGTGGAACCTCGGTAAATATAAATATTTATAAGAAGCTTGTGGTACTTTTAACTTTTTTACACATATAAGGAAATTGAAAGAAATGATATGTCTAATGACATAACGTAACAAAGTACCATGTTTATTTATTGATACGAGAAAATCGTTTCAGCATGACGGGAGAATATAATATCCAGGTGCTGCATTTAAAAGTTTAATGCTAAGTACCCCAAAATTCTAATCACTTTACATAAAGCTGTTTATACATTGGAATGTTTAAGTTTTGGGAAAACAAAATTTTCAACCTGATTAAAGTAGAACCGATAAAAGATATACTCGGTTACAAGGAATATCTAAGTCACATTATATAATCACGACCGAACAAATATCGAAGGTAATAATTGTCGTGCTCTATTTGATATTCAGTTTTAGACAGTTTTATTTAAAATAGTTTTGCACCGAAGTTGCAAATAGATGAAACCGAAATTCCAAATTTCAACGTCGATGTTTGAAAAAGGAGGGTAAGTTATCGCATATCGGGCACTATCACAAAGTGTCGTTTCGTTTTCCTGATAAAAATATTATCATTACAAGTACAAAAATACAGAATGAGCACGGTAGTTCTTTAACCAAGTACCCGAAGAAGCCAATGGTTTGGGGCAAGAGGGGCATCACCCCAGATCCCCCTCTCCAAGTTAGGTCAGTAAGGAGTTGGCCGGAAAAAATAATAATAATATTCCTCTCCAGAGGTTTAATTTTTCATCCAGAGATATCCTTAAACCTAAGTGCTTCCTGGGGTGTCTCCCCCTGGACCCCACTTACAGGAAAGGGCGCTTTGGGATCGGTTTCTTGCTGTGAGCGAAATGTTTTGCCCCCAGCATTATCCTTCGCAACATTATCCTTCGCCCTTAGTTTGCCCCTACCCCAATTCTGAGATTCTGGCACCGCCACTTTTGGTAGCATTGGAAATAAAGATTTTCTGGGAACCGTTATCCGCGAAACCGAAACGGGATAAAAATTGATATAGTAACATTGTCCCAGATAGAGTGGGAAATGTCGCGTTTCGGTTACATGGACAATAAACACCACAGAAATCGTTACGGAAATGAAAGCATGACAAAAATTGGCACAGTAATATCTGGCGATACCGACACAAAATGCCGATAATCAGTCTAACACTATACAAGAGGTCGTTGGATCCAGCCAGTAAATCGCATAATCGCATCAGACGCAGGTGTTGTGTCTGAAAATATGACAATGTGTACTCCACCTATTTTATTCCTAAGAAAAGGCTGTAAAAATTTCCTTACTTTTTATGTCTTCTTTTCTAGATATAAGTGCATATTAGTTCCATGGTGAAAAGAAAATAAAAGATGCATTTAATTTGCAATACTATATCAGTTTTGTTTTACTCTTTATTTTAAGTTGTAATTCAGAATGGAAGATAACTGAGATAGAGCAGTTCACTAGCATGATTTAAAAAAGATGTCATTTTTTCATGATACCGGATTTATGGGTTAATCAATAAGTCGGTCGGTCGCTCGTCCGGTCGGTCGGTCGGTCAGTTAGTTTTACGACTCGATTTCTCAATAACCATTTGATTTAAGTCGGGTCGGCCACGGCTTTTTCAAGTTGTGGATCACTGACTTGTTTTCCCTACGTCTATTGTTTATGCTGATCACCAAGCACAATAGCAGTAAAGGTTCAATTTGTAAAGTCTTCGGTATGACCCGACCAGGGCTCGAGATTCAGACCTCCCGATTGCAAGACGGATGCTTCTTCTTGGTAGGCAGCTTGAAAGAAATTTTAAGTACTCCCCATGCGATCCCTATCACAACTCATCGACCACCCTAAGGATAGATTGAGCCGAATTGTGACCAACCTCACCAACCCGTAAGGACAAAAGCAGTCGTCACAATCCTCTTTTGAAGAAAAAGCTAAATCTCACAATTTTCTTCTAATTGTATATATATCAAATGGGAACATAAAAGGGAAATTGGGTTTCTCTGGAATCACATGTTGACCGCAAAAAAATTTACTGGTATCTTTAAAGTGAAAATGCAGTCACCGCAAAGTGACATAGTGTTGTGGGTTGTCCTCTTTCATGATTGGCTCTTGAGAGCCACGTGACAATGTTTTTTTCTGATCAAATGTGAAATTTATCAGAATTAACTGCTTGGTTTAAATTGGAGATGAAATTTTAAACTCTTAAAAGACTTTGAAGAGAAATAGGAAGAAATTGTTGAGATTAAGGTGTTGCTAAGTATTGGGCGAGTGCTCTTGTCTTTTTAACAACATTATTCAGTTATTTGGAGGTATTTTAAGTTTCAAGTTTATTTCTCCTGCTTTCACACATAGTAATATGTACAAATTATACATATATTTCCAATTTCCAACAAATTGAAGTGAAAATAAAATTAAAGAAAGTATAATTGATGAAAAAACTTTTTAGGTACAATCGTATAGATTGACAGGTAGAGAAATCAGTATATAAGCAAGGCTTTTCGAGACTGGTTCCTTCAAAAAAGCAAACCAAAACAAAACAAGGAATTAACAGTAGTTCTAAAAAGAAGGGAAACAAAAAATACAGTGGGCAGGTATTGGAATGAAATTACTGAACACGAAATGAAAAGTTTAAAGAAAAATGAATGTCAATACAGCTCATTATT
The DNA here is from genome assembly GCA_037179385.1 of Holothuria scabra. NCBI lineage: Eukaryota > Metazoa > Echinodermata > Holothuroidea > Aspidochirotida > Holothuriidae > Holothuria > Holothuria scabra. The sequence continues at coordinate 15,240,985 of CM074197.1, forward strand.
TTAAGGCAGAATAATAATAATAAGTGGCATTTTCGAGTCCGTTTGAATTGAGTTTCCTCTATTTTAAATAGGCGTACGAGGCGGGGGGGGGGAGGCAGGGGGCAGACTGCCCCCCCCCCCCAAATATTCTCAAGACCTAAAATTCGGGCAGGGATCTGGAAAAATTCGGGCAGCCGTTTAAGTCTTAAAACCTGGTTTGTTTCTACTTACACAGAAAACTCCTAGGCGCGCCCGAATTCCTTCAAACACTTGGCCGAAAAAATAATAAAAAAGCATTATAGTCACGGTACAATTTTCATGAAAACTCTAAAAGATACCAAAATTCGCGACATAATCGGGCAACTTATGAAAAAACAATTTTTCGTCAGCCTCACTTCATATTCTTGCGCAAACCTTTGCCCGAAATGACACAATATTCGGGCAAAAGTTGCAAAAAAGTTCTGGGATATTTTTAATTGCCAGATTACTAGGGGAAAGAGGATGTATACAGTCCCCGAAATTTTGCCCGAACAAATCAATCAAAAGCTATCTTGTGACGCACCATGTTACTAAATGACAATCACCAATAGTCACCAGAAGGCTGAAACGTACTTGGTCGAGAGGTATTGGGCAGCATATGAATGAGATGACGATTTTGCACTTTTCAAAATGATCCTCTTAAAATTGTGCGAAACTTTTTAACCTGCAGTGCTGTGGAGTCGAAATTCGGGCAATGGTAAACAAATCAGCGTAGCTTGTTTGCTCACTCATACGAATTTAGTGAGAACAAATCTGCAAGTAAGTCTGCCCACAAATTCATGTAAAAACATCTAGCAACGTGACAAGCCGGATTTTTCTCAAACGGCGTGAGTAGAAAAATCATTTATACATAGTCATATAGACAGTTGTATCAATTCAGCGGAACTGGAGTTCAACAGAGTCGCAACAGAGTTACAGGCATACGATACTCATGTTTTTAATTCCGTTTTACAGTTTTCCCCGGAAAGATACAAGACCAGGTAATGTTTTATACATTCCTAAAGTGGCGTAGCCACGGGGGGGGGGGGGGGGGGAGCCTGGGGGGCCTAGGCCCCCCAGATTTTCTTCAGACCCCCAGATTTTTTGCGTCCTGATAAAGTAATTGAAAAAAAATAAAATTTTTGAACGGAAATAAAATTTGAAGTATTTCCTTCAAAACAGTAAATAAATAAAATGTGTAAAAAAAACATGGAAGAATGTGTGTAAAACACATTTTGTGCGCACGTATGAAATCAAGTAATAACTTCAAAATGCCTACTTTAACTAAATTAGATACCGTTTGTGATATGCACTGTCGTTTATTGCATTTCACTTAGAAGTTGAAAAGAAAGTCTCTACGACAAACCTAAATGTGACTTTCTTAGGTCAAAACCTTTTCTGCCTTTCGGATGGCTGATTAATTTACTGAAAATAAGGCAGTCGTACACTGGAGACCACTTTTACACGACCATTCCTATACTTTGTCATACACAAAATATGCCGTAAGCAGATAAGGGTTAGGTACTGCCTTCAGATAATTCTTCCCTTCCATCCTTAACAAGTAGGCCTAGGCCTATGTCGTGACTCACTCCTGCCCATGACAAGTGCCACTGTAGGACGATATTTTTCGACAAGTCCTTTTTTCCTAGTTGGCACTGACGTCCGGGGGATTTGTAAAATGTCCACTAAGTCCTGATTTCATGTGTTTCCCACATGATGCATACTTCTGCTTTGCGGTTCAATTATTATGAACGATTTATTCGTAGTATTTTAATTTTGACTATGTAATGTACCGATGGACAAATACTGCACCATTTTGCACTTGTTCCTTTGCGAGTATGTATGTCTCTTGTAAAATCTCTACAAAAACTAAAAACATTTTGTATTTTTCATGCTCCCCCAAAAGGGTAAATCCTAAAACTTAGGTCTGCAATCAGTTTAAAGTTTTGCCAAACATATGACCATTTTGCATCTAGGAAATCTAACGCAAAGAAAGTTTCTCACAGGGGGACAAAACTACTTTTGGTTTTCCTGTTAAAGGGTAGGGTACTGCCTTAGGTTAGCTGAAATCCATTCAAATATTGCCGCATTTGCGGCTGAGTACATCAGTTTAAAACACGTGGGAAGTGCTGTTTCCAGCCATCTGGAGGGGTTTTAAAGCCCCAAATTTTCTTGTACGCTCCGCGCAAACTGATGGTGGCGCTCCGCTTAGATTCAAATATTGCCGCATTTGCGATCTACGTCCTTCTGAAGTTTACAATTTTTCCCAAGGGAAAAGGATATACCGCTTCCCTTAAGTCTCATCCCCAGGCCACAGATCAGATGTGCCCAGTTTTGGGGTCCCTAAAAAGTGTATGTATTACCATTTTTCGTAGATTGATTTTTTATTCTCATTATTTGAGAAGTCGCAGACATGAGATTCGTATTTCTAGGCTGGGTATATCCAGCTTAAAACACGTGGGAAGTGCCGTTTCCGGCCATCTGGAGGGGTTTTAAAGCCCAAAATTTTCTTGTACGCTCCGCGCCAACCGATGGTGCCAAGCCTGACCTTCGGAGGTACTAAGCTCCCCACTTGTTTCCTAGGCCCCCCAAAAATCCCATCCTGGCTACGCCTCTGCATTCCCAGGTGCGGTTTATCATAATATTATTTTTTTTACATCTCAAATGTTTTTAAGGACGAACCTCAGTTACTGATTGCTGGATCGGGGAAGAATATATGAAAAGTGCCTTGTCAACGCCCTTTCGCCTTCCTTTCTTTCTGATTTCACAGCTCTAGGGTAATACATATCACCGTATTGATTCAACTTACTGAGTTGTGGGAACTCTTAAATAGCCTTGGTAGTGCCATTTCCAGCGATCTTGGAGGTGTTTTGGGCCAAAATTTTGGGGCGTTCCGAGTCGTCATGGTGGCGCGAAGCGCTGAGAGTCTGCCTATCGCCCTCCATGACAATGCCTTAGGATTTTCCAGGGTATCTGAAGAAGTTTTTCAATTTTCAAAATTATATTGATGATAATCTCATGCTGCATGACGTAAAATAGTTTGTAGAACGCGCAAACAAACTCATTTTCCAATGATTATAGCTTAATGTAGTCATCCAATGGTAGTGGTACATTTCATCTGGGAGTTTTCTGACCTTTTTGTGGATTTGCTCATTTTTGGTGAAAATTTTATTGCAAACGAAAGTTCAAAATATCGACGGCTTTGATTCTGCTTGTAAGCCTGGGAAAGGCCATTTTCGGCTGTCTGAGGGGTTGCGATTTTTCACAATTTTCTGTACCCTCCGCGCCAACTGATGGTGGCGCTCCGCTTAGATAGTCTTTCGGGCAGAATTACATTTTTCGGGCAGAGAATCCTCTGCCCCCCCCCCAACTGAAATGCTCCCGTACGCCTATGTCTATTTATTTGCACCTCATCCTACTGATTACATAATTACAAAAATCCTTCAAATTCGTTGTAGATTGGGCCACGTCCCCACCATACATCCCCGTCCCTCTTTGCTGCACCATTGGACTCACATAGATCCTTGCGGATGTAACCAGACAGCGTACACTGCAGACGGACGAACTACAGTCCACGGCAAAACAAATGAAACAAAATCGCTGGTACAGTTTCAAATGCACTCACAATCTCTCAAACTCTATTTGAAACCCCCTCTCCCCCTTTCAATGCTGTGTCCTATCTGGTAGTTAAAAAGTTGTAGCCAACATTGAAAGGGGAGGGGGGACGGTGACTTTAACTTTTGTCGGGAGTGTAGCTTGGAGGCGGGGTGGCAGGAAGAGGTAGTAAAATGCATTCATGCAGGTTGGTATTTTCTATCTTATACAAGGTAGAGGCCTGAGGTATTTTCAGTAACATAAGGATTCGTCTCTTGTCCTTCTCCCCTTAACCTAACACCAAATCCAATTTCGATCTTATTCCGATTCCGATTCCGTGTCTACTAATTCCGTTTCAATTCTTAGTCCGGTACCCCCTTTTCCAAGTCGAGACCTAGTCCATCAAATTATGTACATTCATGAAGTAAAATTAACCCCGGGGTTGGTCATAGGGTAGACAGAGTTCTAGAATGAATTTTACATTTCCATTATATGAACAGTTCTCTTATAAAAGTTAATGCAATTTTCACTCCCCTGTTATCATAGAAAGAACGATGGTTCACTAGAAATACCGTACGGTACCGTACAGGGCTATGTCGAGTCCTGAACATGGCTTCCCTGTTCTTAACTGGTGACTGACTTGTTTCACCTGTACTATAGGCAAACTATTCTTGGTAACTAAACTGACTATGCATTTTCCACATCAACACACAGTGGCGTCCCCAACCTTTTCGTTCTAGGGGCACTAGAGGGGCACAAGAACGTTGCAGGGGACTTCTCTAAAGATACTAATGGCGCCACCGAGAGCTGAGGGCTGGATCCTAACGGGTGGGTTCCAGGGACCCGCCCAAAGCCCCTGGTGTGTCGATTCCAAATCATATTTATTCAGAATCACGCCCATACAAAACAAATATCTTAATTGTGTTACCATATATTTCTTTAACCAACATATTTAAAACTCGTTTTAATATTTATCAAAGCGTACCTCGAGATGAAAGGGTGTCAGATGTTTTGTATTTCTCTTTGGTATTTTCTGATAACGATCATTAAATATGCCGCTGCGTTAATATGTCAGAGTGTTATTTGCCTCTGTCACCACCCTCGACGGCTGTACCAACAAAATCAGCCAGTGTGCCGACAAACACTCCAAACGCTCCGAAAGAAAGAAACCGCACCCTTCCCCCCCCCCCCCTTATTTTAACCTAGTGGAATAATGGTGTCTTGAACAGCTGGAGTTGTACACAAACTTTCGAACCCCTATATACCCGAGCCACTAGATTGATTGATATATACCTTGGGACTATTGGTTCTCGCTGTAAATACCGTTCCGAAAGCCATAACAGGTTGTCCCAAATTTGTTACTGACCAGTTATACCTGCATGACTGTAGGTCTACTACTCTTGATAACTAAACTAAATATGACGTTTCTAGAAATACGCCATATTACTTTAATGTCAATCAGGTCCTTATAGACAGGGGAGGGGGAGAGCAAGGAGAGAAGGGTCTTTTAAAACTTTTTCCCTCTTAAAAGCTTCAAGTCCCCATTGAAAAACAACATCATATTTTTCATTTGTTGCCATGGTGTGTGTGCCTCTTAAATGAAGACCAAATTTTAAAGGATTCAAAGAAGATTTACTTGGTCCAAATTAAGGAAGAAAGTTTTAATATTCCATTTTTTACTACAGATAAAAGCTATGGCTGATTTCGTATTAAATCATTCGTTAGGTCTATGGTATTTTGAACTTTTGGACACATTGTGAAACACCCGTTTATGCTTACTCCATATTGTACCGTACCCTGCATTTTTATGCCATTGTATATATGTAAACATGTGCTGTACTGATGTAAACAATCAAACTACAACTTGTGTTAATATAGGCCCTACACTGTAGATAGGAGTTGGCTGTTCTGGGGCTGTTCTCCTGTGAGGAGATACCAGAAAGCTAAGTTCACAGGAATTTGTGATATGAATACTGACAATAACAGCAAGCCAAAGAGCTAAATACAATAGATTCTCTGAAAGTCTATTATAGTACATGGCCCAGTATTAACTTTTTGAAGCAAAGGTGGGTAAGTTCAGTTTTAAAAAACTCAAACCAGGGATTACTGTAATCGCCATTCACAAACTGATAATCCCGGACCAAACGGTTTGTCTTGCCATTCAGCACAATACCCGGCCTAAGCAGGGAATAACTCAGCTCACAGCTTCATTGAATGGGATGCCATTCCACAATGCTTGAACTTGGTACACCCCATCTAGCATACTCTGATAAATTTCTCATACAATCCTTGCACCCATAAGGGTTATTTAAGTCGCAGTTCAGCAGGTCTCCTACCCTCCCAACTGACTGTCAAGGGTATTTATTTCAGCTAGTGTCAAATATAGCATGATGTACATCCATGCTCTCTACACTCTTCCAAAAGCAAAAGACTTTTTTGAATCTGATGCCAGAAAGAAGTGGTTAATCACACCTTCCCAGTTAACATTCCCAAGTGGGCCCCAACTGGGCCCCTGCTGGTTCCCAGCTGTGGCCAATCTGTGTTGGTCAGGTGTTCCCATTTGGGTACCGACTGGTCTAGCCCATGTGGGCTGGAGTCGGGCCCCATCTGCCTTGTTGTTTCAAGCTGACAAAATGTTACATAATGCTGCAGGATTGCTAAATTGTTTGTGCACTCATTAGATTTGTCAAGGGCAACATTATTATGAGAATTAAATTCGCAACTTTAGAAGTATCAACATCGCCTTAATACGCCTGTCATACATTACAAAGAAACAAGTTCGTTCAATCACCAGCATTTGAGTCAGTAGTGGAACTAGTGCGCTGGGGGTCAGGATGTTCGTCCACCAATATTTGCTCTACTCATTTCATATGCGTTACCATTTTTCACTAGTCTAGATTTTTCTCATTAAAAATTGCAGACGTGAGATTGATAATTCAAGGCTTTTATAGGCCTTCATGCAGTTTCGGACCGTTAAAACACTGTGTAATTTAGTGCCGTTATCAACCATCTGGATTGTTTAAATGTATTGTAAAGTCAAACATTTTTGTACGCCGATGGTGGGGACTGGCCGCTCCAAATGAAGGTGGCGCTTGGCTTTGACAGTTCTACTCAACACCCCACCCCGAATTATTTCCATTTAGTTGCGTTTGTATATATTTTACAAACATACTTAATACCATTGTGAAATTATGGGTTGCTACAGTCAATTCCCGACTAGCACCCAGCGGCCCCTAACAAATCCGCCCCTACAAAGTGGCCCCGATAAGAAATGGACTGACAAACTCGTCATTTAAAAAAAATGTTCCTTTCAAAGCCGGCCTCTGAAAACTCACCTCCCATGACACACTAGTTCTTAACAAATTCTCACTGATAAAAAACAGTCCATTTTGTAAAAACAGTAATACTTAGACACGTTTGAGAACTTTAAACCGGGGAAACTTTCCTTAACCGATGGCCCGGCCACTTTGCAAAGGGATGACTTGACTGGAACCCACGAATGAACTACAGTAAAATGATTATAGTAGAACAACTTATTTCAGTGGGTCCTACAAGAGATAATGTTTCATAATTATATGGAACAATATGTACTATACATTGTTACCACATTTCAGATATTACAAGACATCAAAATTGTTTTCTTCCTCCTCCCTCATATTGTAGGCTTCCGAATTGGTCACGAATTATTTCCCCAATGCTTACGCATAACACTAAGCACAAAGGCAGTAGGGCGGTTCCATTTTTAATGTACCATTGTTAGCACTGCTGCTATAGTAAATCGGCCTACTCGCGTTTGGCTTGAAACCTCTCGGGATACTTGTACTTAGCCTACAGTAGTCAAAGTGATGCCGTAACGTCAGAAAATGTTACATTAATAAAAGAAAATAAACCCCGACAGATGAATTATCCTACAGTAGTACGTACGGTACAGAAATCTTCGCGAGTTGTTTACGAACAGGAAGTACTACGAACCAACTTGAAAAAGATTGTGACGTTTCAGTGACGCTGCTGTGACAAAAGCCTGTATTTCCAGCGAAGATGAGAATAAAAAGAAGAAACATCAGTCATAAAGAAAATTTTGCTAAGAGACATGCAAAAATGATTCCAAATTTCACCTGCAAATGTTTGATCAACATAAATCTCCTCTGCTCCCACTACATCTGGCTGAAATTTTAACTGCAACAATTCCACTGTAACGTGTGGCAGTTGGAGATGTTCAAGCTATATAAGACAGCCGATTATATAACCTGCGCGGCACGTTGACGCCAAACCGGACGGTAGTGTTCACACATGGTCCTACTCTGATTGCACTGGGAGGAGAGTGGTGTTCCTCCCCAATGTATCGCCGTTCCCCGAGGGGAGTCCCGAGGGAAGGTTGTTGTCGTATGCAAAGCACGCTGAGCGTCACTGTATGCAGAAGAGTACTAGAGAGGCGCTGTTGTAGTTGACAGGATACGGCCGGCCAGAGACCTTGAACGCTTGGCTTCAGTCTTTTGTTTGTTCGTTTGTTTGTTTTTCCTTTTCCATTTTCGAAAAAGCGCCACCTTTTATAAAATTCGAAAACTCAAGAACAACACGACTGAGAAAGATACAAGAAGTCTTTAAGTTTGACTTGAAAAGTCTGTGTATGATCGCCCCATCATTTCTAATTACAAACAAATACGCTACCGTTCCATGCATCTAGTTCGTGGGAACGACAAAGCAATTCTTTTTTTTGTAGGGAAAATCTGTGCATAGTATGTTATACTCATTATATTCAATTGCCCACAAAATTGAAAAAAAATAACAGCTTTCGACCCAATTTCTTTTTCTTTTTTGTACAATTTGGTCAACAGGTTATGAAAATCAGGTCAACTATCCCTATTTATTTGACTCTAGCCATGAATTATTTAACCGAAACTATTTTTTTGACAGAAATTGAAAAAAAATGAAATTCCGAATCTTTCTTTGATACTTTACAGGTAGAAATTCCGCCTACAAGTTTGGGAAATAACAAAGGATGCCAGATCGCTTTGAATTTTCGGGGATCACTTACTGACCGGCGTATCTCAGCATATACTTCAATATTAGGAGAATAATGGACTATGTAATTATTCACTTCTTGGGTGAGGTAGGATGGGTGACAATTCCCAGAAATCTACATTGACCCCGAGTTCTTGTGCAGAGGCAAACGCTACATTTCTCATGTTCCGAGCTCTCATTGCATACAAGGCCATAATATTTAATCACAACTCTCTTTTCTGATTGCAAAGCCCAAATGTACAAGTTCAACGGTCAAATGGGGAACCCCTCCCACTACAATAGACTTATTATAGACACATTTACCGGTTGATACAAAATTATGTTGCATTTGAGTTATGAATCTTTCACAAGGTACAAAAAGAGGACAGAAATAGTATTAATTCCAAATCCTGTCTATTTGAATCACGCCAATACGAAGAAATATCCAAGGCTCATTGTCTGACTATATCTCTATGCAGCAAACATATTTAAAACTGGTGTAATAACCTTTAATTAAAGTGTCATTCAACATGAAAGCGCTTCAATTTTTTTCTCTCTCCCTCTCTACTTTCTGTTAACGATCATTAAATTAGAAGCGGCCTTCTAACTGCCTCACTGTTTTTCTACTTTCCACTCTGGACGGTTGTAACGACAAAATCAGCCAATGTGCCGACAAACACCCCAAAATCTTAAAAAGGTGAGAGTCGAACGCCCCTAGCCCCGCACTTAGTTTGCCCTATGGAAGTTACCATTTTGCGTCAGACAGCTGGGATTGCATACAAATTTTCGACGCCCCACCCGGCCACATTATCATCAGGATCAATATATATCGACGGGCAGATGGTTCTTACTGCCACACCGGTACCGTTCAGACCCAGTATGGCTCCCCGCCCTTAATTGGTTACTGACCTGTTATACATGCATAACGTTAGGCATTCTACTCTTGATAACTAAATACTGACTACTGTATGCAGTTTCCACGGTTACACCATAAAAGTATAATTACCGTCAAATCAGGCCTTTAGACTGGGAGGGGCGGGGAGAAAAAGGTCCCTAAAATAATTTTCCCCTTGAAAACTTCAAGTTGCCATTTAATTAGTATACTTTCCATTTGTTGTTATGGTACCTGTATGTGCAATTGAAATAAAGATAAAGTTTTATTATTCTCTGGCTCCTTTGAAGGGTAAAAAGCAAACTTACCGTCCATATTTAGAAAGAAAGTTTGACGGAATACTTCATTTCTTTACCATTGATGGATGCTTTCGCTATGATTTCATATTAAATCATCGTTAGGTCTATGAAGTATGTATTTTGAGCCGATGCACCCATTGTGCAACAACCACTGCTGATAGTGTGTACCCAACAATTGTGCTGTAAGCGGGTTCCCTTGAACTAAAAGTTGTCTTAATATGCCCTACTGTGTGTAGTAATTGGTGTGGTTGTTCTCCTATATGAGGAGATAACAGAAAGCTAAGTTCACATGGATTAGTGCTAAAAATACTAACAACAATAGCAAACCAAAGAACCAGATACAATAGATTATGAAAGTGGCAGTTAACTTAATAAAGTCCCCGTGATAAAATACTCAAACCTGGGATTACTGTAATCGCATTGACAAACTTAGAATCCAGGACCAAAATATTTTTTGCCAGTCAGCACATCGTCGTAAACTAGAAGGAACACAAAAAACAGCTATTGGGATGCCATTCCTCAATTTTAGAACTTGTGATCGCTAGGCTTAACTAAGATGCTGTAAATCATAATAAAGTTTCCTATAGTAATTGAAGGGTGGAGTTTTATAGTAAAAAGAGGGTGGAGTTGGCTTGGTGGTTTGAGCGTACTGCCTTGCATGCTGAAGGTCCACGGATAAAATCACGGTGGAACCACTTGGAAATTTTCCGGGGTCTAAAATTTAGCTGGTCAGCATAGCTGTTCACAGTGATGCTGAGGGGGTTTAAAATGTGGTGAATTACAAAATTAGGTATTTGGTTGTCCGTTTAAAGAAGTCCCATTCAGGAAGTTGTCCGCTTGCTCAGTTCAGCTGTTGAGCAGTGGTGCAGAGCAAATAACCTCCACCCCCACCCAGCCTTTGGGAACATGGCCAAAGGCTGGGGATACGCTCACGTCCGTCGGATGGTGACGTTAAAGGGCGGTCCTGGGAGCAGGATTGGGAGCGATTAGAACACGCCTGCGTCGTTACCTCTGAGCACTAGTCGAAAAGAGAAGGTGAACTTCGCCGGTGTTCATCCACGCTCACTCTGAAATAGGGCCCTCGATTAGCCGAAATGGCTTCCTGACCCTCAAAACGTTAAATTAAAATTAAAAAATTAAATTAACTGATACAATTCTTACACCCATAAGGGTGATTTACGTGGGAGTTCAACCGATCCCCTACCCTTCCAATCGACTGCAAGAATATTTGAATAAATTTTATCATGAGTCAAATATAGCATGGTAAACATCCCTGACCTCTTCAATCTTCCAAAAGCAAAACACCCTTTTGAATCTCGTGCCAGAGGACAGGGGTATAATCCTAAATTGGGCGGGCCATTCTTAGAGATCCTTTGATATGCCCTATAAAATACTCTTGCATGACTTGAAAATTTAGTGTGGAGCCACAGATCTGATGCTAATCAGGATCAAGTTAGATAACTGATAATTAAAGGCCATATTTTCTCACCCTAGACAGTTCCAACTCTCCTAAATTACTTACTCCCCCTCCCCCCCTCCCACAACTGTCTAAACACATCGTCATCATCCAAACTCAACTCTCAGTTTATCGCTTCAGGGTAAGTATGCGAGGCCCATTATGTAATCAGAACACTCTCAGTATAGTACCTGTTGTGTAATATGGACAACAGTACTTTGTATTTTTCATTTTGCTGTCAATCAAAGAGCTGTACTAATTGAAAATTTCTGTAGACTACTAATAATATTGTAGTTGGCCTTTAAACAAATTAAAGCAACACACTTCCGTTTCAAAATTTTTCCTCTGAGAAAAAAGAACTACGTGGAGATGGGTTGGTCCAAGGGATGGGGATCCCCTTCCTTAGACCACTCCCCACGTTACACTCTAACAACTACTCCCGTGGAGCAATCCTTGCTATGCGCCTGTTTCGTACACATGATTGTCAGGGATAAGATTGCTTCGTGCTGACAAAATGTTACACAGTGCTGCAGGATTAATGCTGATTTTTTGTGCACTTCTTTAATTTTTTTTTATAGTTTCTGAATTGATTTTTTTTATTTTTTTCTTACTTTGTTTTTTCTTTGATCCATTTTTTGTATTTTGATGCATTTTGTTGTATCACTCCCATTTGTTATATTTTTATGTATTTTTCAAGTCTCAATTACATCTCGTCGAGGTGAAAAAGGGAATAAATGAAACTGGAACTGAAACTTTAAAGGTGACAGGCTGAATCATTAGAGTTCTCAAGAACAACTTCAATATGAGAATAAATTTGCGTCTCTGGAATTATCAAAATAGTTCATACGCCTGCCATACACTAAAAAGAACAAGTTCGCCGGTTCCGACGTTCTGCATGCGGTATTTACATGATCACTGGTGGTAGAACCGAAGAGTTTGGGGCGGGGAGAGAGAAAAGTCCGACATCAGGTGCAAAAGGGACCAGACAAGTTGCTCCCAAACGAAGTCTTCCCAACGAAGTTGCCCATTACAAAGTCTCCTCCTTGAAACGTTCCCCATCCCCCCGAATTTACCCTATGTAACAAAGTCGCCCTCTCAGTTCCAAAAGTCGCCCTCTGATTCAAATTAATCTAAAGTTTTATTCTTTTATGGAATTATGACGAATGTGAAGGGAATTGCTTTGCCCGCTCAATGGGCAGGAGGGTTGAACCAATAGTTTAGAGTACACATAGTATTCACTGGCCGAGGTAAGGTCGACATGTTTTTTTCAGTGGACCCTACAAACAACGATGCTTCATACATGGCACAATGCGTACAGTGTTATGGTAATTTACATACCTAAACTTTTTAACAGCTTTTTCACCTGGTTAATTATAAACCACAAATTTGTCTGTTTTTCGGCAGTCCCCTCCCTGCAATGCCCATCATATGATGAAAATTGGTCATGAAATTCCCCATAGCTTTTTTAATATCAGCGAACGAAAGCTTGTGGCCTCGGGCCTCTAACAACCTGCATAGCTTTCTATTCCTGTTAGTATGTGAGAGAAATCCTGACTCGCTGGTACGCCCGAGTCGGTCCGGGTAAATGTTTAGCAGTATAGTACTAATGGTATGAGGTTTTCCTGCTCAGTTTAAGTCAGGCCCTCCTCAGCTGAAACCCTCATATCACTCAGCCACTCCTTTAACCCTCACAAAAATGACTCTTGATTCGCTACCAATGAAGAGACCTAACGCTTATAGTCTTGCCTCAAACCAAAAGGCAGTTCGGGAACAGTAGGTCTATCGTGAGATCAGTATGGTGTACGTCATATTCCGGTGACAAAATTCATCAACTTCAAAATATGCAGAACAATTTTCTCTTTCAGAAGTTGAAAACTGCAACAGCTAATATCGTTCGGAGGATACAATTTTTTATGGCATTTGGTGTATCATGGGACATTGTGATGTCATCGTGGCACATTCACTCATATATTCTTGTATTGACTAGTTCATATTACCAGTCGAATCTGATCATTTTTCGGCCTCTGTGATTAAGTCGATTGAATGGGTGGTTATTGACAAGAATATAAAAAGAGGAATTTTCCCAGACATTTCAGAAACTGTGTTTAATTAAACTTCTGTAACCTTTAATGCTGACCAGGCAGCCGAATCATCTTTTAATTGGCAAACACATTTTAAAAGAACAGAAAATCTCTTGGTACAGAGAGTGAATGCAACTTTTCCAGAAATTAAAGGATTCTAATGCAATAATTCGACACGCGTCCATCACACATTCGTATAAAGGTGTGGGATACCGACCCAGTACCCATTATCAGAAAAAAAATTAATTTAGGCCTACACGGACGTTTGGTAGATAAGGGACCGTGAATTAGTGCAGGGCGTATGATAATTTGTCGTTCGGAAGAAAAATGGATTTATTTAAATATTTTTGTATCGACAATCTTATCTTACATGATGGCATGCGTTTAGGATTCTTTAGGCAAACCGTCCGTTCTGGGCTGGCTTCGGGTTGCTGAATCCCTAACAACATCTTGGCCTCCTCGTCGAGAATATCCTTTGACTTCCCTTTGTCGAATCGGTTTAGCGGTTTGTAAGATAAATTTAAAATTTCCAAAAGCTGATCAACTTGGTGTGCTATAGTTACAATCGATAAAACAGGAAGTTGCCAATCCACCTATAAACAGTGTGAGAACAAATGATCCAGTGAACTATAGCTATAAAACTAGATGACCGAGAAACAACACTTTCCGCATTAGATTAGAATGAAAACTAGTGTTGCTTTTATTCTTTTTACGTGGAATGACTACATAGAACTTTATGAAAACTTCAACATTTTGAGACCAGCACTTACCATTATAAATTACCGTAGTGTTAAAGTAACCTATAAATGTCTGTGATGTTAAATATATTTACATGTCTCAGCATAGTTATTATAATAACTATGGTCTCAGCTAGTATTGCAGGTCATGCTCAGAATGTCAAGAGGGTAAACGCGTTCACATGCGTACGGACGGGAGCATTTCACTCAGGCTAGTTTTGGAGAGGATCCCACACAAGATTCTCTGCACGAAAATACAATCGTGGGCACAAGACTTGAAGAGGAGCGCAAGACAATAGCAACCGTCAGACAACCGAAAATGGTATTCACCCGGCTTGTATATATGTAGAATCTAAGCAAACTAGTTTGTCATCGAATGCCCGCAACTTACTAACCAGCGCCCGCACCATCGGTTGGCCAGAGCATAGAAAATTTTGAACATAGGGACGTGGCCTTAAACAGCCAGAATTCACGTTGCCCGGAGACTGGAACGCCACCATTATAAGTTAGTGTGGAGCGTTCAGAAAATTTTGGAAATCCCAGTCCCTCAGACAGCCGGGACTGGTCATTCCCCAGGACTTGTAGGCTAGCAGATTTCAACTTGAAAGTCGTTGAATGAAGCTTTCTTCATAACTTTTTGCAATAAAGTTAAATCAACAAAAAGAATGAAAGAGTCAACAATCAAAAATTTGCCAAAAAACTGCTGGGGTTCAAATTTGGTGTAAAGAAGGGTTAGGTCAGAACACTTGCGCAAGTCACGGGGGCCGGGGGGTCGAGGTTACTGAGAGCCCCCCCCCCCCGTGACCCAACCTTGCAATGTAAAAACACCTATCAAATAGCGGCTTTTCTCTCTATCCGTAGACTTTTCCCTCATGTCGGGCCCCAAACTCCCCTCACTGATGACACCACCCCCCCCCCCATGACACAATCCTGGGTACGCGCCTGAGTGGGTCAAAAGGAGTAGTAATGCCCAGGTTCTAACCAATTGGTGTGGAAGAAGGGAAGAATTGAGGGAAAGAGCTTACTACTAGTAGTCCTAGGCTATAATTAAGGTCAGTCGGTTTTCTGAATGCGATTATTGGAAATTCTCAACATCCGCGTTAATTTAACACGGCATTACGTAAGAAAATGGCCTTATTTTTGTTTCATGAAGTAAAACAAACTTCAAACTTTTCGGAAGGCGGCCAGGCGCACCTGCCTCTAAATCCGTCCCTGGGTAAAATATGCCTTGTCCGCCTGGACTTAGACCAATTGGTTACTAGAAACTCAGCCGTAAGTACAAAGGCTGATGGAGACTGCAACCGTATCGATCGATTTGAGAGGGTGGATACTACTATTCGGTCCTGCAGGTGACTGAACACAACCTCAAGGCCGGTGACGTAGTTTTTTTGGGAAGCTGTCCTAGGACAGAAAAATCTGGTTATGCGCTCGGTTTTTTTGGTCTGATGCTAGCTGAAATGGTCCGTGACGCATACGGACACTATACACGCACGTAAGTGCAGAGAGTTCACACTCCGAACAAAGATGCACGAATACGTACCAATACAACTCACCACAACCTACTCAGTGCACTACTGAGCGGACAGCGAACGATAACGCTACGCTGTGGAGCGAACCAAATAACGGCTGTACGGAAGTTGATAAGTGCCATCTCGACGGTCGGAGGGTTTCTTCGAACTTTCAATGGTCATTTTCGAAAACATTTCGAAAATGGTTTGGGGGATATCGAGGGTGATTCATGTAGGGGTGAGTCCGTTCTATCGCTATGCTTCTGCTGACCGGGGGGGAATTGGTACTGGGGCACCACAGCCCCGAAAAGGTCCGAAAATTTATTTCTATAAGGTGGGGCTATGGTTGGGATGGGTACGTTACTTGCAAGGATGGCCTTTTCGTGGAACCGGGACCCTCTATATGTTCACAACTTTATTACGATAAAAATGAAATAATGCACTTTTTTCGCATGTAAAGTTTTGAATTAATAACGAACCCACATTTTGCGCGATCTTAACAGAACAATGCCAGTCAAATTGGGCACCACTATAACTTTTAGGGTAATTCGTTCTCACTTGTTCTCTAGTTTTTTTCCGTGTGGTTTCATTTTTATTCCACCTTAGGGTGGTCAGGCACAATAGACCTATTTTCTGTCGTCTATGTACTTTGGGCTAAAGGAACGACTGGCGGGAAAAAAATAATGCCTCCATGGTACTGTTCTTTGTCCATATTATGTGTGTATGGGACTATGATTTGGGTTTTTTTTTTATTTGTTTTTGGTTTTGTTTTTTGTTTTTGTTTTTTTTTTCTTTTTGTAAAGGGGTCTACTAGCACAAGCTTTACTTCCTCAGTCCTCCTCCACCGCCTTGTTTAAATGTTGTATCATTTCGTATTTAAACTGTGGAAATAAACTCAAACTCAACTCAGATATTATCCTGGTTTTGCCGTAACGGCAGGCCGGTTTTGCGATGTGTGTACAGGGCACTTGCAGAGATTCCGAGCCCACAATTACCCAAAGGTGGCATACTAATGAAAATGCTAAACTGTGGAAACTCTCAGTTGTAGGCTAAGTGAAAACCCCAAAGACCTGACAAATCGCTTGCATAAGATTCATTCAATTTTTTGTGTGGATATTCACTGGGTTCCTTCGAGACAACTCTTTTATTGGTAAATGCATGGCAGCGGTGGTCGAACTTCCTCATTATGCGTTCTTAACGGATATCCTGTCTTGTAGTTAGAAAGGTAGCATCTTTGTGCGAACAGGGAGGTGTGATCTAGTTACACCTCCCTGGTAAGATGGGGTAGAATTTAAGGCCGCAGATACTTTGAAGTCAGTCGCGTAGCAACAGAGCGCCTAGGGAGGGGCCAAGCTCCCCCCCCCCCCCCGATGTTGTTCAGACTCCCCAGACTTTTTGGGTCCTGATAAACATTGTTCCTCTGGCATTATGTATGTCACGTATGTCACTTATGTCACTTGAAAATTCGGCCACAACAACGACAGAGAGACAATAGTTTAAGGTCACGGGGTCAATAGCCTACGGAAGCTGATGAGGGGCGTGCTACGTCCGCAAATATGCCCCGAATGGAGCACAACGGTAAAGGGTTAAGAACGCCTAAAATTCAAAATTGAAACAAGGGACTGCATGCGTAGTATTAGATAATGCCACCGCCTAACCATTTTCATTCATTAATTTTTCTGTGCGTCTCCAAACACAAGAAATTGACAATTAACTTGTATTAGGCAACAATCCTCGACAAAAAAAGGTGGGAAAAACAAGCAAAACAGGCAATGAACGGATCATTATCCCCCATCACGCCCCCATTCAATCTTGTGGCGGCCCAAGGCGTCCTGAAACTTTAACCTTGATACGGGATCGGGGTTTGTCCCATCAGGGACTTGCAACTCCCTGGTCCCATGTATTTTTGTCGAGGATTGTAGCTAGCGTAGCCATAGACATCTTTTATGCATGTGTGTGCTGTGTGGGGTAGGGTGGAAGTAGAAGTTTTACAAATGAGTCAAGATATTGTACAGTAGTTACTAAAATTTTCTTTGTTTTGTTCCTACTAATATATTTTTTCTTAAGACAGAAAGAAATAGCCCTGGTTTTATTTCTTTACTTGGAAAAAGTCAAGACCAAAACAAGAGAGTAAAAGCATACAGTTGATTTTAAAAGCAAGCAAATCCCCCCCCCCCCTTAAGGTCTCCATACAATAGCAATTTCAATGGGAACTTAGAGTGGCAAATCATGATTTTGATTAGGCATAAATCAAACTTTATACAAATAAAAACCATGAGTCATTCAATTGAGAAATTTTGCATTTGTTTTTCTTGACATGTGTGTGATTAATTAAACATAATTGATGTGCAGGTTTTAGATTTTCGTAGTTTAAATCAAAGGACCAATCCTCTGACCCCAAACTACACTTCTTGTGTGGGGTAACAGAAACTCCGACTCAATTGGCTCGGCATTTTGATTGACTGCTAATTCAAACAGTGCAGAGCAAAACAGTGCAAGACACCAAAGCTTGTATTGCACAGCATTAACTGCGCCGAGAGTGTTTTGATTACATACATACTCACCCTGAAGCAATAAACCAGGCTGAGATTGTGTCTGGATGAGAATTAATTTCAGACAATTGCGGGAGGGGCTAAGTTAGAAGGTTAGGGGCATTGGTACTGTTTGGGGTGAGAGAATTGGGCCTTTAAGGCATGCATGGTAAGACTATTTTCAAGTATAAAACAGTTAAATGGCCAGCTGGTGCAATAAACGGAGGAACAAACGACGCTTTGACGCAGTGGAGAACCTTTTCGACCACCCTATTTAGACTCTAGCTGTCAAACAGGTCCCTTTTTGGCATGTAGTAAACATTCATAGTGGAAGTATAAATTTCCAACCATGTGTTTCAAAAAATAAGGGATATTTAGCTGAAATTAACAGGGCCGAAGACACTGAGAAGTTCCATTTCCGCAATCTGAGAGGCATTTTTAGCCAAAATTTTCTCTGCACACTATGCGCCGACCAATGATGGCGCTCCGCTTAGAAAGTGTTATTCCTGCTTGCCCCCCCCCCCACATCAACCTTTGCCCCCTCCCCCCCTCCTCAGACCCCAACTGAAAAAGTCTGGTTACGCTACTGCAAATCTGCAATGAACAGCGCACTACTTAAGATATTAGGCTCTATAGAATAGAACAGTAATTTGTGCACAATACGATTTTACCAATGCACTTGGTTGTTATCTTCAACCATTCTCCTTCAAGACCTAGAAAATAGTGTCATTTATTCCATTGAAAGAGAAAATGGAAAGGTAAAAAATTGAAAACGCCCAGCAACAATTGGGGGAAAAACAAAAGAAGTTAGCTGAGACTTAGAAAAATGATTTAGTCATCACTCAGTTTGATACGTATGCATGGAAAAAGGAAGTTAATTTTCAATGCTCCCAGCTCTACCGTCCGTTGTTGGTAATCCTGCATTCTGATTGGTTGAGCAGAGATCTGTTGTTTCACTGCTCACGGTCAATAAACGTAAAGAAAGTGATAAAGGTAAAGTTTTTCACACATTTTCAGTGGTAGGAATAAACCACATTTGTCTGATCATTACTGTCTCATAAGCCGTCTTGACTCCAAATTAGCAACATAATGGACTCGACTTCGCCTCGACCCTTATTTTGCCAACTTGGAGTCTAGACGGTTTATTATTTATTATAAATGCGACTTATCCCTTAAATATCGGTACCACCACTTCATTGAGATTTTAAGTCAATTTGAAATATCCTGCAGGTGCACTTTCGTTTTAGTGTTTATGTAAAATGAGCCTATGCTGGCATGAAGCAGTTTACTCACCCAAAATGAACAGAATTCAAGAGATGAACATATCGCTCTAATATGGTTTCAATAAAAATGGTTGTTCTGTTGAAAAACATATTTTAAAGGTATTTCATGAAAAGCACTATTAGCTATATGATCATAATACTATGGAAAGGTGTAGCTACATACATCCAATAGGACTTGCCATCGGACGGCTCTTTACAAAAATTAAGGGGTAAAATAGTCATCTGGGGGACTCGATCTACATGCAGTGCAGCGAGATTAGGCATTTAACATTTCAAAAGAAATTTACACTTTTCAATGGCAGAAGAAATCCCTTTTTCGACTTTTGGTACATACTTTCAACGTTTATGTAAAAAAGCACAGGAGGGTTGTTCGTAACTCCCCCCTCCCTTGGTGACGTCCATGGATCTTGCGGGTATGAAAATTTTATATATTTTAATGCGTTGCGTTCGCCTGCTTCAAAAGGACCTTAAGCTAGGAATGACAATATGACAATGATACTGATAAATCAGTTCCCATTATCTCTGATAGCACAGGAACCGGTACCTTCCATGTATCCCTACGGCACCCTTAATCCCCACACCAGGATGACACTCATTCAGTGAACTAAAAGAGGCGGTAATTAACCCTGGGTGTCACCTATCAATCAGGGGCACGCCACTTGTTCTCTCTCGTTTTGCTTAAACTGGTGTTCCCTATTTATTTCCCCAATGCCACAATCTCATCGTAAAAAAAAAATGAATTTGGATATATTTTAGTCCGCCAACCCCCCCCCCCCCCCCATCCTCACAATTATTTTGTCCGCTCAAGATTCGCCAGAATCGCGTCACTGCGGTCCTGTAATATTTTGTATTTGGTCACACAATTTGTTATTATAGTATTTGGCCGGGAAAGAACCACCAAAAAAAGAATAATGTGAATTTTTTTTGTCGGCATCTTAATTGTCTCAGAATTCTGACTAAACAACTCAGAATCCTAAGAAAATTGAGATGCGAAAAAAAAAAAAAATCACCATTTTTTGTTGTCCCCTCTCGGCCACCGTACAAAATCGATCAGTGAAGCAGAGCAAAAAAGCTTCTATTTCGTGGGACCAAAAAAACTAGACCCGGACCAAAACATCTAGCTTTTCTTGTCCTAGGACCAAAAAAACTGTAAAACTCCAGTTTTTTTGGTCCCATCGGACAGGGGACCAAAAAAACTGCCACACCGGTATCTATAGAGGCTTTTCACATGACGTCATAATACTCTCCGGCGGCCATGTTGGAGTACATGTAACTACGTAGTAAACCACAAGGGACGCGCTTGCTCGTTGAATTGTACACACCGTGCGTGTCACAGTGCACACTGTGCAGTGCGTTCGGCACAAAGCCACGTGTATTTGGCATGAATGTCCTCCAGCATGGCGGTTCCGTGACGTAATTGCAAAGCCTCTATATTCGATTAGTTTGAGGATGTCCAGTGAGGAAACGGTCTTCATTGCTCCAACCACCACTCCCACTTAAAAAGAAATTTCCTGATTTAAAGAAAATATAAAACAATTACGTAAGTCTTATAAATTATATAATTTAGATTCAAGGAACTTATAAAATATATATTTTTAATATTTATAAAACTTTAAAAGTTAAAAATCTAGTTTTAGGATTTAAAAGTCAAATTAAGAGCATAATGAGGTAAAATTCTTAGGAACATTTTCGTCCACTCTATGACATTCGTAAGAAAATAGTGGAGATTTAGAACACACACAGCTTCTTGGTTACCGAGGCGTACTTCGAAACCGAACATTGAGTTAGGTTGGGCGGGATGAATTTGTTGTGAAGTTGAACTCATAAATTCAGTTTGGAAATGTAAAAGGTAGAACTCGGAGTTGTTTTTGAAAAACGGTGTGATGTATTTAGAAACGGTACTAACATGAATGATTATAATAACACTTAGAAATTGATTTGTCTTCAATTTCAACATACTAACACAACTAACGAGTAACGTTAGGCCAAACAGTGTAACACTAACAATAACGCTAGTACTCCGTGACAATAACAATAAGTTAGGCCTAATAAGTAGGCAGGTCCCAACGCCCAGGCAACCCCTTAAGTTACACATTGAAATGCACCATGGCCTAACAATAACATTAGGCCCAGGAAACATTTGGATCACTGATTCAAAGTAAACTTGTTGAACAAAGGCATCTGAAAAACTTGTATGAGGAATTTATTCATTTCTCAAATGTTTTTAGGAGAAATAGCCTAGGCTAAGTAAGCTAGGCCTAGCCTAGGGCCTAAGGCCTATAATTTCTTTAGGTGACAGAGATTTTGCGGACTGCTAAATTTTGGGTACCCTACAGGTGAAAGTTCTTCCCTTTCAAGTTTCAGTTCACTGAAGCAAAGCACCAGCCTGAGCTGTGAAAGAATCTACCAAACCAAATGAATTTTTGGCCACACTGAAACCAAAATGGGTTGGTACAATTCTATATCTTTTCCCAATTCAGTTGCATTTAATCCTCACTGTAGCCTCAATGCAACAAAGGTTGCCTCTTGAATTAGCCTATAGGATAAAACGCCCAATACTTGACTGCCCCCCAGAACCTGACCGCTTTTGGTTATTCATTTAGTCTCTTCTATTTCATAATAAAATTGTTAATAAATGTTGCAAAAATGAACTTGATTGTTTTTAATAATGGCATTCTGAACAAAGGTCATACCTTCAAATCTCTGTTGATGGCAGTTGCTTACAACGTGTGGATAATGATAAATTCCTGGGGATTCATATTGATTCTAAGCCCTCTTGGAATGAACATGTATGCAGTATTTCATCCCAGATTGTTAAGGTGGTTGGTATGTTAGGAAGACGTAAGTATATTTTACCTAAGAATGCTCTTCTTTCCATTTACTGTACCTTGCTTTAATCTACCCTTATCTTAATTATTGTTCCATTGCTTGGTCCAGTAGAAGTCATACTTTTTTCGATAAGTTAAATGTCTTACAAAAGAGAGCTATTTGTCACATCACCTGCTCCAAACCATGTGACCATACCAGTTCCTTGTTCAAGTCACTAAACATTCTGAAACTCTCTGATATTTTTAATACCAATACTGCCACATTCACCTATCGCTTGCTACACGACCTGCTGCCCAATCAATTTTCAAATTACTTTTCTCACAACTTCTCAGTTCATAATCACAACACTCGACAATCTGCATCCCTACATCTGGACACTATTCAAAGTTCTTTACAGCACAACTGCCTTTGTAATCGAGCCATTTGGCTTTGGAATTCCCTCCCGTCTTCTGTCATAGCCAAACAAAGTATCCAGTCCTTCAGGAAAAACATTTCACGCCATTTTATTCAAGACTACTAGGCTTCATCTCACATGTAACGCACTGAATTCATTCCGTAGGCTTCTTAGCATCATGTTTTGCCACTTTAAAGGTCTTAAGCATTTTGTTCTCCGCAGCCGGTTGTTGCTGGGTAGGGTGGGGTGTGTGGTTTGGGGGATGGGTTTCTAGGCTGGGAAAGATCTCTCTCTTTTTTTGACCTCTGCTATGTTTTGTAACCTCCCTTTTTTGCTACTGTATTAGTTTTTTTGTGTTTATCAGTAGTCTGCTTGTTGTTGTTGTTTTTTTTCTTCTCAGGGAGTGCATGTTTTCAAGCCCCCCAGGGTTTTTGTGTACTTCCTTTGACTTTTATATGTCCTTATATTCTTTTGTTCAGTTTATACTCTATATGTTTATGTTTATATGTGAAAGCGATAAAACAATAAACGAAACGAAACATATTCTTTGAAAGCAACCCTGTACTACCAATTGATGAAAACAAACTGCCCAAATTCCACAAAACTGAAACTCTATGTTAGTCATTGTTGTATATGGCAGGATAAAGTTCATAAAAGCCACTTTCCTTTAAGGATGTCTTCATTCACTCCTTAATTTTCGACTGATATTCAACATTGCTACATATAATTCAGACAAAATATCAAAGACTTTGCTTTTAAAGTACTGTAATTGCCAAAGAAATGGGGCTTACAAACTGAAAATATCTAATACCGTGTTCGCCTTCTGGGTTGATGAATTGAATACAAGTCATACTTAGTTGAATTCTGGGGTGCTGGAGTTCGAAGTTTTAGTGGCCCCCTTACTTCGATCCTTGGATATAACTTTTAATTTTCACATGGAATAGTAAGGACAAATAAAGCTAGAAAAGATAGTGATGGTAATATTCAATTTAAGTTAAAACTGTGGTAACTGGAACAGTATGTTCTTAAGCGGTTGGGTACTGGGCATTTTACCCATGGCCAAATAATTGATCAGTGGAAATCACACGTTTTCCTCCATTACTGTGGCTGTTATTAGCAGGAGCATGCCAGCTTACTCAGTGGTTGATTTACAGGAACCCTTAAGATATGGAAAGTCACAATTTATATTTGTGAAATCCCTTTGGTTGCTTTCAATCTTCACCTAACATTAGGCCTAGAGTGTGAAATTTGGCAGTTTTACAACTAACAACAAGCTGTTTCAGTCAACATGATATCAGATTATAAAGCGAGGTGTTGAAGATATCTTATTAAAATTTCAACAAATTCACTGGGAGTAACTGCTTGGTTTGGGTTGATGCGCACTGTTTAACAAGGTGTTTCTTGATTGGCTGTTGCCATTGTATTGTATCGATTGTGTCCTTTGTTCTAGTTAGTGATTACATAAGGATTAGGGCTAACGTTAGCCGGTAATGATTTTTTTTGTTAAACAGTGCGCATCGCCCCCTTGGTTTTGGCCTAATGTTACCAATAAGGTTTATTGAAGTCTGATCTAATGAAAGACACTTTTAAGAGAAATAAGTGGAAAATTGTGGGATTTAATGACTGCTTCAAAATAAATTTGGGCAACTTGCCCTTGGAGTTTCTGGCATAATTACCACACTTTTTGACCAAACTTGTCTGTGTTGAGACTTTCAGTCCTGGGTCATTAGCTAGCTTAGGCCTAATGTTCGGTCTACCCTAGGTACATCAAGCTAGGCAGTTAATATGAGATCAGGGAGAGAACATTATTGTCAAATCCCAAAGTATGGGTAAGTAGCAGGGTTGCCACCATGCAGGCAACACCGGGTGGTGATAACCCGGCTCTTAAAATCTCTGCCTGTTACTCGCCGTCAGTATCAGCATCACCTTCTGTCACAAATTGGAAGATTACCCTAGCTGAATAAAATCCTTAGATTTCTTCAGAATTGAGTGGTGATACTTGTATTTTTGTAAGCACTCTCCAAACCACAAAAATTTTTCAAGGGGAGGGGGGCAGTGATTCCCCTGAGACCCCTCCCTCATGGTAGAGACCACAAATTACCTGGCTCTCAAGATGGCCTGGTGACAACCCTGGTAAGTAGTACTTATTGATATGATAATGTTGCTATTAGTTCTTCAGAAATGGCAATTCTAAATTCCACTTAACCCTTACCAAACTTCTAATCTGAACCCTAACCTACTGTAAGTCCAAGTAAAATAAATTACATGTTTCACATCTCTGCCCGCACCTTTTTTTGGAGCCGCATACTTTGTTTTTCTTTTAAGACTTTGAATGGGGAAAATATTGTTTTACTCCTGTACTTTTGAGCATTTTCCATGAATTGCTTTACTGTACGTAGAGTCCTTTGGTGATCACCCACCTTATTTTTTATGCAGGACAGATAGGTAGACAAGAATTTGAATGATACTTGGCGATGGGTCCTGCCAAAAAAAAAAAAAAATGGGGAGGTGCACATTGACTCATACTTCACTGTGTATACATACAGTACATCATGCATACACAAAGTCACCGTAATTGAAACTATATCTGAATTTTACCCCTCTTTAAGCACAATAAGATAGGCCTAACTTTGTGTTACTGTAGATCCCATTCATTAAAGCTCATTAATATGATATCAATAACATAATGGGAATGTTAAAGGGTCACAACTACATGACAGTGCTTATAATGAGCTTTTTGTGTCAAGTTTCATGTTCAATAGTTATGGAAAAAGTTAAAACTTTGACTTTTGTGATGTCCTGAATTGTAACGGTTTTGTGCAAACTGTAGTTTGAAAAAGTGTCTTGTTACGAATTTTTGACAACCAAATGGAACCGATATATACTCATTTATAAAACAGTTACTTGTAATTAGTATGGTATGGGTATTGTACAAGTTTGACCATTTGTCATTGGTTAACTGTGAAGAAAACTTTACAGGTTTGGAGAAATTTGGTGAATTTCATGAACCAACTCAATGAGCCATTGTAAGTTTTATGTTTAGTCAGCCATTTGCTGTCACAGTCCTCAGGGTATTAAGGGGTATAGTAGGTATGCTGTTTTACACTTTACACATTTCCCTTCAAGTTCCTATTCTTCCTCCAGGTGTGCAAAATTGCACTCCTTACAATGATTTGAGGTGAGTGATGGTGTGTGATCACACTTGCACACTTTTCAATTCAAGGCCTTCATTTTTTGTCTAACTTGTAAGTGACGGCGGAGTTGGATGCTGCCTCATGTGAAAGTCCGGTACTGTGTTATTGCAAGTAGTTCCTCCAATGTGGGATTTTTCTCCTAAAAACAAATTGTACCATGCTAAACCAATGGTTAGAACTGGAGGGAATGGTGTCCTCAGCTGAGGAAACAGAGAAAGTATTTAGGCCTGACTATGGCTTGCATTGATCAGTCACATTTACCTTTCTCATGCCTATTTTACTTCACTGGAATGAGAAACCATATTGTTTACCGTGTGACTGTGCTGTCACTGTCAGTCACATTCTTGTTGACTGTTCTGAATACTCAGTCATTATCACATGATGGTTAATTTGAGAATGAATCAACATATGCGAGTGGAGTATTCAAAACCTATTTAAGCCTAGTGTGCCTTCATTCTGGACAAGGACCTAGAGACAATGTACAGAAATTTACTCTGGGCAGGGAATGTAATGTGAGATACAGCCCAGGGAGAGGGTGGGTGTTCGGGTGATTGGGCGGTACTTTCACATACCATAAGCCAATTCTGTCTAATAGGATTACTGTATTATTGTTGTAGGTGATTTACTATAGTCAATTGCCTGATTCTGACCATCGTATTTATTGATAATTTTGATCGAATTAGGATCACTTCTAATGCTTAAGAGGACCTACTTGGGGAAAGTAGGATTATTTTTCAGTTGTGGTAAATTCACAATGTTGTGAGATGTAATTCATCTTGCTTTTAAAAAACTAATAATTACTGCTCTTATTGAATGCAGGTAAATCTGGTGTCCAAGGATGATTCATCTGGAAGCACGGGTGAATGAAATGTGACTACAGTACCATGCTCAAGGACAGAAAGAGATGAGAAGATAAATTACAGAAGGCCATGGCGCTGAGCCCCCTTGCCAGGGGCAAAGGATCATGGGAAGGAGACCTGGAGTGCACACAACCTGCTGTATATACCTGCAATGTCAAAACTTTATTGAATTTTGTGTTTGTTGTTATCAGAAAGTAAAGTTAAGAATTTAAAATGCAGTATTTTTTGAGTGAATTACACTCATTTCAGGTTTGCCATGCCATGGAATTACATTGCTTGCCATATGCATGCATGCTCTTGAAGTCTGACTGTATTCAATACTGCCAACTTAGTTGACCCAAGCAAGATTAAGGGCTTGTTAAACTTGACTCTTAAAGGGGCTCATTGAGTTGATATCAATAACTAATAATGAAAGTGTTAAAAGGGACTACCACATGAAAGTGCTTATAATGAGCCTGGTAAGACAAGTTTCATATCCAACTCCAGTTGTTACAGAAAAAGTTAAATTTTGATCGAATTTTGTGGTGTCCTGACATGACACCATTTTGAGCATACAGTAACTTGAACAAATGTCTGGTCACAAATTTTTGAAAACCAAATCAAGCCATTAAGTGCCCACACATAAAACAGAACTTTCGTTTGTATTATTGTACGTTGGATCTGGGTATTACAGTAAGTCTAAGTTTGACCATTTGTCACCCGTATGTGAAGAAAACTCGACAACTTTGGGCAAATTTGTTGAATTTCATGAAATAAGTCAATTAGCTCTTTTAAACTAACCCTGTATGTCCTGTGTGTAATAATTAAAACTTTAAAGGGAAATGCAGTCACCCCAACTTGAATTAGTATGTACAGTAGACTATCCTGTTTCATGATTGGCTCTTGATCCAGAGTCATGTGACAAAAGTTTTCCTCCTCAAATGAGAAATTTACTACAAATAACCCCTTGGTTTACATTGAATATGCAATATTGAAGTTCTAAAATATCATAAAAGATGCTTGGAAGAGAAACAAGGAGAAAATTGTGAAATTTAGCTTTTGCTTGAGGTATTTGGGATGACTGCTCTTGCACTTTAAGTAGTGGTGCAAGAAAAAGATGAATGCTGATAGGCAGTAGCCAGCCTCTCATTATGAAACCTGTTGTCATACCCCACTTAATTGGGAATAAAGTTTCAGTATGGGATGTGAAAATTTAAAAGAGTATCCAACATTTGCTTTCTTTTAATTGGCACTGGTATTTAAAACAAAAGTTTTACTCCTCAAATGAGAAATTTACTACAAATAACCCCTTGGTTTACATTAAATATGCAATATTGAAGTCCTAAAATATTTTCAAAGATGCTTGGAAGAGAAACAAGGAGGAAATTGTGTACTCTCCAACTCTCCAACTTGCATGAGGAATTTTGTACCGTATAAGATAATTCACCCGAGTCCCCATCAAAAGCTAGGTTTGGTGGGTTAATCAAATTTTACCCGACTTCCTGCTTAGCTCACTCAAGCATGCTCCAAGAAACCACAAGCTTGATAAGAGACAGCTAGAGGAAGATGTAAACAAAGGCGGAATAATTCGGGTCAGACATGCCACTGATGGCAAGGTGTGAAAGGCAAGCAGTAGGGTACCTCCTCATCTGGTTTTTGTTGACCTTTGTTCACTGAAGCAAAATGGTGTGGACACAGATTTTATAGGCAGGGAAATTCAACATGTGCAGTAAAAGACTCCTTGGATTCAACGATCAAAGGCACCAATACAACATATGGTTTGAAACCCTTTGGAAAAAAAAAATAAAAGGAGTGTGGTAGGTGTGCTGTTTTATTAAACCATCTTAGATTAATATAAGGTCCTATTCTTCACCTAGGTGTGCAAATAACCACACTGGCAGTAATTTGAGATGAGTGGTGGTGTATGATCTCACTCACATGGCTAAAAATTCAAGGCCTTCAAATTTTTTTAAATGCTTCATTTATGATGAAATGTTGCATGATGAATGGACAGGAATGTTATTAAGTCAATTTCACTCCCCCAAAACTTGTTTTGTGACAAAATGACTACATTATGCCTGTATTGTCTCTTGTCAGATCTAAGGATAATTTTTTTTCTTTGTTTCCCAGTCCATGCCCAAACCAGTTTTGAAACAATCTCTCGATGAGGAGGAAACCGATTTTCTTGATAAGTCTGTCATCCACCCCATTCGTGTGAAGTCAAGTCTTCAACAGATTAAAAGCATATTACGGGAAGCTTCACATGCCAAGACTCATTCCAGTGATGCCTTGCCACCATCCTTTGCAGAATACCTGCATTCCAGAGTGCCGTCCACTGAATTGTCCCGACCGAAGACATCTAAACCCCAACGCAGATATGCCACCAATCCTACACACTTTCAGTATAAATCTGTGAAGCACAAGAGAATAAAAAGTGCACCTATGAAATGTACCAATGACTTTGAAGGCCAGGTATCATTGCCAAAGACATATGTTACTAGGAAAGGTGCTTTAATGCTCTTCACTAGTCCACAGAACCTTGCCTTTTCACAACAGAATGATGAGAAGTGTTATTTTTATGACCCTAGCCGTGTGGACACTGCCCAGCTTGCCCTACAGAGTATGAGAACCTTGGATCACCTGACTGCGTCTGTTCTTAAATATGGCAATCAGCAACAGGTATAGTAGCCATTGGATATTTTTAGTCATACTTTTTTATTTTTTGTTTTCCTTCTTCAAATGTGGAATTTTGTAAAATTGATAGTTTGAAAGTTACAGAAGCAGGTTTATCAAAGAAGAGGAGGGAAGGGGCCTACCTTACAGGCCTTGAATTTTGGGGCGTGTGAGTGCAATATCACACCCATCACTCTCCTCAAATCACTGTCTAGAAGAAAATTTTGCTATAAACATGTAAGGAAGATGGGGTACAAACTACAACAGTTGCCTCAAACTTTAGGTTGAAAAGTAACAGGTGTATGATTTCTCTCTTATTTTATTCTTGTCAACATAACAAAAAAAGAAAAAAAAAAACAATTGAAAAATTAAAACCATTAGTAAGGCTAATAAAATAGGAATTACTGGTGATATTCAATTTAAATGTAACATCAGATGCAGTACCTTTTTGCATCTAATGTACCATTCAGAAGCTAAAATTATCCAGAAGGAAGGAGAGAGGACCCCCTTCCTTAGACCCTCATCATGATGGTGATCATCCATCGTTCCATCCTCCTATACATGCCAAGATGATTCCACAGAATTGACGGTCCTCAGAGTTGGCAATAAATTGGGAAAGTGTGACAACAAATTGGGAGATTTGTCCTTCCTGCCAATACATTTTATGGAATTCTCAAGATTGCCTGAACTGGGTTTATTTTGATACAGGATTTTCTTCAAAGCAATGCAATTAGCAATAATTTTGGCAATTAATTCAGATTCTATGGAAAATTTACACCTTTCTTGATGTAAATTTTGTCAAATTCAAGTTTAATGAACATTTTAAATGGAAGAGCAAGAGTATAGAAAAAAGATGACAATCGCTGTGCACCTGTTGAATTAGATTTATGACTAGATATTTAGATAGTTCCACTTTGTGTTCTGTGGGATCAACCTCTCATGTATGATGAAATCTTTGCTACCTCCTTGTAATCTTGTGTCTTTGTTTGTTCCGCTTACAGCTGTATAGAAAATTAGCCAGTTCCAAGAGAAACAAAGAAGATAATGGAAAAGTTGGTATATTACGATACGAAGATGACGAGGGGGTTGATTTGCGTGCTCAGCCAGGAGGAGACTTCTTCTTTTATCTAAAAGATGTTCAAGCTAAGGCATCGTAAGTTGTGTTTATTTATAGACTACTTGCAGGGGATTTCAGACTCAGCCCAATCACCCACCTAGTGGCATAGCCAGGGGGGTGTTTTGGGGTGTTAGGAACCATCCATGACCCAACCTTGCAATGCAAAAAAAACCCTAAAACAGCGGTTTTTTCTCTCTATCCTTAGATTTTTAGCTGATGTTGTGCCCCAACTCCACCCCCCATCACACCAAACTGCCCCCCCCATGACATAATCCTTGCTATACCACTGAACCCACCCTTCCAGCCACCCCCACCACAGTTACAATTTTTCTGTTATCATTTCAGAGAGCAAAACTGCTTTATTTTTTAAATTTCATGTTTCTATTTTTACTTTTAATTTTGCAGCTACAGAAGTCTCACACGATCTCCATCTTACCATTCATTGACATCTGAAGAGGCAACGGAGGATTTGAATTATGTTTTGAAAACATATGATGAAAATCTAACAGATTCGTACAGCATGATGGGAGAAAGCACTGTCAGGGATATGAGTGTCACAGAGGAGAGTACAAGAGACTGGCTTAAAAGTGCTGCTAGTATAAGACCCTCACAGATGACAGAGACACAGACCACTCTGAATGTAAAGCCTCCCTCAGAGAGTAGAACAACAAGACCAAACACAGGAAGGTAAAGATTTACATGTTTCATCAGTATGTCCAGGTACAATGTTGGAAAATGAAAATCCAACTCCTGTAGCACTTCAGTTTCAACCATCCATGATAGCTAGGCACTGTTGTAACAAGTCACGACTCGAGTCACTTCCTCTCAAAATGATGGTGACTCGATAGAATTCAGGAGTAATTTCCCCATTGAAATAGTAGGAGGAGTTGAGTCAATGATTTGACCCGAGTCACTTAAAAGTTTGAAAAATGGTGACTCGAGTCACTAATCTAGTGACTCGATCACAACACTGTAGCTAGGGTATTCTCTTTCACGTCCATAATCATGTAAACTACGATATTTTTGTAAAGTTTGCACTCCTAGTGAACCGCAGTTTTCCACATGCGATGGTACTTTCACTGACGAGCTTCGTACAGTGTTTCTGTAAGCTGCTGCTATTTTTCCCAGAGTATGATGCCATTGGTGTTAAGAGGTGTACCAAACTCTGCCCACAATCCTTTGTAGATCCTGTATATTTAAAGGGTGTGATATGAAGAGGGTCAGTGAGAGGTTGCACATGATGAAATGTGAATGATTCGAGCAGTAACATGAACATTAAAATTGGCTGGAAATGCAAGTTTATGAAAATTGGCAATATTACATTGCATTGAATTAATGGGAAAGTGCAGCCACCACAACTTGAATTGGTGCATAGGACTTAATCTCCTTTTATGATTGGCTCTTGAGAATCATGTGACTATATCTCCCTCCCCAATTGTGAAATTTATTAAGAGCAACTGATTTGTTTATCATGAATATGCAATGATGAAGTCCTGAAATTTATATCATAAAAAACTGGGAGGAAAGAAGGACATGAGAAGAAAATTGTGAAATGTAGCTGTTTGTTTTAAACAAGTTTAAGGTGAAAGCTTCAGCTCTTTAATTTCAAGATGTAAAATACATTTTGTAATGGAATTTGGTGGTGCAAAATTCCCTCCAGCCAACATTAAAAATAAAATCTCTCATCTTTTCTCCCTCAGAACCTCATCGGTCAGGACTGCTACGCCTTTGTCTTTTAAAGAAATTGCTGCATCATTGAAATGTTCTCCATACCTTGGTCGCCCTTTGTCTGCTGCCTACCCACCCTCCTACCATTCATACATTCCTACACCCCCTCCCTTTGAACATTTCACTCATCCCAGTGAGGACGAAGAAGGGGATAGTGATGATCAACCTCATGAGGAAGATATCAGGTCATCTTCAAGGCATTCAGTGAAAAGTCAGAAGTCTGTCAGGAGTCAAGGCGCTAAATCTGTCCAAAGTGATAAATCAGTTAGAAGCCAAAAATCCTCTAAAAGTGTAAGTTCTAGGAAATGTCAGTCATCCCCTGGTGAAGAGATTGGGGAATCCCCTGAGGATTTGGAAAGGGCATCTGCCCTGAGTAGAGTTTCAAACAGGAGTGGACGTGTAAGTAGAAGGCCAGGGAGTGGGCAAGGTGGTGTTGGTGAACAAGACGGAGAGGGGGATGTACTGCAAAGGTCAGAGGTCAGTAGGAGGTCACCAATGAGTGCTGGAAGCAGGAGGTCAAGAGTATCTTGGGCAGGTGATCAGGCCATAGGGGAGGAGGATGACTTTGAAGAGGATGACTGGAAGTCAGAGGTGATTGAGATGGCAGGGTCTGAAAAAGCTGATGAAATAGCAGATCTTGCTGATGTGAATGTTGATGAGGCAGAGATAGGGGATGAGGAAGATTTGGGGGAAGGGAAGGATGAAGTGATGGAGAACCTTGTCTTAGATGAAAGTGGTGATGAAGTTGTATTGGAAGAGGGAGAAGATCTGGAAGAAAGAAAGAGTACTTCAAGAGTGTCCTCAGCAAATCCTAGAAGAATATATACACCAAGAACAAGGTCATCTGGTAGGACCACACCCATAGAATTAGATGACCAGGAGTTGAATGGTAAGGATTACAAGACCAGTAGTTGATTGAAGAAGTTTTCAACTTCCATTGTTATTCACATACTTGTCCCCAAATTAAAAAGTTGAATACCAGAAATTACTTTTTTTGATTAATCATGTTGAATGTGTGAGTTGGTTGGAGGCTTTGTTTGGGATCTGTGGACATGTAAATTATCATGAAGCATTTAAGTACAATGTCTATCAAGTTAGAATTGAACTTATAAAATGAGCCTTGTTTGTAATTCTTGCATGGAACCTCTGTGGAGAGGCAAGTAATTGAAATCTAAGCCCCAGAATGAAGTATTTTAAGATTGGTTTTTCAGCAAAATTGAATGGCTTGATCAGTCTACATTTGCAATTTCTGAAAAATGTCAAATATTTAACATCTACAGTTTATATTAAGGTTGTCATCTAACCAGGACTGGAAATAGTATTTATCTCCCAGCTGGGAGGGAGTAGAATTTCACACTATTCCCCCTATATTTTCATGAACAGGAAATAAAAGTTTCCCCCTAATTGCCCAAATTACCCTCCATATGCCCAATTTCTCAGGTAGGAGACTCCAAGCTTGCCACTTTTTCCATCCTTGATTACTAACTACAGATCTGGAACCTTTACTCCACTGAAGGACTCAACTTTCTGCTCTTTTATGTCATTCAGTGTGTGAAATATGTCCATTGCTACACCCAAAAACAATATATGTTAGTGATTGTAAAATGCGAACTTGATATCATAATTTTTTTCTTTTCTTTACGAACATTATTTTTTCCCTTTCAGGTGAAAGGATACCCTCTGCAGTAAGCAGAAAGAGCTCTTCAAGGGCATCTCATCCTGTCTCTGAAGGAGCAGTAGATATAGAGTATGATGACCAGACAGCCACCTGGCCTGCTGAAACTGTAGATGAAGAGGTGGAAAAAGAGGTAATCTAGTTAGGGTTTTTTTTTCAAGACAAGGTAACACTATCCCTTCATTACAATGCAATGCTCCATAGAAATATAGTATTTGATCCTTATTCTCTGTGGAAAAAAAAAAATTCCAAACAGGAGGTGAGGGGAAGGTGGGGAGTTTGGGGTAGGAGGTGGTGGGAGAGGAAATTACTGGGTTGAATTATCAACCCAGATTTTAACAGGTCTAGATACGACAAAATATATTCATAATTTTAGTGTTATGTTGTTGTTTGTCAATGTTGTGTATGGATAGGTAAATAAAAAAAGAAAAAATTAACTTTCCCTCCAGTCCTCAAAATTTGAAGTAGGAAGTGGCAAACTGCATTAGTGTGATTTGGGAATTACAATATTTAAAACATTTATCATATCTTTGGAAACTGGAGGAGAGTTATGTCATTCATAATAGGAAGTTGTTTGAGGATACTGTGGGTCAATGTTTTAAACCATAAAATTCAATTGTAAGATGCTTTGTGATTCTCTTTCAATCTAAAGTCCCATTTGCAAAATCATACAGTTGATCAAAAGCATTATACATTTGTATGACAATGTTAATGGACAAACCTATGATCATGTTGGCTGACTCACCAACAAATCTGAACTATGTCCAATATGTGTGAAAGTGTTCAAGTATTAATGTGAATGTTTCATCTCCCCAACAAATGTTCTAACATTTGTACAACATATTCGTGAACAAATGTACAGTACGACTATGTAGACGAGACTTAACAAATTTACTTCACATTAATGTAAAGGTCAACAAGACACCGGTACGAGAAGAAGATGCAATAGATGGAACAGAAGAAGAAGTAAATAATGATCTTGAACCGTCCCTGGAGGATGTTGTTCAGATTTCAGAAAAAGTTGAAGAAGAATTAGAAGAAAAAGAAGAAAAAGCTGACTCAGAGGCAGTTGTTCCAGTTGAAGAAATCCCTTCTTTAAAACCAACAGAAGAATTAGTGAGAGAACCTAAGCCAAGGACAGAAGTGATTCAGAAGGCAAAACCTAAAACAATGTTACTTGAGGAGAGTGTGGTACTAGGTACATAGAAGGGACAAAATGGCTGGGTTCATGTAGCAAATTGCTACCCCAGAATTGCCAGCTGCTAATCAATTCTAATTTTGATTAGCAAATGTTGCAGTACTTGCTAATACTAATAATGATTAGTAGAAGTGATTCAGAAGACAAAACCTAAAACAATGTTACTTGAGGAGAGTGTGGTACTAGGTACGTAGAAGGGACAAAATGGCTGGGTTCATGTAGCAAATTGCTACCCCAGAATTGCCAGCTGCTAATCAATTCTAATTTTGATTAGCAAATGTTGCAGTACTTGCTAATACTAATAATGATTAGTAGAAGTGATTCAGAAGACAAAACCTAAAACAATGTTACTTGAGGAGAGTGTGGTACTAGGTACGTAGAAGGGACAAAAGGGCTGGGTTCATGTAGCAAATTGCTACCCCAGAATTGCCAGCTGCTAATCAATTCTAATTTTGATTAGCAAATGTTGCAGTACTTGCTAATACTAGTAATGATTAGTAGAAGTGATTCAGAAGACAAAACCTAAAACAATGTTACTTGAGGAGAGTGTGGTACTAGGTACGTAGAAGGGACAAAATGGCTGGGTTCATGTAGCAAATTGCTACCCCAGAATTGCCAGCTGCTAATCAATTCTAATTTTGATTAGCAAATGTTGCAGTACTTGCTAATACTAATAATGATTAGTAGAAGTGATTCAGAAGACAAAACCTAAAACAATGTTACTTGAGGAGAGTGTGGTACTAGGTACGTAGAAGGGACAAAATGGCTGGGTTCATGTAGCAAATTGCTACCCCAGAATTGCCAGCTGCTAATCAATTCTAATTTTGATTAGCAAATGTTGCAGTACTTGCTAATACTAGTAATGATTAGTAGAAGTGATTCAGAAGACAAAACCTAAAACAATGTTACTTGAGGAGAGTGTGGTACTAGGTACGTAGAAGGGACAAAATGGCTGGGTTCATGTAGCAAATTGCTACCCCAGAATTGCCAGCTGCTAATCAATTCTAATTTTGATTAGCAAATGTTGCAGTACTTGCTAATACTAATAATGATCCATTAAAGAATTGTTAAGTGACTTTTTGCTAATCAATACACTAGTGCTACTTTGTCCCTTAGAGTGGTAGCAAATTTGCTTTGAATTTTGTAGGCCCTCAAGTTTTGATTGACTGTCTTAATTCTATCTCAAGGGAGCAATTACAGAATTTGATTAAATACTTTATGCTGCAGTTGCTCTACAACAAGTTTGAATCAGAATCTTTTCCATTCCTAGTTGTAACTAACGCCAAAATTTTGCTGACCTGTGTATATATGTGAGTTGTGTTGCAGAGCTATGAAAATTAAATTTGTTCAAATCATTCAGATACATGATGGCTTTTATCGGACTATATGTGTGTGATAAAAGATATGTGTCAGAGTGACATTGTGCAAATGTCAAGAACTTCATTTTCATAGACCCACAATGCAAATAATATTAGTAGTTAAAAAATGTTTGGGTCCTTCTGATCAAAGATGGAGAAGATTTAAATGAAAAGTCACAAAAATCGGAGCAGAATTTGATAACGAATTGTTGTAGTGTGACCGCTGCTTTATAGGGGATATGATATCATCCCCAAACCAATAAGTTTCTAGTAAATCTCTGCCCAAACATAATTGGACATAGAGCTAGAACTCTAAACACAAATTATAAGTGCACCTTTTTATTCCCTATTTAATCAATATCAATAGTCAGAGACTAGTATAAACAGCCCCTTTATTCACTTACATTTTATTTTAAAGTTACCTACATGGATGTAGGTACAGTAGGTAGTCATAGATGACAGTTTGGGACTTTCAAATGGTGGGTTTTCAAATGTTCTTACAGTTAGAATCTCCTGGTAAAGGTTTCTCTGCATGCTAGCTACCTCATACAGTTGTTGAGATGGTGTAAACTAGGCAGCTCTTTCATATGTTTACCTATCTTGCTCGTAATAATATGTCTCCCCCGCCCCCCCCCCCCCTCCCTCCAAAAAAACACACATGTGACAATTCTTCCTTTCTTTTAAAATCCTTTGAAAACATGAAATCTGATTCAATTGCTATAGTTTACATCTATGCTGTTATGGCCTTTTTTAAAGAACTAACCCTTGATGTGTGCCCCATAATTCCAAAGACTTAACAACAGAGACAAAAATTCAGATAAAAGGAGAAAAATTGGATAATGAAGTCTATAGTTTTCATTCTTGGAAACAAAAATATAGATAAAAGTAATCTTTAATTTTCACAGTTGGAAAAAAGGAGTATTTAATTTTCAGATTTTAATCTACAGTTTGGAATGTCATCATGCCAATTTTTTTTTATTTTTCAGATGCAAGGGAAAATAAAATGAAACAACCAGCCCCACCTAGAAGCAAGAAACCAGATGGTAGTACCTTGAAAGGTAAACCATCCTTACCAGCAGGGGGTGGGAAGAAGTCTGCTTTAACTCCCATCACCATGCAGGAGAAGAAAACTACCCCCAAAGAAGAGCCTCAAACATCAGTCAAAATAACGGCTACCCCTCCCCCAAAACCAACTAAACCTGCTGCTAGTAGTATCCCAAAAGTGAAGAACGAGGTGAGTTATGGAAACTGTAAATGTTTTAATCTTGGAGTTTGTTTCAGTGCTCCAGAGATTTTTCCTCTGTAACTTCTGGGGATTGATTGATTGGTTGGTTGGTTGATGGATTGATCAGTGGGTTGGTCAGTTGGGACTGGTACTTACGTATACATGCAAGGTCAGTTTCAGACCACTGCTAGGGACCAACTTAGTTTTAGCAGTTTTGTCCCATTAGGTTTTAAAAATATTTCCTTTCCTGACTTTCAGCTTGCAGCTAATTTGATACAACCCTTGTAAATGTTGTAATTCAATGCTTGATACAAAGAAAAGAATGAAATAAAATGAAATCATTTGATGGAACACCCCCCCGCCTCTCCCCCATGATAATGTCTAGGTGTAGTACCAACAACAGTCTGAACAGCATAAAGCTGCAAAGCATACTGAAAACACAGAAAAATGTTTAACGGCAAGAACCAACTACAAGCTTTCAGGAGACTACCAACTCTAAAACTACAATCCTACAATTCGACTTAGTTGCATATTTTGTTAAACCATGAATATGCCTGTTTTGTTAAACATGAATATGCCTGGTTTGTTAAACATGAATATGCCTGGTTTGTTGAACATGAATATGCATGGTTATTAAACCATGAAAATATAATATATTAGTCCTCATATGTCAGAACAGAAACTTAGAAGTGAAATGAGAAAATAATCATTACATTTAGCTAATGCTTTAAAATAGTTCATGGTGTCTGCTTGTTTCCTTTTAAACCAATTATAGTGGATATTAAAGGGGCAGTCAGAGTTTGTTTTGACAACTTTAATTCTGCACCACAATCTTACATTGAGTTAAACATGCCAAAAAAAGATCTGTCATCCTGGACTGACATTGTGATTGGTAAAAGTTTGCATGAGGCTGTCTTGTCGTACACAAAATCCCATCCAACAGTTATTTACACAGAGTTAAAGTTTCCTCTCACTTGACAGACCTCTACAATGTCTGGTGATTCTGGTAAATAATCAAGTAAAAAAAAAAACAAAGTGCTAGAACAAAAGGTTAATATTCATGGTCAAGCTCTAATTGCCCTTGGGTATCAAAATTGAAGTTGTTAAACATAGGTTTTGTTGTGCCACTTTTGCTGCAAAGTATTAAACACAACAGGAGTTTCAATGAGGAAGTAAAAACAACTTTCTTTGGTTTCAAAATGTCCTTTCAGTGTGTGACACAAGTTTTTCTTATATATCCTTCTTCTGTTTGCTTGTTTGTTTGTGGGATTTCTTTGTTTCATGATGAAACTGCATAGAAACTTATTAAATATTGTTGGTATACTTTAACAATTAATTCACATGATTGACATTTTATGGTGGATGTTAAAATATAGTCAAGTGAACAATTTACAAAGAAAAGTTTTTTTTTTCTTCTTCGTAGGGAAAGAAAAGTCCTCGCTCTGGCAGAAAGAGGGGTGGTGGAGCCAAGAAAAGTACCTTCACTGGTCCAGAATTACAGTTTGTTGGTAGCATGGCTATTGACCCCTATGCAGGACCGTCTAATGAAGAGGTCGATGACCTTGTAGCTGAAGAGGTGAGAGTGGATGTCAAAGTAGGAAAATTTTTAACCCAAGTGTGTCGCAGTGTCTTATGTTTCAGCTTGGAAGTGAAATAGTTCATTTTAAGTATAAGTACTGTTGCTGGTTAGAAAAGTGTACAACAGATTGGGAAAGAGAGAAGATACAAATTGTGTTAAATTCTACTAACTAACCCTATATAGGCTTGTAGCCAGACATGGTACCAGGGGGAGGGAGAGTGGGGCGGGAGGAAAAAAATTTTAGGTGTAGGAAATGTGTAAAATTGTACTCACAGTCAGTGGAAACTTGGACCTTTCTACAAGAGGGGTGACAGAATTTCCAGGGGGTGTGGGGCCCCCTCACGTTGGTATGTGCCTGCTTAGCCCCGATATGGCAAATTAAGAAGATGAAAGTGAAAAGATGTAAATTGTTATTATCCTGCCTGCCTTATAAGCTAGAGTTTTATGTATTTGAATTCTTATTTATAGTTGGCCAAAGAACTTGCAGCACAAAACTTGGTGGAAGAGGTAGAAGAAAAGAAAGAAACAGAAGAGGTCAAAGGTAATACTGAAATGAATATTCATGTTTGTGATGAAATTAGTATACATTGTGTTTGCATATAATAGTAACCTTTTGCATGAATTTAATAACTACTTAGACAAATGGGTTACTATCTTTGGAAATCAGATTTTGCAATTTTGTCACTTTGGCACCATTTAAGAGTGCCAAGTGGCTACGATGCTTAGTTCATCCCACATTAGAGGAGTCTGGCCTATTCAAATCCTGAAATCCTGCTATTGTAAAGTGCATATCGACAGAGCTTGGCTCGTGCCCCTGAAGCTTTGTTAAGACACTGCAGTTCGAAGAATTATGGCATGATATGAGAAAGTGAGAATGTGGTTTTGCCATAACAGTCACTCTGCAATTACTTTATAACACTATATAGTTAGGGCATTTGCACCTTTGTGTTCAGAAAACTCAAAAGGATGAGTTATCTTAAATTTGCTGAAAACTAAGATGAGTAACTTAGTAGGTTCAGGCAGAAACTCCAACAAACTGGGTCATTACTGTTGGGAAGGTACATTTTTTATCACTCAGTCACTTTTCTAAGAAAAATCTGTTGGTATAATCATGTTGAAGTAAACCAAGTTTCCAAGAATTGGGAAAGTTTTCCCATCTTTTTTGAAAAGCTACTAAAACATGACCTGATGTTTGTGTCCTCTGCTGTTATTTTTTTTTTTTTTTTTTTGAAGTATGCATTGTTTGCTTGTTTTACAAATAGTTCAGTAAATGATAAAAAATATAAAAAATGAAATATGAGCGGTATTAAAAATATTCTCTTACAGATGAAGTGGACTCATTAGCAACAGATGATGAAGCAATTGAAATGGAACTTAAGAAGACGAGACCCACCTCTAAGAAAAAAGAAAGTAAAAAGAAGTTAGCCAAGGAGCGCACAGCTCTGAAAGAAGCAAGAAGGCTCGAAAAACAGGTGAGAGATATAACGGCACTAATTGCAGTGAAAGTTTAATTTTGGTAGTACTCCATGACCAAACGAACATTTTTTATCAGTGTTGAGTAACTGACAAACTCAACAGCTTTGTCAAATGGAGTTAAAGTGGTTCCTTTTATGGTCTGTCAGTGGTATTTTTGATGGTTTTCACTCACTTGAGCAATATGCTTGCTTTGGAAGGAATCCGTATTAAAGCAGTAGCAACTGTAATATTTAGGCTCTTATTTTTGGTGAGGACAAGGGCCCTTTTACCCCCCTGTGAAGTGGATAGTGCTCTCAATCCATGATCCTGACCTATCCATGGAGTACGTTTCATGGCATAAATGTATGATGTGTTTATGATACCTGTCTCTTGTAGAGGAGAGAAGAAGAGGTGAAAGCACTGCAGGAGAAGAAGAGACAGATGGAGGAAGAAAGGAAACGTCTCGATTTGGAGGAAGTCCGAAGAAAACAGGTATGATGGATTTCTCTTTTTTTTTTTTTGTGGATATTTTAAAAGTTAATTTGAAAGTTATGGCTAATTGACATCCATTGTAGAAATTACTTGAAAGTGAAAGTTATGGCTTATTGACATCCATGGTAGAAATTACTTGAATGTGAAAGTTATGGCTAATTGACATCCATTGTAGAAATTACTTGAATGTGAAAGTTATGGCTAATTGACATCCATGGTAGAAATTACTTGAATGTGAAAGTTATGGCTAATTGACATCCATGGTAGAAATTACTTGAATGTGAAAGTTATGGCTAATTGACATCCATTGTAGAAATTACTTGAATGTGAAAGTTATGGCTAATTGACATCCATGGTAGAAATTACTTGAATGTGAAAGTTATGGCTAATTGACATCCATGGTAGAAATTACTTGAATGTGAAAGTTATGGCTAATTGACATCCATTGTAGAAATTACTTGAATGTGAAAGTTATGGCTAATTGACATCCATGGTAGAAGTTAGTTGAATAGTGAATGATTTTACAATATGTTTCAACTAAAGGTCTCATATTTTTGTGTGTGGCACATTCTTATCCAATGCTGTTCACCCAGAATTTACAATTTATGGTCTGTTGTGAGAAAGAAACGTTGAAAAGTCATTAACTTAATATTTTTCTCAGTAGTGTAAAGTTGATCTATTTGAATTTTGGCTTCTAACCATCACATTTTTCAGTGATTGGGTTTTCCATAGTAATATGAAAAAGGAACCCTATCCTTCACATTTTTTCTGGATTGAGGCTTCCATATCAATTTGAAAAAATAAAAAAAAAATTGCTCTTTTGAATCAGGATCAGGAATTTGCCAAGCCACGTAAAATTAACATCTGGGACTGATTTTACTAACATCAAATGTAGGGATCATAAGTCACTCGCCAACAGAATTTATTGCTCGTAGCGATAGTGATGAAGTTTGGGTTTCACTCAACCTATCGCAAACAACACAACTTAGCGTTGAAAAGTTGATCCCTAGAGTCTAGTGCAATCAATTTGAAAAATTGGTTGCTAAATTGCTATCAATTAAGATTTACCAATGCATTGTGGCGTTATCAATGACAGCTACGCCTTAGTGAAATCAGCCCGTCCTTTTCACCACATGGGCTGCTGAACATATCAGTTCATTCATTAAGGAGGAAATGAGTCTTGTAGACTAACCTTTATCATGAACAGCTCATGAGAATGATGTGGCAATATATTTCTCTCAAGATTGTAAACTTTATGATCAACAACAACTCATTGCTTTACCTTGAAATATATTGAAAGATACTTGGAAATGAAATATAAGACAAAATTAATTGGAATTAGCTGCTGTTTCTAAGATCACAGTTTTCTCATGACTAAAGGATTGCCAAACAATATCACAACTTGAACAAATGTTCCTTTGTCTCGGGGAAGGAAAAACACAATGAGTCATTAACAAGTTTTGTTTTCAATAATAAATCAATCTTTGAAGTGGGTGTAGTCTGATGGCAAGTTCTCCAATGCTGTATTTTACCAAAATTTTTCCACAGACCTTCTTGGCAATGTTAGAACAGAATCTCACCTCTGCCCATATGATAAACCACTTGATAATACCCTTTAATTTGTCAACTTGATATTTTTAATGGAAGGATTTCAAAATAAAAAAGTTAAAATGAGAATCTTACTCCATCCATTCCAAAAGGTTTTTAGGTATATGGGAAGGCAACTGAGAATGGAAGACATAATGTTTACAACACATTACACTGAACAACTGCCCCCCCCCCCTTAAGTAGGGACAAAACTTTCAAGGGAAAATTTTCATACAGAGAATTTCTACCCCAAAATTAATTTCTACCTCAAAATTCCCACACATGACAATTTCCCCTTCCCACCTGAAAATTGGGAGTTATTTTCGATGGGAATTGCATGGGGATAAATTGCTTACCTGGAAATGAGATAGGGCTTTAAAGCATGAATGGGGTGTGGCACAGACTGTTTTCAAATTAAATTGGATCAAACAGTTAACTTTATTTGAAGGGTGTAAATTAAATGAGATTAGGAAATTTGCCCCTAAAAACATGATCTATGTTGATATGCAGTATAGCATTACTTCTGAGCTCCTTTTTGTCATGATCGATGTTTAGACGTCCTACAGCACCTCACAGGGGAAAAATGAGACGACATCCAAGTAGATTTACAGAAAGTTCAATTTTTTGTCTTGACTATGATAACATGAGACCACTTCCCAGTAGATTGACACAAAGTTCGATTTTTTTTTTTTGTCTTGACTATGATTGTCTTTCAGTGAAGACCCCCTTTTATACACAGACCACGGGTTCGGCTAACATGACTGTTTATTGGTACAGGTAAGGTATGTTTGTATCTTGATCAGTGTGATGTCTTATCTTGAATGCAGGAACTAGCTATGAGAATTGAAGAGGCTGAACGAGAGGCTGAAATGGCAAGGGAGGCTGAAGAAGAGGCTAAGAGGATGATGCAGGATGCAAGACGGATTGCCCGGGAGGAGAGAGAAGCAAAGAGGAGGGAAGATGCTGAAAGGAGGAGGATAGAGAGAGAAAAGCAGCAAGAGGAAAGGAAAAAGATGGTTAGTGTACAAAACATGATGAATGAATTATCTTTGTTTGGGAGCGGAAAGAAATGGGAAAGAATGTGAACAATAGACCCTTTCCCAAGTAACAGTTACAAAGCACTATGGGAAAGCATTTTGGTTCGCATCATTTTTGGCCATGGTGTAATGACATTGACAAAAATGCTTGGTTCCAAAATTCTGTCCGACAATCCTTTGTAATCATTAATTGGAAAATGGTCTATAGACAAATTCGGACAGATTGATAGTCTGATTTTTGTCGGCCACAACAGGGGTCTATCACCTTGTAATCTTTCAGCTTCTTTGCTTACTGTGGATGATTTTACACTAAATTGTATCATAATTCTCTCAGTTTCACTGCACATGAGTGTTCGAAAGTTATGTAGACAATATATGAAGACGATTTAAGGCTAATGGACCCCACTAATGGCTGCCTACAGTCACTAAAAACAAGCGCTGATTGGATTCGTCTATAGGTTTGGAAGCAAGCAGGGTTGAAATGCCATTGAGATTTACTAATGGTCCCTTAGCCGATTCTAGAGGATGAAATGTATATTGAATGTCTGAAATTCCTTGTAAAATTCTCCCATTTTCAGCTTGAAAAAATAATCCATCTTGGCTTTGTGGCTCTTCTGTTCAGGTGGCCGTAAAACTCTATCTAACTAACTAACTTCATTCAGGTGGCATGCAATTTATATCATTACTGCATCTGTTTCATCTGGAATAATTGGTCTTTTTACTTTTGTTACTATCATTAAATGTGTTGACTCTTCAGTTTAATTCCAGACTGTGGTCTCTTACTTTGAAGTATGGTACAAGTACTGAATCTTTACATTCCTGCCATATTTTATAGTGCAGTACCTGAAATGT
The DNA here is from genome assembly GCA_037179385.1 of Holothuria scabra. Classification (NCBI taxonomy): domain Eukaryota; kingdom Metazoa; phylum Echinodermata; class Holothuroidea; order Aspidochirotida; family Holothuriidae; genus Holothuria; species Holothuria scabra. The sequence continues at coordinate 15,285,596 of CM074197.1, forward strand.
TGGTACTAGGCAAGGCTGGGTAGAACTTACAGTATAAATCAAAATCAAGTAAAATTAGAAACCTTTCAGTCTACATTGGATGCTTGGATGCAGAACTGCAGTAATGTTCTTCACCTCAGCAGCCCCGCCCCTCCAAACACACCCACTTTCTTTGCCCTCTTCTTTATGCTAACCTGTCTCTCTCTGTACTGCCCGGGGTGTCGACATCATTATTGATCATTATCAAATATCTGGACATTACAGGAAGAATTAGCCAAACAGAGAGAACGGGAAATGGCAGAAAAATTGGCATCTGCAGAGGAGAGGAGGAAGATGCAGGAACAGGCGAGATGGGAGAGAGAAGAACGTGAGAGGCTGGAGCAAGAGGAGAGGGAAAGACTGGAAGAAGAAGAATTACTTAGACAAGAAGAGGAAGAGGAGAAAATAAGGGAACTGGAACGACAAGTAAGCTGTTTTGGGGTTTTCTATTTTTTGATAGGACTTAATGTAGTGGTTGAATGTCGCTTGTCAACCCTTTTATCATGTTGTTGGTGACATGTGTTTCTGTGAAGGCACTTCAAAAATACAAATTGTTAATCTGCTATAACTATATCAAAACAGTGTCCCTTCTTTGCTACCCTAGCTCACATTGTGTACTTTGGTGGTGCAAGTATATCTAAGTGCTCATGATTTTTTTTTTTTTATTAAACTCGTTGCAGCAAGTTGGATAGCGCTCTCTACTTAATTCAACATGACAAGGGTGAAGAAGATAATGATGCATGTGTTGACTGTATCATGTAAATGTATTTTGTTAGATGGTGATATAAAACTTCATATTTAGGACATTAACCTTGATTTTAGTATGAAACCACAGTGAAGGAGTTCACAATTTTGTAATAGAGCAGGCTGTTGAGTGCTTTCACATGACAACACAATTGGTAAGCCATGCCAATGCCGGGCAAAGATTAATAGTATTTTATTGCAACCATCACACGTGAATTGTCAGCTGTTTCTCAACTAGCCACACTATCTTGTGTACTACAGTTTTGCTTAAGGGGCAGGTCTTGTGATGTCAGGGAAGGTACTCTCTACGAGAGGATATAGAGCTTTCCAAGAACCACCACCAGGGTGGTCACCAGCCCAATTTTAGTGATGGAATGAGTTTTCTGAACTGACAAATTTTCCTCATGGAATCTGTGCTATAGGCTTAGGCCACTGCATCAGAACTGTTACAAATATTCATGTGCACTATATAGTGCTTCCAATAGAGTGAGAATGTATCCCTTTATTACTTGTGGGTGTGCTCATGTTCAAAATCACATTCACATGATGATATTGCAGGCATGATTCATTCTTAATAGGAAGTATATTTTCAAAGTTTTTACAGTTTCATTTGTTCAGATAGTGAATTTTGTAAGTCCTTCTCATTCTGATGTTGATCAATTTTTTTATCCTTTGTGCCAGTCGGGAGCAAGCAATTTAAGTTCCGTGCTGGTCGGCAATTGACTGTGCTGGTTAGGCTCGACCAGTGTGGACTGGCATAGTGACAACCCTTCCCAGTTCATTTGTGACCTTTAAAGTATATGAGGTGAACAGGTGCTTTGAAGTTTACCAGCTGTCCCCTGTAATCATCTGCTTTCTCACATCAGCGAGCAGTAAGATTGTTTGCTTAAACAAGCTGAACAGTTGATTTCATTGCCTTTGCCTATGCTTGGGTGACTTCCAGCTGCATCTGGTAATTGGATACCAATTAATCCAGGTTCCCCATCAAAATGCCTGAATTGCTGGGTATGTGGTTAATAGGGTCCTAAAGAAAATGTTTTCATAATAAATTGTTCATTTATGGGACTGAACAGTCTGTAGAGATTTTAACTGTACAGAAAATGTACTCGACAAAATCCTTTGTGAAATCAGTTTCTATAAATACTGTCCCATTTATCAACTTATCCAATGTTATATTTCAATGTATCCCTTGCTTATTGGTTCAGTTGGTTTCTTTTTGTAATCCTCTTCTTGATAGGCTGAGAAAGAAGCAATGGAGAGATTGGTGCTAGAGAGGGAGGCTGCCGAGAAGATTAGACAAGAGGCAGAATTAGAGAGGAAAAAGCAAGAAGCTGAAGAAGAACGAAGAAGGTAATTCATGATTTCTTCCACCTGGAAAGTATGGGGTCTTTTGTGTTAAAAAAGATCCAAGGAATAATTTAAGGGGAATATTATCCTCATTGTGCAGTTTTGAAAAATATATATTTTGAAATAAAATATATGCTATAAAAAAAATGAAAAAGTGTTGTTTGCCACCAGGCAAAGCAGCCAGCAGAGACCATTTCAGTGGTTCACTAAGGTTCTGCCTTTCATCTAAAATTTTTCTTCTTTCTTCTTCCTGAAAAATATTGGCATTGGGGTGTTAAACATGTGACTTTCAATATGAGTAACATTTGCCAATTCTTTACAAAGCATTGGAAGTTGCTTCGTATTTGGAGAGTACCATAAAGAAATCCTATCTAAGCAACTGCACACATTTGGTTTGGTTAGGCCACCTTGTGGAATTTCCAGCCATTCTGCCAGTAAACTAAATTTGCTCACGCTGCCATACAGGGATTTTTTTCTTGAGTGTTAATAATCTGGTCGTAACTGTTTGGATAGCAGAGGCATCGGCAAGTTTGTGCACAAAAATGATTACATCATCAACAAGTTTTAATAGCCAAGTGCCAGGTGTTTGGTTCCTACAGTCCTAGCTGTGAACAAACTGGAGTGTTACCAAAGAGATAAGTGTAACACCATATTATGCCATTCTCATGAACTGCCCCTAACTCAAGCTAACATGGAGCAACTCTGCCTTTTATGGTTAGTTGGAGTAAGACAGGGTCGAAAAGATCATTTTTATGTCTGCACACAAGTCAGGGTTTATGGCAAGCCATTTTAACATTCACCTTGCAATTTAACTTAAGTGGAATTCAGTTCCACTTAAGTGAAATGCATTTTACTTAAGTGGAATGCATTTTACTTAAGTGGAATGCAATTCCAATGAGGCAAAATGTATTTCACTGAAGTGAATTGCATTCCACTTCTGTGGAATTTAATCCCACCTTAAGGGAATATAATTTCACTTATGTGAAAACAAGTTTTGCTTAAGTTGATCAACCAAGTTATTTCACTTGAGTGAAATACAATTTCATGTTAGTGAAATTCAATTCAGCATAAGTGGAATTCAGTTTGATGTATGAAGTGAAATAGAATTTTAGCTAAAGTGAAAAGCGGTAGGGATCCACGTTTTCATCAACAGAAGACAGGCTGTCCAAAGGTAGTGTCTCAAACATTCATAGATAAATAGTATTTGGTTTCTAATGTGTTCTCATGATTTCTAATTTTAAACAGACAAGCAGAACTTGCGGAGAAAGCTAAAGAAGAAGAAAGACTTCTGCTTCTTAAAATAGAAGAGGAACAGAAACGACAACAAGAGCTGGAAAGGATAAGACAGGTATGTTGTTCCCTACCCTTTAGATTGGGGTCTTGCTAGAGTCAGTGTTGGTCAATGAAACTCTGAGGGAAAGTTATTGTCTTTACAACCCGCAAGGGGAAGGGATTGGTGGTTGCTCAATGAAGGAAACAGGATGCCATTTTCTTTTACATTGAAGGAAACAGCATGCCCTTTTCTTTACATTGAAGGAAACAGCATGCCCTTTTCTTTACATTGAAGGAAACAGCATGCAGTTTCCTTTATCAACATCAAGAAAAGGGTTGGAAGGGAAGGCGTGCAGGAAATATCTTAAAGACTGGAAAGTTTCCAAACAGTTTTGACATAAATTTAAGTCACATTTACCTGCTTGTGGTCTAGAAAATGGTATCATGTTGTCTATCGAAGATAAGGAATATTTTTCCTTCCTGTTAGATATAACGTTGTAATGAATTTTAGCCTATCACTTAACATTTCCGCTGGGTCCTTAGTTGTACAGATACATTGTACCCTTGGCACAAAAAGTTATTAACTACAACACATTAACAATTTAAAGGTTTTAAAAAGTAACATGTCAATTAGTATTTATGAAAGTTGAGTTGTAGGGAAGTATTGTTTTTAAAATATGCTTACAAGAAATATAAATGTACTTTCAGCTGTATTAAGCCATTTAGTCTTACGAATAAATTATTCCAGGGGTAACTTCATCTCCTCAAAATTTAATGCATGATTTTGTATTATACTTTGAATTATTTAGTGGAATGTTGTTTGTAGGCCTTGACTTTTGAGACATGTAAGTGCAATCATACATGACCACTTGCATCACAGCCCTGTGAGGAGTGCTATTTATACACACCTAGTTAAAAGATGGGAGCTTAGATAAATCTTTTAAAGTTTAGTAGAACAGCCCACCTACAACACTCCTTAATTTCCTGAGCAGTGTGATTTTTAGCACACCTGGAAAATCTAAAACTCAAGACATACTTTGTTAGAGTGCTATATAAAAGCTTTGCATGTCGGAAAAATACCCTTAAAACAATCTCGTCAGGAACTGTTCTCAGTACTAATAATAAGCCCATTTAAGCATTTGAAAATGACCCTAAAGGTTGACATTTGATAGCCCTTTATCCCAGAATAAGCAGAAAGGGGATGTAGCCCTTCAGTACACTTTAAGTAATTTGATTCCCTTTTTGCTAGCACTTTTTTCAGGATTTGTTGTAGGTTTTTATTTGAACCCCAAAGTTGTTGGGCTTCTATTGTACCAGAATGGTAATCAAATCTGTTGCTCATTGAAGCAGCTAATAGGAGTAATGAACCAGTGGTCGGGTACTATAATTGGGAACCGCAGTTTTTCCCTAAAAACTGTGGTAGCCATGACGGATCTCCTTTAAGGCTTACATCCCGTAATGGGTGTTAGTTAATTTTAATAGTACTGCCTTATACTGTTATAGAAGTTGCATTGTTTGAGTTTTTGAGAGTGTGGACCTACTCATTAATCTGGGGCAACAAAACACTGAGTCCCTTTCTTTGAGAACCATATATCTTAAAATCAAAGCTACTTTGCTTCCTTATTTTGATGTATCTTTCATTCTGTATCTACAAGCAGACAAAACAATTGAGCGTGCATGTTCTCTCCAGATTCAAAGCTATCTCTTCAATAACAATCTCAATGGTCATGTCCAGAGTGCTTACAGAGCTCACCACAGCACTGAAGCAGCATTACTTCGTGTTTATAATGATCTCCTTCTCGCTGTAGATTGAGGTGATGAAGCTGTTTTATATCTACTTGACTATTCTGCCGCATTCGACACCATTGATCATAGGCTGTTGTTTGAGCGTTTTCAGAACCGCTACAATATATCTGGCACAGCTTTAAACTGGTTCATATCTTACTTCACAAACCGTTCACAAGTTGTTACCATAAATGGTAAGGAATCTGCTGTACATGTTCCCTTGGAAGGTGTCCCTCAAGGTTCTGTCATCGGTCCACTGGCCTTCACAATGTATTTGGCCCCATTAGAAGACATCATTCAGTCCCATGGTATTGACAGCATGATTTATGCAGATGACACTCAAATTTATTCATTCATGCCAAAATCTCTTGACAGCTGTTCCACCCTATCAAAAGTGGAAGCTTGCATGGAAGACATCCGATCATGGTCCCTTGCTAATGGTCTGAAACTAAATGACAACAAAACAGAAGTTATTCACATTTCTTCAAAATTTCGATCCGTATCTCCCATTCAGTCATTCCAGATAGGACCTGCTCACATTGAACCTGTTCAACATGCCAGAAACTTGGGTGTAGTTTTTGATCGTCACCTCACAATGGATCTACATGTTAACAATGTTTGCAGAGCCGCATCTCTGGCGCTCCATAAAATTGGAAAATTCAGAAAACACCTAGAACAAAGGACCACTGAGACTCTAGTTCATGCTTTTGTGTCTTCAAGACTCAATAACTGCAACAGCTTACTCTATGCGCTTTCAGATTCTCATCTCAAGAAATTACAACATAGACAGAATTCAGCTGCTAGATTAGTTACACTTACAAAACCAAACGATCATATAACTCCAGTCCTCCGTAGCCTTCACTGGCTTCCTGTTGCTGATCGGATTAAATACAATGTCCTCTCGCTGACATTTAAATGTTTACACAGTTCTGCACCTGTTTACCTACAAGATCTTGTCCAAAATTACACTCCTACCGCTGCCTTCGCTCCAGTCCTAAACTGCTACTCTCCTCTCCTCCAGTTTGTACTAAATATTACGGTCGCCATTCTTTCCAATACTCTGCTGCCTGTCTCTGGAATGACCTCCCTGTGGCAGTTAACCCTTTACCGTTGTTTGGGTCCTTTTGGACCCATGCGGAGAGCTCGGCTGTCACCCATCTTTACTGTTTCACGCGGAGCTCGAAACTGTGAGTAGCTACCTGAAAATTCGGCCACAACAACGAGAGAGACAATAGTTTAAGGTCACGGGGTCAATGGCCTACAGAAGCTGATGCGGGGCGTGCTATGTCCGCTTTCCCGCCCTCTCCCGAGGCGCGCAAATATGACCCGATCGGAGCACAACCTTAAAGGGTAAAAGAAGCAAGAACACTCGCAAATTTCAAGACCTTACTTAAATCTTACCTTTCCTCCAGTCTATGACTTTCATTTTTTCTTTTCTTTTCTTTTCTCAGTGCAAAGGGACTTCAGTGTGTTTTGTGCTTGATAAGAACTGTGTATTATTATTATTATTATTACAAGTTTTGTGTTAAAAGTATGAAAGATTTCTGTAAAACAAATGCAGTATTTCTTTTTAACACAAACTTGAACTGATATTTTGTATATGACCAATAGTCGTGACCACTTTGATATCCTATTTACAGATTCAAAAATTGGAGGAGGAGGCCCGAGGGAGGGTACGAAAAGAACTAGAAAGGCGCAGGGCCCGAGCAATGAGAAGGAGAGAGTTCAACTTGGAACAGCAAGGACATATGAATGGATTGAGGAGGACCCAGGGTATGACCAAACCTTGGGTCTTTACTTACTATGTCCATTGGCCAAGGGACACCTACGAGAGGAGACTGCCCTCTGGAGACAAAAAGAAAAAGAAGTTTGGGGGAAGACCAAGGGCTAAAACAGCACCCCCTATGGTTGCTGCTGAAACAAAGCCTCAAACTATGGACACTGCTGTTGGACCATAGATGACAGGCTGAATGACACAGGAGGGTGAAGTTGAGTACTTCATTTTAAGTAACATAGGCAGCAATGCAAATAGTTTTGCAGAGAAGGCACATATATATACATACTGGAAAAAACCCTCACTCAATCAACTACCACTAACAGTCTAAAAACCCGATTTTTGCATGGCAAGTTGGGTTTCTACTTGGTGAACACACAGTTTATTGCAATTCCAACCCTAAAAGCAATAAAAATATGAGAAAACCCAATTAGCCTTTGGGGTAAACAGTTATAAACTGTTGGTGCTAACATCAAGTAAAATCTGACTTACTGCCAGAGGGTCAGGTTTTAGACTGTTTAGTTGTAGGCGATTTGAGTGAGGGCTATTTCAGGTAATGTGCTTCTTCCTAGCCTTTTTCCTCTTAGAGAGTGAGCCATACACAGAAATGTGTACACAAGTCTGCTGCTGTTGGACATAATGTTGTAAGTAGTGTAGACATATATCATAACGTAAATATTCAGAAAGAGTGAATTGGAAGGATTATTGTTCCCAAAGGAACTAACTCAAATTTATCAGTTTTATAGCACAGAGTTCTTTAAGTGCCATACTTCATGTCGTAATGGTGAGATAATTTGTCTGACCAGTTTGTCATCCATTACTTAGGAAGTCGACATGGCAGGATCGTGAATTCAAGTTTTTTTGCATGTGCTGCAAACCCCACCCCTTAGGAAATTAAGGAGTGTGGTATGTGTATATTTTATTTAACTGTGATAGATTGATACGAGTTAAATTCTAAATCTAGGTGTGCAAAAGAAAACACTTCTCACAGTGGTTTTAGATGATTGATGGAGTGTGATTGCATTTGCATGCCTCAAAATGTAAGGCCTGACTAGTACTTTCAGACTTGTAAACAGCATAACACAAACAGGCTTTCAATTTAATTGTCCAGCATGACCTCAAAACAAATAAAATGTGAGGTAGCATGAAATGGGTCTGTTAATCATGCACTAAACCAAACAAGTAATGTTACAGGTCTGGTTGAATCAAGAGAAAACCTGGTCCTAAATTTGCAGCCGGCCTGTGGTGAAACATTGTTAAATGAACAATTATGTAATTACATCAGAAAATAATTAAATCCATTGTTGAGATTTTCCCCAAAAAATGCATGAGATATTCAAATTTAATTTTCCAGCTGATAATTTACATTTTGCAATAAATGATAAGAAATGTAAATAATGAGAAGAATTTTACCAAAGAAATTTTAGGAAGCTATTTATTTCAAAATGTTTTTTATAAGATTTATTTCATTTTATTTTATTGAAAAGCCTTTGTGTACATTCTAGAAATTATAAAGGTATTAGACTTTATCAGAGGTTGAAATATTTAGCTAAATAGGAGGATATTGCTTTCTATTTATTTATTAAAATTCATTTTAAATATTTATAGTTTACTGTTACTTTGAAAAATGTTTACCATATTTTTATGGTTTTTCACTCATCATGAAATTTCAGCTGTTTTTTCCCTTGTGTGTGCTGTATTAAAAAAAAACGTGTGTGAGCTATATCAGTATTGCAGCTGCATTAAAAGTATTCAAACTGACTGTTAATTTTGTCAGTTTATTTTTTTTAATGGATTTTGCAAGCTCATTTTGTTTTAATGTAACTATGCATCATCATTGCTGAAAAAATTCTTTCTCCTAATTCACGTTCAAATTTTAAAAATGGTTGGGCTCATATTTCAAGACTGGGATTGATGCCAAAGGCATTTTTTTGTTATCATTAGGACTGAATGAAGGAAGGGGGGAATCAAGCAGGTTTGGAAGCCTGCCTTAGTGGTGAAGATGCAACACCCTTGAAAAATTTGGTATTCATTATATACTTTATAGCAATGTTTATATTTGAGCTTTTGTAAGACTGTTGTTAGGACAAATTGTGAGAATAATGAGTTTGTTCCTGGTTTGAAAGCCCAGAGTTTTGAAAAATGTCTTTGTATGTATATTTGGAATTATTTGAATATCTCTCTACATTTTCAAGATACATGATTTTAAAATTGATTAGAATCTCTGAGAATACTCATTTGTATGGCAAAAACTGCAATGAGTATTGTGAATGTTATACAGGGTTGTGATTTATTTTCTCATTCATTTATAAATAATTCACCAGCCAGTTTTCAGTTTGGTGCTTAATATGGACATTTTCAAATCAACAAATATTTATTTCCAAAACAAACACCTCAGGATATGTTACCATTGTAATTATTCTTGGATCCTTGGAAGTAAAGTGTAACAAAGAGAGTATAACATAACGTTTACCTCATGGGTCTCTCTTTCCATGTGACACATTTGCCTTTGTGTTATGTTTGGGTTTCAAGAAGGATATTATTACCCTACAGTGTGTTAAATTACAAGGTTTGTTTGGAAGAGGAGGCATAGAAAGATGGTTTTGGATAGAAGTCTTGTGAAGACATTGTATTACATGATATTGTGTGACTGCTGGAAGAATTGGTGCACTGTTGAAATCCTTACATTTTGATCTGTAAGGTATCACATTTATGTCTCGAGACATAAATATCATACCTGACGTCATGTCTCAAGGATAGGTTAGGGTGAAAGAGATGGAGTTAGGTTAGAATTGAAAGCTCTCGAGACTTATTACTTTACATAATATACAGTAACGATTGGGTAGTTTGCAATTTTAGCTGTGTTTATTCCTGAAACAAGTGCAAAGACCTCTCTGGGCTCACCCCGGGCTCACATAGTATTATACTATCGAAGATGTTGATTTTTCAAGACTTAACTGTAATGCTATTCCATAGTGTTGACCCTAAAATGACTTTGTCCTGTAATGTGGATATTATGTAGGATAATGTCTTCTTGAGAAGGTTGTAAGACACAATACATGAAAAAATGTGAGGATTTGGTGCAAAAACATGGTCTTGTGAACTGAAAGTCTGTTATGAAGTATTTAATGCATCTATTTAAAGGTATTTATGCTTTTTACATTCGATTGGAATGTTTGACATGTTAATTTTTTAAACCTTTAATATTTTTAAACTTTTTGTGGGTATAAAAACATTTTCCTGCCCAAGTTCCTTGCAAAAGTGTGAAATATTGCTTTGTATGTATATATTTTTTGAGTTTTGAGTATAGACTTTTACCAAGCTGTTTATCTGTATAAGCTGGGTATGCCATGCTCTTGTTTGTTCAGCTGACCTCATTTTCCCTGTTTGTGTGTGTACTGTGTTCTGTCTACCTGCAGAATGTTGTAGTTGCAATAATTTTTGTGTCTTGAGCATTCCCAGACTTTATTTCAAATGACAAATGTTTTGTAACTTATACTTAAATTATGTGCGTAGTGCAACATTTTTTTACTTCATGCAAAGCCATTTTTTTCTTTTTATTTTTCTTGTTATTTTTCTTTTTTTGGCCAGTTTTAAAGTTGTTTTCTTACTTAGTAAGTAATGTAAAATCTAAGCTGGCCACAGTTGCCTCTTAAATTAGTTGCCGAACCAATAAAAAAGTAATTGTGCACTAGACTGAAGTGACAGCAAAGCAAGAAACTAAATTTGGCATTTGCAAAAAAGGTTAAAATTCTTAAATGACTTTTTTTCTTGTTCAAATGTTTGGGGAAAGGACTGCGGAGTTGGTAATCTTAATGAGCTGGGGCAGTGAATCCGCTTAGAGGGCGGTATTCACACATTTGTTGAAATTGTAAGAAAGTGGCTGAAAATGTGTTATTTGCAGAAGGCTGACATACTGGTAATATGCTTTATCTCCGTGAGTGACGCAGTCTCATGGGAGGTATTTATTCGGAGTTGCTGAGATTTTGGGGGATTTCTGTAATGTGCAAAGGTAGAAATATGACTGGTCTTGAGGGAAGAAGCTACTTAAGTGGGGGTATTTATATATTCATTTTAGTTAGTTAGTTAGTTAGGTGGAGTTTGACGGCTCAGTTTCCAACCCATTGGCTCAAGTCGAGCAGGCCTTTTTTCCAGTTTATATTTATTTTAGAGGGCTGAAAGGTTGTTTGCAAACGGTATTGGCCTTGGGCTGCGTGTCTGTTTTGGTAGAAATAATTATGCATTTTGTAAGGTTGCTGGACTGGGCTAAAAGTAGCCTTTGTTGAGAAAAATATTAAGTATCATATGAGATCAGGAAAGTATTTTGAACTTGCTGCAATTTTCAGAACTGTTTTGAGGTGACGATGTAAATAAATGTAAGAAGCTATGCAACTTTAAATAGTATTTTCAATGCAATAAGCAAACATGTACAAAGATGTGTTACGTAATTCGGTTCTTACAGCACTGCTTTAAAGCGGCTCATTGAGTTGGTTCATGAAATTCAAATTTTTCCAAAGTTGATAAGTTTTCATCACATACCAGTGACAAATGGTCAAATTTAGACATTCCCCACGTCCTACATACCAATGATTGTTTTATGAGTGAGTACTAAACGGTTCAATTCGGTTATCCAAAAAACGTGACAAAACGGTGTTAAGTCAGGACACCAGACAGCCAGAAAATTCAAAATTTCCACTTTTTTCCTTAACTATTGGATATGAAACTTGAATCTAATCATGGTAATCGTAATCATTTCATGTGGTGTTACCCTTTTACACAACCCAATGAGCCCCTTTAATAAGACAATGCAGTGCCTTAATATCCATTTTCATATTCTGTTTTATGACATATTTACGTTTTATTTTACTTTCAAAAAATTATGCAAACTAAATCCCCCGACAAAAGCGTTAAATGATTCTTGCTGAGCTGTAGTTAAATAAATACTTTTGTGACATCATCTACCGAAATTCTGAATGTGATTTGTTTGTATATTATCTCATCTGATAATTCTTTAATTGTTAAAATGTCGCCCTTCGCCCATTAACTCGCAGTCAAGATAAATTTGGATCAGATTCCGATCCGATGTGTGTGAGTTTTATTAAAGTCCCACCCATTTCTGGTCTGAAAGAGCTAAAAAATTGTAAAACTATGATTTGCATCTGATGTCTATGAAAATGAAATGTTAACTGACTTTTTGTTATGTCACACTGATGTATGGCTTTTATCGAACACGCGTAGACGGATAAAAGCTAGCTGCTTGTGACGTGACGTCACAAAATAATACAATTTTAATTTTCGTAGTCTATGAAGGGAGAAGTACTATATATTTATATATTGATTACACAGGTTGGCAAATTTGGGGTTCATTATAACTAGAGATGGAGAAAATGTAATCAACTTACAAAAACGGGATCTGAGTCCAACCCGAATTCGTTGTGACTGCGGCGTCATGCTTACATGATTTGCAGTATCTGCATTTTGATCCAAGTCTAGAAGGACATGCGCATTACGAACCCGGTTATATCTTAAACGGAGGATTGGAACGTTAGTTCTGAATGCCCCTTGGGTCCATTGCCAAGCTTTGGGGCAGAACTCCTTAGGAGAAACATACCTTCATTACCCTTCGGGTTTTTGGCGAAAGAGTCAAGTGTACTTTGGAAATATCCATGTGAATTTCTCTGTTACAAAGGAGAAGTCTTAATATCTGGTAAAAAGCTTTACATTTTATAGGAAAACTGGCTAGAAATGGTGAAGTACAGTCCCCACATAAATTAGAAAACAAGTTTCCTACTTAAAGGCCCAGTTCTCTCACCCCAAACAGTACCAACTCTCCTAACCTTCTTACTATAGCCCGTCCCACAATTGTCTGAAATTCATCCTCATCCAGACACAATCTCAGTTTATTGCTTCAGGGTGAGTGTAGAAAAACTCAATTTATGTAATCAAAACACTCTCAGTACCATAGTACCGTTCATGCCGTGTAATATAAGCTTTGGCACTCTGCATTGTTTGAATTAGCTGTCAATCACAGAGCTGAGCCAATTGAGAATTTCGGTACCCGGGTACCAAAACTGTAGTTTGGGGTGAGAGATTTGGCCCTTTAATGCAGACTCCATCGCCCCATGGGAGTTGGGACTCTTCCACGAAGCTGTAAAGCCTCGGTCAAGCACCATACACAAATACGGATCGGATTCCGATCTGATTTTTGTCACGCTTTAGTTTACATCGTCTTCATCTCTGGTCGAATAAAAAACAAAAATTCGCCAACCTGTCTGAATATATGAGTTGTATCGAAGGATTATGAAAATTAAATTTATGCTAATTATTCCGTGACGTCACATCGGTAGACAGATTTTATCGGACTACGCTGTCCGATAAAAAAGTACGTCGGTGTGACATGACAGCAAAATCGGTTGGCATTTTGTTTTCAAAAACATCAGGTGCAAGTCATATGTTTGCATTGGTTGACGAATTATTGGCTTTTCCCCACCAGAGATGGAGAAAATTTAAATAAAAACTCGAAGAAATTGAATTCAAACCCGATCCGAATTCCTTGTAGTGCGACCGCGACTTTACAGATTGCTAGCTGCTTCTACGTATTCCAGCCATTCTCCCTTAACTACAAATCTTCCTGAAATTTAATTAATAATAATCATTTTCTAGCCAACTTAACGGAGTTGACAGTCTTCCGGAAATCAAGTACATCACGACTGACTTATACACATAACCCAGAGTTTCCCAAATAATTCTTAAGTGTTAAGGGTAGTGTTTCCTAACCTTAAGCAAATATCCTGTATCGCTACCAAAAAAATTAGTTACTTATTTTGTTTTAATTCTTCAAAGGTCAAGATAAGCAATATTAATTAATGAAGGATATGTTAGGATGAGACGTCTAACTATACATTTCTGATTTGTCTACGTGCATTACAAGTTTGTGTTAGATATAGAATGCGTTATGTAAACCTTTGTCATTTCCTGTTTCTATTTACATTACTACGTTAATTTTATTTTTCAGTATACGTTGCGTGTCTGTAGATGTAAATCATTGTTTCTTCGGCAACCATATGTTCAATTGCAGTGAACTGGCTTTTGTTGTTGCATTCTATAATAGGAACAAAAAACATCTTTCTAAGTAGAGTAATTGCAATCAAATTAGCACATCCATCTCCCTCCACCATATGTAGAAGACTTTCAGTATCGCTCTCATCATATCGGTATTTTAGAACAGTTAAGTTTTAGAACAATGGATTTCAAAAGTAAACTGAGGCATTTTTTCAACCAGTTTTGTTAGCCTAACAAAAATATTGTCATGTGACTGAGCTTCTAATGTAATGTCCAAATTGGGGGAACAATCTAAGGGCAAAGGAAATTTTGGGGGGCTAAAATTTTCGCGAAGCGCGAAACCGAGCCCAAATAGTCCATTTCTGCGTGTAGGGGTCCAGTGGGCGAAACACCTGCAGAATCTCTGAGGTTTTATCATATCTCTCGATGAAAAATTACGTCTCTGGAGAGGTATATTATTTACTTTTCGGTTAATCCAAGTCCTAAATGACCTAACTTGGGGGAAGTGGGGGGGGGGGGGGGCACCAGGGGCAAAATCTATAGGCGGGGCAAATGCCCCCCCCCCCCCGAACGCCGTCACTGAATGTACAGTAGCTCACATCATGCTTTAAAACATTCAAATTTAAGATTGATCTGATGCATTTGTTCAACCAGTTCGTATAACAAAACTAATATATTGTCATGTGACGGAGACACGGTGAAAAAAACCCTACAAGAAATATACTAAGATACATTTGTTTAAATTGGGATGATTGTAATTACCTTTTGAACTTTTTTACATGTTTAAAAAGTAAAATGAGACTAAAGTTTGAATATTCCTTTTACGAATTATGACTGTTTTTGAAAATGAATGAAATCCAAATATGATGAAAAGGAAGTATTTTCCGGTTATACATTTTGTAATTTAAAGATAACTTATGAAAGAAAAAAAAGACAAAAAGCAGTCTCTAACTTGAGGTACACTATCCTATTTCATGATTGGTTCTTCAGAGTCATGTGATAATATTTTTCTCCTCAAACGTGAAATTTTCTAGGTGTAACTGTTTGGTTTATCTTGAATATGAAATAGTAAAGTCCCAAAAATATTACGAGAGATACTTTGAAGAGAAATAATCAGAAAATTGTGAGATTTAGCTGCTGTTTCAAACGAAAAGTTAAGCACTCCCATTTTGTTGAAATTAAAGGAGCCAGACTTTAATACAGTCGAGAGATTTTCTTCGCTTCCTTCAGCTATTTTAGAAATTTGTAGTAATAAATATACATGTCTTGACTATCCTATCATGTACTTAATTTTCACCTATTTATAAAGAGAGCAAGTTTTGAAAAAGAATCCAACCTTCTGATTATTAGGCTCTTTTTGTGTGAAAGGAATTGAGATATGAAAAAAAACACGGAAAATATGTAATGTGGATATTTTTATCAAGTTTTGCTTTATTGCTTTATGACATCATGTAGGTTCTTGTTATAAGATAGCCCGGACATTTAATATAACCATGTGAAACCACTTATAACTTTGTTAGCGGCGGCGCTCTGTAAAACCTAGTCTTGGTCAAGACGTTATTACACCCTTTCCTATCAGAACTCAAAATAGAGGGCGGGCTTTAACTTGACTGTTTTGCAGAGAAGTTTGCCTTCAGTAATAACAACTGAGAATTTCTGAAGGTAATAAAGGGCGTACTCAAAAGCAGTAGTAAATGTTGTACAGTATTATTAACTGGTGTTAGGGTCTTGACCAAGACTATGTAAAACCAAGTACACAGCCATATATCGAAAAGAGAATAAAACATGCTTACATTTGTCGTACTTTATTTATTACCGTCCTTTATTTAATCTTGCAACGTTTTATCTACCCTTTAATGACTTGTTTTGCTTGTTAAGAGATAAAACCCCCCTCAGAAAAATAGAAGGAAGGTCACAATGTTCGTACTTCACCTTGATACACCCTTCATAATTGAAAACAATGTACGCACGTCAGTATATGGATTCTTTCCTGAATTGGACATGATTGCTGTGTTCTGTTTATATAGTGAATTCTTTGTCACATGCTAATACAACCGAGGTAGTTTGCTACTTAAATGATTCAACTCCGCGTGACGTGCCGTCCTTGCTCGTTGGCAGATGTACAGGGAGAAGTCAGTTCTATTCTTTTAATGTACAGGAATAATTTGATTTGGCAAGAGGGGAGTTCCAACGCTGAACGTTCTGTCATTTATAAACTTGAATTCGCTTAATACAACAATGGGAAAACTACGGACAGTAAATATCCTACTGGTTCAGTCTGTTGCACGGAGTATGTGATAACTTGATCTATGATTTACGACCGGGAGTTATTGCAACAACACTTTAGTGGTCGACGATAACTCAAAATTCAGCTGCTCATTCAGACAGTGAGGTAAGCATAATAGGTAATCTTTATTAAATGCTTTTATCGCATGTAAGTGTAAACCCTCAGTTTGCATAAAAGTTGAAGATTTTTGACATTATGAAACTTAAAGCTCAAACAGTAATAGTGAGCTCATGAAATGTTCATATAATTTAGGAAATAAATTCTAGTAAAATTTTGATTCGTTGAATCAGTGACGTTTGAGTTCTTGAAGTAGTTGTCGTTGTCATGACAACATGCGAATTCCTCATGCTGAGGGTCTTTGTTGTACCGAATAAGAAGGAAGAAAACATGTAATAAAAGCAAATTTTTTAACTCTGACGACCAAATGAGAGGGATGGATCTTGGCGCGCATCCTGAAACCTGGGCCTACCTCGTAGAGTGAACTAGGTTTATTTAATACCTCCTGAAGTCTTCACAAACCACATGCCGTGCAGCCTGAAAAGTAGGCAAAATCTCGCCTTCTTTACCCCTATAATTCCACCTCAATTTTCTGCCAGTCGTGTGACTCGTTTCTTATATTTTGTTAAAATTATACTGTGTTACTCACA
Organism: Holothuria scabra; assembly: GCA_037179385.1. Lineage (NCBI taxonomy): Eukaryota > Metazoa > Echinodermata > Holothuroidea > Aspidochirotida > Holothuriidae > Holothuria > Holothuria scabra. The sequence goes on from CM074197.1 coordinate 15,302,532, forward strand.
TCATTGATTAGTGAAGATACCCTGAACTGAAGATATCTTAAAGTAAGATATTAAAAGGATAACCCTACACTCTAAAAATAAAAAAGAGTGAAATTTCACTCCTTGGAAGAGTGAAGGTTACAACACTCGCTCTAAAAGATCTGAAATTCAATTCAAACAGAGTGAAATTCAATTCATAAGAGCGAAGTGTCACTCGTGATGGAGTGCACACAGGGACTACCCTTAAAAAGAGCGATCCCTGCAGACATCGTTGAAGAGTGGGTTTCCACTCTTTTGGGAGTGGATATCACTATTCTTGGAGTGAATTAACACTCTAATGAAGTGAATTCACACTTTCCACCCTTGTGTTTTAAGAAAGTAAGTATTTTATATTATCTGTAATTAGACTTCAATTTATTTTTAGCCGAAACTTTTAAATCTCCTCTATGGCGACATTTTTAACCTACTAACTTGGCCGTTCTTAGCACAATAAACATTTTGCGGGGACTAAAATTCCAATTTTAAAATTATTGCGGAATGTGCAGTGACCCCCCCCCCCCCCCCCAGCCCGTCCTCACCGGCTCCGAACAACAGTGCATGCGCATCGGCCCCTCATTTTTTATAAAGTGCTCGACAAGGTGGAAGGGCGTTGTGTAAAGTGGACACATTGCTTCAGATTCCTTTGGCTTTTCTTTAAAATTGATAGTCCTGTTTGTCCTTGAAATCTAATACCGGTAGCCTTCTGTTGGAATGTTAGAATGTATTTTCCTGTACAACCACATAACCCTACAACATATGTGGGGTAAAAAACAATGTCGCTGAATATTCCTAGCAACAGCGTCAATATTATAAAGATATTAAAAGCAATATCTAATTGCCGGTTCTGCGCCGCAATGATATCACAGATTTCCCGCAATTCACTTTATGTGAAGAAAAAAATGCAGTTCTCTGAAAATTATTTTCTTCCCAACCAGTGGCATAGCTACAGGGAGGAGGGCAGGAGGTAAATTGAAAAATTCTGAAATTTGCCATTTGTTAAACTATGCAGTGAACTACAATGTAGTTTTCCCAACTCTCCTTTCATGAAATTCCGAATTCTCTCCAATTTGCCAATAAAAGTCCCATATTTGTACCTATTTGTTTCAAAAAAATCAAAATTTTCAGCGCAATTCGCTCGCCGCAAATTTCACTTCCTAATTGCAGTAGTGCTAGCTCATAAACCAGATTGGTACACTTTTCGAGCTTTGAGATAAAGAAAGTCGGAAATTTGTGATACCAGATCATCAAGGGACTGCAGCTACTACCCTGACTGCAGTGCTATTTTCATAACGTTTTCATAAATTTTTTTTTCATAAAATTTTATCCAATGTAAGCGTTTGACTTTGAAAATGTAGTCGGAGAGCCCCATTTTGTTGGCTTTAGATAACATTTTGTAAGCAACAACAATCTTTGGTCCCCGTGCAATCTCAGATATGCCAATTTGGAAATGCAGATTCTTCAATCCCCTAATTTTTCAGAAATTTTATTACAGGAAACCCAGAATCCAAAATTTTCTGCAATACATGCTGCGCATCTTCCAATGTTTGTCTAAAGAGTGGAAAATTTCGGCGCGCTTTGCGCGCCACGTATTACGTCCATAGTACAGTGGTTTCACCTTTTAAAAAATGGAAAATTTGGGTGCTTGCACCCCCCCCTCCCAACTTCTTTGGAGCAACATTATAATATCACAATTTTCATGTTATTTCTCTTCAAAGTACCTTCCGTCACATTTATGACTTCAATATTAAGGTAAAGGTAAAGGTAATAAGGTAAACTAAGGAGTTACTTCTAATAATTTTCTCATTTAAGGAGAAAAAAGTTGTCACATGACTCTCAACAACCAACCATGATACTGGACAATCTACTACATTACTTCAAGTTGGGGTGACTGCTCTTGCCCTTTAAGTTTTACTATGGGCCTACATTCACCTCGTTCTTGGAGGCTTGTAACAGTACGGTACCTCCCGCTCACTAGTCCAAGCAACGTGCACTGTAAAAAATGGCTCAGATTCGCTCTAAATTTACAGAATAAAAAATAAAGAGAAACATAAAGATTACAGAAAAGTTCTGGTAATAAGTTTCCAGAACTTTTCTGTTATCCTTATTTATTTCTTTACTTTGTTGTTCTGTAAATCTACCGTAATTTTTTACAGTGTGGATGCATCAATAAAGGCTTCACCCCTCGTAACTTCCCCACTGATTTACACACTAAATTAGCTGTTTCTAAGCCCCTGCGTCAAGGTTTACAACTATTTCAAGCCCCAGCTCTCACATAAAAACGGAACAAAGGATTGCTGATCATGGCACTACATAGATATATGCACCCACCACTATTTCTCCGCAACATATCAGAAAATTTCACGTTTTTATATGAACTTTTAAACGGTCTAAACCACCTTCGCTCTAATTGGACGGTCCGATTTTCGAAATCTGCACTTTGAAATGTTTGTGTTAAACTTAATTGAGTTTCATTGGCCACAGGGTGGCTAATTATGACAAAATTTGGTCTTTGAAACTAGAATTAATTAAACAAACTATATACTTTCTGTTTTTGTCTTCTCTTTTAAGTTTGGGAGGGTGTATACTTGACGCGGACGAGCATTGCCCTAATGGGGAGGGGGGGGGGGGTGACCTTACCAAACTTGGTCAGATGGAGTCTATCTGCAAGTTGCTTTGAGTCGGGAATCACCTATATGACATTAATACTAAAATACACTCTGCAGAAGTACCGAAAATGTCAAAGTCCTTTGTTCTCAAGATCACATTTTCCCATTTGTTTAAACAGAATGGGTGTAGTATATTTTGACATACATCAGCATAACCTATGTTTATTTGCAGATCACTAACATTCCGCTCAGAGAGTTTACTCTTCATAGTTAAACCGTTTAATCATTGACGATTTAAACAACATTGATAACACTTTACGTCTATGGCAAGCTAAATGTTCAATAATTCGAAAAACTGAGTTCGATAAACAGAGTTTTTCGAAAAACAGAGTTTTTCGCTCGATAAACTGTGTTTATCGAAAAACCGTGTTTATCGAAAAACTGTGTTTTTCGCCTGATAAACAAAGTTTATCGAAAAACTGTGTTTTTCGGTCGATAAACAGAGTTTTTCGCGATAAACTCAGTTTTTCGATCGAAAAACCGAGTTTATCGGCGAAAAACTCAGTTTATCGAATTATTACACATTTAGCTTGCCATATACGTCACTTAAAACATGAATCGAATTGAAGTGCAGGTACAATTTAGCTAACTAATGGTGGAAACAGCGAGATCGTTATAGCAGTGAGCAACTCCCTATTATAGGCCTATTTGAGCTTACCCCTAGTTTAATTTTTCTTTTGTGTTTCTTTATATATGGAAAGAACTTCTTTTACATGGGATCTATGAAGTATTTAAAAACGTTAAGTGCTTAATTAACTTGCATGAATAAATGCTGGATTGGGCCATGAATGAGACGGGCGGGTGAAGAATGACTTATCTCGCAAAATCGACACTCTAAAACTAAAGAGAGCGAAATTTCACTAGGTCGGAGGTTCACTCCAAAAGGAATGAAATTCACTCCAAAAAGAGAGATACTCACTCCAAAAGAGTGAAGTTTCACTCTTGACGGAGTGACAATGCAGGAACCACTTTCCTTGCAGGCACTCGTTAAAGGGTGATCTTTCACTCTCCTTGTAGAGAATTTCACTCTTGTTTAGTGAATTTCACTATTCTTGGAGTGAATTAAAACACTAATGGAGTGGATTTACCGACACTTTTAACTCTATTCGAACAGTTACTTGGCTCACTCTGCTTAGAGTGAAAGTCCCAAATGCATATTTCGTTACGAATCAATGATCACTGCCCCCCACCAAAAAAAAAAATAAAATTCGAAAACATATTTTTGAGCAAAGTGTGTCTAAGCATGGAGTTGCACCATTGTTGCAACTCCCTGGTTTAAGGCAAAACTTTCAAATAAAACCTTGAAAGTATGGATTTTGTAAAAGGAGACACTGAAAAGCGCAGCCATTTCCTCCAACCCGAGAGATGATTTAGCCAAAACTTTCTCTGCACGCCACAATCCACAATTATAGCGGAGAATTGCGAAAGGCAGCTTACAATTTGCAAAAGTTTTTCGAGGAAGAAACATTTTTAATGCGAAGACCTAGCTCATGTTCAAGCTCATGTTCCAATGATCATAGTTGCATTTAATCCAGTGACAGTGGTAAATTTATCTGTTTATTTCTTGACCATTTTGCAGTTTGATAATTTTTACTCTAAAGTGGATTTTACTGCAAACGAAAGCTCTAAATAACTGTTGTTTGGATTGTACGTATAAAAGCATTGCAAAGGCCATTTTCGGCTGTCTGAGGGGTCACGATTTTTCAAAATTTCCCGTAAGCTCCGCGCCAACTATAGGTGGCACGACGCTTAGATAAAGTCATTTTTTCTTGTTTCACTAATTGAACACCCTCTTAGCCCCCAGTTGGAAAAGTCTGGTAACCCCACTGAAAGAAAAACAACTATGTAAGTCTATTATACACTTTACTTTCTACGTACATAGTTATGGGCAGTGCATTCCGCAGTAATGTTCTATGTGTATACTGTCACCTCAATGCCGGTATAGGAGTAGCAAGATGGCTGCTAGCTGGCGAGAATTGTTTTCTTAGGAAGAGCAATGAAGGAAACGTATCAACGGACAAATCAGCTTCTTTGAAATAGCTGATTTAACACATACCGCCCCTGATGGGCATACAAGGCCCATTGTCAGATTGTGTAATCATAGCACCCTCAGTGCATGCTGTGTATCATTAACTCTTTTTAAAAGCGACGTCAACAAACTCTTTCAATTGAGAATTCTGGAAGATTTCGGGATATCTGTAGTTTTTGGTGGTAAATGAGTATTATGTGCCTTATGTAGAAAGAGTCTATATACTCTCCAAATTTAGGTGAAAATTCCTGTAGGGAATTAATTCGGTATGTGAAATAGCCGAATTTAATTATTAGTAAGATAATCCCTCTTTTGCAGGGCAATTTGGTGGTTTCGCTTCTCGGCCTTTGGCTAAGGTCATGTGTAGTAGTGTTCTTCCAATCTAGAATGGAACCATACATGGCAGACCAGTGACGTGAAGGCTTAAGGGCCGTGAGGTTGTCAAGTGTTGTCCTTCAATGGACGTAATAGCTTCTTGGGGAGGCAATTTATATAGTTCGGTGTCGCCGAACGGCCCTTTCCCAGAGGGTCGAGAGGACTTTAGAAAAAGAACTCAGTGGAAGTACAGCTTCTTTGGGAAACAGTTAAAAGTTTAAAGTTTAGTTTCCTCGAACGGCCCTATGTAAGAGGTCAGGAGGGCTTTAGAAAAAGTAAATTTGCATAAGAAGTGTAAACTTCATTGATTACTTTTCCTGTAGTTGTCGGTTACCGGTATGTTTTGTCTTTCAAATTCCATGTCAGACAAGGACTCAGAAATTCCATTTTCGCACCCAATAATAACTTAATGATACCAAATTTAATCCCTGTATATATTGCACAAACCTTAATGAGGAGATATTTTCAGCAACTCACTTACAGTGGTAACATAATTTTGCAACAACTTCTAGTTTCAATTTAATTTAAATTTATATTTCTTGTAATTTAAGTAACACCTTCCTTTTCTCATAATGCATACCTCGCAATTCCATCGCGAGGTTTTTCTTTAACCTGACAGGGGTCCCTCAAAAAAATTAGGAACAGCCGAAGGGCCTCGGGGATGAAAAAAGGTTGTGAACCTAGGCTTTAGTGGACGAAGCTTCCTTGGGAAGCACAAATCCTTCGGGAGTATTGTTTGGTTTCCCCGGACATTTGTTCGCCAGAGAGTCGGAAGGACTTTAGAAAAGAAGGTCAAGAATTTTAATTTCCGGCAAAAACCATCCCTGCCTATGAAAATATTCAGTCCCGTACAAGTATGCTTTTCGTTTTAATTACAATGTTATTATATGAAATAGAAGGAACAAACAGAACGAATAGAAGGAAAAAACTTGCCTTTCAAAAAAAACCCAAATTTGATCCAAATTGTTCAATTGTTTGCCACCCGACGTGAAGTCGTAATTCATAAACGAATGGCCTCTCCCACATTCGTGGTCGCTTAGCGTGGTAAAACAACTGCCCTTCAATGCCTGATTATTATTAACTGTGTCAAAATTAGGGTACATTAAGTGACATTTTTACAACGCTTGTGTTACCAAAGTTTTTCTTAAGCGGCGAATCTCTCACCCAAAATTATAATTTTTGCAGTAGTTCACAGAAATTCGCAATTTCCTGACACAGTTCTTTGATTGACAGCTATTTCAAACTGCATAGCACCGAAGTTCATATTGCACAGCATGTACTGTACTGAAAGTGTTCTAATTTTACATTGGAGTCTTGTATATTCCCCCTGACGCAATAAACTGAGATTGTGTCTGAGTGGGAATGAATTTAAGACAGTGAAGCGAGGGGCTCCCCAAAATAGGTCAGGAGAAATGGACCGGTTTGGTGTGAAAGGTTCAGTTCTTTAATCATTTCAGTTAATTGCGAAACCCTTTTCCATCCGAGGAAAGAATATGATCATGCACCGTACTTGCTGGGTAATTGCTTGACACCATGTATGAATTTATTTAAGTCATGCTGTTCATAATGCAGGTAATAACGAAAAACTAAAAAAAACTTAAAAAAAATAAAATCCTTAGCTCTCTGTGTATAGAATTGCATGGTATGTTGTTACGATAAGGCGAAAAATATCAACAACCAGGAAATTTTCCAATTTGTATGTAAACATCTAGGATGAGAAAAGTACAATGAAAACGTACTCTCTACTGTCTATGAAGTTTCTGGGTATATTTATATCCTTACTACCGTATATAAAATTTCATGAAATCCCAAAAGAATTAATAGTGTTTTTTTTTATTAATCTATTATAACGAATCTCTGTAAATCTGTAAGTATCGTTACTGTCCTTTCATTTTCAGGTTTCCTGTTGATTATTTGTAAAATATTTTACAAAGATCTCAAACTCTACTCGAAGGAAAATACATTTAGCCCCAAACATATCTCGAAACAACAGCTTAATTTGGACTTATTTCTCTGCCAAGTATCTTCCATGATATTTCTATACTTAGAAACTGAATATTCAGGTAAACCAAACGGTTATTCCTTGTAAATTTGACAATTGAAGGTCAATAATATTTTCTCAAGAGTCATTTATGGAACAAGATAGTCTTGTAGCTGGAGTGACTGCATGTTCCCTTCAAAGCAGTTCTAAAAATTGTCCAAAGGCTTAAAAGAAAAACTTTAGAGCCTAGTTTCTATGAGTTCATAAACATTCTATGAAAGCAGCCTTAACTCTAATGTTTTAAAGACCACTGCTATTGAATTTCATTAGAATTCGATGATTTGAAGTTAAAAAATATTACATCATATTAAAACATTGATCCGTTGCATCATGGGATGCGTATTTATTATAAATGTGAAGGAATCACACTGTCCATTCGTAACCGCGCAGATTTCCCAAGTTATACAGCTAGCTTATAAAAACAAAACGGGCAAAATAATTGGTACGATCAATTGCATAATTTGCATAGGCCTAGGTAAATTTGAAATTTCTAGAAAGCCTATCATAGTAGCCTTTATCGTGTAGAACATTTTACGTAGTTATACTATAACACTCGAAAGACTCATCCCGTGCTTTTTGAGCGATAGACCTATATCAATAGACTATAAAAGACCCAACATAACATTTTAACCATGTCGAAGTTGTTAAAAACAACGTTTAGACCTTCACGACTTCAACAATTTATTTGAATATTATTTCCCACGCCTCTTACAAGTGTGAAACTGCAAATTTAGCCCTTTGTCCGTCCCCGGTTGACCAAAACTACATAAAATGAGGTGTGTTTCACAAGTGTTAAAAACCAAAGCGTGAAAACCACAATTGATAAATTGCATTGACGCGTAATGTATACGACAACCACCGGCATATACATTCATGTTTAACACAATGTTCTCGGGGGTGGTAAGATCGCATGCGTTTAGCACGATAAAATAACCGTGTCGAGAATAATCGGAATTACACGTTGCAACAATGGAATATGAATCAACTAATAGGCCTATGATTAAGTTCAGTGTTTGTTAATATCATTTCATAAGTCATTCAAACACTGAGCAACGCTAGACATATAATTAATACAACCTGACGCAGGCTACAATAAGAGACTTAAAAGGACAAATGAAGGAAAGGCTTTGTTTTGATTTCCCTGAAAGAAGTTGAACGCAATGACTGATATTTAACTATTCAGAAACAAGTAGTTAAATACGAAGCGGAAAGACTAAGGAACATGAACAGAAAACATAGTAAGTAGACATGCCATATATTCCTAAATCAAAAGAGTGAACTTAGTCACTCTGTTCGGAGTGAAGAGTGTGAATTCATTCCATTGGAGTGTTAATTCACTCCAAGAAGAGGGAAGTCAATCGAGGAAGAGTGAAAATTCACTCTTCCATGAGAGCTTGCGAGGAACACCCTTATTTTAAGAGTAATTATTGTAGACTTGTGATGGCTGAGGTGGTTTAGCCAATCAGAAGGTTGGGTTACGAATCAGAAGGTTATGTGGTCTCCAATTCCACACGTGCTCATTTATCCCCCTCAGCGCCAATCCTGATCTCCAGCCGATCTGTGAAGGTATAAACATAAAGGGTACCGGTTAGCATGCAGTTAAGTTATGACTGACGTCTTGATACACGTGTCTAGATATGCTGAATAATGAGAATGGCTGAAGTTGAATGGGGTAGCGATAGTCTTATCGCCACCCGCTGGTAATTGTTACGTAATTATAGCCACACGCAAGTCTACACCAAGCAGATCGTGATGGTGGGAACTAGTGAGTCAGCTGGCACCATCGATCTGTTGTAGTAGGCGGTTCATTTGGGCAATTGAATTGCTCTGCCAGTGAGTTGAGAAGCCACCAGTACGTTAAATACTCTGGCAGAGATAAATGCTGCTGGCGGTGATTTGCCAATGATATGCAGATGAATTGCCGAAGTTGCACTGCCGGTATAAGCTGGACCCCAATTAAGCTGACCGTGGCAGTTGAAATGCTGCAACCGTAGTAATGCTTTGCCTACCAGAATACTGCAATCTGTGACGCTGCAGGGCTAGGCTTAGGTCTAGATAAGCTACGTAGTAAATGCCAATACAGTTATCGCACGTAAGTTAGTGTGCGTAAGTAAACTGGCCTAAATACAAGCGATGACTTGGTTGTTTTGATCGTGCACCTTGCGGCGCTGAACAACAAGTGGACGTTCTTGTGATTATGATGATACGAGGCCAAAGTGAGAAAGACAATCGATATAACTGTAGATAAAATGTTGATTGCAATGCTAAGTACTCTATGGTACCTGTATGGTCTTCTCTGCAAGAAAATGCTGTCTCGAAATTGCTGGTTGATGAGTCGAGACTAAAGATGAAAGGCGTCTGCTGAGTGCAATCACGTAATGCTGCAGTGAAGTGTTCTATTCGCAGTCTACAGCATGACCTCAGTGTACTGGACTATGAAAACTGAATGTGTGCTCAACAGCTGTAGGCATGTTGACCCTAATTAACATAATCTATGCCGGAATGTTTGGTTGGAATGCAGAGAAAAAGTACATTTGAAAGTGAGGGCGCTAAAGCTAATCACTACAACTAGCTTCCCCCTAGATTGCAAGTAAAACGAAGCAATCGATACAAATAGGAGTAAAGTATAAACGTCAAATGTACGATACAATATGGTTTAAATAATACAAGATTTTTGATTAAGGAAACTTAAATGGAGAACAGGAAAGGCACAGGAGGATCACGTCGGGGTCACCAATTTGGAGAATTTTTGTGATGGCTGAGGTGGTTTAGCCAATCAGAAGGTTGGGTTACGAATCAGAAGGTTATGTGGTCTCCAATTCCACACGTGCTCATTTATCCCCCTCAGCGCCAATCCTGATCTCCAGCCGATCTGTGAAGGTATAAACATAAAGGGTACCGGTTAGCATGCAGTTAAGTTATGACTGACGTCTTGATACACGTGTCTAGATATGCTGAATAATGAGAATGGCTGAAGTTGAATGGGGTAGCGATAGTCTTATCGCCACCCGCTGGTAATTGTTACGTAATTATAGCCACACGCAAGTCTACACCAAGCAGATCGTGATGGTGGGAACTAGTGAGTCAGCTGGCACCATCGATCTGTTGTAGTAGGCGGTTCATTTGGGCAATTGAATTGCTCTGCCAGTGAGTTGAGAAGCCACCAGTACGTTAAATACTCTGGCAGAGATAAATGCTGCTGGCGGTGATTTGCCAATGATATGCAGATGAATTGCCGAAGTTGCACTGCCGGTATAAGCTGGACCCCAATTAAGCTGACCGTGGCAGTTGAAATGCTGCAACCGTAGTAATGCTTTGCCTACCAGAATACTGCAATCTGTGACGCTGCAGGGCTAGGCTTAGGTCTAGATAAGCTACGTAGTAAATGCCAATACAGTTATCGCACGTAAGTTAGTGTGCGTAAGTAAACTGGCCTAAATACAAGCGATGACTTGGTTGTTTTGATCGTGCACCTTGCGGCGCTGAACAACAAGTGGACGTTCTTGTGATTATGATGATACGAGGCCAAAGTGAGAAAGACAATCGATATAACTGTAGATAAAATGTTGATTGCAATGCTAAGTACTCTATGGTACCTGTATGGTCTTCTCTGCAAGAAAATGCTGTCTCGAAATTGCTGGTTGATGAGTCGAGACTAAAGATGAAAGGCGTCTGCTGAGTGCAATCACGTAATGCTGCAGTGAAGTGTTCTATTCGCAGTCTACAGCATGACCTCAGTGTACGTGACTATGAAAACTGAATGTGTGCTCAACAGCTGTAGGCATGTTGACCCTAATTAACATAATCTATGCCGGAATGTTTGGTTGGAATGCAGAGAAAAAGTACATTTGAAAGTGAGGGCGCTAAAGCTAATCACTACAGACTCTCCTCCACTCGGAGCCAAAATTTCGCTGTTTTGGAGGGAAGTTCACTCTTTTTGGAGTGAAGTTCACTATCGTTTCAGTGAGTCTCGGTATTCTTGGAGTGAATTAACACTCCCACGGAGTGGAGTGGAGTGAATTTACACTATTTACTCTAGTAAAGAGTGATTAAATTCACTCTTTTAATTAGAGAGTGTAGGAGCGAGGAGTAGGTAAACTGTTATTTCATTACGTGGAGTTGTCTGTGATCTGCGTTTCTCGTGTAACTGCCACCATTGTAAAATTGTAATGTTAATATGTGCCGGTGAGGCCTATGCATTACTGTGGAATCTATCTTAATTCAATATATAACACAATAATACAAAAAAGTACAGCCTAAATGCAATGCAATAAATTCAATACAATGCAATGCAAGGCAACGCGATAACAACGTCCAAATTCTTAACTTCACTGACTTTAGTGAAAAGACCAAAAGGAGCCAAGTCTTCCCCTAGCTGGGAACAGGATGATTATATATGACTATATATAATCCACGATGTACCATAAATAAGCAAGATACCCCCCCCCCCTCCCGCTGACTGCTAGCCGAAAAGCTTAAGGGGCAAGAGCAGTCGCCTCAACTTGAAGTAAACTGTCCTGTTCTGTGTTTGGCTCTTGGGAGCCATCTGATGGTATTTGTTTTCCTCAAATGTGAAATTAACAAGGAGTCACTGTTTGATTTATCTTGAAATAGGCAATATTAAAATCCTTTGAAATATTATGATAAAGATACTTTGAAGAGCAATTCGATTAAAATTGTGAGATTCACCTGTTGATTCAAAATAAATATGGGACCACTGCCCTTGCCCTTTCTATCTGCGGTGATTAAAAAGTGTCCAATTACCTGGCGGTTACAGAGGATATTAAATGCCTACGGGACTAGATGGAATTAGATGGGAGTTTTACAGCTCAGTTTCTAACCCATTGGTTCAAGTGGAGACGGCCACAGCCCTTTACCGAGTTGTTCAATGACAGGAAGATGAAAGGGTTTGAATAATTATAAAATCTCTTTCCTTGCTTCTAAAGATATGCTCTTCAAATCTTTATGCTCACTGCCTATGAAATAAAAAAATTACACGTAGCTTTTCTCAATAGCATTCAGTTATTCTCCAAAATAAAACCCTCGAGACATATCAGTGCAAGTGACACCCGTCTTTTTAAAGAAAAGGATAAAAAACTAAGAATAACATAACTTTTGTGAGTGCCTCTTTTGATGTCACAAGTCAAGTACATATTCGACATGTTAATTTGAAATGCAAATGTAAAATAGAAATCACCAATGAAAAGTGATCAACGTCTGGTATATTTTCACTGAAATTAAGTTGGCTATTTTGAAGTTGTAATGTCTTTTATATCTACCACCCAACTGTATCATTTTTACCCTAAAATTTTTGACGTTCTCTCTTTATCTAAAAATAAACGTTGCAAGGTATTTATAGGAAGTTACTTGAAAGAATAAGTTTTCCAAACAGTTTTTGCCCGAATTTTGTAAACACGTTTCTAACCTCAACACACTAGTCTCATACCTAAACATTTCGTTTAAAACACGTTTAATTGCTAAAAATGGTGTTTAAATGCTAAACATGATAGGGTTCAAATGTGTTTAAAAAGCGGGAGCAAAATAAGTGTTCGAATTGCAAAACACGTGTTTAGAGAGAATGAAATGAAACGTAATTGATAACGCTGTCCTGGCAAAGTTGTTTAATCGCAAAATTGCCAAATATGGGAACAAATTTCCAATTTAGTACCACATTACATGTACCGTACACGCTACTCTCTGAGTTACCGAAACGGACTTAAGTGGTTAAATGCGGTAACTGACTGTGGCCATTGGTCGTGTAAGGATGTTAAATTGTAATCCCTGCGAACTGTTCAGTTTCTACTAGTACCATACATAATTAACAGACCTGTTGTTTGAGGAAATATATCATATTTAATGCAGTGCAATTATGCGAACACAACGAAGCTTTTACTTCTTCGCCTATCCTGTCCGAGACTGAGCTCTATCCTCTGTCCTTTAACGTTAGAATAGTGTCAATAATAGTTTAATTTCCCTTGTGTTTACCGTTTGGTAAAATTCGGAACTGCATTTTTATCAGCTTCACATGGACATGATTACAAACTTAAAACTGTGGTACAATTGCCTGCACGCAGTAGTAAATATAATCAAAATAATGTATACACTTTACGAGTAGACGATTGTGTAAAAGAAAATGCATATGAGAGGGCCAAGGGAGTTTTGCAGCCCCAGTTTGGGCAGAAATCCTACTAAACTCTCACAAACGTGGTAAACATACCCTCCCACCTCCCTGAGATATGGAGGAAGTAAAAGTTTCGTTTTTACAAAGGACTTCTTAACAGATATCATGTTATACTGTGCCATTCTGTATTCCAATTTTTTTTAAACATTTCTGAGATAATATTGTAAAGACATTTTCAATGGAAAATGCGTTATATCGTGTCGGAGGAAAGAGAAAAAAGGAAGAACAGGAGAGGTGACCGATCCTTATGATAGGGGAAGAAACGAAGAAATAACAAATTAAGGCAATTCAGGTCTGAAACCATTCGCTTCAATACATTGCTCTCATGAGTTTTTCTGTAATCTAAATACTGTTAATGCCAAAGTTTAATGTTTTACTATATAGCCACCGGTGGCCTTATGAACAACCTATATAATTATGATAGCAACCTTATGATAATTTGAGGGAAATATCTGGCTCAAAGTCCAAGGAAAAAAACACTGAGCCTATCTGTGGCTGTATAATAAAACTGCTTCTGCATATTAAACGTAAATATTCAGGATTAGCGTGACAACGATTCACAACGTGTAAATGTGGGAAAAGATAGAAGGTATCTGGGCACACGGAGAATCGACAGGGTCGACCTTATGACAGATAAAACGGATATCGGTAATATTTTTTTTTTATAACTTTTCAATTTTCAGCTAAAAATATTAAAGACTTACTAAAATACATTGACTGAATAAGTTGGGTGCACTCTAAATAGTGTTGTGTGGAATTTACACATTATTGTGTGACTAGTCCACCAATCAACAAATGTGTAGAAAGTACACATGGTTGTGTAAATAAATTTATACAACATACACAACATGTGTATAAATTACACAGTGTTGTTTAAATTCTACACATGTTGTATAAATTTTTACACAACCATGTGTACTTTCTACACATTTGTTGATTGGTGGACTAGTCACGCAATGTTGTGTAAATTCTACACAACATTTTTAGAGTGTGGACACTTTTCACAATGTTGATGATTCTGTAACTGATAACGACGGCGTGTTTGGTCGAACTGTAGAGCATCCACCTCTCACGCGGAAGGCCCGGTTTCAATACCCAGGTCGAGTCATACCAAAAACATTAAAATGGAATCTACTGTCGTCGTGCGCGATGCTCCGCATAAGCAATGAAGTAGGGAAAACAACCAGTGAGCCTCAAATGGAAAAAAGTCCGTGGCGTGCTCGACTTGAACCAAATAGGTTGGAAACTGGGCCGTTAACTCCATCTAACTAACTGCAACAGATAACGTACAAGGTTTAAAGCAAAATCTACAGAAATGCCGCGATATATTCAGTGATTTTATTTGAGAAGTTGTGTACCGATGTTTAGTTTTGAGCATAAATTAATTAATATTAATTAATTTACCTGTATTTTAGAGGCTCGTGTTAAAACCGGGGGACTTTATTTTCCGTCATCCTGTGGAACGCTTTCTTCTCCCCAGCCCCATAGATGGTTCATATTTTTCACGGGTTGTTTCTTAGGGCACCCAGGAAAATTCGATCGTCGCAATTTCCATGTTTTATCCATCTGTCCATTAGTGTCTGAAAATAGTCGAAAACGTCAAGGAGGCCAAATTATTCGAGCTGGTTGACACCGTACTGACGACATTTCATTTTCCTCTTCAAGTTTATTGTATAGAGAGCAAACAATTGACGAGTTGCTGCCTTAAACTGTTAAAAGATGAACCCATGTAAGTACAACATGACAAAACATCAAACCTATATGAACCTATACTTACTTTATTAATTCAAGTCTTACCCCAAACTTCAATGTTTGTAGTAGTCTATATACAGACATTCTTAAAGGGAAATATTGCGTTTGTTTTACAAGGAAATTTCATCCTTTCAAAACCAAAATTTATTGACAAAGGGTGATAAATAATTAAAACTAATGCAGTACGATAGCCTTTTTTTCAAGAAATAAGTTTTCCTCAGATAGAAATTCAGTTGTTTGTTAATTGCTCATGAATAATTTGTTCACCTAAACTTTCAACATCTCAAAAGATGCAACTTTCATAACTCTTCTTGTGCATAATATTTTGAGGAGATGAAGCTATTGCTGGTGTTTATTGTTGAGATGGAATGATTTGAAAATGACTAGAGCTTTCTACTTTTCATGCTATGTTGGAACATTTAAACTCAATATTTCCCTTTAATTGTCACATCTCTTTGAGAGGTAACAAGTTCCCACAAAATGCATAGTACTGTAGCTCATATTGCACAGCATCACGGACTTCCTATATATGGACAGAGCATACTGCACTGTAGATTGTCGCTACCGTACGTGTGAGAAAAGCGCACCAAAACGGCCGTCTGCTAGGCCAGGTCGAAAACGCGGAAACGCGGAAATCGAAAAACCGCGAAGGTTGTCCAAATATCTGTCCGCGGTTTCCGCGGTTTCCGCGTTTTCGACCTGGCTATATGGCCAGGTCGAAAACGCGGAAATCGCGGAAAAAGTTACCTCTTTAGGAATTACAGGAAACTTCTCCACGAAAGAGCCAAAAGTGTTGTGGAAATTGATTAAATGTAACAACAAATGCGTTTTAAGTCAAATGACAGACACTGATTAAGGACCGGACCTGCTCATAATTTGAGAGTTACAAACTGCCATGCAATTTTCAATTCAAGATACTAAAACGGGTCTCATGGCTTTTGTTGCACTGAATAGGAAATGCTACGAGTGATAAAAGAGTTTTCGTTTAGGTCTACCATGTGTTAAACACTTTTCCGCGATTTCCGCGTTTTCGACCTGGCCATATGGCCAGGTCGAAAACGCGGAAATCGCGGAAAAAGTTACCTCTTAAGGAATGACAGAAAAGTTATAGACGAATGAGCCAAAAGTGTTGTGGAAATTGATAATATGTAACAATAACTGCGTTTAAGTCATATGACAGAGTCTGATGAAGAGCCGGGCTACTCATAAATTCAGAGTTACAAACTGCCACGCAATTTTCATTTCAAGATACTAAAACGGGTCTCATGGCTTTTGTTGCACTGAATAGGAAATGCAGCGAGTGATAAAAGAGTTTTCGCTCAGGTCTACCATGTGTTAAACACTTTTCCGCGATTTCCGCGTTTTCGACCTGGCTATATGGCCAGGTCGAAAACGCGGATATCGCGGAAAAAGTTACCTCTTTAGGAATTACAGGAAACTTCTCCACGAAAGAGCCGAAAGTGTTGTGGAAATTGATAATATGTAACAATAACTGCGTTTAAGTCAAATGACAGAGTCTGATGAAGAGCCGGGCCACTCATAAATTCAGAGTCACAAACTGCCACGCAATTTTCATTTCAAGATACTAAAACGGGTCTCATGGCTTTTGTTGCACTGAATAGGAAATGCAGCGAGTGATGAAAGAGTTTTCGCTTAGGTCTACCATGTGTTAAACACTTTTCCGCGATTTCCGCGTTTTCGACCTGGCCATATGGCCAGGTCGAAAACGCGGAAAAAGTTACCTCTTTAGGAATTACAGGAGACTTCTCCACGAAAGAGCCAAAAGCGTTTGGAAATTGATAATATTTAACAATAACTGCGTTTAAGTCGAATGACAGAGTCTGATGAAGGGGCCTGCTCATAATTTGATAGTTACAAACTGTCATGCAGTTTTCATCTCAAGATACTTAAACGGGTCCCATGGCTTTTGTTGCACTAAATAGGAAATGATACGAAAATGATAAAAGAGTTTTCGCTAATCGGTGATTCCATTTATTTGGGTACCAAGGGTACATACGGGGCATTAAATGGTAGTCAGTATTTTTGTCTGTATATGTTGGTCATCCTTA